>CM035434.1:57392371-57664871 GCA_020310875.1 Ceratopteris richardii
CAGAACCTCTCAAAGAGTCGAAACATGATTCTAACATTTCTACTTCTCAAGGATATAAGTGCCAATGTTATTGAGTATGTACCATCATGCAGGGCTCGAATTTACTTCATTTCTAGAAATGTTTACAATAGAAACCTGGTTGATATGGACCTCGAGATATAAAGGATAAACACCATACATCAGTGAGGGTATAGACCAAAGTCTGATTTTGGATTTTCTCTATAAGTGTGAAGTAAAGTAAAATACTCAAAGTGCCAATCTAACAACTACTTAACTAGATGATCCTAGTCAGAGAGCATAAGTCATAAATGCATAAGTCTACATCCTTCTTTTTCTAAAAAGGAAATTCAACCGAGGGCTAATATCCCTTGCTTGAATTAATAAAGAAACATAATACAATGAATGGGCTTAGTGCCCTTTGAATCCCCTCTATCTCACAAAGTCAAGGGTAGGACAATGTAGAGGCATAATAGCTATGATAGTCAAAAACCAGTAATAGCCCTTAGATTCAGTGTGTGACTAATGGTTTAAAGTAAGTTACAAAGAAGGTTAATGATTTCTTCATCGCCCTCGTGAGTGAACCACTTGCTTTTAATCTTCGTGTTCTCCAAGAAAAACATCCTATGGTGTTTGAAAGGTGGTGATTTATTACAATTATATATTCTTATCCCTAAAAAGCCTAGGGATTTTTCAATCAACCATTCTTTCCAATGGGCATCGGAGTTGATCACACATTTTTCTTTCCATATCTTCTAGAGTGCTTCCCCTATGATAGTGTTCCACAGGGCATAAGAGCAGCTAACTCTTTCACCAAATAACAATTGTTTCCAATTGACTTTCCTTTCTAAACTTAGAATCCTAGTAAGAGATTGCTAAAACTTGTAGCTTTTTGTGCACAAGAAGAAGAGATGGGCAAGGTCCTCTCTGTCACGTAGGGAACCCTTGCACCAGTGAGGGGCCTCACAAATTTGATTAGCTTTGGCATTGGTCCAAATTCCATGATGGAGAATTTTTCACATAAGAACTTCCTTTTTGTTCTCAGTGAGATGATGCCTTAAGTCCCCACACATAAGTTTCCATTTGATGTTAGACTAGTTCATGCACGATCTCCTATTAAGGGAGATATGCAAGTCAAGACTCTTTTAGAAGCTTAAAGTGTGATCAAATTTACTACCATTAGTCCATTTTAATCCTTCAATGTGGTGTAGTTCATTCTCGATAAGGAGATGAGTCTTTGAGTTGTCCCATGCATTGATTCTATGTTTGAGAAGGCACCAATCATAATACTCAACTCTCCTAACCAGGTCTATGTTCTCAAATCTGATCGAATGACCTCTCTCATGGTTTTAAAGATGTTTCCATCTAAAAAATCCTTTGTTCCATATGCTCTTTGCTGTTTGGATGTTCTTCGAGTCAACGTCTTTGATTCCCCTAATAAGAAACCAAATAGAAACATTTTCCCTAATCCCCCCTACCCACTACCAATATTCATTAACCTTGATATACGATTTCATCTTTTTCCAACTCTTCCTTAAGGAGCAAACAAGTTTTGAACCTTTGGAGTCATGGGATGCTCAAAAAACATCAAGGTCAATAGATCGATATTGTTCCACCTAGGGATTCCCATAAGCATAAGGGAGGATTTGTTTCCCAGAATTGATGTTTTGAGTAATTCTTTTTTATCTAATTTTGGAGATGGCATCCATGGAGTCCCATTTTTGAGAGGTGAGTGGTGAGGAAACTCCCAAAAGTTGAGTGAAGTGGTTGGTAATTAGCTCAATCATATCTTTTACAGAAGTGCATTCCAGCTCATTGTTATCTATCATGTAGAGGACCGCTTCTTTGTGTTGCTTCTTCTTTAAGAGCTTACACATCTCTTTCCTTGGCTTATCTAATTTCCCAGTGCACCAATATTCAAAATAAATCTATAGGTTCTTTCTTTGAATTTCCTTTTTGTATTATAGTTTGTTTCTTATATTTTGGACTCAAGCTTGTAGGCAAGAATCACCATTATGTACTTCCATCTCAAGATGCCAAAGCAAGCAATATAAATTTTCCCTTCTAACACATTGAATGTTAAGAATCTCTTTTTGTGCCTTGATAAGGAGAATTTGGGATTGCTTGATGGATAACTTCTAGCACTAAGCTAGAAGGTGCTGATGGCCAGAGCTAGAGGCCTTGCTCTAGGTTGAGATGACATGTTGAACAAAACGATGGGAGAGGATTGAGGGATCAACATGAGACTAGGGGGCCTTCTTATGTCCAAGATTTTGTTTGAAAGTGAGAATCATTGGATAGTGATCAGGGAAACTAAGTCCACACACTGAGAAAAGGGTGGAGGACCCTACTTCTCAATGATAGTATGCATGATATATCTTTTATCAAGTCTAAATTTTCGCAAATCTTTTCTCAGCTCAAGGATCAACCAAGAAAAAATCGTGCACGTCTTTGACTTCCATGAGATCATGGTGAATATTAACTTGGTCCTAGGCATCTTTTTCCATTCCATCAATAACATGACCCCTTTGGTCCCATCCATTAGAGATAACTTCCTCCATATTAAAGTCCTCCTAGAGGACGGTCTCAAAGGGCATAGAGTCTAAAGAGTGCCAAGTGGTCAGTCTTTCCGTGTTAGAAGTAAGAGCATCAATTGAGAGAATGTTTAGTTGAAGAGGCTCCTTCAAAGATGTGGCAATCTATCAATGGTTCGGATCCATCATAGTATCCACCAAGAGGGAGTGCCATGTTGGTTTGAAGCCAATAGTCAAACCACCACTCCCATGCAAGTGTTGCCCCACACATGAGATTTCGAAATACACTTTAGCCTCTTTTGTAGTTCAACCCCATCAATTTTGATCTCTTGAAGAAAAATATGGTTTGGGTTGACATTTTTATCTAAAGGCCATAGACCAAACATGGTCACCCTTAAGGGTTAGACATCTCTAGAATGTTGTACAAAAGAACAATCATTTACAAAAGGAAGTACCTTTGTTGGTCAGGGATTTGTTTTTGTCCTTCTTTTTCTTGTTTATATCTTCATCTCTTTTTATTCTTCATGTTGAGGGTTCCTAGCACATTAGATAACCTTTAACAGGGCTATTCCAAGAAAACCTTGTTGGGATTTTCCCTTTTTGAGACACAACCCTTGCCAAGGAGTCCACATCATGACCCAAAAACATGGAACTGACAATGGAACTTTTATTGGAAGGGTTATCTTCCTTGCTCGAGGTGAGACCATCCTCTTTGAAGGATGTGGCTCCTTCTTCGTTACCTTGCTTGCTTTTGGAAGGATTCTCTGGGGTTTCATCTTCATTGAATTGTTGATTCCATTAACCTGGGTAGTCTATGATATTGACCCCCTTCTCTAAATTACAAAAAATATTGTTAGTTGAAGGGATCAAGTGAGAAGGATTTGGCCCACCACCTCCTTTGGGACTTCTTCTCCTTCTATATATTTGTTATGTGAAGAAGTCTGAATTACGATCCTAGAATTGTGTTCCTTTGACATTTTTGTTGTTGGGGAATGATTTGGCTCTAAAGAATGATCTTTATGGGTGAAACTGACTTTGTCAACTGAAACCTAAAAATTTCACTTAACCTGTGCATTTTCCTTACTTTTTCTAGCCACAATAGTTTTCACCTCAGAAGGTTATTCTTTGATCCTATTGCCTTGCACCCCCAGTGGAAGCAAGCTTTGAGTAAATTTTTGTAAACTAACTCTTGTTTGATATGAAGCCCTTCACCAATGTCAATGTTAATTTTGGTGGGAAAATGTAGGTTAAGATCCACTTTCAACACAAATTTGCAAGTACCATCTAGCTTTGAAAGATTTCATTGCACCTTCATAGATGAAACCCCCAACGTCTTCTTTGGAGGCCAACAAGCAACCAAACATAATTAGGCCAAAAGGCAAATTTATGCAAGGTCTCAATTGGCGGTAAAGCAGCTCTTCAAATCGACTTTTTGCTTTCCCTTATTTACTTTCCTTTTAATTCGCCTTTTTTCCCCTTTTTTCCCACTTCTTTAATAGAAACAGTGGAAAAGGCACAGAAGAAAATTTAACTTGAAAAAACAAACAAAAAAAGTAAAAGCAAAACAAAAAACCAAAACAAAAAATTAAAACACCGAGTTTCTTTTGTATGCCTTTTAATTGAAATTTAAAAAAGACACTCCTACAATTGTGCGCCGAAAAGGTTGTCAATTGAACTTCAAGATTTCAGTCCCGGTTCGCTGGCCTGGTGGTTGGGCCTCTTGCCTCTTGAGGCGGGGGTGAGGGTTCAACCCCTGGCAGCAACATGTAGGGACATATAAATTTCAGGAACTGATGTATGTGGCTGTTGGCCACCGTTTGACCATCCTCGCGGTAGTTGTGACCGCCGTTTAACCCAGTTGTAAACCCCTGTTCTTGTGGGATAAGGGGGGTCCCATGGGTACTGTGCCCTTCCTTGTACAGTTGTAATTTCAAAGTTAAAGTCCGGGGGAGTAGGCCTCGGCTGAACCTCCATTTAAAAAAAAAAAAAAAAATTCAAGATTTCAAAAAGGAGTGAATTTCATCAGACTGAGGAGCACTAGAACGGAGACTGCCGTGAATCCCATCAGAGACTGAGGAGGATTGGAACTGTCGTGCATCTATTGTCTAGAACTATTGTGCATCAAAGTCGACGTGGAACGGAGATTGACGTGGAGCACAGACTGACGATACAATTACAGAAATCGATTTGGCAAGAGGATGGAGACTGACGTGGGACGTGTGCTGAATCTACAATGGATTGATTGAATTTGGAGTAGATATGTCATCCATTGCTTTCGTGCTTTCGTCGATCCACTGAAGTTCTTTCTAGGTCTATCGCAGGATACCGTCTATCACGGTCTTTTTGAAACCGCTTATCGTGGAGTTAACTTCTATGTGTGTCAACTCTCTCCGTCTATCACGGAATCCTTCCATCTATCGCGGTGTGAGTCAGCGTCTATCCCAGTTTGCTTCACCACGTTTTGTGGAGTGAAACCAAAAGCGTCCTTCATGACACTCTTCAAAACCGTCCATCGAGTTCGGCTCTTTGGGGATTGTTTTTCCATGTGGTACTTCTAAGTTCTAAACCATCATCGGGGCTTGTTTTGTCTATCGTCCTAAGGGACACTTGCCTCAAAATTTAAGGTGCAACGTGAGGTCGAGCAATTGGCAGGTACATCATTTATCGCGTCTTCTCTCTTTGCCTCGTGTGGCTTCCTCTTTCGTAAGCGTTAGAGAGCTTCTAATTGAGAGCTCTTCTTAGTTTTGATTTTTGTCTTCCTTTAGTGATGGCATCTCCTTATTTTTCTTTCGGCGGCCTCTTTCTTTGCTCTCAAAGGGGCAGCCATTTGTCTAAAGGTGGGTCCTTCAAGATCCGCATAGTGCGTTTTCGGGTATGGGGGTGTTTCTTTTTTGGCTATAGCTTTCTTGGTGCTTTTGGTGCTTTTGGTGCTTTCTTACTTGGTCCTTGGTCTTCCTAGATTTTTCTCTCCTTCACACTAGTCGGGATCCTTGTCATGGCTATGGCGACCCCCTCCCTTGTGAGAAGCAACCTAGCCCTGCCCCTGGGGGAGATCGATAACCTGGCTTCTATTTTGGAGGGGGGATCTTGTGTCGCCCTTGGGGCCTCCGAGGGTGCTGAGCCTCCCTTGGTCTCCTTTAGTAGATCCACAATTGTGTCAACACAAGAGGAGCTCAAGAAAGTTTGTCTCGTCGAATAAATGTTTGGCCCTAGGCCCCTGCTTGAGATCGTGCACCAGTAGCTTCGCAACGAGTGGTTCCCCCGAGGGTTGATTGTTTGTAAGTGTCAGTTCTTACTGGCTAGTCACATGTTGCTAGTCTTTGAGAATGAAGATATGGCATTTCGAGCCCTTAGTGTCAGAACTTGGCAACTTGAGTGGGTGACCCTGTGCCTATTCAGATGGTCCCCTGATTTTATTCCCAACAAGTCAAAATCTCTTCGGCACCTTCTCTGGGTTGAGCTCACTAACCTAGCTTCTTTCTATGTATGCCCCTAACGGGGAGTTGGAGAGACTGAACATGTGGGCCTCCTTGGGCTCGCTCCCCCACAATGTGCTAATTTGTGGTGACTTCAACATGATGGAGGACCCTACGGATGCATGGAACGGTAAGGGCAAGGTCATCGATAGTGATGAGAAAGAAACGTGGGACAAAACCAAACTTCACTTGGAATTGGTCCAATTCAAAGATTCGAATGGTTTTTTGTGGTCAAATCTCAATGCGGGCAAGGACCTGAGGAAAGCCAGACTCGATAGATGCTACATTGCTTAGAACATTATTCATCAGTGGAGCCACCCTTCCCTCTCGTAATGCACTGACCTCACCATCTCTGATCACTACCCAATCTGTTGGGAATTGAACTCACAACCTCCCGGTTAGGAGTGTGATGGGCTAACCACTTGCCCTAAAAGCCATGGTTGAGGATTACTTCCTAATCCTCTCTCTTAAGGCCTGGTTCAACCATCTCCTACTAGGATTATGTGACATTCCTTCCCCCTTAGACTGAGCATTGTCCTCAATGCTCACTTGTGGACCTTCTAACTCTTGGACCCATTTTCCATGCATGAGTGCTTCCAGCAACCTCAAACTCCAGCACATGGACCAAATTTGGACGTATCCCACCCTCCGTGGGTGCCCAAATGCCCATGCACCTTCATCCAAGGCCAGTTTCATACTCATCATGGATAAGCGCTTTTTCCAAGTGCTCATGAACGAGGTGTGAACCTCCGTCTCACCCAATTTCTCAAGTAGGCTCTGACACCAATGTTGGGAATTGAACTTACAACCTCCTGGTTATGAGTGTGATGGGCTAACCACTTGCCCCAAAAGCCATGGTTGAGGATTACTTCCTAATCCTCTCTCTTAGGCGTGGTTCAACCATCTCCTACTATGATTATGTGACACAATTGTTATCGCTTTCCAACCTTTCACCAAAATCCATAAGGCTCCTTGGTTCCACGCCTGCATGACCTCCTTCTCTCTCCTCTCCGTCCATCAAGAAATTGTTGAAGTGTGAAAGGAGGTGTTTGCCTCTAGCTCGTCCCCAGCCAAGTGCTGGAGATGTGCAATCCAAAACTCACGATAGATCATAATTAGATCCAAGAAGATGCTCGATATTGTTCACTGGGCATGTAGAGAAGCTCTATATCATAGACTCTAGAGACTTGAGGAGGAAGTGAACAAAGGAAAAGCTCAATCCTAGAAAGGTCTATGAAAAATCAGAGCACTGTTGAGATACGAGGAAGAAATACAAAGGAAGAATTTGCAAATTTTCTTCAACGAGTGGTGGGTTGGAAAAGTCAACAAACCCACCAAAGAGATGTGCCGCATCCTTAAAAGGAAACAAAACAGAGAATCGATGCCCCTATTGCTAGACTCAAATCGAAAGTTATCCAATACAGAAGAAGATATTTTCCAGATCATTGAAGGGCATTTTATGAGACTACTGGAGACCTCGACCCCCCTCTCCCCCCATAGACAGGACTACATGGCAGCCATATCTTGGGTTTCCCCCCACAGGATACCATGGCAGGTCAATTTTGGAAACCATTATAGATATCTGGGAAGGTCTCGACTTCGCAAATGAGTCAAGACAAGAGGTGGTGTTTCTCAAGATCGACTTTGATAAAGCCTACGACAGGCTGGAATGGGACTATATTCTGCAGTTGCTTAAAGATCTTGATTGTAGTACATAGTTCACCTAGATGATCGCGACCCTTCTGGGAAATGCATCGACTCAAATTTATGTTAATGACAAACTTTCAAAGGTGATAAAATTTAGAAGATCGATTAGACAAGGGGGCCCATTGGCTCCCCTTCTCTTTGCCATTGCCAGGGAAGGGCTTAGCCCTCTAGTGGAGCAACAGGTGGAAGCTGGTAATATCAAAGGCCTCCGTTTGCCTCATAACCACGGCCATATCACCATGAGAATGTTTGTCGAAGCGCATTTATCTGCAATGATAGTACCAGCGTGGAGACGTTTTGGAGGTGCCTGGATACTTTTTGTGAAGCCTCTGGATCCAAAATCAACCGCTCTAAGACTGCCTTCAGAGCTATTATTGAACCCTTTTTATTAGCACTGTAGACATGCCAAAAGATTTTCCTGTCATTCCTCAGCTTCCCAAATTATAGAATAAGGTTAGTAGATCTATCTTAAAAACCTTACTGAAAGCATTTTAGGATTCATAACCTTCTGCAACATAACAAGTATCTTCTTCTATTCCTCTGCAACACAAATCTGATAGAATCTGAATTTTTGACTTACTTCCTCCAATGCTAAGAACCTTCTCAAACAAAGGATAGACAACTGACTCATAAATACTCAAGATCTTCATGATCATTCAAGATCATCCAAGATCATACAAGATCTATAATCTTTCCAACAAAATACCTATGTAGAATCTGCTCTCAACAAACCTTCATGATTGAATGTTTTATTTGCTACTTGAATGTCTCAAAGTGTCCATGCTTCTTACATAAAGCTGTAAAATTTTCTTCAAACAAATCTTTCTCAAGAATCTACAATTCCTACTTGAAATATAAGTGGACAAACTTCTCACCTTGAGAACTCCAAAAGCTCCAAGTTGATACTTCATCTTTTCATATTCTTCCCGGGTGAAATGTGATAGTATCTACTTGATTTTCTTTTGGCTAACTCCACTTCTCAACCAACTAATAGGATCTGATGGAACACCTTTCTGAATACAAGCATGTATCCAAAAAACAAGACAATCATAGAAAGTAGATTCTTCAATTGACTAGGACATCAAAAATATGATTTTTTTGAAGTTTTCAGAAAATACTGAATATGAGGTAACTTTCCAAACATAAAACCTCACCCCCAGTCTTCAACATTTGCTACAAAAAACTCTTTTACCTAAAGAATTAGATAAAGAAGAACTATACTTCTTTGCAACTTGTCATATACCAAGTAGCTCTGTATTGACACTCCAAAAATTCTTTGAAGTCACATATAGCTGCCTGCTCAAAATCTTCAACGTATACATGACTCATACACATATGAGTCAAAACATATAAGCTGCTTTTCTTTCTCTCAATGCAATTCTTTGTCAAATCTACTAAAACACGACCAAGTATAATGCAAAACAAGAAACTGTTTCTTCTTTAAACTATCTTCACACAAGATGTTCTCGTACACTTGTCTTTGGGTGTAGAGGATAAAATAGCAAAAGTATATGGAAAATATATGAGAAAAGGAAGTCTAACTTTCCTTTTGCATCCTCTTGAAGATCTGATGCACCGAGAATATCTATCTCTATATTGATGGCTTCTAAATCGCTTGCGATGCTGGTTTCCTCCTGATCATCATCTATTGCTTCGTCTTCTCGAACAATGACCTCTTCTTCAATGACCTCTTCTTCTCGAACAATGATCTCTTCCTCCTCAGCTATCGAATGAATCTCTGAGTCCACTAGAGATGGACTTTCTTCTACATCTATGTTTTCAAAAATTTGTCTACTATGTGGAGCGACTTGTAAAACAAATAACCACTCTGGGTCTTTTGAATCTGGTATAAAAACAACCTGCTCATAGTGTTCGGGAAGTACAAATGTATCCCTTTCATCTGTCCATAATCTTGTGGAGTCGACTTGAAGCAAACCGCTCTTATCCCGTCTCACTGTTGCGTTTCTTGCAGAGGTGACTACTTTGAACCATTTCACGTCAAAAATAAAGTAATCAAACTTTCTAAAAGATAGTTTCAAGATGTCTTGAATCACACCACAATAATCTAACTCGCCTTCTAGAGCATTATCATCTCTTGCACTCACTCTACTTTTTTGCAAAAAATTCACCATCACTCCACTATCAAAAGTAGCCCTATTTTGATCAATTCGTGCAATTCGAAAGTGCCGTCCATGAGACCATTTAATATACTCCCAATCACATCCTTTTGCGAGTTCTTCTTCTTCTTCAAAGATATCTTCACCCGCTGCCTTTGCTTGTGAAACCGCTGCATCTAGCCATCTACTCGTTGGAAAAGGTGGGAGAGGTCGAAGATTTTCTAGAAGAGGCAAAAATCGAGTGGAACGATTTCTTCGAAACTGAGCTCTTTCCTTTGCGTTAGTTTCCTTGGCAAGTTCATACGTTTCTAACCACTTTTGCATAGACTCAGAGTTAACTATGCAAAACTTCATTGCCTTCTCTCTGAAAGCTGCATCCATTTTTCTTTGCAATCCTTTACCTTGTGGTTCATCGCCTATGAGACGAACATCTTCATCATCACTCCATAAGCGAGGCATTTCGGGATCCGATATACGTAGAAACTCAGTTATGAATACTAGAGATTCTTGTACAAGCCATCCCTCTACCATGCTACCCTCTGGACATGCTCTCTATCGAACAAACCCTTTTAATGTCTTCATAAAGCGCTCTAAGAAGAACATCCATCGACTATGGATAGTTCCTACTATTGCAACTTCATCTACCATACAAACAGCTTCGATAGCATTGAGTTTCGCACTCTCTATGCTATCTCTATTTATCTCTTTAGAAGATATCCACCATACTAAAGAACTAATTTTATAAATGGTTTTTCGTACATCCTCTGAAAGACAATCTTTTAGAGCTACAGGGAGCACAAATTGTAAAAACTTGTGCCAATCATGAGACTTGAGTCCTACAAGATCGTCGTTTCATATGAAAGCAATCTTCAGACATCTCATTCATCCAGTAGGTGTACGTAACTCTGAAATTGTTTTCTTCACTTGTTGCTCTTCCATCCTGCGAAGCACCCAAGGAGCTCTTGGAAACGATACTCTTCCGTTGGGCTTAGTAATTGCCCACAACTCTCACATACGACCTCGCTCTTCTAAGTCGTCCCTTTGTGCTTTGCTTTCTTTCTTTCCGATCAAAGTTTTCCAAAGAATCTCTCCCACATTCTTGAAAATATGCATCTGGTCTACCAAATGATTGATCACCAATTCACTCCAATAAGGGAGTTCATGAAAAATAGACAACTGTTTCATGCCAGCAACTGGATTTTCTGAATCCCATAGTTGTTTCCAATCGCTAGCTTTCATTTGGTGTTGCGCTTGTCGACCAATTTGTCCTTCACGTAAAACATGCCCATCAGGAAAATATCTATGATGCCCTTCATAGACAGTTGTACGTAGTGCTTCGGAATAGCGTGCTTCGAGCCGTGGTCCGCATAAAGGACAAGCATGGTAACCCGAAATCGATAAACCTGAACATTCACCATAACCAGGCCAATCATGCATTGTGCACATAAGTATTCTTTGCACTCGCACATCTCGTCTTCTTATAGGTTGAGACATGTCACACACAGTAATCCCATCCCATAAAATGCGGAGTTCTTCCACAAGTGGTGCAAGATATACATCCATGTTTTTTACCTTATAT
Source organism: Ceratopteris richardii (assembly GCA_020310875.1). Lineage (NCBI taxonomy): Eukaryota > Viridiplantae > Streptophyta > Polypodiopsida > Polypodiales > Pteridaceae > Ceratopteris > Ceratopteris richardii. Next base: position 57,403,782 of record CM035434.1, read on the forward strand.
TTACCTGGTACAATAAGAGCTAATAATAAATGACCTTTCTTTGTGGCCAACCATGGTGGGATATTATAATTGACCAAACATACAGGCCATGTGCTCCATGAAGAACTGCGTAATCCAAATGGATTCACTCCATCCATAGCTAGGCCTAGACGTATGGACCAAGGCTCACTAGCAAACTCTGGCCACTTACTATCTATGTGCTTCCAAGCATCAGAGTCAGTTGGCACTCGCATTACATTATCTGTAGACCTTCTCTTTGTATGCCATGACATTAACTCAGCTATAGATTTGCATCTAAACATGTTCTTAATTCGTGGAATGATAGAAAGTGGCGAAGAACCTTTGCAGGGATTGCTTCGCCTATAATGTCTTCTCTAAATCTGTTTGCTCCACACTTTGGACATACGTGGAGATGCTGATACTCATTCCGATAGAGAATGCAATCATTTGGACAAGCATGAAATTTATTATAATCCATTCCACTGGACTGTAAAAGTTTTTTCGCATCTCCACGTGTTGGAGGCATGTCATTGCCCTTCGGCAAAAATTGATCTTTAAGAAGCCTACAATAAGCAATTAAAATGATATTAGTAAATGAAGTTATTATGATACAACAATGAAAGCCACTTTGTTCTCCACTTACCTGAACAATTCAATGACACTACTATCTGACCATCCATAAATGGATTGCGAATTGAGCATCGCGAGTGAAGCACGTAGTACAGATATCTTTGCTCCATTGTAAAGTGGTAAACGAGCTAATCTTCGCATGTTTTCATATTCTTCATCAACTTCTGATCGTGGGATTTCTGTTGTGTCCATAAAACTCTCGACACCTTCTTCACCATCATGATCTTCCTCCATCTCATAAAATGCTTCAAGCATCTCTTCCATATGTTCATTCTGTGTAATATTATTAGTGCTTGCTTGTACGTCTAAGTCCTTTTTTGCTCTCTTTTGTCCACGAGAGGTTACAGGTGCAATGTCGTTTGGGTCCATCTGCTCACCTGGAGGACCATGCGAATGATATCGTAGGTTTTCCACTCGACTCCTATCAAAGGATCCATACTCTCTAACATGTGCAGTACAAATCCGTCGTTTCCGATAAAATTGATACTTGCACTGTGTGCAAGGACTTGCCATTCTCTCTTCAGGATTCCAAAGAAGCCATCTGCTACAATATGGACATTTTAGAACATTTGTTTTTTTATTAAACCTAAAAATCTAACTCTTAAAGACTTAAATCTGAAATACTAAACCTAAATACTTAAATACCTAAAAAAACTTAAAACCCTAATCTATATAGCTATCCTATTTTATCTATATATTCAGACTTTTTTCTTGATTGATCCTCTTAATTAAGTTATATGTATGCCTAAACCCTAAAACCCTAATTTTAAAGATCTATACTTAAATAATGTATATTTCTATACACATGTGTATATACATGTATATATGTATTATATGTGTATGTGTGTATATATGTTATGTAGGTGTTAAAACCCTAAAACCCTAATCCAAGTGACCTAGAAATAAAACATGTATATATATGTATGCATGTGTATATATATGTGTATATGTATATATAGGTGCATATAGATAGGTATATAAGTATGTGTGTTTGTGTATTCTATATATATTCACTCTATTTAAAATGATTAAATTTAAACCTATTTTTATATATTTAATAATATATATTTCATTTATTTATTTAAATAACTAGTTCTTATCATATTTTATTATCTATATAATTATCCTACCTTATATATATATTTATTTATATATTCAGATTTTTTTCTTACTTAATCCTCTTTTTATATATTTAATTATAAATATTTAATTAAATTATTTAAAACACTAGTTATTTTTTTATTTATTTATGTATATAATTATCTTATTTCATATATATATTTATTTATATATTCAGATTTTTTTCATACGTGAACCTATTTTATATATTTAATTTTATATATTTCATTATATATATTTAATTACATTATTTAAAACACTAGTTCTTTTTATATTTATTTATGTATATAATTATCTTATTTTATATATATATTTATTTATATATTCAAAATTTTTTCCTTACGTAATCCTATTTTTATATATTTACTTTTATATATTTCATTATATATATTTAATTAAATTATTTAAAACACTAGTTCATTTTATATTTATTTATGTATATAAGTATCTTAATTTATACATATATTTATTTATATATTCAGATTTTTTTTATTTTTATATATTTCATTTTATATATTTAGTTATATATATTTAATTAAAACCCTAATCCTAAAATTCTAGATCTGAAATACTAAACCCTAAAACCCTAATCTTAAATATCTAGACCTAAAATATGTATATTTCTGTATACATGTGTATATACATGTATATATGTATTACATGTGCATGTGTATGTGTGCATATATGTTATGTAGGTGTTATAACCCTAAAACGCTAATCTTAAAGATTTAAATCTAAAATATGTATATTTTTGTATGCATGTGTATCTACATGTATGTATGTATTATATGTATATGTGTGTTTGTGTATATATGTTATCTACATATTAAAATCCTAAAACCCTAATCACAAAGACTTACACTTAAATCTGAAATACTAAACCCTAAAACCCTAATCTTAAATATCTAGACCTAAAATATGTATATTTCTGTATACATGTGTATATACATGTATATATGTATTATATGTGCATGTGTATGTGTGCATCTATGTTAGGTAGGTGTTATAACCCTAAAACCCTAATCCTAAAGATTTAAATCTAAAATATGTATATTTTAGTATGCATATGTATCTACATGTATGTATGTATTATATGTATATGTGTGCTTGTGTATATATGTTATCTACGTATTAAAATCCTAAAACCCTAATCAGAAAGACTTAGACTTAAATCTGAAATACTAAACCCTAAAACCATAAATTATTTAAAACACTAGTATATAATTATCTTATTTTATATATATATTTATTTATATATTCAAAGTTTTTTTCCTTACGTAATCCTATTTTTATATATTTTATTTTATTTATTTAATTATATATATTTAATTATATATATTTAATTAAATTATTTAAAACACTAGTTCTTTTTATATTTATTTATGTATATAAGTATCTTATTATATATATATATTTATTTATATATTCATATTTTTTTATTTATACATATTTCATTTTATATATTTAGTTATATATATTTAATTAAAACCCTAATCTTAAAGATTTAAATCTAAAATATGTATATTTTTGTATGCATGTGTATCTACATGTATTTATGTATTATATGTATATGTGTGCTTGTGTATATATGTTATATACGTATTAAAATCCTAAAACCCTAATTAGAAAGACTTAGACTTAAATCTGAAATACTAAACCCTAAAACCCTAATCTTAAATATCTAGACCTAAAATATGTATATTTCTGTATACATGTGTATATACATGTATATATGTATTACATGTGTATGTGTATGTGTGCATATATGTTATGTAGGTGTTATAACCCTAAAACCCTAATCTTAAAGATTTAAATCTAAAATATGTATATTTTTGTATGCATGTGTATCTACATGTATGTATGTATTATATGTATATGTGTGTTTGTGTATATATGTTATCTACCTATTAAAATCCTAAAACCCTAATCAAAGAGACTTAGACTTAAATCTGAAATACTAAACCCTAAAACCTTAATCTTAAATATCTAGACCTAAAATATGTATATTTCTGTTTACATGTATATATGTATTATATGTGCATGTGTATGTGTGCATATATGTTATGTAGGTGTTAAAACCCTAAAACCCTAAGCTTAAAGATTTAACCCTAAAACCCTAATCCGATTTTTATATATTTGATGTAAAAATAAAACTTCAAAATAAAAATAAGATTATATGTGTGTATGTATGCATGTGTGTATATATGTGTATGTATGTATGCATGTGTACATGTGTGTGTGTGTATGTATACATGTGTATACATGTGTGTGCATGTGTATGTGCGTGTATGTAGGCATGCATGTGTGTGTACGTGTGTGTATGTATGCATGTATGTATGTGTATGTGTGTGTATGTGTATGCATGTGTATACATGTGTGTGTATGTATACATGCATGTGTGTATATGTGTGTATGTATGCATGTGTGTATATATGTGTGTATACATGCATGTGTGTATATGTGTGTGTATGTATGCATGCATGTGTGTATATGTGTGTATATATGCGTGTATGTATGTATGTGTGTATATGTGTGTGTGTATGTGTATGTATGCATATGTGTATATATGTGTGTGTATGTATGTGTGTGTATGAATGCATGTGTGTAAATTTATGTGTGTGTGTATGCATGCATGTGTGTATATGTGTGTGTGTATGTAAACATGCATGTGTGTATAGGTGTGTCTATGTAAGCATGCATGTGTGTACATGTATGTGTGTATGTATGCATGTGTAAATTAATGTGTATCTTCCTTTCTCTTCTCTCTCTCTTTCTCTCTCTCTCTCTCTCTCTCTCTCTCTCTCTCTCTCTCTATCAATAGCAAATAAAAGAATCACTTACCGGTAGTTCCCTCTTTGAATCGTTGTCGACAAAGCGTAATGTAGGTCCTCTCTCATCCACTTCCAAACAATTGATGCGAAAGAACTTCTGCAAAATCAACGAAAAGAGAAATTAGAAACCCTAAAGCATAGAGAAACACAAATGCTAACAGTACGCGCAGCACTTACCAAGTTGTGATATCTAAGCCGAGAGAGAATGTGTGTGTGTGTAGAGAGAGAGATCCGTGTGTGTGTGTGTGCACAAGGCAATGCAGGTTCACGCGCACAAGTTCGACAGTAGACCAACAGTACTCAAACACGCACAAAAATGTGAAGTTTTGCTCTCAGGTTCGCGGTATGTTTAAAACTCGCAGCCAGTATAGGCACCGGTATAAATGTCGGTATACGCGTCGGTAGTTCCCAATAAATTACCGATGCTTATACCGACGCTCATACCGACGCACATACCGACGCTTATACCGGCGGCTGCGGAGCCACACCGACGATCCGTTTAAAATGGTCATACCGACGGTCACTTGACCGACGGTATCTTTTAGTGAGATTTTTTGAGGACTATACCAACGCTGGCTATGACCGTCGGTATATGCAGCGTTGGTATGCCCCTCATATGTTGTAGTGATTCTTTTTATTGATAACTATCTCACATATTCCTCTGATATCTCTTTCAAAAATCTAATCAATTCTATTGCTTTTTTTTGTTTAATAATCTCCAATTTTTTCCACCTTCATCCTCTTCTTTTTCTTCTTCTCATTCCTGTGAATATTGATCCTCTTTTTTATTTTCTTCCTCTTCCTCATTATAATTCTACAATTATTTATAATTTTCTTCATATTCTTCTTCATGTTCTTTTTGCTCCTGCTCTGACACATTTTTCATTTTCATGTCCTATAAATCATGATCTTTTTAAATACCATCCATAACGTTGTAGATGTCTTCTGTTGTGGTTTGTTGTGAGTCTATCTTTTTTGTATGTGCTTCATGTTCCTTTTCTTCTTCTATGATTTTGATCGTGTTCTTTGTTCCTATACTCTTTCCTACTAGATTCTAGGAATATTGGGTTTTGATAAGTTCAGACTTCTTAAGAGAAAACCCTCTACATCACTATCATCATCACTCTTGGATAGATTATCAACCACTCTGACTCCAACATGATCTTCTATTTCTCTGTCCTCATTGCTCTGCTCTATCTTTTGGATCAAAATAGATCCTCCTTCTAATTTCTCATGAGGTACAACATATCCTACTTTTTTCTTCTTTTCCTCTTTTTCCTTCTGCTTTGGCTACTTGAACTTCTATTTTAAGTTTGGGTCCTTTCTATTCACTATTTCCACCACTATGTTGCTTTTTTTAGATGGTCCTTGAAGTTCTTGGAAGTATGCCAATAAAGCTGCATATTTTTTTACAAACATGACTTCAATCTTTGCATTTATCATATGTTCATATAGTTCTTCATAATGTTCAAGTTTAGCTTGGGTTGACTTAGTAGCATTTTTAGAATAATCTCCTAGCATGTTTTGATATTGGGCATCTTACAATGCCCTTTTGTTATTATCTTGCATTAAATAAGAGTATAATTGCTCTTTTGTGGTTTGAGGTGGATGAGCCTCTTTTTTTGCTTGCAACCTCTTTTGCTTCAATCTCACTTCTTCCTCTATCAACACTTTATCCTCGAATTCCAACTTTTTGAGATCCAACTTCTTTTCTTCAAGGAAGGTTGGACATCATCTACAATCTCTTTTCTTTTCTTTGTACCCTCTTTATCCACCATTTCCTCCTAGGACTCTTTACACTAGCAATTGCTTCTCTAAAAACTTGAGCCTCTAGTACGAATTGAAGCTTATCTTTGATTCCCAATACATGATATATGATTTTTGTGAAAAGTTGGGCTCAATTCATATATTTCTTGGATTCTCAATGGTAAGCTACTTATTTTAGTTGATCATGGATGTAGAGTGACATGTCAACTACACCAAATGGTTTTGTGTTATATTTAGTACTCATCATAACTAGGGTCACTAGTTTATGAGGCATGGTGTATCTTGGAAGTCTTGGAAGCACATCAACTACAAAAATGTCCTAATTTCCAATTACTCATTAGGTTTTATTTTGAAATATTGGAACTTTGAATATCCTTTGTAAGAAGCTTCATTCGTTTTAACAAAGATCAAATAATCTTTTTGCCCATAGAATTAAACTATAAGGCTACTTTAGTATGTTGTAGACTTATGGTGATTTACACTTGCTCTTCTTACTATTTATTGACTTTGCATATAAGCTAAGGATCAAAATTGGCTCTTTTTACTTCTTGCAATGAAACCATCACTTGATCACATCTGTCAAAATCTATGAAAAAAATTGGTCCATCATGAAGCTTATCTAAGCCACTTTCCTTCCAAGGTGTGACCCTTGGACCTTTTATACACTAGATGTGACCCTTGGACCTTGTAAGACTCTTGGCACAACATATTATATTTGAAATTTCCTTTTTTAACTACAAATACATGCTTGCCCACGATCTTGATTTAATCCTTGAGATCCTATTCAATTTACTCATTTTTTATGCATTTCCTCCACATCTGATTAAACTTCCACCACTTCCTCTATGTCTTCATTATCCAACACTACAACATATTGGGTGTATACCGAGGCTTTTACTAAGGAAATTGAATGGGTGCCTTTTTGCCCCAACATTGATGTAAGTTTTCGTATAGGTGTCAATATAAGCATTGGTGTGGTCATCGGTATGAGCATCGGTATGAGCGTTGATATGAGCATCGGTATTTTTGACGCTCATATTGATGCTTATACCGATGACCATAACCGCGACTACTGAGCATACCGTGACACATATCGGTGACCATCCTAGGAGTACCTTCGCTCATGCCGATGACCATATCAGCAAAATGTTTTTTGGCAGAGTGTGTTGTCTTTTGCTACAACAACATTATCATGATGTTGTTTAACAAAAGACAATACACCCTACCCAAAAAAAAATCGAGAACATGTGATGTGTACTCTAATAGAAACCGAAATATGATTTCATAAAGCAAAACACTATCAGACACAAAAGAGATGATGAGAATGAACCATGAACCATGAACCATGTACAAAAAAAGTTATATATTTCATAAATGAAGCATGTACAAGAGTGTGGCAAACCACTGTCATATATGAGGCAAATACAAAATGTGTGATACTTGCACTAAGTGCAAGAACATGCCATTCTCTCCTCGAGATCCAAACTCGCCATCTGATACAATATGGACATTTTAGAACATTTGATTTTTTATTGAACCTAAAAACCATAATCCTAAAGATTTAAACCTAAAATATAATTTAATTATATATTCTATTTTTTTATTTTCTTTTTCTTATTCATACTAAAACCTAAAGACCTAAAGACCTAAAAAAACTTAAAACCCTAATCCTAAAGACATAGACCTATTTTATATATATCATAAAAAGCCTAAAAACCCTAAAACCCTAATGCTATTATATATATATATATATATATATATATATATATATATATATATATATATATATATATATATATATATATATATATATATATATATATATATATATATATATATATATATATATATATATATATATATATATATATATATTGTTGAATCTGCTATGCTCTTTATTTTAAATAGATGAGCATAAGGTAGATAATCTTCCATGTTCTAGGGTTTATCTCTTATCATTATTCTAGATAAATGATCTACTCTCATGTGAGTCTTTCCTTATCTAGCTTGTAACTCAAAATAAAATTCCATCAATACTTAAAACCATCTTACTATTCTTCTAGTTGGACAAGGTCTAAACTTTTTTACGGCATACACCATACCTAAACCCTCTCTTTTAGTTGTATTGTAGTTTCTTATAGCCTATTTCAAATGTCTACTTGCATAAGCTATACAAAATTCTACTTTACTTCTATAGGTTGTGACAATACACATACTCAAGCAAAGTTGGAAGAATCCATATGTACATGGAATATTAAGTCCCATTTAGGTTTTTGTAGTATTGGTATAGTGACTAAATAAGTCTTTTGGGTTTCAAAAGCTTTATCACATTCATGATTCCATTCAAATTTAGTAATTAATCCATATAGATGCTTTGCAATATTAGTAAACTTGTATACTTCCTATAACATCCACAATGTCCAATGAAAGTTTGAAATTTTCTCACATCTGTTGGCTTCAGTAAAATCACTATGGCATTTATTTTCTCTTCATCCCTCGAGACAAAAAGCCATCCAAAAAATTTTAGACCTCCTTCCAAGCCACTCTTTCTATTAGAACATTTGTTATTCCGAATGGATAGCTATCTCTAATAGTTGCAACATTAACTTTTTTTTCATTTAAAAAACCCTAAGTCAACAATTGGGGATGTCCATTGTGTACTCAATTTCATAAATGAAATCAGCATCCAACAGTTTATCCATCTCTTCCTTAATCTTTGTAGATTATTTATCATTGTAGGAATAATGCCTTTTTTTACTTGGTTTAGCATCTTGTTCTATATGTATCTGATGCACACAAATAATAGGATCTATTCCTTTCAGATCCTTGTATATGTAGGCAAGTACATCTCTAATTCCCTTAACTAATTATTTTAAGGATTCTTCTTCCTCAGCTACCATATCAACCACTACTTCTATACTTTTCTCTTCTACGGCCTCTTGGGTAAACACCATTTTTTTAGTTTCTCATTGACTGTCATAGGATTCTCCTCTTTTTTTTCCTTTATGGTTTCAACTTCAACATAAATATTTCCTCAATTTCATACTTTTTAAAGTTAAGTGGAACATAAGATTTCCCTCCTTTCTCATGAGTTACCTCACTTTCATGTGTTAATTCCTTCTCAAAATCTATTGGATTCTCCTCTTCCTTATGTTCTATTTTAATATACTTCCCTTAAATTTTATCCTTCACTACATGAGTTGCTCCCACATTTTCTAGATAAGGATTTTTTCCCATTATTTGCTATCTTTGTGTTTTTTTATTTGGATGCATTCTCATTTTTTTCTACTATTATCATTCTTAGGGCTATCTGAAAGATATCATACCCTTCATTTTCAAATTTTATCCCCACATTTTCTTCATTAGCTACATCCAATGTGGAGAAGATGTGAGTCCATCCACATGGTTTCAAATTTTCATCATTAAATTCTTGAGGCACATACATTTCGTTCTCCAGAACTCTATCATTTTTTCAATCTTGTCTTCTCAAAAGAAATCTATTTGGGAGTTTTTTTTCTTGTTGGACCATATGCCCAGATTTGTGCTTGATTCTTACTTTGTTCAATCATCACTTCCACAGATTCATCTATAGAATCTCGTTCATTGTGCACATTATTCCATTCTCTTGGAGACATATCATGATAAGCCCTTCTCCTTAGATTGACTCTAGCTACATTTCCTTGGTTCTATAGGTGAAATTAATCTTTATTATAGACTTTGGTTTCTTCACAAATTGACTCTTCTCTACATGAGGATTTTGTTAAATCATTTTTTTGAGTCATTTGACAAGGCATTTTACATTCCTATTCATTCTCACCACTATTTTCAATGGTATTTCTTATTGTGTATTTGATCCACTTGTTTCTTCCTTATTCCCTTTTGTTTCCTCATATAGAATATAACCATCCTTGTAATATTCTGACCTTTTCTCCATCACTTGCTTCCAAACCTTCTCATGCAAATTCTCTAGGCTTTTGGGTTTAATCTCTAACAAATCCTTTTCTAGAAATTTTTCTATCATCTCAATGTTGTCTCTACACATGTGCATTCTTTTTGCTTCTTGCTTTGGCATTGGATATACTTGATCTTACTCTTCTGGTATAGATTCTTTTATTCTAGCCTTATATGCTTCGATCAAAGTTTCTACGTGTTTTAAAAGTTCCTTTGCTCATATAAACTCATCCTTTTCTCTTGGCATATCATCAACACCTCCTCTTGATTTCTTTTGAATGCTTTCTTGTACGCTTTTTTCCAACTCCTCCACTTTCTTTTCCCAACTTGATTTTTGTTTTGCTCTTCTTCCTTTCTATGATAATTTTTTTTGTGCTTCTCTTCGACATCTCAAGTGTATCTCCCTCTTCTCCATCAATATTCCCCTTTTGATTTTTGGATTGATCTCTAATTACCACTTGTATAGGTGTTATTTCATCTTCATCACTACTAAAAGTTCATAAAAGATTTTTAGTTTTCAAAGGTGCTTGATTTCTTGTATTTTTGCCTATTTGGGTCTTTTGGAAAATGTCTAAGTAGATGTTCTCTCCCACACTCCTTGCATATGCACCATCTAATCTAAAAGTAAGATCTTTTGGAAAGCCTCTCACAAAGTGCTCTCCACAACACCTTTAACACTTCACCTTTTGAAGAGCCTTGAACTGGGATCTTGGATTTGAAATATAATTATTGGTTATGTACATGAATGTATCCATTTTCACTCTTTTATTTCCCAAGTCTAAAGCTTGTATGCCAAGTTCTTTCTTATATACCTGGTCCCAATTTGTATCCTCTGAATGATTATCTGAATGGCTATTATAACCATCAGAATATTCTATGGTTGGAACTAAGAGTCTTTCCAAATTTTCTTCTAACTATGTGTATTTTATGCGAACTAGATTGGTTGGTATAGGTGGTTGTTGCTCTAACATAAGTCTAGGTTGATACAAATTCTCTTTCTCTCAATTGCACTAACTGATGTTGATACACCTTTTCTTTCATTGGTTGTTTGTTGTAGAAACACTCATCCCTAGTATGATTTTTCCATTTCTTCTGTATGGTACAATACTTAAGTTTTCTTTTGTCTTCAAGATGAGATGGATTTTTATCATTCCACATATGAGTTTGGTCTTTCTCCACACAAATAACGTTTCTTTATCTGTGTTGTTCTAAGAACTGACTATATTTCATTTGACAGTAGCTCCTAAAGCTTTTGCTATATCATGAGCCAACTCTTGTGTGGTGGTATTTTACTCTCCCCACTCACTCTTCTATTACATTCCAAGTGGATTTCTTTTGTGATGCAAGAGTCTATGTTTGCACATCTTTTACAATAAACCATTGTTGTTAACTTAGCATTTATCAATCCTTCAATGAACAATGACAAAATTATTCCTACTTGTAATAAAACATCTCCATGTTTTGAAGATATTGATGGAGAATCAATTGGTTCTAAAAAGAGTCTCAATGAGGAACTCAGATTGCCCTAGATGAAGAGTGTAAGAGTAAACTAGACACATGTAAATATAACAATAAGAAAAAGTGACCCAAGACCAAGAAGGAGTCATAAAAATAGGTATCCATGAACCAACCAAAAGGATATGGGGATGGAGAGCATCCTGAATATGTTTTCAGGTTGAAAAAGGCTTTGTATGGTCTTAAAAAAGCCCCTTGTGCTTGACATGCAAGGATTTCTCATTGTTCAACTTCAATTGGATTTTCATTGTGTGATGGAGATTGAAGATAAATGAAGGTAGACCTCAAGAATGAGCAAGCATAAATGTTTTGAATGCACAGGATTTCATGGGTATGGATTACCCCACCCTAAGATGAACTGAATACAAATCCTTATGAATAAATTATGCTACATAAACTTGACAAAACATCTAGCTAGACACAACCAACCATAGCCCTTGGTTGGGTTAACTAGATGATAGTTAAGGTAGACTAGAAACCAATTAACAGTTTTTGGAATAATCATAGTGTAAGTATCTATAAGACTAGAAACCAATTAAATAGTATCTATAATCATCATGTAAGTATCATAGTTAGGATAGACTAGAAACTAATTAACCACTTGTTGGATTAATCATAGTGTAATTATTTATAAGCCAATTATGTCCAAAAACATTTTTGAGAAAAATATTAAATTTGATTTATGTAAAACATAAAGCATTTACCATTATTAAAATGTCTTAAGTATCATGATTCCTAGACACCTTTTAAACTAGATGAGGATAAATTTCCCCAAAAAATTAAAGGTTGTCCATAAGATTCCCAATGTTTAAAGATCAAGAAAATCATGTCGTATAAATTAGATTAGGATAATTATGGACCTTTTTTTTCAAGGGGGAATTACAGACAAATAGAAATAGGTTACAAATCGAGGAATTATAGAAGATGTCCCATAAGAAGCTAGAGATAAAATCTTGAGCTCAATTAACAAGGAAGCATAGATTCCCATAGAGTTTTTATGGCTTTTCAAATGTATCTATATAATTGTACGTGCTAAGCCCAATATTACAAAGCTACAAGGGATAATGCCAGCTATAACATCTTTCAACATTAGTGGGTGCAATTTGTTCATATTAGGTACACCATCCATTTGAGAATCTCCATGTTTCCAAGAGAGTTTTTCAAAACTTACCAATCACTATGTATATTACCATTAAATTGGTTTCTTTTTCATGGTTTTGATAATGAGGTTGCATGTTCTAGTAAGAAACAATGGAGAATCTATACAAAAATAATCAAAATAAGCATGCACATATGCATGTTCCCACCAACTCACTCTCAAGCAAAAGACATTTGGTTTATTATAGCATTACATGTAGGCCATCCTTACTACTTCTAGCCAAGCGAAACAAAATCATGTCAATAAACCAAAATTTTAGTTCTCAAGATTTTAGGTTTACAATCAATCTCTTGGTACTTTGGATAAACTTCACTGGAATATGTCGTCTACAAAATTTTGAAATGTGTGTTACCACATATGTGCATTAATCTTCATCTTATCAACAAAAATCATCCAGGTCTTAGAGAGTTATTCAATGACACTGAGATAGTTCCTTAGAGCATGATATACAATAATCTTCACATTGACTGTGAAAACGTGTAAGTTTCCATCTATACATTGTTTTAACAAAGCTTTAGATCTATTAGATTTCCAAAATAGGAAGCCATCACTGGATGGGTAAAAGAAAATATTAATGAGTTTATCTAGATTATTATAGACCTCATGACTTGGTCAAACTTCATGCTTGTATAAGTGGTGAAAAGGCCAGAGTCATGATAGACAACTCGGCCACCCACAATTTCCTAAACTACTCACTAGTGAAGAGACTAAAGTTGCCCCAAAAAAAGTCACCTCATCACTATGTCGTATCTATGATGCAGGGTCAAGACGAGAAAATCTGGGATACTATGATCTATAACCTCGAAATAGATTTGCAAGGTTATAAAGATAAATTAGAATTTCAGATCATGCACATGGAAAGAATTGATGTGGTTTTGGGTAGAGAATGGCATTGGGGTTCATGGAAAACACTTAAAAGAAGCTATCAGCTGAATACTTTGGAATTTGAGAGAAATGGAATCCGTTATCTAATTCAAGGAGAACATGATGTGCCTAGTACACCTTTGATTTCTAGCATGGAGTTGAAAAAACTTGTAAATACCCAAAAACCGGAAGTTTTCATGATACTTCCAACTGATGTAAACAATGTACATAATATGAATCCAGTTTCTTATATCTTGTCTCCTTTATCTGAACATGAAAGGCTTAAAATGAAGTGTTTAATAAATAATTATCGGGATGTTTTTCCAAAAGAACTTCCCCATGGCTTACCTCCTTCTCGTGGGCAAGTCGACCATGCTATAGACTTGCTCCCAGGAACTAAGCCTATATGTAAATCCCCTTATAGACTCCCTTTTTCCCAGCAGGCTAAAGTAGAAAAGCAGTTAAATGAATACCTAGTTAAGGGATTCATTCAACCCAGTCTTTCACCTTGGGCAGCACCCATTCTTTTAGTCAAGAAAAAAGATGGATCAATGAGACTATGCATTGACTATTGAGCCTTGAATAAAGTTACGATCAAGAATAAATATCCAATGCCCCGAATTGATGATTTATTTGATCAATTAAAAGGAGCTAAGATATTTTCAAAACTTGATCACCGTCAAGGATATCATCAAATTAGAATTAAATATGAAGATGTTCCTAAAACACCTTTCAGAACTAAATATGGGCATTTTGAGTTTTTAGTCATGCCTTTTGGACTAACAAATGCCCCAGCCACGTTCATGACACTAATGAACACTATATTAAGCCCTTATTTGGGAAAGTTTGTAGTTGATTTTCTTGATGATATTCTTGTCTATAGTCAAGATGCAGCCTCTCACCTAGAACATTCGGAAAAAGTTTTCCAAGTTCTAAGAGAAAATAAATTATTCAGAAAAGAAGATAAATGTGAATTCTTTTCAACAGAAATCAGATATCTTAGTCACACTATATCTGATAAAGGTATTCAAGTAGATCCTGATAAGGTCCAAGTAAGTCTTAATTGGCCTCATCCTAAAACTATTATAGAACTTCAAAGTTTTTTAGGGTTAGCAGGATACTATAGAAAATTTGTACCCAACTTTGCAAAAATCTCCACCCCTTCATTTGAGAAATTAAAGGGTAAACCCAAAAGCCTGAATTGGGAGAAAGAACAGGCTAAAAGTATGGAAATACTTAAAGGAGGTTTAGCTTCGGGCCCGGTTCTACAGATAGTAGATCCAAATGAACCTTTTGTAGTTGAAACAGATGCTAGTGATCTAGCAATAGGAGCTGTATTGATTCAAAATGGTCGACCAATTGCTTTTGAAAGTCAAAAGCTAAATTTAGCTCAAACAAATTATTCTACCTATGAAAAAGAGCTTTATGCAATTGTGCATGCTCTGAAAAAATGGAGACATTACTTGTTTGGTGCCAAAGTAACTATAGTTTTTGATCAAGCAAGTATTAAATGGTTTGCAAACCAATCTGAATTATCAGGTAGAAAAGCTAGATGGGCCGAATTACTCCAAGAATTTGATTATGAACTCAGATATAGAAAGGGAAAATTTAATATTGTGGCAGATGCATTAAGCAGAATGCCCATGTTAAATTCTTTGAGTTTCATAAAAATTTCCAATGAGTTCGTAACACTCATGAAGGGCAAGTATCAAGAAGATATTAGTTGTAGAGAAGCATAGAAGAAAATTTCTACTCCAAATACAAACTTATCAAAGGAAGATAAGTTTAAGCATTACAGTATTCAAGATGAATATCTGTTATACAAAGGAAAGATCTGTGTTCCTTGTAATTCCGAACTTAGAAAAAAAGTTTTGTTTGAATGTTATGATGTCCCAAGTGCAGGACATCCTCAAATCAACAAAACTTATGAATTAGTAAAAAGGAAGTTTTACTGGCCTAGTATACATAAAGAAGTACATCATTATGTACTTAGATGCACCAAGTGCCAAGTTAACAAAGCTGAAAAGTTTAAGATAGGGGGTTTGTTGCATCCCTTAGAAATTCCAAATGGAAAATGGGAAAGTATTTCCATGGATTTCATTAGAGGCTTGCCACGTACCCCTAAAGGTCATGATGTTGTTTGGGTCATAGTTGACCGATCGACCAAAATGGCTCATTTCATACCTACTCAAACTACAGTAAAAACTCCAGAATTAGCTAAAGTATTCATAGAACAACTGTATAGACTCTATGGATTACCTCAAGACATAGTGTCTGATAGAGATAGAAAATTCACTAGTCATTTCTGGAGAGCTGTATTCAGTCGGTTAGAAACTAAACTTAATTTGAGTACTATTGAACATCCTCAAACAGATGGTCAAACTGAAAGAGTCAATCGAATACTTGAAGATATGTTACGAGCATACGTATCTTCTACCCAAATTAACTGGGAAGACTATTTAGTGATAGTAAATTTGCTTACAACAGTGCAAAGCATTCTGCAACGGAATATAGTCCTTTTATGTTAATGTATGGGTTTCAACCTAGAGCACCTTATGCAGTTGGACTTCAAAATGAAAGAGTCCAAGTAGCAAAAGATTTCTTAGAAGATATGAACTTTAAGCTAAAACTAGCCAAGGAAAACCTGAGGAAAGCCCATGATAGAGCTAAATCTTTTAGAAACCCTAAAAGGTGAGATATTTCCTTTCAGGTTGGTGAATTAGTATATCTTAAAGTTCTTGAGAAATCTGAAACATTAAAAATAGGACCTTGTCCTAAACTCTCTCCGAGATTTTGTGGCCCTTTTAAGGTTCTTAAAAGAATAGGGACTTTGGCTTACGAGTTAGAACTCCCAGAAGATTGTTTACTTCATCCAGTATTCCATGTAAGTCGACTAAAAGAAAACTGGCTGAACAAGACAATCTTGTTTCTTCAGATACAATCATTCAACCAATCTCCATTCTTAACATCCCTCATGAACTGGAAAGAATACTTTGCACTCGAGATAAGAAAACAAGAAATCATCTATATAAAGAGTGCCTAGTTAAATGGAGGGATGGAACTGAAGAAAGTGCCACTTGGGAACGAGTAAGTTCCATAAATAAAAGATTTCCCTCTTTTTTAAGTATGAGTTAAAAACGAGGAAAGTATCTTTTGAGAGTGAGTCCATGATCAAAAGAAGTGAATCATGGTGCACGAGGGAATACTCCACATAATATACCAAAGCACATTTTCGAGGACGAAAATGTTAAAGGGGGGAAGAATGTTGTATAAATCATGGGTTAGACCCTCCAAAAGGAATCTATGTTTCTTGGATTTAACCCTTAAGGTTTTATTTCATAGAAGTCTCAATTGAAGGGTTTGGTACCTTAGGAATAATTAACCTAAGGGAATAAAACTTTAGTCTTGGTAGAAGCTTCTCCCAAGTGACACCTTGACTCGTACGTGACTTCAATCAAAATAGAAGCCATGTGATTCTCTTTAGAAAGTATCCACATGAAGGACACTTGGAAGGACACATGGCTAAAAATTAAGACATGCAACTCTTGGACCTTTGGTATATATATGGGTGGAGTTGGAAGGGTGGATACGTACTCACTCACTCTTTGGTGGATGCTATACTCTAGGAAGAAGTTTTCACAACAAGACCCTTTCTATTCATGGAAGCTCTAGCTTCAAGGGAGTGGAGGTGATGCATAAGGATATAGAGCATACCTGTTGTTTGACTCAGTCATTGTGGTCATCGTAGTTTGGACTACATGACCTAGTTAAACTTCATTGTGGTGTATACAGGACCAGGGTGCGAGTCATGATAGATGACTCTACCACTAATAACTTTATAAACTGTGCTCTGGTTAAGAAGTTAAAGCTTCCCTGGTAGCCTAGTGCACATAAATGCAAGGGGAAGATGAGAGGATATGGGATACTATGATATCCCGTATGGAAGTCAAGATGCAGGATTATATAGATCACATGGACTTCCAAATTATGAATATGGAGAGCATAGACCTTGTGTTAGGAAGAGAATGGATATGGGGGTTCGGATACACACTTAAACGCAGCTATCAAAATAACACACTTGAGTTTGAATGAAATGGAAGTAAATTTTGTATTCAGGGAGAGAGAGATGTACCTAGTGCACCTCTCATTTCATCTTTAGAGTTGTATAGTCTTTGTCATTTTTAGCATGTACATAAGATCTTTTTATTGTATAGTCATGATATTAAGCATTGTAGAAGTAGTTCATCTGATGTATATTTTCATGCAAGGAATGTAAATATGGACAAGACTTTCTATTATTCTTTCTTGCGAGAGTGTGTGGTTAAAATTTTTAAAGATATTATGTATGAGTTTAGAAATGTTTTGCCCACTAACTTACTTAGAGGGCTACCACTTGAGAGAGGGGACATAGACCATGCCATTGAGGTAGTTACTAACACTAACCCTATTTGTAAGCCACCTTATAGGCTTAGTGTTTCTCAACATGAGGATGTTGAGAGGCAATTTAACGATTATTTAGACAAGGGATTCATTAGACCTAGTAACTCACCTTGGCCATTGCCAATGCTCCTAGTTAAGAAGAAAGACGGCTCTATGAGACTATGCATAAACTTTAGAGCACTTAAAAAGGTAACGATCAAAAATATGTTTCCAAATCCTAGATTGGAAGATCTATTTGATTACTTACATCAAGCTAGGTACTTTACCAAGCTTGACCTTAGATTAGGATATCATCAAATTAGGATTAAGGCAGAGGATGTACCTAAGACTGCATTTAGGATTACATATGGGCACTACGAGTTTTTGGTGATGCCTTTTGGTCTCACCAATGCTCCTGTCACTTTCATGAAGCTCATGAACAGTGTATTACAACCTTATCCATGACACTTTGTAGTAGACTTCTTGGATGACATTCTGATTTATAGTGCATGAGAAGAGGAGCACTTGGAACACTTAAGAAAGATATTTCAAGTGCTAAGGGAAAATTCACTCTTTGCTAAAGACTTTGAGTGCAAAGCTTTCAAAATGGAGGTTAAATACCTTGTGCATATAGTCTCCCAAAATGGAATCCAGATGGATCTTGAAAACGTAAGGGCTATTATGGAATGGTCACATCCAAGGAAACCTGGAAGAGCTGCATATCTTCCTAGGTTTATCAAGTTTCTATCGAAGATTCATTAAGAATTATGCCAAAATTGTTGTCTCGATGACAGAGCAACATAAAACAAAAGGGAAAGCCTTTCATTGGGGAGAGGATTAGAAGTAAAGTATGGAGAAATCAAAAGTAGCAATTGCTACAACTCCACTTTTACATATAGCAGATCCCAATAAACCCTTTGTGGTTAAGACTCACGTGAGTGATTTTGCCATAGGAGCGGTTTTAATTCATGATGGTCTACTAGTAGCTTTTGAGAGTAAGAAACTAGAACTCGCTCAGAAGAATTACTCCATCTATGAGAAGGAGTTGTATGCAATTGTCCATGCTTTGAAGAAGTGGCGTCATTATTGATATGGTGCCAAAGTCACGATAGTGTTTGATCAAGAGAGCATTAAGTGGCTCTCTAATCCAATAGACCTTAAAGGTCCTAAGGCCTAATGGACAAAGACCCTTCAGAAGTTTGATTATAAGCTTAGGTATAGGAAGGGAAAGTTTAATGTAGTGGCTGATTCTCTTAGCTCCATGCCTATGCTCAATGGATTGCATTTTACTCAGATCACTAATGAGCTATTTGAGTCCATTAGAGGGAAATGTAGGCTTGATCCTACATATTCCAAGACTTTGGAAACCATAAAGAATGGGGATCATGATATACGGGTTTCTAGTGAGGATGGAGTATCGACGGGTACTTAAGAAGGATTCAAGTGGAAGAATTACAGTGTCCATGATGGATATTTGTTATATAAAGGTAAGTTGTTTGTCCCTAGAGATCTTGAGATGAGACGGCATATTTTGTATGAGTGTCATGACACACCTAGTGTGGGACACCCAAGAGTTAACAAGACTTATGATCTTGTTAAGAGGCAGTTTTACTGGCCTGGACTTCATAAGGACATCCCAGAGTATGTGCTTAAGTGCACCAAATGCCGAGTCCATAAAGCTGAGAGGTTGAGCCCTTGTATGCTTCAGAGTTGATAAGTAGACCTTCCTAGCTTTCCAATGACACAATAAAATGTCCTATGTACTTTGGAAATGATGTATGCAAAGATAGGATCAAAACAGACTACTTTGAATTTCAAGCTTTCAAGAAAACCTTCTATTTTTTACTTGACACCTGCTGTATCTTTTGCTCAGTATGACCAGCACAATAGGAATTGGAAAAATTCCTTTTAGCGATAACTAACTAGCTTAGTAAGCTAGCTATTCCAAGTGGAATGATATAAAAAGATTAACTCTGCTTAGCGAAATCAATTTAGCAAATAAACCTTTACCCCCAATATTTTAGGACTATTGCAAACTTTGATCAGTGATCACTTCGACGAGTTTTTCTCTGAAATGGCTGAATAGGAATCCTTCAAACTTTGAGAGCACGTGGACAACTTTGCGCTGGTTCCAAAAAGCTAAAGATCTTTGAATTTGGTGAAGAATTGATTGAGATATGATCTCACAAGTTGACAGACTTTCAAGTACTATGACAGAGAACTCAAAAATGAACAATGTAGATATATGTATTAATGAACACTTGTATACAACACCATAGGCATGAAGATCATTTCCTAATGGTGTAGATAGGTGTGGGCTAGAGTGTAGGCCTCACACACACACTCAGAATTGATAATGAGAAGCTCGGAAAGTGATCCTTCTACACGCGATTTTTTGATGAACACTTTTATAATGGTTGAACTCAAAGTTTGAATTTGAATTCAAACTTTTGGCTCTCTCTAATCATACTCCTTTATCCTAGTAGATATTTCATCAATCAAAGCTAATCTTTTTCCAGGAGTTCCTTTGTTAGGTGTTTACAAAGATTCCAAAGCCAAAAATGACTTTCACAAAAAAAATAAAGTGGTAATTAACCGCTAGCCTTTGTTCCTATGCTTCTCTACATGTGTATGTATTACAAGCCAAATGTGTAGGCTTGTGATTTGCACCAACAGCTCCCCCTCAAGCCAAACATTTTGGCTTGGTCTTCATTCTTCAATCTTCATGTATATTCTTCAATCCAATCATTGATTTGAACCTGCAAAGTTTGGTACCATCCAAAGCTTTCGTTAACAAATCTGCACACTGCATGTTGGTTGATACATAACTGAGTTGAATGTCCTTGCTTAATAGCTTCTCTCTCACATAATGATAATCGACCTCTATATGCTTGTTCCTAGCATGATAGATAGGATTAGTTGCAAGGTGAAGTGAGCTTGTATTATCTCCAAAGATCATTGGTGACCTAGTATATAAACCCAATTTTGTATACAATAACTTGATCCATATGGCTTCTTGAGTGGCATTAGCCAATCCTCTATACTCTGTCTCTGTAGAAGATAAAGAAATAGTAGGTTGCTTCTTTGAAGACAATGATATTGGTTTATCACCTGCAAATGAAATGTATCCTGAAGTGCTCCTCCTATCATCCTTGCATCCTGCCCAATCTGCATCTGAATAGATCTTGATATCAAGGTCTGAAGTGTAAGGGAAATACAAACCATGATGTTGTGTACCCTTGAGGTACTTTAGAATTCTTTTGGCAGCTTCTAGGTGAGGTATCCTTGGTTTTTGCATAAACTCGCTTAGCACACTAACTCCATATGCAATATCTATCCTTGTTAAGGTTGCATAGTTCAAGCTTCCAACAATGCTTTGATGACCTGTAATATCATCAAGCTCATCTCCTTCATGGGCACTTAGTTTTAGGTTTACCTCCATTGGACTGCTTGCAAATTTTTCATCTTGCAAATGAAACTTCTTCAACATATCCTGTATGTACTTTTTCTGATTAATATATATTCCAGAGTTAGTATAGACTAACTCAAGTCCAAGAAAATACTTTAGTAGACCAAGATCATTGATCTTGAACTCCTTCATCATCTGGATCTTGATTTGTCTGATTCCATTGACATCATTACCTGTGAGTATGATATCATCAACATATACACATAGGTATATTACCTCTAAATTACTTCTCCTAATGAATAGAGAAGTATCTGCCTTGCTCATGACAAATCCTTGGTCTTGAAGGTATGTGGTCAACCTGTGATTCCATGCCCTTGGTGCCTGCTTCAATCCATAAGGAGCTTTATTCAATTTGCATACATATGTTACCTTGTTTGGATCTTCATAGCCAAGAGGTTGTGACATATATACCTCCTCTGAAATTCAAAAAGCATTTTTTACATCCAATTGATACATGTTCCAATTTTTAGATGCAGCCACACTTACCAACACCCTGATAGTTGGCATTTTGGCTACAGGTGAAAAAGTTTCTTCATAGTCAATGCCTTGGGTTTGTGCAAAACCCTTGGCCACCAATCTGGCTTTGTACCTGCCTATTGACCCATCAGAATTTCTTTTCATTTTATAGATCCATCTAGATCTAATTACCTTCATGGATTCTTTCTTTGGTACTAGTTCCCATGTGTCACTTTCTTTGAGTGCTTCAATCTCCTCATCCATAGCTTCTTTCCATTCTGTCCTAATCTTTGCTTCTTCATATGATCATAGTTCTTCAATTGACAAGTCTTTAGCAAGATAAACAGAGTGTTCAAAGATTCAGGTATGTCTTCAAGTTTCTTCATCTTGACCATGTCCTTGAACTTCCATGCCTTGAACTCTTCAAGATTGATAATGTCTTCATCATCTGAATTGAGTCTTCATTCTGAGTAGGTTCCTCCTTAGTAAGACTTGGAAACTCCTCCTCCAAGTCATAGGTAGTTTAAACTTCCTGCATTCATTCTCATATCAAGAATAATTTTCATCAAAGACAACATCTCTACTAGAATCCCTTATTTGAAGGGTTGTAGAATCTTTACCCCTTCTGATTTAGATCATATCCAATAAAGATACACTTCTCAGCCTTAGGGTCTAGCTTACCTCTTATCTGAGAAGGAATGTGTACATATGCTACACATCCAAATATCCTGCAATGATCAAGTGAGGGTCTCTTCCCATGCCATGCTTCATAAGGATTCATCCCATCAAGGGACTTAGATGGTAACCTATTTATGAGGTAAGTGGCAGTAGAAACACTCTCTACCCATCAATAATTAGGTTATCTCTTTTCATTTAACATTGACCTAGTTGTTTCAACAATCAACCTATTTCTTCTCTCATCTACCCCATTCTGTTCAGGAGTATACCTTGTGGTGACTACTCTCTTGATTCCTCTGTCCTGCAAGAAGTCTTCAAACTCATTGGAGAAGTACTCACCTCCTCCATCCGACCTTAGCCTCTTTAGATTCTTTCTTGTGTGATTCTCAACAAGTGCAAGATACTTTTTAAAACAATTGAACACTTCATCTTTGCGCTTCATAAAGTATAATACAGTCCATCTGCTATAATCATCAATAAAAGATACATAGTACCTTGATCCTGAGATTGAGGGGTCTTTGCTTGGTCCCCATACATCTGTATGGACAAGCGCTAGGTAGTCCGCATGCATGTAGCCTTTCCTTGAGAAGGGTAATCTGTGAGACTTCCCAAACTGACAAGCACCACATTTATATATCATATGTTGTTTGGAAACATTGGGTATTCCAATTACACATTGATCCCTGCATATCTATTTCAAGGTTCTTTCTCATACATGCCCTAATCTTTTGTACCAAATCTCAAGCTCTAAAAGTGTTTGATCTTTATAACTGTAGAGTGCAATATTCTTTGTGTCTTCTAGATCAAACGTAAAAAGTCTACCTGATTTTTCTCCTTTAGCAATTCTCTTGAACCCCTGCTTAGGATCTTCCACAAATGCTCCAAATTGATTGAACCTAACCTGCAAACCTTTCTCCACAATCTATCCAACATTCATCAAATTTTTTGTAATGGTTGGTACATATAGTACCCTACTCAACAAGTTCTGATTTCCATCAAAAGTCTTAACATTTCCAACTTTAACTAATGAGTGCTTGGTGTCATCACCTATTTGTACTTGATGCTTACCTTTTGGTTCTTCAAGGTCAGAGAGTAGAGCTACATTGCCAGCCACATGATTTGAGAATCCTGAGTCGATGTAGAAGAGATGGTCATCATTTGTTTCTGGTTTTGAGGTCATGTTCATGATCAAAAGAGAGTCATCTTGCTCTTCTGTATAGTTGTTGTAATCCTTTCTAGTTTTGAATTCTCCTTCGTAGTTACCATTGTAGTTGTTGTTGTAGTTGTTGTTGTTGTAGTTGTTGTTGTAGCCTTGGTGATGGTTGAATCTGCCTCTAGACTGTGATTATCCACCTCTTTGATATCCTCTTCCTCTCTGATTTTTGTAATTCCTGAAACACTCATCTGTAGTATGATTTGATAAACCACAAATGTTGCATGGTGAGGAGTTATAAGATCTCCCCCTACCTTGCTTACCTCCTCGGCCCCTTCCTCTTGACGATCTACCTCTCCCTACATAGTTGGCTTGGGAGGTAGTGCCTTCATCCTATATGTTCTTGTTCTTGCCTTTATCTTTAGACTTACTTTTATTAGTATATAGGGCAGAAGAGCTATTACCTTTGGATGAGTCTCCATTCTTGTTGAGCTTGGCTCCATGAGTGAACAATTGCCCCATGAGAGTGGTAAGGTCTGTAATCTGCATGTCCATGTAAAGATCCATAGCTGTGGTGAAACTTTCCCATTTGTCATTAGCTTTGATCCCATTGATCACTTGCCTTACTATCTACTCTTCTTCAATCTCTTCTCCTATGCTTGCTAACTGATCTGCTACATCCTTAATCTTGGTCACAAATTCTAAAATAGCCTGCTTAGGTTGCTTCCTTAGTGTGGTGAATTCAATCCACAACTGATTTTTTCTAGCCCTTGTGTTGGAAGAAAAATAGGATGACAAGGTTTCCCAAGTATCTTGGGATGTCTTACAATTTCTAATATGTGGCAAAAGAAAATCAGAGATGGAGTTAAGTAAGTAAGACCTTGCTAATGCATCCTTGGCACACCATGTGTTGAGCTTTTCATGTTCTTCCTTTGTTGGTAGTCCTCTAGTTTTGAATGAGGGCAATTCCTCATCTCCTGAGATGTATCCATAAAGACTCCTTCCTTGTAGATAGGTCTTCATCCTTAGAGACCATGCTTGATAGTTTTTCCTGTTCAAATTATCAATAAATGAAGGAAAACCATCTCCCATTTTACCTTAACTTGCTTTGATACCACTGTTGGGAATGATGGATGGACACTCCAAGAGAGTGAGTAGGTACTACCAAATCTTGCTTTGTACCAGCCCTTTTATGCTTCTGAGTTGATAATTAGACCTTCTTAGCTTTCCAATGACACCATAAAATGGCCTATGTACTTGGAAATGATGTATGCAAAGATAGGATCAAAACAGACTACTTTGAATTTCAAGCTTTCAAGAAAACCTTCTATTTGGGACTTGACACCTGCTATATCTTTTCCTCAGTATGACCAACACAATAGGAATTGGAAAAATTCCTTTTAGTTGTAACTTATTAGCTTAGTAAGCTAACTATTCCAAGTGGAATGATATAAAAAGATTAACTATGCTTAGAGAAAACGATTTAGCAAGTAAACCTTTACCCGGGATATTTTAGGACTGTTGGAGACTTTGACTAGTGATCACTTCGATGAGCTTTTCTCTGAAATGGCTGAATAGAAATCCTTCAAATTTTTAAAGCATGTATATAACGTTTAGCTGGTTCCAACAAGCTAACGATGGTTGAATTTGGTGAAGAATTGAGTGAGATATGATCTTCACAAGTTGACAGACTTTCAAGTACTATGACAGAGAACTCAGAAATGAACAATGTAGATATATGTATTAATGAACACTTGTATACAATGCCATAGGCATGAAGATCATTGCCTAATGGTGAAGATAGGTGTGGGCTAGAGTTTAGGCCTCACACACACTCAGAATTGATAATGAGAATATCAAAAAGTGATCCTTATATCTGCGACTTTTTGATGAACAATTTTATAGTGGTTGAAATCAAAGTTTGAATTTGAATTCAAACTTTTGGTTCTCTCTAGTCATACTCCTATATCCTAGGAGATATTGCATCAATCAAAACTAATCTCTTTCCACGAGCTCCTTTGTTAGGTGTTTACAAAGATTCGAGAGTCAAAAATGACTTTTACAAAAAAAATAAAGTGGTAATTAACCACTAGCCTTTGTTCCTATGCTTCTCTACATGTGTATGTATTACAAGCCAAATGAGTAGGCTTGTGATTTGCACCAACAAGGTTGAGGATTGGAGGACTACTCCACCCATTGGATATTTCGAATGGGAAGTGGGAGAGTATCTCAATGGACTTTATAATCGGATTACCTAAGACACAGAGAGGGCACAACTCACTTTGGTTAATTGTGGATAGGTTAACCAAAATGGCTAGGTTCGTTCTGACATGTACTACAGTGAAGACACCAGAGTTGGCTAGGCTTTTTGTAGAGGACCTATACCAATTATATGGTCTTCCCTTAGACATAGTCTCTGATTGGGATAGGAAGTCTACTAGCCACTTCTGGAGAGCGGTATTCAAAAGGTTGGATACGAAACTTAGCATGAGTATGACCAAACATCCATAGTTGGATGGGCAAAAAAAGAGGGTTAACAAAATCCTAGAGGATATGCTTCGGGCATATGTGAATGAAAGTCAAACTAATTGGGAAGACTACTTACCTATAGTAGAGTTTGCATAAAATAGTTCCAAGCACTCTTCCATTGGACATAGTCCATTTATGCTCATGTATGGGTTTCAGCCAAGAGCTCCTTATGCAATAGGATTGCAGAATGAGATAGTTCAAGTTGCAAAGGACTTTTTGGAAGAGATGAACAATATGCTTAGGCTTGCTAAGGATAGCATTAGGAGAGCTCAGGATAGGGTTAGAGCCTATGCTGATCCTCAAAGGAGAGACATCAACTTTGAGGTTGGAGAGAAAGTCTATCTTAGAGTTCCCTCTAGATCTGAAACCATGAAGACGGGACCGTGTCCAAAACTATCTCGTAGGTATTGTGGACCCTTCCGAATACTTAAGAGAATAGGGAGGATGGCTTATCAAGTCCAACTTCCATAGAATAGTCAAATCCATCCAGTTTTTCATGTTAGCTAGCTTAAGAGAAGGCTAGGTGAATCTGACAATCTCCTTCCAGATAGTGAGGTAGTAGAGCCTATTTCTGTTCAATCGATTCCACATGAACCTGAGAGCATACTACGCACTCGAGAAAAACGAGCTAGAAGTCACTTATATAAAGAGTGTCTAGTAAAGTGTAAAGATAGTTCAGAAGATAGTGCTAGATGGGAGTGGGTTAGCACCCTTCCAAAATGTTTTCCCAATTTTATCTTACCTTCCCAAGGGTCTTCTTCAGAAGAAGGATATGAGGAAACAACACGGAGATATGACCATGTGTTTTTGATACATGGGGATATAGTGGAAGTGTTATTTATATTATTTCTCTCTTTGTATTAGACCTTCCAATACCATTTTGAGGACAAAATGGAATTAAGGGGAACGAAACGTCACATGGATATCACTCATTAGTCATGAGATAGGGGTGAACCATCCCTTATATTTATTATGAGGTGGGCACACACATGAGTGTGAGGTGGCACTCATGTGTGAAGTCATTTATAGCTATCTTTGATGGACATTGAGAGAGAGGGCGATAAGAAAGAAATAGCACGCGGCTGGGCATATAACGTTTTGAGAGATGCTCCATGAGTACTCCGAATATTGGGCTGGTGGAAATCCCATTGCTACCTCGATATGTGTGCAGGTCAGAGTTCAAAATTTGGGGCAATCACAAGGAGCGTAGAGTTTTGACAATTGGTATCAGAGCCAAGCGACTACAATAGACCGGTCGAGCGACATCAATAGAGAATTATCGCTAGCATGAAGGCAATTAGAAGACATCAAGAGTAGCCATGGGCTCTCTCTTCCCTCTTGCCCCCCTCTAGGATGAGTGAGATATCATTCCTCCCTTGCTTATATACCACACTAACGAGACAACACACGTGCATGTGGGATAGAAGTCTTCCATGGTGAGCCTTCTACGAATTCAAGAAGCATAAGGAGATAAAAGGAGAAGGTATAGTAGTGGTGTAAATTCAAGTTTTGTTTTTCAACTTTGGGGGAAGAAGAAAAAGAGCCCTGGATTAAGATATTGAGGAAACAATGATGCACATATATGGGATGTGGACAAGGGCTATGGGTCATGGGTTTATCTTGAAGAGCTTCAGGTTCTCAGTTATGGGATTTCAAAGTCACCCTTCCATGAAGATTAGCTTTTCCACTTCCTAATCGTGACATACCTATCTTCTCTACAGTTTAGCTTGGTCATATGACATCTGATTTCAAAAATCTCTATCACATTACGAAGCTGCACTCCTAAGATTTTCTTACAGACCATTATTTTTTTATTTGTACAATATGTCACAACCAAAACCTCTCTAGAGCACTTCATTAGGAACTAGGTGGCCACTCTTGGGCCTAGTTTTTCATCATTTGGTGTCCAAATCTACTTTTTTCACTTGGCATACCTTTATATCTTTGAAGAAGAGGTGTTGGGCTACATTTCTTGGACTATAAAATTTCAAAAGTGCTTCAATTTCACTCAGTTTGCCTGGTTGGGTCTATTGCTACATGGTTTTGGCATTGTTCTTGTTGGTTTTTGGTGATTATAACGTCTCGGGACCAACCAGACATTTCAAATTGTTGTTTGGGGCTGGCAAGGATTCAAAATCAAAACGTCAAGCCTCAAATGTCACTTGGATTTCACTTCCATAGCTTCATTTTTTACAAGGGAAGTGCTCTTGTGATATATTTCTCTTCTTCTTGCATATTCAAGGTTTACTTCCATTTCTTTTCACATACTCTAGTTAGCAAATGGGGGAAGGGAAGTGAAACTTAGAGTCTAAAGGGAAACAAATAATTGAACTCACTTCTCTATTTAAAGATCAACTAGATGATCCTGATTTTAGAATGGAAGAAGTAGAAATGGGGCACGAAGTAGAAGAAAAACTAGAAGAAAGAGAGCCTACAACAAGAAGAATATACATATGAAGAACTTTTGGATGAGTTTGTTACTCATGACCAATTTGAAAATTTAAAGGAACAGACCCTTAGGCTAGAGAGAAAGATAGGTACCATTACATCTCTCATTCAGCACCTTAAGTCTCAAATGATCTTACTTGAGACTCACGCCACCTCTTTCCTGGCTAGGAAGGTAAGAGAAACCCTTACTCTTCCTCTAGAGATGACTAGGAAAGTTACTTCTTTTCCTAGTAAGCACAAAGGAGAGAGCTCTAGGGAAGATCCCCTCTTGAAAGAATTAAAGCCACCTACCTTTATGGGGCATGAACGAGATAGAAACCAAGATGCAATCTAAAATTTTTTACAAAAGTGGCATGATTTGCATCAACTGAAGGGCACCCCAACAGAGTACCGTGTGCTAGAGGCGAGTCTCTTGCTTGGCCCGCGTTATAAGCGGTGGATGAGTCTCAAGGAGGCAAACTCTATCCCTACATATTGGAATCAGTTTGAAACTCTTTTTCTAAAAGAGTTTATTCCTTAGAATGAGGAGGAGAGGAATTGGGATGAGTGGGATAGGATCACCTAGAGAGGTAGGCCTTTGACGGTCTACATATCCCACTATAAGTAGATCATTTTGAAACTTAAAGGCTAAGATGACTTCCAGAAAACTAGAGGGTTTGCTAGAGGCTTAGATAAAGCCATCAAGAGAGAGGTAAGAAGGAATGCACCCAAGGCGTTTAAGGAGGTGATCAAGTATACACAGATCTATGAAGATCATAACCGTCTTCAATATACTCCTATGGAGACGGATCAGCTCCTTAAGCCTCTTAGCATGACTAAGTTCAAGAAAAAGTTGCCATTGGAAAAAGGCAAAATTTTCATTTAAAAACAAAGATCACAAGGGCCTAGGTTACCTAGAGATCAGTTTGAGAGGGCCGAAAGAGAGAACCTGTGCTTTAGGTGTTTGTCTCCTAGCCACTCACAGTGGAACTGTCCAATCAAGAAAGGGGAAGAAAAGAAGAGAGGAACAGAGAGTAGTACCGTCCTTGAAAAGGGCAAAAAGGTGCTCCACCTAGTGTAGACCCTTCTTATTCATGGCAGCTCTAGCTACAAGGGAGTGGAAGTGATGCATGAGGATATAGAGCACACTCGTTGTTTGACTCAGTCATTGTGGTCACCACAGTTTGGACCACATGACCTAATTAAACTTCATGGTAGTGTATACAGGATCAGGGTGCGAGTCATGATAGATGACTCTTTCACTCATAACTTTATAAACTATGCTCTGGTCAAGAAGCTAAAGATTCCCCAGTAGCCTAGTCCACATAAATACATAGTATCTATGATGCAAGGGGAAGATAAGAGGATATGGGATACTATGGTATCCAATTTGGATGACTTCCAAATTATGAATATGGAGATGACAGACCTTGTATTAGGAAGAGAGTGGCTATGGGGGTTGGGAGACACACTTAAATGCAGCTATTAAAACCACAGACTTGAGGTTGAAAGAAATGGAAGTAAATTTTGTATTAAGGGAGAGAGAGAAATGTACCTAGTGCACCTCTCATTTCATCTTTAGAGTTGTATAGTCTTTGTCATTTTTAGCATATACTGGAGATGTTTATATTGTATAGTGATGATATTGAGCATTGTACAGAGAGTTCATCTGATGTATTTTTCATGCTAGGAATGTAAATATGGACAGGAATTTCTATTATTCTTTCTTGCAAGAGTGTATGGTTAAAAGTTTTAAATATCTTATGTTTGAGTTTAGAGATGTTTTTCCCACTAACTTAGCTAGAGGGATACCACTTGAGAGAGGGGACATTGACCATGCCATTGAGGTAGTTACTAATGCTAGCCCTATTTGTAAGCCACCCTATAGGCTTAGTGTTTCTGAGCATGAGGAGGTTGAGAGGCATCACCAATGCCTCTCAACCTTGGTGAGAGGCATTATTTAGATAAGGGCTTCATTAGACCTAGTAACTCACCTTGGGCATCACCAATGGACCTAGTTAAGAAGAAACATGACTCTACGAGACCATGTATAGACTATAGAGCACTTAATAAGGTAACTATCAAAAATAGGTTTTCCAATGCCTAGATTGGAAGATCTATTTGATCAGTTACATCAAGCTAGGTACTCTACCAAGCTTGACCTTAGATTAGGATATCATCAAATTCGGATTAAGGTAGAACATGTCCCTAAGACTACATTTAGGACTAGATATGGGCACTATGAGTTTTTGGTGATACCTTTTGGTCTCACCAATGCTCCTTCCACTTTGATGAAGCTCATGAATAGTGTATTACGGTCTTATTGAGGACACTTTGTAGTAGACTTCTTGGATGACATTCTGATCTATAGTGCATCAGAAGAGGAGCACTTGGAACACTTAAGAAAGGTATTTCCAGTGCTAAGGGAAAATTCACTCTTTGCTAAGGAGTCAAAGTGTGAATTTTTAGCAAAAGAGGTTAGATACCTTATCAAAGATTCATTAAGAATTAAGACAAAATTGTTATCCCGGTGACGAAACAACTTAAAGGGAAAGGGAAAGCCTTTCATTGGGGAGACCAAAAGAAGCAAAGTATGGAGAAATTGAAATTAGCAATTGCTACAGCTCCACTTTTACATACAGCAGATCCCAATAAACGCTTTGTGGTTGACACTGACGTCAGTGATTTTGCCATAGGAGTAGTTTTAGTTCAGGATGGTCGACCAGTAGCTTTTGAGAGTAAGAAACTAGAACCCGCTCAAAATAATTACTTCGTCTATGAGAAGGACTTGTATGCAATCATCCATGCTTTGAAGAAGTGGCATCATTATTTATATGGTGCCAAAGTCACGATAGTGTTTGATCAAGAGAGCATTAAGAAACTCGAACCGGCTCAAAAGAATTACTTCATCTATGAGAAGGAGTTGTATGCAATTGTCCATGCTTTGAAGAAGTGGCATCATTATTTATATGGTGCCAAAGTCATGATAGTGTTTGTTCAAGAGAGGATTAAGTGTCTCATTAATAGACCTTAAAGGTCATAAGGCCCAATGGGCAGAGACCCTTGAGGAGTCTGATTATGAGCTTAGGTATAGGAAGGGAAAGTTTAATGTAGTGGCTGATTTAGTTAGCCGCATGCCTATGCTCAATGGATTGAGTTTTACTCAGATCACTAGTGAGCTTGAGTCCATTAGAGGGAAATGTAGGCTTGATCCTGCATATTCCGAGATTTGGGAAGCCATAGAGAATGGTTATCGTGATATATGGGTTTCTATGGCTAGGTTTATTCTGACATGTACCATAGTGAATACACCAAAGTTGGCTAGGCTTTTTGTAGAGAATGTATATCGATTATATGTTCTTCTGTTAGACATAGTATGTGATCTCGATAGGAAGTTTACTAGCCACTTCTAGAGAGCGGTCTTCAAAAGGTTGGATATGAAACTTAGCATGAGTACAGCCAAGCATCCATAGTCGGATGGGCAAACAGAGAGGGTTAAAAAAATCCTAGAGGATATGCTTTGGGCATATGTGAATGAAAGGCAAACTAATTGGGCAGAGTACATACCTATAGTAGAGTTTGCATATAATAGTGCCAAGCACTCTTCCACTGGGCATAATCCATTTATGCTCATGTATGGGTTTCAACCAAGAGCTCCTTATGCAGTAGGATTGTAGAATGAGAAAGTTCAAGCTTCAAAGGACTTTTTGGAAGAGGTGAACAATATGCTTGGGCTTGCTAAGGATAGCATTAGGAGAGCTCAGGATAGGGCTAGAGCTTATGCTGATCCTCAAAGGAGAGACATCAACTTTGAGGTTGGAGAGCATGTCTATCTTAGAGTTCCCTCTAGATCTGAAACCATGAAGATAGGACCTTGTCCAAAACTATCTCCTTGGTATTTTGGACCTTTATAAATACTTAAGAGAATAGGAAAGATGGCTTACCAGCTCCAGCTTCCAGAGAATAGTCAAATCCATTGAATTTTTCATGTTAGCCAGCTTAAAAAAAGGCAGGGTGAATTCAACAATCTCATTCTAGATAGTGAGTTCGTAAGGCCTATTTCTGTTCAATCTATTCCACATGAACCTAAGAGCATACTAGACACTCGAGAAAAATGGACTAGAAGTCACTTATATAAAGAGTGTTTAGTAAAGTGGAAAGATAGTTCATAGTGCCAGATGGGAGCGGGTTAGCACCCTTCAAAAAGGATTTCCAAATTTTATCTTACCTTCCCAAGGGTCTTCTTAAGGGAAACAATACGGAGATATGACCATGTGTTTTTGACACATGGGGATATAGTTGGAGTGTTATTTCTATTATTTCTCTCTTTCTACTAGACCTTCCAATACCATTTTGAGGACAAAATGGATTTACGGGACGGAAATGTCACATGGGATATCACTCATTAGTCATGAGAAAGGGGGTGAACCATCCCTTATATTTATTATGAGGTGGGGACACACATGAGTACCAAATGGCACCTCATGTGTGAAGTTATGTATAGCTATCTTTCATGGATATTTGGAGAGAGGGCGATAAGAAAGAAATAGCATGTGGCTAGGCAGATAACTTTCTAAGAGATGCTCCATGAGTACTCCGAATATTGGGCTGATGGAAATCCCATCGCTACCTCGATATGTGTGCAGGTCAGAGTTCAAAATTGGGGGCAAACCTCTTACCTTATGAAAGTCATCAAGGTTTTGCAATTTAATTACTATTTCTCGATAATGAGAAATATATAGAGAAAGGGGACGTCCTCTCTGTAGGACTTTGTCCCATTCTTCCCAGTTTCTCTCATCCTCATTTTCTGGTAAGAATCCTTTTTTGAAGAATTCTTCAAATTGATTCCAAGCTTTTGGGATTCTTTGAGCCTCCTTTAAGCTCATCCACCACTTATAAGCCTTAGTTCCAAGTGATAAACTTGTTTCTAAGACTTGATAAGCTTCAGAGGTGTTTTTTAACTGATGCAAGTCTTGCCTTTTTTCTAAAAATGTCAAGACTGCATCTTTGTTTCGGTCTTTATCTTTCCCTGAAAATTGAGGTGGTTTTAAGTCTTTTGCAAAAGACAGGCTTCTAGACTTAATGGCAGTATGAGGAGGATTTACTTCATTTTCCTTATTTTTTAATGCTACATTACTATGCAATGGTAAATGGGTGTCAGTTCCTTTACTAGATGATGGGTTCCTTGGTCGAATAGACAAGGAACCCCTTTGTGCGTGTAAGGATAAGGATGGACAAATCGTATTAAGAATTTGTTCCATCTTCCCTTGAACTTCATTGATTGAAGTACGAAGGGTACCCATATCATTTTGGATTTCTTTAACAATGAACATATCCGCTTGGATATCGTTCATTTTTTCATCCAAACCATTCAACTCTTTATAAATATTTAATTTCTGCATTTCTTCTTGGCCTATCTCTGGAAGACCCGGAGTGTAATCTAATTGTCTACCCCCTTCCTGCGGTGCATAATCCTCTTCTTGCCTAGGAATGTCTAATAACATGTTACTTGCATAGGAATCCCCCATAATTCAGTGAATACTTTGGAATCAACTAGGAATAAGAAAATGTTGTTTCTAATATTGAAGGAAAATAGATTAAAATTAAATCCAGTACTTCCCCGAATTTTTTCTTTGATATCAATTTCTAGTTGTAGGTCAACTTGGGCCACCTTGGACGATTCACTACTTCACCGCCTCGGTTGAACTTTCTTAGGCTCTTCAATCTTTAATCCTCTGTTGCTCGTTCTTCCGGCCGATGTGTGCTTGATTGGTGTTCGACTGGAGATTGATTCCCCATGGGTACCGGTTGAGAATATTCTCCTTCTAAGTGCTTGATCAATGAGCCTTGCTTTGTTGGATAAAGCAAAGCTTTATTGATCAAATGGTCGTGGGCTCAAGTCCCGTGTGGGACCTTCTCCTTTTCAAGGCATCGTCTGAGAGATTCGGGTTCAAACCCTGCGTGTGGCTGCTCAGAGATAGGACCTCCTTTTAAGGCATCGTGGGACCTCTTGATCAGTAGGTTGTGCGTTTATTCCTCCATGCCTTGCACGGGCACGTGGAAAATTATGGGGAAATTGGGGAGGATCCTATCGGCTCCCGAGAGAATAAAAAAACAAAGTTCTGTTGCGCTACTCAGGAGATGGGCATCCTATCGCCGGTCGGCTGAGGAATCTTCCTGGCTGTCCATTGGCTCAGGGGGGGGGGGGGGGGGGGGGAAGGAAATCTTCTTTACCTTTAATGCTTTACAGCTCAAAGTGCTCAGCGGTGGCGCTCAAGCGAGCTTCATTTACCGAGAGAGAAGAGAGTTCATGACTGAGTGGGTGTAGAATTCGAAGTTGACCATCGGTTAGCTGGAGGCAGGGTCCTTCACTTTTAATTAAGGCTTGTACTCTGAGTTTCTGAGCATCAAAGGCTGCAAAGAATCAGTGTGTCATGCGATTGCTACACCTTCACTCTATCCGAGGCGATTGAATAGACAACATCTATCTCCTTTAATGTCCATGAACGGCCCAGTTCTTCTCACTGTCACATGGTATTGTGTGCATGGGTAGATAGTCATCGAATCTGGCTCCCGATTGGTGGTGCCTTAAGTGAAGATTTAGCTTGAATCGAGGATGTTAGCCTCCACGCCTCCCATGAGCTCTCAGAACAGATGCAACAGTACTTGATGAATTCGAATTTTCAACTATAGCTTCAAGAAAATAGCCTGCACAGAAGTCAAGAAATACTACCAGTACTTGAAAAAGAACTTGGCTCTGATTACCACTGTTGTGAAAACTTCTTCGTAGAGTATAGCATCCACCAGAGAGTGAGTGAGTACGTATCCACCCATCCAACTCCACCCATATATATACCAAAGGTCCAAGAGTTGCATGTCTTAATTTTTAGCCACGTGTCCTTCCAAGTGTCCTTTATTTTCTAAAGAGAATCACATGGCTTCTATTTCAATTGAAGTCACGTACGAGTCAAGGTGTCACTTGGGAGAAGCTTCTCCCAAGACTAAGGTTTTATTCCCTTAGGTTAATTATTCTTAAGGTACCAAACCCTTCAATTGAGTCTTCTATGAAATAAAACCTCAAGGGTTAAATTGAAGAAACATAGATTCCTTTTGGAGGGGCCGCACTAGGTGGACTGCCTTTTTGCCCTTTTCAGGGGCCGTACTACTCTCTAGTCCTCTCTTCTTTTCTTCCCCCTTCTTGAGTCGATAGTTCCACTATGAACGGCTAGAAGACAAACACCGAAAGCACAAGTTCTCTCTTTTGGCCCTCTAAAACCGATCTGTAGGTAACCTAGGCCCTTGTGATCCCTTTTTTTAGTGAAAATTTTGTTTTTCCCCAATGGCAACTTTTTCTTGAACTTAGTCATGCTAAGAGGATTGAGGGGCTGATCCATCTCCATAGGAGCATATTGAGGACGGTTATGGTCCTCATAGATCTATGCATACTTGATCGCCTCCTAAAACCTCTTAGGTGCATTCCTTCTTACCTCTCTCTTGATGGCTTTATCTAAGCCTCTAACAAGCCTCTAGTTTTTTGGAAGTCATCTAAGCCTTTAAGTTTCAAAATGATCTCCCTATAGTGGGATATGTAGATCGTCAAAGGATTACCTCTCTAGGTGATCTTATCCCACTCATCCCAATTCCTCTCCTCCTCATTCTCAGTAAGAAACTCTTTTATAAAAAAAGTTTCAAACTGAGTTAAATATGTCAGGATAGAGTTCGCCTTCTTGATACTCATCCACCACTTATAGGCATGCCGGCCAAGCCAGAGACTCGCCTCTAGCACACAGTACTCTGGTGGGGTGCCCTTCAGTTGATGCCAATCATGCCACTTTTGTAAAAAGTGTAGATTGCATCCTTGTTTCTATCTTGATCATCCCCCATAAAGGTAGGCGGCTTTAAGTCTATAAGGAGGGGAACTTCGCTAGAGCTCTCTCTTTTGTCCTTAGTAGGAAATGAAGTATCTTTCCTAGTCATCTCTAGAGGAAGAGTAGGGGTTTCTCTTTCCTTCCTATGTAGGAAAGAGGTGATGTGAGTCTCAAGTGAGATCATTTGAGACTTAAGTTGTTGAATGAGAGATGTAATGCTCTCTACCTCTCTCTCTAGTCTAATGGTCTGTTCCTTTAAGTTTGAAAATTGGCCATGAGTAACAAACTAATCCAAAAGTTCCCCATATGTATATTATTCTTGTTGAGGGTCTCTTTCTTCTAGTTTTTCTTCTAGTTCTTGCCCCATTTCTACTTCTTCCATTCTAAAATCAAGATCCTCTAGTTGCTCTTTAGATGGAGAAGTGTGTTCATGTATTTGTTTCCCTTTAGACTCCATGTTTCACTTCCCTTCCCCTGTTTGCTAACTAGAGTATGTGAAAAGAAATGGAAGTAAACCTTGAATGTGCAAGAAGAAGAGAAATATTTCACAAGAGCACTTCCCTCGTACAAAATGAAGCTGTAGACGCAAAATCCAATTGATCTTTGAAGCTTGAGGTCACTAGTTTTGAATGCTTGCCACGCCCAAATAAAAATTTGAAATGTCCGGTTGGTCTGAGGAGGTTCTAATCACCAAAAATGAACAAGAAGAATGCCAAATCCATGTAGCAATGGCCTCAACCAGGCAAACTGAGTGAAACTAAAGCACTTTTGAAATTTGACAGTCCTCACCAGTCCAACAAATGTAGCATAACACCTGTACTTCAAAGTTATAAAGCTATGTCAAGTGAAAAAAGTAGATTTGGACACCAAATGATGAAAAACTAGGCCCGAGAGTGGTGGCCTAGTTCCTATTTAAGCATTGCAGAGAGGTTTTTGTTGACTAAATCTTGTCGAAATCAAAGAAAAATGGTCTCTAACCAAAGCTTAAGAGAGTAGCTTCATAAGATGGCAATAATTTTTTAAATCAGATGTCACATGATCAAGCTATGGTGCGTAGAAGATAGGTATGTCACAATTAGAAAGTGGAAAAGCTAATCTTCATGGAGGGTGACTTTGAAATCCCATAACTGAGATCCCATAGTACATATGTGCATCATTGTTTCCTCAATATCTTAATCTGTGGCTCCTTTTTTTCTTCCCCGAAAGTTGAAATAAAAACTCAAATTTACACCACTAGTATACCTTCTCCTTTTATCTCCTCATGCGTCTCAAATTCGCAGAAGGCTCGCCATGGAAGACTTCTATCCCACATGCACATGTGCTACGTGGTTAGTGTGGTATACAAGAAAGGGAGGAATGATATCTCACTCATCCTAGAGGGGAGCAAGAAGGAAGAGAGAGCCCATGGCTACTCTCGGCGTCTTCTAATTGCCTTCGCACTAGTGGCAATTCTCTATTGACCTCACGCGACCTATCTGTTGTAGTCGCTTGGCCTTGATACCTGCTGTTAGAACCCTACGCTCCCTATGATTCCCCTCAATGTTCCACTCTGACATGCACATATATGGAGGTAGCAATGGGATTTTCGTTGGCCCAATATTCGGAGTACTTATAGAGCATCTCTCAGAAAGTTATCTACCCAAGCACGTGCTATTTCTTTCTTATCATCCTCTCTCCAAATGTCCATCAAAAATAGCTATACATGGCTTCACACATGAGTGCCACTTCGCACTCATGTGTGTGCCCACCTCATAATAAATATAAAGGATGGTTCACCCCCTTTCTCATGACTAATGAGTGATATCCCATTTGACATTTCCTTCCCCTTAATTCCATTTTGTCCTTAAAATGGTATTGGAAGGTTTGGTAGAAAGAGAGAAATAATAGAAATAACACTCCAACTATATCCCCATGTGTCGAAAACACATGTTCATATCTCTATGTTGTTTCCCCATATCCTTCCCCTTAAGAAGAACCTTGGGAAGGTAAGATAAGATTGGGAAACCGTTTTTGAAGGGTGCTAGCCCGCTCTCATGTGGAATTATCTTTTGGACTATCTTTCCACTTTACTAGACACTCTTTATATAAGTGACTTCTAGTCCATTTTTCTCGAGTGCGTAGTATGCTCTCAAGTTCATGTGGAATAGATTGAACAGAAATACGCTATACTACCTCACTATCTGGAATGAGATTGTCATATTCATCGAGCCTTTTCTTAAGCCGACTAACATGAAAAACTAGACGGATTCGACTATTCTCTAGAAGTTGGAGCGGGTAAGCCATCTTTCCTATTCTCTTAAGTATTTGGAAAGGTCCACAATACCTAGGAGATAGTTTTGGACAAGGTCCCGTCTTCATGGTTTTAGATCTAGAGGGAACTCTAAGATATACCTGCTCTCCTACCTCAAAGTTGATGTCTCTCCTTTGAGGACCCACATAGGCTCTAGCCCTATCCTAAGCTCTCCTAATGTTGTCCTTAGCAAGCCTAAGCATATTGTTCATCTCTTCCAAAAAGTCCTTTGCAGCTTGAACTTTCTCAATGTGCAATCCTACTACATAAGGAGCTCTTGGTTGAAACCCATACATGAGCATAAATGGACTATGCCCAGTGCAAGAGTGCTTGGCACTATTATATGCAAACTCTACTATAGGTAAGTACTCTTCCCAATAGTACTAGATGCAAGAGTGCTTGGCACTACTATATGCAAATTAGGTTCTAAAGATAATTTGAGGTATCGAATGAGCTCCAAAAATTATGAAAATTTGTACATGTACTTTCTATGGTAGGGCGGAAGATTTACATCACCTATTCATATTTTGCAACCATACCAAGAAATTTTGGTATTATCTTATCCCCTACATGAAGGCTAAAAGAATCCAAGCTCTGGGTATCCAAGAACTGCTTCTGGGATCTTCTAAAGAAATGGACATTGCTTTCGAACAAACTTGGAGAAGTCATACTCTTTGGTTCATTTGGCAAAGCAAGAATCAAAAGCATTTTCAAGTTGGCTCCAGAAACTTTTTGATCCTTCTTAATAGAGTGCAGGCTAAGTCTAGATGGCAGACTCTAGTCAACATGCACAATGTTTTGAATGATGGAAAATCCTTTACAGATATTATGTATGAATCACCTCCTTGCAAGTGGAAACAATTATTGTTCTCCATGTACTCAACTGATAGACTTCTTTTGTATTATCATGCTCTGTTGTGTACTGTTTGCTGATCCATTTGGGTTCTGGGATTTCCTCCCCCAACACCTTGTACTCAGGTGATGTGTGGGCCCTTGGCCCTTGCTCCATTGTACTATACTTCCATTAATTTACTTTTTTTTGGTCTCAAAAAAGAAAAACATTTTAAATTGCAAAGTAGAGGCATAACTATGTACACTTTCCACATGACATGTAGGAGAACAAAATGTCATCAGTGCATTTTTCTTTTGCATAACATTTGGATGAACCCCTAGCCTTATGGAAAAAAAATCCACGCTCTTCGTATTAATATTAAGTTTTAATTCCATGCCCTTCGTAATAACATTAAATTTTAAATCCATGCCCTTCGTAGTTTTAGTGTTTCATCAAACAATAGAGGCTCATTCTCAAAAGAAAAGGCTAGAAATATCATATTTTCATGCAACATATAGACAAATATAAAGATATATAGACATAAGAGTTGCACAAAAGATGCAATAGACATGCATGAACATTAGACACCGTAGACATAGATATAAACATTCTCAAACACATAGATGTATAAATACAATTGATATGAGCTAAAAAGAGACAAAGGTGAAAGTAAAAAGAAGATGATTCTATATGCTCAAAGGGATTCTTACCCACACTCATCACTACCCTTGAGGATCATGTAGGTAGATCATTGCTATATGCATGCAAGATTAATTTGCTTTCGAATAATGATTTGTCTGTAGGCATTGGTGGAAAAATCAATCTCCCATGCAAATCGCAATGATATTTACAACACTTATTGTGACGAGAGTTCAAGTAAGATCTTGGAACATCTCCTCTATAAAATGAATCTAGAACCCAAGTGGAATATGTGGGGCAAACCAAGAAGTCACTATCGAGAGATTTTCAAGAGCAAGAGGGTGAGGAAGGCTACTTGGGGGTCCCAGAGAGGAAGAACGCCCATGGGAGGAAACTTCAGGAGTGGGAACATGAGAGGGGGGATCTTGCTCCAACTCTACATCTAGGACTACAAGTGAATCCCCCTATAGTGCACTAAAATGGTTCCCCATGGGAACAAAAGCTTTTCAAGCCAAGTGTTGAGTCTGTTGACCCATTTGGTACCTCCATGTAGGCTGCCATGGCCTTGTGGTAGATGAAGTGAGTTCAAATGGAGTAGATAGGGCATGAGGGTAATGAAGGGGTCCATCCTCATCCCAAATTCACCAAATCGAGGACCCAGGGAGGGGAAAGGAGGACGAGATCCCAAATTCCTCATCCTCGCTAAGTAAGCTGCTCTCGATAAGGTCCTTGAGTTCTTCATGACTCGGGTGCAATTTCAGGACCTTAGAAATGATTGAGGAAGCCTAGAGACCCTCAAATTCTAAAGCTAGGCTTGCTCTACCCTTATGAGAAAGGGAGAGCTGAATAGACAAGGCGTTGAGGTGGGTGAGGGGGTTTATATGAATCCTTTTGTGGGGAAGACTCCGGGGCCATTCCTGTTTGATTCATGCAAAGAGAGAAGAGGTATGGGCTTGTGGGAGGACCTCAACAACACCCCACATACAAGGGTGGGTAGGAAGAGCATGGAAGGGAATGACAAGGGGGGCCGAAAAGATGAGAATAGAGTACTTCATTCATTGATCCCTTGAGGTACCTAAGTATTGTTTTGACAATAAGAAGATAAGGAAACTTAGGTTCTACATAAATAAGCATGTGCTATATTAGTCTCATGAGTGTAGCGTATAAAAGGTATCCATCAATTGACCTATAGACAGTGAAATTCAACATCTTATCACCTTCATACAAGCCAAACTTCTGCAAGAAGTCAAGAATGCATCTCATCTTCATCAAATATATATCTTCTTCTTTGTATAGTACTTCAATCCCCAGAAATTACTTCAAGATCCCAAAATCAAAGATCTTAAACTCACATCAAATCTTCCTCCTTATTTCATTGATGTGTTCTTCATAATTTGCTATAATAATTAGATCATCAACATATGTGCAAACAAAGAATCTTCTAATAACTTCTTTCTTCACAAAGACTAATGGGTCTATGCACATTTAGAAAGTAATATACAATCTTTGGTTACAATCTATTGACGATTCCTTGAATCCATAAAGAGCCTTCGGAATCATGCATATATGATGTGTAATCTTTTGATCTTCAAGGCCTTGAGGTTTCTGTGTGAAAAGTATCTCTTTAAGCTCTCATTTAGGAAAGCATTCTTCATATCAAACTGATTGATTTTCCATCCTTTAATAGCTACAATCATAGAAAAAATCCTTATGGTGGTAATCATGGCTACTAGAAAAAGTGTCTCTCCAAATTCTATGCAATATATTTGAGAAAAATCTTAGGAAGCCCACCCTATTTTCTACCTTATAAAAGAATTTGTTTCTGATGATTTTCATGTCCTTTTTTCCTGGCACAAATGTCCAAGTTTTAGTTTCCTTGAGGGCATTTACTTCCTCCTTCATGGTATCATTCCATTCCCTATGCTTATTTGCTTCTTCAAAATGATTAGGTTCTTCACATGCTATGACTTGACTCATGTATGTATAGTGCTTTGCTATGAATGAATCATAAGTTAATGTTTGAATGGTGTATTTCACCCTATAAGTTGACCTTACCTCACCATTAGCTGGTAAAAGTCTTCTTATTCCTATCTTGAATGATCTTACTATTGGATTTTTTAAATTTTTCAATTTCTTCATTACTTGTTCAATGCATGTCTACCCATAGGTGGCCTTCATTATCTGCCTTCTCTTTCCCTTTAATGAATCCTTCAATTGAATGTAGATTGTTGCTCAAATTTACCTGCCATAGTTATGTAGGAATTTTATTGTTTGTTTTCTTTGAAGTTATTAGATCACTTATCTCCATGCTCTATTGATGCTCTTTGAATGTCTTCTCTATTTCTTATGCATCTTCCACCTAGAACACATCTATGATATTATACTATGGTAGAAACTCATGACATACTACATCCCTAGAAACCTTAGTCACTACTTAACTCATTTGACATGTATTCACCTCCTCCATAAAATCTTAATGTTTGAATATACTTCAATATTTTCTTTTCCATTATAGACTTGAAATTTTTAAAGTAAGTAGATATCTCCCTCTTCTTTTTGATGAAATATACCCATACTTTCCCTGTATGATCATCAATGAAAGTGACATAAAACCTATTGCCTCTCATAGATGTGGTCTTTACAGGATACCAAACATCTATATCTACTATTTCTAGCATTTTCTGAGTAACACACTTGTCATGGAAAATGATGCCCTTGATTGTTTACCGAATTGACATGCTTCATATACCTTTTGCATCTCTACAACCTTGAGGTTTGGTAGTGGTTTGACAAGATCCTTCAATTGCATTAATTTCAACCTTTGAAATTTGCATGTAGCTTGTGCCAAATCTCTATATCTATAATAACACATGCACCTTTTGCAAACATGGCTACATTCATTTTTGGAATTTTTCACATTTAAGGTGAAAATCCTACCCACTTTGCTTCCTTTGGTTTTTACTTTTCTACATATAATCGACCATCAGCATTGAGCCTAACTTGTAATCCCTTCTCAACCATTTATCCAACAAAAAATATATTATTTTCTATTGCGGAACATGCAATACATCGGCAATATGTTTTACCTTTCCGTCCTCCATGGATAGGGCTATGATTGTTGTGTGCTCGATAGGATATGATGTATGAACTAGTAATTTTTGCAAACTAATAAACCATTCTTCATGACTCATCATGTGACTTGAAGCACCTAAATCAACATACTAGACATTACCATTCAATTTTGAGACATCAATAGATATCATTATTCATCATGTGATGTCTTACCATGAACAACTTCTCCGAATCATTTGCACTTGTTGAGGCATAGTTGTTTTGCTGCCTTCTGATATTTTGATTCTTCAACATCATGTTCAAAATGACCTGGTGTACCACAATTCGAGTATCCTTTACTATCATTACCTAAATCATTTCTTTAGAATTTTTTGTAGCCTCTTTAGTTGCCCTTTCCTTAAAACTACCCCCTACCTTTTGCATGATTCTATTATTGACTTGGTCTTGGTTGTTGTTTCCTCTTCCACTTTTGAAGACTCTTCCTTGGCCTTTTCCTCTGCCAAAGTAGAATAACTACTTAGAATCAGCTTTTCCTTGGGATTTTGAGTCTTTGCCAAGGCTCTTTTCTTCAATTATCAGCATGGACACCAGATTACTAAAATTCATAATATTTTCCCTAGTCTACTTACATGCAGTTCCTAGACCACAAAGAAACACTTCCTCAGCATTGAGACATGAGGGGGAGTGTTTAAAATCAAGTCT
The DNA here is from genome assembly GCA_020310875.1 of Ceratopteris richardii. NCBI lineage: Eukaryota > Viridiplantae > Streptophyta > Polypodiopsida > Polypodiales > Pteridaceae > Ceratopteris > Ceratopteris richardii. The sequence goes on from CM035434.1 coordinate 57,448,152, forward strand.
CAATCATACAAAATGACTTATCTATGATTTTTTCAAGTAGAACAATAAAAAAAGAGGACCCAAATTTGTGGAATCAGGTTAGAAGCTCCACAATAATCGATACATTCAAATATCTTCAATTACCCACCAAAAAGTGCACCTACATTGATTGATAGGTGGTTAGCTAGAATTTAGGAAAAGTAAAAGTTTTATATAATCTCCATTTCCCTTTTTTTCTTGTTTTCTTATGAGATCCATGATTTTCTCACTTAGTTTAATGAACTCCTAAACTCTAGCAAGTAGCTTCATTGCTTACTTATCTAATTTTCTCATGATTTTGTTCCTCTCTATCTAGAGGCATAGTTAGGCTTTCACAATTCAATTTGTACTAGATTTCAAAGAATTATTTTCTCTTTCATTGTACTTATTTTTATTGATTTGAAGCATCATTTTGTCTCTCCTATAGTGCTCCAAATTATGCCAGAGTTTTAAGGTCATTTACTAAGTGAGTTGTGATAAATTTCCAAGTTTGTGAAGCTATATTTGTGCACATAGGCAGAGAGTTTTACAAACTCATAGTCTCTCTTGCAGTGGATGATTCTCAGAGTTAGAACATCTATTTGACTTGATGAAAATTTTTTTTGATAGCTTTGAGTCTCTAGTTGGTGTCTCAGAGTTTCATTCTAAGTGGTTGTAGAGGTAATGAGAAAATTTAAGGAAAATAAGCATATATCACTATTTGTGGGTCTAGTGGAGAGAAGCCATCTTCCATAGCTGCATAGAGGTGTAGGAATCTCCCCCCATCAAGAATAGGAGTAGAGAAAATGGGATGATGCAGCTGAATCATCGATGAAGCAAGATGTGGATTACGGAGAAAGTGATGTTGTTATCATGAATAGATGCATGACGAGATCCAACACTATCTTGTAGACTACATCTCCTAATGACCGAACAATATGGGATGATTACCACATAGTATTGTGAAGTAGGAATGAATATTGAGTAAAATACTATACTTTTTAAACAACAATCACACACACATACATACACATACGCATACACATACTATTATGAAGTAAGAATCAATGTTGAGTCTGACAATCACAATAGCTTTTGAATCATAATCATACACACATATGCATAAACACATATACACATACTACTGTGAAGTAAGAATCAAAGTTGAGTGAGATAATCATAATACTATTAAAATTACACACATACACACACACATGCACACATACAGATACTTATGTGAAGTAAGAATCAATGTTGAGTGAAAAAATCACAATAATTTCTAGCTCACAATCATACACACAAATGCATAGACACATACACATACACACTATTGTGAAGTAAGAATCAATGATGTATTATAAAATCACAATAGTTTTAACTCACAATCATACACATACATACACACACATGCATACACAGGTACACATACACATACTATTGCAAAGTAAGAATCAATGTTGATTAAGACAATCATAATAGTGTTAAATCAAAATCATAAATAGACATACATAAATATATGCATGCACATACACACATTCATACACATAAAAAGCCACTAGCATATATGTAATGCTAAAACATCTCAAAACTATTGTTCAATAAGACTCAATTTATGATTCAAAAAACTAGAATAGCATCTAAACTATAAAAATCCTAAAATAGTTTAATTCTTAATTTTAAGATTCAAATGGGAAAACCTCTTACCACTTGCATTGTTTGAATGTACTTGAGCCTTTCAAGGTTAATATGCCCAATGTATCTAGGTGAAAGTTCCTATTCAACTATCCTACTATTGCCATAGGAGATAGATATTGCCTTTGATGAGCCTAATTTCCTTATATCGAAGAAACTTCCTACCTTCCTTCTTTTTCTTTTCAAGGAACTCATAACCATCCATAGGTTCTTTAATAAAACATCCTATATTATTAACTTTTAGCCCGATAGCCTCTTTCAACCCTGTGCCTAGCTAGAATAAGATTTTTAATCATGGTAACATATAATACCTTTGATAGCCTACTTGCTTTGTGCCTTCCTTCAGTCTTAATGTCTCTCCTATGTTTGATTTGACGTTCTATGTTGTTAGTTGTTTTTGCATATCCCTTTTTCTTTGGGGTCTACAAATTACAAAACGAATATCCTCATGATGGTGAGCGGCTATTACAACCACTATAAATATTTTACAATTGATCATATTGACTAATTGAATCGCTTCCATGTCTCATAGATAGAAAATTTTCATTCTCATTCCATGTTGAGTTAAAATAATTACCTTGTTTCCTATTTGTGTGGTTCCCTTGTGTTGAGTCCCTTCAATAACACTCATTTGCATAGTGTCCATGTTGAAATAACAAAGAACTATTCATAGCCTACTTAACAACATCAAGCTACCAAACTATGGAGGAAGAAATGAAACATGATGAATGAAGTAAAATGGAAACTCTATGAGGAGAGGATGCTCACTTTTGGAAATGGGAAAGAGTGAAAGGCATATGTGGAGTGAAGGGAGGCTTGCTTATATGGATTTTGGGAGAATTCCCTTACATGTGGGATAACTGGACTTGTATGAGAATGAATGTAGACTTAGAGAAAGGGACGGGGCATGGAACTCTCAACACTCCCCTCCATCTTATGACACTTTTGTTTTTCATATGGGGAAGGATCAGTTAGTCCATTGGGTTTTTAGATCTAAGGACATAAGGGATCCTTAACCATAGCTTGGACATAGGACATCCACGTGTGGGACATATGGCATCCCTTGGTTTTTAGCCCCATGGACATATGGGATCCATGGTGTGTGGGACATATGGCATCCCTCAGATCTTGGGACATATGGGATCCCAAGATATATACTTTTTTCACTCTAGCACAATGGAAGCACCACCCTAGCAAGGATAGACCTCATAAATGTGAATCTATGGAGGCATCAAGATGATATAAGGATCAAGTGCGATAAGAGCACTATGATATGCACACATACACACACATGCACAAACAAGGTAAGAGAAAGAGATGAGCAGTGGAATCTCCTACTGCATTAGAGTGATTTTACAACTCATACAAGCACAATCTCCAAATGGCGAAGTGAGAAGTACTATGATATGCACGCACACACACACATGCACACATAAGGTAAGACAAAGAGAAGAGAAATCAAATCTCCTATTGCATTAGAGTGCTTTTACATCTCATACAAGCCCAATCCCCAAATGGCTAATCTCAAAATTGCTAACCTAAAAGATGACTTCTCTAGTTCTCTTTACAGTGTTTTGATGAGTTTGGCCTATTCAAACCTAGTGTATGACCTAGTAAAAAGCTAGGTTTCTAAGCTATTTTGAGGGCTCAAATGAGCCCCAAGAATGATGAAATTTGAAATGGGGATCGTACTTGTCCTTCTCAAGGGCAAGGATGCCTTGGTTTGGAAAAAATGGAGTTTGAAATACCAAAAAAGATTATTTATAATGCTTTTAAGTGATGAAATTTCCTCCTTATTAATGTAAAGTTCTAGAAAATTTTGGAGTCTTAATTGTCCTCCTCTTCTTCTTTGGCTACCCTGTCTATTGAAGCTTGCATATGTGCCTTGGACCTCTCTCTAGCTAGCTTCCCTTAGGCTACCATGTCAGCTTATGCCTCCTTGGTCTCTTCTGCCAGTGAACACCCCTCGTCCCTCTCGAGTTTGTTGTCCGTGATAGAACCTTGTGGTATGGGATGCTCAATGTAGTATTGTATTATGTCAATCGCCAATTCATGCTCTTTGATGTTGAGAACACTTGCTAGATCTGCTTTGAGTCTTTGCTAGTTGATGACACATTGCATATCTTGTTGAGGAAACTTGTCATTCATTGAATAAATGGATTGATCACAAGTGAACACTTGCAAAAGATGTGTTAGTTTGGATTTGAACACCTCTGAGTACTATTCCCAAAACCTTGTGGTGAACATTTCTTCAAATGTCTGCTTGTAAGAGTATAAGAGATACTTCACCCTATAGTGTTACGCCTAGATGATTTTAATTGAAGACATCATGCTCAAGTCATAAACCAAATTCAAATTACCATGCTCAGATGTTAGGCATACAATCTCAAGATACCCTTGAGTAATTAGGCCGTCCTATTAGGTTTAAAAATTTTACCTTTGCATGTTTTCAAGAAGTTCCTCTGGTTTAAATTATATGGAAAAGTTGGTGCTTTTCCCGTAACTTGTTATATATCTTCATGATAGTCTTCCAAAATGAAAAAATATGGCATATATTGCAATTTTGAAGTGATGATAAGCCTCCCATGAGCTAGATTATGGAAGTATTCTGATTGCAATACAGTCTCATTAATAGTTTCCAAGTCCAATACTAGTAATTCCACACATTTATTGTGGGTTTTGTCAATCTTCTCTACTTATTTAAGCCATGTAGGTATAGATAAAACATATGTATCTTGGCCTTCTTCTGTGACATTGCCTCTTGGTGTGGGTTGTGGTTCATGCTCTTCATTGAACAACTTATCTACTAGAATTTCAACCGTTTCTTCCACTTCTCATGCCTTAAGCAACAATGCAGGTCTCTCATACTATTATAGTCTCGCTTGCAACTCTACAATCTTACTCTATAGATTGGAAATATTTTCTAACTCTATAGCAGGAAGGGTACATTCTAGGACCACCGTTGGTGTGTTGGGAGTCATGTAGGTTGTTCTGTTTGTAATGTAGTCATGGGTACACATGGAGGCTGGCATATTCTCTATAATCGCTTCAAGGTTATCCACATTTTTTTTTCTTTAATCTCTAATTCTCTTCCTTTTTCCAATGCTAAGTGTCTTCTCAACAATGTCATTATGCGAATTAGTTTGGCATTCCATCTTTACACATAATAGATCTTCCTTTCTATTGACGACTTATTTGTTCTGTTCTTGCACTTGAGCTTCCAACTCTACATTTGCCTGTTGAAGAGTAATATACTATTCTTGAATGGTCCTATTGGTGTTGATCAATGTTGATATTATCTCCTTGAGTTGAGTAGATTGTTCTTGTAACATTATGTTGCATTGTCCAAGCAATGAATACTCATGGCATAATTGATTTTCACAATTAATCATTGTTGTTATAGCTAAATCAAGATTAGATGTAGTGATATTGGATGTAGTTTATAGTGTGTTATATGCAAGTGCGATGGGAATAGGAATGGGAATTGTGGATTCAGACAGAAAAAGAACATTCGGTGGTGGTGATATTGGTGGAGGAGGGATTGGGGATTTTGGAAGTATGGGGGATGGGGGAGGTGTAGTGAGTGGTGATAATATGTCCATGGGTTTGGACATGATTATGTGTATTGAATTGATAGTGAAAAATGATATTGTGGTTGCTTTGTGTGATGGTGTGCTTGTGATACTAGACAAAAATTGTGCTGAAGCAGAAATAGATTGGATCTTCTATGGTAAATAAAAAGGATACTAATGAACACACGAAGATTCTAGTGCGTCCCAAGATGAAGGACGTGTAGACGGTGGATGGGAAGTTAAAAAAAAAATACAATGGGTGGGAAAAGGGTATCAATATGTGCTCCAATATGGGATGAACAAGGGTTGGAGAGGAGTTGGGTATGTTGCAATTTTTAATAGAATATAAGACAGAATGGAGGTGGATTGGAAAACTAATGTTCTGATATTAAGCTCGATGGTGTAGAAAGGCTAGCATTATAGAAGGGATTTATATGGGAAGAAAAGAGTTGAGTGTGTGAACCTGGGCTACAAAACTCAAAACTTGGGATGGGCATGGTTGTAGGTAAGAATTGGTGGTGACAAGTATTTTGGTGGCAGTGGTTACGATTGGATCTAGAGTTTGCAAGGCCGACATTACATGGAGGGATAATTGAGAGGGTATGTGAGGTGCTGTTTGGAAGGTGGTTTCTAGAAATTCGCTAACAACCTCAATGGTGGAAGTTTGAACAATGGAAGTAGTGGTGGTGGTCATAGAAGAAGTTGTGGGAATCAAAGTTATTTGAGTGGTTTTTTTCCTAACCAAGGTAGAGTCCTTACTCTTCCTACATTGTATTGTATATTGGGTTTCTTGATCATGTGGTTGAAAGCTTTGACAACACCTACTACTCTGCTAGAGCTCATGTGGAGTAGATGAATGTGGGATCCACACCATCTTCTAGAGCTGTTCTAACACTACTCGACTTCATTGTTTTGATAAGTTGTTGCGGGATGGAATGTGTTGCATAGTGTTATGTAATCTTTTGATAACTATTGTGTAGGCTAGTTCATCTTCCTCTTCATGATGTTTGTGCTACATTTCTTCACCCTACGGCTTGGGTGATTACTCTTCTTGAACCAATGGAGTGTGGCACTCTTCCTCTATATGTTGTTGTTCTTCATGTCTTTCAGATGGACCTTTTATGTTTTTTGTTTCCTCCTTTTCTAATCCAAATTCCACACTTGATAGTGGGAATGCCAAAAATACTTGGAATACTTGCTCAAAATCAAATGTATCCGTGTCATCCAGTCCTCTTATTACTAGAAACTCAAATTCTTGGGTGATGGGTAGATGATCCTTGTATTGGCATAACACCTATTTAGAAGCTTTTATGGTGCCATCTTGCATTCGCTGCATAGAGCTAGTCTATGATCCAATGGGGTAGATCTATCTTGATCTATGGTATCTCTACCAAGTATAAGTTGATCCAAATATTCTTATGACATTTTGTGAAGCAATATTTCCGTAAAAACATGAAGTGTTGCATACAAATTTTCACAGGGAGAGACAAATTTGGCATGATGGTGGTCATCCAATTGATCTTTAGTATATCTCGCTTCTTCATGAAATTTAGTATCTATGTCTCCTTGTCAATAGGAACATGTCTACCTTGCATATTGAGAGCTTCACTAACCAATTTTTGAGATCGTTTGAATCACTTTGGTTCTTGGTTGGGCAGGAGTGAGGGTATGATAAAATTACCAATAAGATCCTTGTTTGACCTTGGTTAGAGAGTCTAAATCAAGTAGTAGCCTCTCAAAAGTTTGGCTTCTACAATGGTGCACAGAAATAATTGAGTAGTACTGATTCCCATGTATTCTATAAATTTTCTAGGTTTTGTGATTCCTCAAGTTCCATGGAAAAGAATTGAAACTCACTCCATGTATTTTTGAGCTCACATTTTGACTCCAATATATAGTGGGCATCCACTAGGTGTTTGACCAACTCATTAAAATAGTGAGAGTTTGCATATACTCTCTTTGTTCATCCTGATGGAGGGTGTGGGATGGTAAAGGCACGAGGAAAGTTTTGGAACTAAGGGGGTAATTCTTTAGGGTAATCTTCCAACCTAGAATAGGTGGGTATCTCCATGGATCTCTCGATCTTCTTTGTTCATGTTGCAATTGTTGTCGAATTTCATGCCTTTGTGGTTGAGTTGTCTATGAGACAATCATCTTTGGAAAAGAAGGGAGTTCCAATGGTTGCAGATTTTGTTCATGAGGGGATGAGGCATTCTTCACAACATATTTAGGGGTAAATGCAACATCATTTTCTCCATGTTGAGAGTTAGACGAACTAAGGGCTTTTGTCAAGCCATGATCAATAGTCGTATTAGTTTCTAATTCTATTGTAATACGTTGATCATTTACCCAGACTTGAAGAAGAAGACTTTTGAGGTTGAAGTTGACTACACAATCAAATATCTAGTATTGGCCCAGATTTAAAAGTTTTAGTGAGATCTTCATCATGGCACACTAACAACTTTACTATCAAGGAAATGTCTTGTATGAAGATTGGAATGTCCACCTTACCCATGCGAGGGGTTTTCACACCTCCTAATCTTATTAGGTAAGCCTCAATCAAATTCTTTTGCAAGTTCATGTCTTGATAGCAAGAGTACCTAAAAGCATTAGAGGTAGCTCTTGAATCAAACAAGGCCTTGATCATCTAGATTGTAGTGCCCTATCCTAGCTCAATAGAAATGAATCGTCGTCAATCTAGTATGCTAGGAGAGCTATTATTCTTCTTTTGGAACATTTCCTTGTGATATTTAGGGGCCTTTGATTGTGGAACATTGACAGGATGAATCCCTTCAACCTCTTCATGCCTAAATTGGTTTTTGTCTTCTCATCTTAACTTCATACATTTAATGCATTCTTGAGCTTTTGCCTAAGCTTCTTCTCAAATTCTTTTCTCCTCCTCTTTATGTTTCTTTGCTATGTTGAGTCCCCTAAGCATCTCTTCCATTACAAGATCTTGACAGAGCTTGACTTGGTAGCCACCTATGTAATTAGGCAAACATCTCCTTCTACACTAGCTATTTGCACTACCCCGCTGGTTAAAAAACTCTATTGATACTCATGGGACCATAGCCATATTTCTCTAGTTTACAAGCATGTTGTTTAATGTGTATATCAATACTATATCACCAAATTTCATGTATTTATCTTCACATGTGCATCAAAACAGGCCTTTTGTCTTCTCTTTTTTGCATGTCTAGTTGGGTTCCTCCTTAGCCTTCTAAATCCATGCAGTTGTTCGATAGGTTTTTGTTCCCTAGGGGAAGCGATTTAGTTCCCTAAAGGAGGACTTACCTATTTCCCGTGGCATTGGGTTGGAGCATTAACCCACCGCTTTAGCAGGGTACTTTGATATGCCCCTTAAATAATGTATTTTATGTTTTGCTTTCCGAGATGCAAAAGGAAAATACAAGAAAATTTACCTCGATTTTGAGCAAGGTGAGAAGCCAAAAGAAACAAAGAGCGCTAAGATGAAGAAAAGAGGATCGAGCTCATTTGTTCATTTGTTCTTGAAGGAGGCATAATTTTCAATCTCCACCTAATTTCCCATTTCATCAATCTCCTAAGTTGCCTAATTTTCCATTTAACTAATCTCCTAAGTATCCTAATTTCCCATTTCACCAATTTCTTAAGTTGGCTAATTTCCCTTTTCACCGATTCCTTAAGTTGGCCAATTTCTCCAAAAACTTGTCTACTTTTTAGTCGACTATTTTTTCAAGCTTTTGGTTACCCAACTTGGCCATTTTTATAGATTTAGTCGACTTATCTCAAAAGTTGACCATTTTTATAAATTTAGTCTACTTATTTCAAAAGTTGTCCATTTTTTGTAAAGTATTATTTTTTAAGAAAATGGTTTACTTTTGACTTATTCTACTATTTCACTTGAAAAAGCATTTAAATTTCCCAGATCTACACATGGACTAAATTTTCAGCCAGTTGCACACAAAGGATCATGGATGGTGGATGATGCCAAATACTAGAATTTGGAAGATAGTGACGATGATGGAAAAGTCTTCATTTGATGCAAGTTCTTGTTCTCAACTTAGCTTTTATCACTTTGGCCTTACTTTCATACCTACTAACATGGAGAAATGGTTCATGTCTTCATGAAGGACATGTGGAATGTGAATCATGACTCAAAACTCTTGGTATCTTTACCTCAAGAATACACAGTAGAGACCACATTACCATACCTTCTAGTAAAGCTATTTCATGAGTATAAACTTCTTTCACCAAGAATCAATGCGTGAAGAGAAAATTTCAATTAAATTTGGGGAACTTTATTTTAACTTTGGATCATTGATCACTTCATAGATATAGAAAGGCAACAAGTTTATTGTCATATGTGTGTATGTGTATGTCTATATACAATATGTATGTGTCTACATATGTGTATGTGTGTGTATGTGTGTATGCACGTATATGTGTATGTATATGTGTGTATGTATGTATGTATGTATGTATATATATATATATATATATATATATATATATATATATATATATATATATATATATATATATACATACATACATACATACATACATACATACATACATACATACATACATACATACATACATACATACATACATACATACATACATACATACATACATACATACATATATATATATATATATATATAGAGAGAGAGAGAGAGAGAAATAAAAAATATACCTTAATAGTGTCAAAACATATACATTAGTCAATCCAAAACCATTTTGAAGATTGGGAATAAGTAACATTGCACTTAGTCGTGTCAAGCGACATATATGCTTTAGACATTCTTCTCAAAGATATTTCACATTTTTAGAAATATCAATGCTTTCATTCTCATTTTGATACCAATCCTCAATAAAAGTTGTCATGCCATCATGATCACCATAATAAGAAAGATCTTATAGTTAATCTTCTTTTGAATATAGTTCGTTCAATCTTGCATATTCTACAGCATCACTTTTGTGTAGCCTCCTTATGGATGCTTCTGAAAAATAAGGTCTTACTTGCAACTTTGAATGGTGTGGTGGAAGATCATCAATATCATACATCTATGTACATGAATAAAAATCATTAGTATTCCATACATGAATAAAAAACAAACTTAAAACACAAATTCAAACATGAAGATAATTTGAAAAGAGTTTCAATTAATTAGAGTCTTCATTGCAACACAGGATAGGTGGATAGAAAGTTTTCATTGCTCTCTAAAAGGTTCTCTTGACATCATCTATAATATGTTAATAATTCATCACCACCATAATATGTAATGAAGTATCTTCCTCTATCTCTTGCTTCCACCTCTTGTTTAGACCACCAAAGGTCTTCAATCATAGCACGACATGTTTAAGGTTGAAGTGCAAGGAGCTTGAGTGGAGGATTAGGGTACAAGTAGTAAATTGGTAGGTTTACATCTTTATAGTAGGTTGGTATTTCCACCATAACTCAAGTTAGAAAGTTTGATTTGATGGGATTTAAAGCTCTATGTGTATCCTATAAATATGTTTAAAAGTTCATAGAAGGATTTAAAAATTCTATTTTGCAGCAAAAGTGCACAAAAAAATTTTAAAATCACATAGTTGTGTGCAAATTTTAAAATCACATAGTTGTGTGCAAGTCAGGTTGATGTCAATCTTGACAACGTGCTTGTTTTTTGCTCATAATCTGGGCTAAAAACATCATATAGGAAATATTTTAGAGAAAAAAAGGTCTTGATACACAAATCTATAACTTTGAAGAAGATCATATGTGCAACGTTAGACTTCTAAGCATCCAAATCTATAGAAAAAAGACAAAATAGCGATCATTTTAACAACAGTTTAGTATTTTGGTCATAACTTGCGCTATGGGAAAATTGGAAAATCTTGAACATGAAAATTTTATATGAGATCAAGATCTTCAACATTGCTAAAGATCTCAAAGGCAAATTTTGAATTTTCAAGCCAAAAAATGTGATATACAAAATGTTAGAATTCTCTTATGCAACCCTAAATATAGTTGAGGACTGAAATTATCTTCAAATATCTCTAGATCACCTTGTTTAGAGCTTCCTTAGTGGATATATAGTTGAGAGAAGTGTGTGAAATCTTGTGATTTGATCTTGTTTTACATTTGATCATGTATGATCAATGTGGTAGCTCCTCCATATGAGACTAGAGCATGATCTTGTCAAGTTTTTGGCATGTAACATGGCATTGCGGCATACCTTTTACGTTTATGCCATCATGAGTTTCATCATAGTATTGTCAATGGATCTAGATTGGGATTTTGGTTTCGTTTATGCCAATTGATTATCGCTTTACTTGCTGTGTACATACAATTTATGAGATTTGATCATTGGATCTTGGTTAGTACTTGTAATCTTGGTTTTGTGTAGGTACATGATCTAGTTGGAGTCTCAACTATACACCATTTTGTCAACTATATTGGCTTTGCATTGAGCCATATTATCATTTATCATTATATTTTATTACCACTATGGTTTGGCATTAGTAGATGGTATATTCACACTTATACTTGGTTGTTGTTGCATCCATTTTATAGAGGGGATGCTGCAAGAATATTCTCAGCTTTAATGCTAGAAGAGTAATCTAGTAGATCCTTGAGGCTTGTTTGACTATTTCAGTTTTCACCTCATAATTTGTCAATCCGTGGAGACGTGAGGACTAGTATGAAGACTATGAGCAAGTGAAGGCACAAGTGTGTGAGTGAGAAGCACACAAGCATGCACACACATACACACACACGTGCACACAAGGCAGGAACAAGGAGAGGAACAATGGAGTTCTTTGCATTAGTCAAAAAGTCTCTTACATAAGCTCAATTCACAAACAATCCAACCCCAAAAATGAGCTCTCTAGCTCTTTTTATAGTTTTCTCACTAGCTTTGGCCTTGTCCAGACCTAGTGTCCGGCCTAGTTAAAAATTAGGTTCTAGAGCCTATTTGAGGGCTCAAACGGAGTCTAAAAATTATGAAAATTGGTATGTAGCTAATTCTAATACTCCTCAAGCTCAAGGACTCCTCGGCTTGAACAAAATGGAGTCTATTCTACCAAAAATGGAATTTACAATGTTTGTGTAGTGATTAAAATCACTTGAGTTGTGAATGGTCCATGGAAAAAATGATTAGGCCTTGTTGCCGTATTGTGCATGACTGCTCTATTGTACCTATATGCTCTTCATATGACCTGTATGCCAACATTCTCCCCCCTTCCTAACGTTTGTCGCCCCTAACAGACCTCTGTTCTATCGGGTGGTCGATATAGTATTGGATGACATTGGTGGCAAGTTCGTGTTCTCCTATCCTTAAGCCTCTTGCTAGATCAGCTTCCAATGCATCCCAATTTATTGCACCAGGGACCTCTGGTTGCGGTGTGGTGTAGTACTCAGAGTACATGGTTTGTTCACAAGCAAAGAGTTGGAGCAGGTGTGTTGGCTTAGGTGCAAACACTTCAGAGTGGTACTCCCAAAATCCGGATCGGAACATTTCTTCGAATGTCTGTTTATAGCATGCAGGGAGGTATTTGATGCGTGCATGCCAGGCATATGCTACCCTAATGTTGGGGGTGGTGCTCATGTCATACACTAAATCGTAGTTTCCATTAGTAAACCCCGGTAGCCGTATCTGTGGGGCTGCCGCATTTCAAAAGGTTTTGAGGACTACCTACATCATATCCAAAATCTTAAGCATCATTTGGGCCGCCACATCTAGCATGGGCTTCAATTGCGGCATCCAATGTCGAATTGTTCCCATCATGTACGCTACTGACGGTGGTCCCTGTGGTGGCGCAATGTATGGATAATTGAGCCATTCCTTGCATTGTGTGTTATTCTGGACCTTTATGTTGAATGCTTTCCATGAGCAGCGTCGTGGAACAGGGCCATACTATGGATTATAGAGGAGATGTAATGGCGCATTGTTCCAGGTGCGGAGCATTTCACGATAGGTTTCAAGAAGTTTCTATTGCCATGTTGGTTGACGGATCTTGCCTTTTTGCGCCTCTGGAGGAAGGTCTTCGGGTTGAAATTGGGTTGCGAAGGAAGGTATCTTCCTTGTGACTCTCTGTATTTCTGCATTATAATCTGCCAAAATGATATAGTAAGGCCTGTATTGGAGTTCGGATGAGAGGATAAGGTGTCTCGATGACCGATTTTTGAAGTAATTGGATTGTAATACAGTCTCTTCTATAACTCTCATAGCCTGATTTTGCACGACGGTTCGCTCTTCATGTGAACTCCTGACTTCCTCTACTTGTCGTAGCCATGGGGGTCGTGGTGCTTCAAATGTGTCCTGACCTTCTTCCATTTGTTCACCTCTTGGGAAGGGTTGTGGGTCGTATTCTTCTTCAAATGTTTGTTCCACAGGAATTTGTACTATTTCTTTGTCGGTGGGAGCCTCTGGCGGGGAAGGTAGTCTTTCATATTGTAGTAGGCGTGCTTGCAACTCTGTGACCTGTGTCTGGAGATCTTGTAGGGCCTCTGAGTCTGTGAGATGTGAAGCCGCTGATGAGGTGGGTTGAGGGGTAGTCATTGTGTCTTTTTGTTGTTTCTGCTTCAGTTGACTCAATTCCTCTGATAGTTGGTCATGTGCTTCAAGCAGCATGGCATAGTCTTCCAATATGATCTTGATATTGTCGGGGGTCACTGCTTGAAACTTTGATGGGCTGATGGATGCCCTTGGTGTGCTTTCGATGGCTGCTTCTAAGTTCTCTTGGTTCTGTTGTTGTAGGCGTCGATTCTCCTCGTGAGCAGCTGCAAGGTGTCTTCTAAGAAGTGCCATATTTCGTTGAAGTCTTGGATTGCGTTCTAGTTGTGTTTTTAGATGGCCTTCTACCACTTGTATTGCTTCTTGGTATGTATTCTATAACTGTACTTCCAATACACTATGAGCCTCTTGTAAATTTTGGAATTGTGTATGGAGGCGAGCATTCTCCTCTTCTACTGCAGCAAGACGATTTTGTAGCACCTCCGAGTGCTCTTGCAGTCGTGCGTTATGTTGCTGGAGCGTTATGTTGCTGGAGCTGATTGTACTCTGTCCTTAACTGTGAAATACATGCTAGCATGGTGTCCAATGCATTGCCTATGGATGATGGTGTTGTTTGTACAATGGAGGATGCATGGGGAGGGGATTGGGGAATGGGAAGCGTGAATGATGTGTCTAATGGAGATGTGTGTGTGGGTGAAATTGGTGGAGGGGGAATGGTAAGAGGTGGAAGTGTGGGTGGTGGGGGAGGTGCTGTGGGTGGTGAAATGTCCATGCTTTTAGGAGTGGAAGCAAGTGTGTTGTCTACCATATACATTGGAATGGTAGGTGGTGTGTGTGTGAAAGTGGTGAATAGATGAGAAGTGGGGTTTGGAGCTGAAAATAAAGGGAATGGTTGAGACCTGGGTTGAAAAGTTCTAGCAAGAAAGGCATGGAGGGATTGGAGAAGTGGGGGGATGGGGGTTGGGGGTTGAGGTCGTAGAGGCGGGGAGGTCATGAAGGGTGGTGTGGTGGTAGGGAATCCAAGGAATATGGATCTAGAGTCAGGATGACCTATGACTGAGGGTATAGGGGATGGTTGTCCTAGGGCAGGCTCTATGAGCAGTTCGGTGGATTGGGTTGTGATGGTGGTGGCTTCATAGATTGGGTTGTCACTGGTGGAGAACAGGGTTGAATTCGAGGTGGGAGTGTGGAAGATGAAGGTTTGCTGGGTGGGTTGGGTGGTCGAGGTGATCTCCACGGCTTTTGTTCTAGGAGGCGATGGTGGGGGTGTGGGTGGTAGTGGTTTAGTTGACTCTTCATGGATGATTGTATGCTCTTGGCTAGCGGTTTTTGCTGCTTGGGAGGTTGTCTCAATGGGTTCGGATGTAATAATCGGCCCTGCTGCCGTTGTAATGGGGATCTGGATGTTTTTACCTGACCGTGGTCGTGTTTGAAATCTTTGTGGATCATATTGAACTGGAGACCTCCTAATGGCAGCCCGAACTGCTTCTACTACCCCATATGTTTCTGCCATTAATAAGAGACCTTCACTATATTCTGAGTCAACTCCTGCTTCTTCCAAAAGCTGAGTCATGAGTACCCTACTGCTCTATTCGGTGAGCAATTGTTGCGATCGCACTCGTTCCATGATTTGATACAGCCTTCGGAGTTCTACTGTATACGCAGGGGCTTCAGTGGTCTCCTCTTTATCTGCTCCTTCTTCTTCTAGATGTCCTTGTTGTTGACCTTGCTGATCGTCACCCCAATGTACATGGCGACCTTCTGTGGATTTTCTCCTTCTTTGTGAAGATGTGCCCTATTCTTCTGTATCTGAATAAAACTCTACATCAGAGAGTTGTGTACTTTGTAAGAATGCTTCGAAGTCAAGGGGACCCATCCCTTCAGCATCTCCAGTTGTAGCAAATTCAAATTCAGATGGAGCAGGAGGACCGAAGGGGCAGCTTGTGTTGTAGTTTCAGATCCAGATCTGGGTATTCTAATGGTAAAGGGAGGTACAGCGGCCTCCCCTCGTGGCGATACTTTAGGAGTAGTCAGAACTTCACGTGTCTAGACACAAGGGATCAAACCCCTCATGCGCTTGGATTGATGTGAGGACGTCTTGAGCCTCTTAAACATTTGTAATTGTGCCCAAGTTAAAGCACGTTGTCGGAAAGTTTTCAACCTTTCCGTTGATGACCAGAGAAAATGAAAACAACTTTATTGGTGAACTCAAACCTTTTATATCACTGTTGATCAGTTGTTCTGGATTGATGTAACTACTTTTGAAGTGTTTACAAGTACAAGAAATTATGAAGAACATATGTTCATATTAGGGTTTTCCCTAATTTCACATTTAATGAGTGTTTTTATATTTATACATGCAAGAAACATGGGTATATAACCCTAGGGTTTCATAAGTTCATATGATTTTATGTCAGTTGGGTTAATCCGAAGGGTCTCAAAAGATTCTAATGGGTTATTGTTAGGGTTTATTTTAATGTGAATGGATTAATGAGAGGGTTCAGAAGGGTTTTAAGGGGTTTTAGTGTGCAAAATGAGTGGGAATGAAGATTAGCCTTAGTTTAAAGGGTTGAAACAATTAATATCTAATGAAATTAATCTATATTTAAACATTGGTTAAATTACAAAATTAAATTATGGTTTAAATATTTGTTAATTTAAATGTGTGTGTATTTAAATACTAAGGTTCTAATTAATTAAAACCTTAAACTAAGTTTAATTTAAATGAAATATTTGATTATGAATAATTAAGGTAATTGAATTAAAAATGAAAATGAAGTGGATAATTAATGAGTGGTATATGTGAATGATGTTTAAAGTGTGGTGTGAATTAAGTGTGTCACTAAAGTAGATAAAGTAAGTAGTTAAAAGTGTGGTATTTATGTATGCAAGTTAAAAGAGTGGTAGAACTAAATTATGCATTTAAAGTACAAAAAGTATGTGGTTAAAAGAATGGAACAAGTGAGTTATGTGAGAAAAGTCAATTTAAAGTATGGTGGGTTAAAGGATGGATGAGAAATAAAGTAGGAAACCAAAAGAGTGGTATAGAGAGGATTTGTGTGTGTATATAAATGTGTATGCTTCTTGAGGTTTTCCTAATGTTTGTTTTCAGAAACATTCAAGATTAAAGAGAGATTGAAGTGAAGTGAAGTGCCAGATTGAAGATCCATTTACCTTATATTTTCATTTAGTCAATTACATGTTTGTGTAGACATTTATCCTATTACTAAACCCTTACATTTGTATTAGAGTTATTGATTTGAGCCATTAGCTTATCAATTCATTTGTTCAAGCAGATTTAGCATCAATATTATTTCCCATTGATTTCTTTGATGTCTTCTGAGTTATTCCATAAAGTCTGAGTACAGTAATATTGAAAACACTTAGAAAGCAACCGAAAGTCCTAAGCATACCTAGAAGCACCTTGTGTGCAGTCACACGGTTAGGTCAGCGTGATTCTTTTGGATGAACGTCAGCCTACCTTCACACCCCTCTACGACAGCTTTGGTGAACCCGGCGTGAAACGTGACGATAGTGTGCCTAGGACTTATGTTACATTTTCAGTTTTGATTTAAATCTCGAATTTCATTTTCTTCTTGTGTGCAGAAAAATTGAAGATTGAAGCTGTGACAAAACCGTGGAAGAAGGATTTCCAACTGGTGGAGCTTCGTCGTTTCAAACCCCCCCCCTCAACGTTCAAGAGAATCAAGATAAATTTTGTGTCTTAGATTGTTTGAACGTTTACTTTTGAACCTCTTCAACAAAAATATGATCAAGTAAGGTGTTTATTTCAAGTTCTTTATTTTTAGTTTACACACATCACTTAAAAAGAAAATTTGTTTTCATCTACACTAGGATCTAAGCACTTTCATATTAGCATTTAAAAGAGTATTTGAATTTTTCTTTTGTATCTAGGAAATATAATTTTCACTTAAAGCATTTAAATATCTGCATTTTGGAAAAGCCATTATTTTTGCATCATTAAAAAGAAAAAAGATTTTAAGTTTTGAAAAAGAAAGATTGTTTGTTTTATTTTCATTGCATAAAAAGAAAGCGTATACCATAAAAATAGTTTAAATTTAGGTTTCTTTTGACTTATAGTTAATGCTTTTATTTCTTAAAAGAAATTAATTTTAAAGAAATTAATAGTAACCTAAAACACTTAATTCAAGAAAAACTATTTTATAAAAATTACCTTATTAAAAAAAACCCTTTAAAATTGAAAAAGTTTAAAAAAAAGTTTTAAATCTCTAAAAAACTTAAACTCAAAAAGAGTAAATATTAGAGATAAGTCAAAATTTAGGGTTTAGAAATCAAAAAGATTTTGGAAAAGAAGATTATTACTAGCAAAGCCTAGGACTAGGGTAAAGCCATTCCTGGCTTTATCAACTAGCGATAGATTTAGGCAATTTAGAGAGCAATTAGATCCGGCTATTAGGGAACTTCTTCTTCATTCGAAGCGTTATCAAGAACGTAAGATGGAGGAGATGTTCAAGAACATGATGATAGAAAAGCAAGGGAAACGTACAGTCCAAGCTATTCTAGACTCAGGTACATCCGACCGGAACCAAATTCCAGGTATTTATATTTGAATTTTCTTGGTTTGCACATAGTTAAACGAAAATGAAATCTAATGTAGAGAACCTTCTGCCTGATGTGGAATCACGATTAGTTTCCTCTATAGATTTAAAGCTGAATTCTAAGTTTGAATCCTTAAACTCGTTTCTTTCAATCTTAACTACAATAGTATCTGATTTTAATGCAACACTTAAGTCAATAGATACTCAATTTGATCACGAGTTTAGGAACTTAGAAGGAATTTTTCATTATGAACTGTCAAATTTAAATGAAAACATGGACACATTAGCAAATCATGTAAAAGAAATTTCATCATTCAAAACTATTGGACATGACATTGCAAGTTTAAAAGAGAACATTGAAAGGTTAAACAATCAAATACAAGAAAGTGCTACATATGAATGCAAAGATAAATATCATGTACAAGTTCAAAGTAGATCTATATATTCTATTGACCAAAAACCTTTACCCGATCATAGAAGAGTCGTTCCTAGGCCTTTATATCAAAGACCAAAGAGAACTATAAGATGCTTTTGGTGTGACCAACTAGGTCATACTTATAGGAGTTGTATGGCTTATGAGAAAGCCTGTAGCCAACAATTGGTACTAGAAAGTGAACAGAAAATATGTGATTATCAAACACAATTACCTTTGAGATTAAACTTAGGTAGAGGGGGGATGATAGATTATTTTGATCAAACAAAATTGAGTCCTAAAACCAAACTTCAAAAACAATGGAAACCTAGGAGTCATAATGAGAAAAGCAATGTATGTCAATTACATTCTATGAACACCAAGATTGTGACTAAATGTGAATGCTTGAACAATGATCAAACCTTTCTTAAACCTAAAACTATGAGTAACATTGATATTCAAACTACATCTAAGGATCAAGATATATTGAAAAAGATTAAGAAAGAAGATGTAAGGATAAAAGATGATGAAAATGAACAATCAATTAATGGAAATAAAGACATACATGCGGTTAAAACAGAACCTAAAGTCATAGAAAATGACAATAAATGTGACCAAAATAAAAATGATGAAAGAATAGTACAAACATCTGAAGATGAAAATCTTCAAATTCAATTAGAACATGACAAGAAGATGGAAAAATGGATATAAGAAGCCATATGGAAAATTGAAAATAATATTAAAAATTCATCTAAAGTTAAGAAAAAGGAGAAGAATTTTAGAGAATAGTTTTATTGTGATTGTTTATTGAAGATATAACTTTTCAAATTATTGTTATTGCTTGCTGTATATATGTTGTTTTCCTAAAGTTGAGAAACATATACCTAAATTGCTTTGTTTTATGAAGTTTGTATGCTTGGAAAAGTTAGCTTATAATAAAGTTTACATTATGCTTTGATGAACTTACGATTTTCTTTCTATTACAACTAGGAAGAAATCTATTATGATGAACAATTATGAAGAACATTATTATAATGAAATGATGAATATTTTGATCAAAATGATTTTGTTTACTACAAATATGATGGTTATTTTAGACTATGAACATTATGATTTTTTTCTGAAATTTATGAACTTTGTTTCAAAGGTTGAAAAAGCTAATGTGAGTTTTATGAATTTATGATAATGAATTTCTTATGATGTAGCTTCTACTTTATGAGTGGTTACAGGTTTTGAAGATGAATTGATCAAAGCAATTGAATATTTATGCCAAAAGTTCTGATGAACTTAAAGAGAACTGAAGATGGAGTCAATA
Organism: Ceratopteris richardii; assembly: GCA_020310875.1. Classification (NCBI taxonomy): domain Eukaryota; kingdom Viridiplantae; phylum Streptophyta; class Polypodiopsida; order Polypodiales; family Pteridaceae; genus Ceratopteris; species Ceratopteris richardii. Next base: position 57,468,206 of record CM035434.1, read on the forward strand.
TAGATCAGGTGAAAAAGTTCTAAAATTGATTTATGTTTTAATTTATTATGAAAGTTCATGCATTATCATAATAAGAGATGTACATTCTTCAGATAGGTTAAGAAACTTCTTAAAATTATGAAAAGTAGAATCTACACTGAAGTAGGAACATGCTTGAAGAGAAGATACGGATTAGAGACCTATGGCTGTCATATGAATAGTTGAAGGAACCCTTAACTTGCAACTCCTAGTAGAAGTAGGTTTGTTTTATATAGGTAAGCTTCCTTAAATCTGACCCATTTTACTAAAGAGATCCTAGTTCCTGCTTTAGCTTACCGCTAGATCCTTTGCTCTGATTAGGGGTTAAGCCTTTCCCCTTCATCAAAAAAGTTGCGAAGAAAAATTGAAAGCAGTACATTAATGGTTGCTGCATATGAAAAGAGGAAAAATGTCAAAAAGAAAAATTATGATGAAAAAAAAGAGATGAAAGAAAAATCAAATGATTTCAATAAATCAGTTGTGGTCTTGAAATCACTTCTGAATTGAAAAGCGGGCTATATAAGGCGGATGTATGCTAGAGGGGAATTAGTTTTTTGTATCTTAATGGCAAGTGGCTAGGAGATGAGGATAGAAGGCCTATATAACATATGCTTTACTTATGAACAGAGTTAATAGAAGAGTTAGTACGAACACTATTTGAATGACTTCTATAGTTTCCTTCTAAAACATGTTTCCAATTCATGCATTGAACGAAAAGGTTGAAATTCAAGTTTACATAATTTTATAAGTTTTCTTTGCTATTTGAAGATGTACTAATGATAGAAGCATTTTTTTTATATACCGTCTATTAGAATTTGAGTCATGAATACTTTTCAAAAGAATTTGATATTGCTTTCTATGATCTGCAGGTTTGGCCCATCGAGGACGATGTGCAGGATTGGCTGGGGCGAATGTCGGAAAGTTTTCAAACTTTTTGTTGATGACCAGAGAAAATGAAAACAACTTTATTGGTGAACTCAAACCTTTTATATCACTGTTGATCAGTTGTTCTAAATTGATGTAACTACTTTTGAAGTGTTTATAGGTACAAGAAATTATGAAGAACATATGTTCATATTAGGGTTTTCCCTAATTTCACATTTAATGAGTGTTTTTATATTTATACATGCAAGAAACATGGGTATATAACCCTAGGGTTTCATAAGTTCATATGATTTTATGTCAGTTGGGTTAATCCGAAGGGTCTCAAAAGATTCTAATGGGTTAATCTTAGGGTTTATTTTAATGTGAATGGATTAATGAGAGGGTTCAGAAGGGTTTTAAGGGGTTTTAGTGTGCAAAATGAGTGGGAATGAAGATTAGCCTTAGTTTAAAGGGTTGAAACAATTAATATCTAACGAAATTAATCTATATTTAAACATTGGTTAAATTACAAAATTAAATTATGGTTTAATTTGTTAATTTAAATGTGTGTGTATTTAAATACTAAGGTTCTAATTAATTAAAACCTTAAACTAAGTTTAATTTAAATGAAATATTTAATTATGAATAATTAAGGTAATTGAATTAAAAATGAAAATGAAGTGGATAATTAATGAGTGGTATATGTGAATGATGTTTAAAGTGTGGTGTGAATTAAGTGTGTAACTAAAGTAGATAAAGTAAGTAGTTAAAAGTGTGGTATTTATGTATGCAAGTTAAAAGAGTGGTAGAAATAAATTATGCATTTAAAGTACAAAAAGTATGTGGTTACAAGAATGGAACAAGTGAGTTATGTGAGAAAAGTCAATTTAAAGTATGGTGGGTTAAAGGATGGATGAGAAATAAAGTAGGAAACCAAAAGAGTGGTATAGAGAGGATTTGTGTGAGTATATAAATGTGTATGCTTCTTGAGGTTTTCCTAATGTTTGTTTTCAGAAACATTCAAGATTAAAGAGAGATTGAAGTGAAGTGAAGTGAAGTGAAGTGACAGATTGAAGATCCATTTACCTTATATTTTCATTTAGTCAATTACCTATTTGTTTAGACATTTATCCTATTACTTAACCCTTACATTTGTATTAGAGTTATTGATTTGAGCCATTAGCTTATCAATTCATTTGTTCAAGCAGATTTAGCATCAATATTATTTCCCATTGATTTCTTTGATGTCTTCTGAGTTATTCCATAAAGTCTGAGTACAGTAATATTGAAAACACTGAGAAAGTAACCGAAAGCCCTAAGCATACCTAGAAGCACCCTGCGTGCAGTCACACGGTTAGGTCAGCGTGATTCTTTTGGATGAACGTCAGCCTACCTTCACACCCCTCTATGACAACGTTCAATGGGTACATCGTATGCTAAGCACCGATAGATAATGCGTGTGATTGCACAGCAACCGTTCACCACTAATTTCCTAGAAGACCTTTTATTTGCTTCATATAACTGCTCTATAATCCATACAGGAAGCTTAATTGGTAACGCACCTATCTCCGCTAAGTAAAGAGCGAACCAAATTCTTTTGTGCGGTTGTGTGAAGCGGTCTTGACCGGGGAAAGCAAAATGTTGCATGCACATACGGAGAGGGATGGACACGTTTGGTGTGAGTGCTGCCATATCTTTAAGCTTCAGTAGTTTCCTATCCTTCATGTTAGTAGGAACGAGAGCGTCCTTCTCAGAAGGTACATGTGTGCCGTGCATATTCAAAGCAGAGCTCACCAACTCCAAGGTAAGTTCAAACCTCTTTAACTCGTTGTTGCTCATCAAGGAAGGAAGAACAAACAATCCTGGTTTGTCCTTTTCTGCATTAGCCTGTAATGTTGAGACCAGATAGTAGCATCGAAGGAGGTCTGGTTTGGGTAATGGTGCCTCGAAGTACTCGGCTAGCCCTGCACATTGCCATATGGTCTGAAGATCCTGTGTGTTCTGTAGAGTCTCAAACTCCTTGGAGAAGAATTGGAATCTGACCCATGATCTGTCATACTCGCACTTAGACTCCCATATATACTTGGCCTCTCCTAATGGGCCTGGCATGCCATTGAACCAATGAGAATTGGCATGGACTCTCTCTGTGATCCCTGTGGGTGGATCCAGTACCGCGATCTGCTGAAGGTGTTGCAGCTCCACAGGTCGTTCAGTTGGTGGCACATCAACAGGTAGACTATCCACATCAATTCCTGCAGTACTTATTCCTGCTTGTGAGCTCGGACCTATTGCTTCTGCCATGAGAGTGCTTATAGTTGCTGATGCTTATCTGTTAGAAGAAGAGAGAGGCACATTAGCATTGCATTGGAAACAGGATGTTATGGTGTTCCCTCCACAATACCAACATGACATTCTGAGTGGTTACAGGTTAGTGGGTGAAGTGTTCGTGATGTGTGTACATGTGGGTTAGTAGGTTAGGGTTCACTCTAGATGCATACTTTGGTTGTGCAATGTTCTCAGAATGCACCTACATCAGAGGGGAAGGATTTACAAAGGTGGGTCAGGGGGTTTGACATGGGGTTTAGGTCTCCGGACTTTGATGCTGGAATCGTTGCTTTTATTGGCGATGATGTGTGAAGGTTTGCGTACTCGAGTGTGTTGGGTTTGGGACCTTTTGGGTACCCATTTCCAAACATTCCGAAGCCTGACCGAGAATGTGGTGGTATGGAGTGTAGATGTTTGCCTTTGGATGGGAGCCAATAGGACTCATGAGTGTTGGTTTGATCTAGTGATTGTAGGTGAAGTTATTTGAGCTAGTAAGCAGGTCTTGGGCACCCATATTTGTCTAGCCTTTGGGATAGCCTTCATTGACTACTTTGGAACCCAAATAGAAATAGTTTGTCTAGATTGATGCCTAGGGTACTCCTTCGCTGTAGTCCTCCACACTGTAGCTTGCTTGATGCTTCTTTGGAATCCTGTCTCCAAAGCCGAGGGTTGTTCACCTTTGCGTATCCAGATCTGCTTCATGCTATGGGGTATTCTATATTGTACCGGTTGGTGTTCCTTCTTCTTGGTCCTTGGGCTCTTCTGTATCGTGTATTTTTCGGCTTGCTTTCCTCGAATTCTCTTTGGAAAAGAAGGGAACTCCTCGTTGACTTCTGTACCTTCGTCATGAGTGGCAATCTTTTGCACCATAGAACTTTGGTCAAGAGTAGCATGGTTCGTTTCAGGTGGACTCTTGGAAGGACCAGGATTCGGTGCCTCTTCTAGCGGCCTATGTGCGTGATTTTCTAATTCAATCGTTATGTGGTTTTGGCCTACCCATGCCTGAAGAAGTCCACTTCTTAGGTTGAGGCTGACTGCATGATCATAGATCCAGTCTTGGCCCAGGACAAGAGGTTCGGTAAGATCATCGTCTTCGCACACTAGCACTTTGACTGCCATTACCACCTCTTGAATGTATAGGGGAAGTTCCACCTCATCAATGCACGGGGTTTCCACACCTCCCAATCCTATGAGATATGCCTCTATAGGATTGATTTGTAATTGCAGCTCTTGGCAGTAAGAAAGTCGAACTGCACTAGTGGTTGCCCCTGAGTCAATCAAAGCTCTCACTGTTCTTACACTCTCTCCTTGTCCTACTTCTAGGGTTACAAAAGGCCGTCGGTCGATTATTCTATGGGAATGTCCACCTGAAGCCTCACACATGGCCATGGGATAGCCTAGAGATTCTTGAGTGTCAGGCATAGACGGGTCTTTGCCTTGTCTCCTCAATTTCATTCGTCGGATGCGTTCTAAAGCTTCTACCTGTGCTTCTTCTCGAATTCGTTTCTCTTCTTCTTTACGTTTCTTGGCAGTGTTGAGTCGATTTAGCATCTCTTTAGTCAGGGGTTCTTGATATAACTTGACTCTGCATCCACTTATGTTACTTGGTAGAATATCACCCTCTAGACTGGCTAGTTGAACGGCTCCACTTGTGGAGATCCTATTGATAATCATTGGCCCGTAACCTCTCTTCTCTAACTTCCGTGCATGTTGCTTCAAGGTGTAGGCTAGGACTAGGTCTCCTGCTTTCAAGCCCTTATCCTTCATGTGTGCATCCAAATATGCCTTTTGCCTCTTCTTGGCTGCATAAATTCCTGCTGGAGCCCTCAATCGGGTTTCCCCTAATCGTTCAAGATCCAAGATTCTAGAGGAGAGCTCATGGCCTGTCCAGTCATGCTCTTGTGCTACTTTCAACGTAGGTATCAAAAAGTCTAGTGGTAGCACTGCATTTTGGCCGAACACCATCTGAAAGGGCGTGGCTTGGAGTAGCATTTTATAGGCAACTCTATATGCCCAAACAGCATGGTGTAGCTGTTTGTCCCAATCAGAGTGTTTGTTATTCACTAATTTGGTGAGCACATTGCACAGAATCTTATTCGTGCTTTCGGCTTGTCCGTTAGCTTGTGGATGATAGGGAGCCGACTTCTTATGTATTACCAAGAATTCTTGGAGAAGGTTCTCAATGACTTCATTCAAGAACTGTGTGCCTCTATCACTTACTAGCTCTATTGGTTGCCCATATCTAGTGAATACGTTCTCAAATAAGAACTTAGCACTGGTTTGCGCATCATTCTTCGTCGTAGCTTTTACTTCTACCTATTTTGTTAGATAGTCTGTGGCCACAATGATATACTCAGCATGTGAGCCCTTAGCTAGGGGATTAATAGGACCAACAAAGTCTATCCCCCACTTAGAGAATGCACGTCCACCCATCATAGGTTTCAATGGCATCTCATCTTTTTGTATAGGATATTGAGTTCGCTGACAAACATCACACCTCTTCATGTAGGCATGTGCATCCATGTGAAGGGTTGGCCACCAAAGACCTGCAAAAAGCACTGCCTTGATTACTCTATCCGGTCCGAAGTGTCCTCCTACTACACCTTGGTGAGCAGTTTCCAAGATTTTAAGATATTCGCTCTCATGAACACATATTCTAAGATACCCATCTTTTCCTCGTTTGTATAGATTATCTCCAATAAGAGCATAGTTTATAGCTTCTTGTTCTAGGCTCCTTTGTCTAGCCAATGTCATCTCTTGAGGGAATGTTTTTGTTCTTAGGAATGCTACTAACGGTTCACTCCAATCTGGCACTAAAGACACTCGATAAAGAGTGGCGTGTTCCACTGGTGGTTTAGTGCGGCAGATCGGGCATTCTTTGCACATCCTATGAACATCAGCTTCCATAGCTGGCCAGTGTATTCCAAGTCTCCTCAACGTCTGTAAGGTTCTTTGTCTCGAGTAGTGTTGCTCTAATGCACCCACATGTGCTAATTGCAACCACTTTGCATACTCATCCTCTTCCACACAACAGGCTAATATCCCTTGATCGGTATGTTTGTACATGCTTCCTGCCATTATATGGTACTTTTGAGCTTTTACTATCTCCCTATCCTGTGTGTTCATTACTGGGTGGTTAGGCCCGTATGTCAATACTGGCACTGATGGCTTAGCCCACTAAGGTATTACTTCCAAATTAAACAAGTAAGCATCAGGAAGATCATCCGATACTCCTTGTGGGGCTTCTCCAGATGTGAGCCTAGAGAGATGATCTGCTCTCAAATGAGTCTTGCCTTTTCTCACCACTACCTCAAAGTCATATTCCATTAGTAAGAGGAACCATCTCACCAATCTACCTGTGTTGCATGGCTTGTTCACCAAGTAAAGTAGAGCTTGATGATCAGTAAAAAATTTAAACTTATTTGCAAGCAAATAATGTCTAAACTTTTTAACCGCATACAACATGCCCAATCCCTCTCGTTCGGTAGTCGTATAGTTTTGCTCAGCTGCGTTCAACTATCTACTCACATAGGCAATTGGAAGATCCATATTACCTTCACCAGTAGGTTGTGCAAGCACACATCCAATGGCATAATTGGATGCATCCACATGCACATGGAAGGGCTTATTCCAATCTGGTGTAGTCAAGATTGGTGCTGAGCATAATCGCCATTTGAGCTCATTGAAAGAGTTCTCACATTCCTCAGTCCACTCAAAGTTTGTCAGAAGTCCGTACAGAGGCTTTGCAATGATGGCATACATGTGAATGAAACGTCGGTAATAACCACAATGCCCCATGAAAGCTTGCACTTCCTTGACATTCTTTGGCCTAGGTAGTTCTGCAATAGCCCTCACCTTCTCTTCGTTAGTGGAGATGCCGTTCTTTGACACTATGTGTCCTAAAATCTTGCCTTGCCTGACCATGAAAACGCACTTTTCTGGGTTCAGGCAGACTTGATATTCTCTACATTTGTCAAAGATTTGCCTGAGTTCAGGTATATGTGTGTCTAATGTTCAAATGAGCACAGAGATCATCAACATAGACTTCCAAATTCTTTCTCAGGAACTCTTTAATCACATGGCACATCAATCTCTGGAAGGTTGCGGGAGCATTGGTAAGCCCGAATGGCATTACCCTAAAAGCGAATATGCCCCACTCTGTGGAAAAAGCCGTCTTATGCTGATCCTCTAGAGCAATGGCTACTTGATTGTAGCCCGAAAACCCATCTAGAAAGCTGTACACTTCCTTGCCTGCTACCCTTTCTAGTAGATGCTCAGTGATAGGAAGCAGATAACTATCTCTGATAGTAGCTGCGTTAACCTTCTTCAAGTTAATGCATACGTGTAATTTACCATTCTTTTGGGGCACCACTACAATGAGGGACACCCATTCAGTGCGCTCAATTTCATAGATAAATCCAGCTTCAACCAAGCGGTCTATCTCTTCTTTGATCATGGTAGCATAGTTGTCATTGTATGTGTATGGCTTTTGTTTAGAAGGTCTGGCCTCTATGGTCATGGGAATTGTATGGGCGCATATGTTAGGTTCTACACCTTTCAAATCTTTGTAGCTCCAAGCGAATACATCTATGTACTCTCTTAGCAAAGCTATCAGCTCATGCTCCTCTTCCTCGGTGAGGTCATGTCCTATGTAAGTGCACCTCTCTTCTCCTTCTTCTATGGCTACCACTACCTTCTTGGTGGTTTGTTTGTTATCATAGGCCTCTCCTGCTTGTGCATCACGTTTTGGCATTCTTATCATGACTCTCTTATCTTCTATTGCATACTTCTTGAAATTTTCAGGGACCTCAAACAGGGATTCTTCCTCCTCTGGTGCGGCTTCTCTCTTCTTCCTTTTCTTTCCTTCACTCTTAGTGGTCACTCGTGTGGTTAATCTCACATCATTAGTGAGCTCTTCATGTCTCTGAGGGTAAACTTCTACTTCATAGAAATATTCTTCGTTTGATGCAAAGGGTGGATCCATGATGATTGACTCAAGATCGGAGTCACTTGCATCTTCAAATGCATCAGGGCTAGGTTCACATTCTTCTAAAACTGCATCTCCCATGATTGGCTCTATGGATAAGACAGAAATGTCATAGCCATCCTCATCATAGTGGGGTGTCCATTGCTCTTCATTGATGGCTACATCCATAGTTGCTAGAATTTTTGCCCAGCCATGAGGTTCAAATTCTTCGTTCGGAAATACTACAGGTGCATAGGCTGGGTCTTGAACTGATCTATGTGTTTCCTTCACACCTACCTCTCTGGCTTTTTCTCTTTTCTCCTCTTCCACTGCCACTTTACACATCCATAAGTGAGTGTCTTCATGCATCCATGAGGATCCTGATCCTATGGAATGCACCGATTCCGTATCATCTTTGGCTCTATGGATGGGGTTCCATTGGATAGGAGGTACATCTCTATGAGAGTAATCCTTGAGATTGACTTTGGTTTCAACACCTAAGTGTTGCAAATACAAGGAATTTGTTCTCCAATCCTGTACCACTTGCAACTGCCCAAAATGGTCTCCCCAAAATCATCTCGTAGGCTTGGTTTTTGCTAAAGTCACATATAGCAAAAGTATGCTCGAACTCAACACCACATGTAGTGAGAGTTATTCCTTCTAGCAATCCTAAGGGCCTCTCAATATGACCATCGGCCATCTGCAATTTCATTCTCGTTGGCCTGAGTGCTGGCTTGCCCCAACGCTTCCATAGGGAAGTGGTAGCAATTGCAACTCCTGCACCTGAGTCTAAAATTGCCTTGGTTGTGTATCCTTGATGGGTAACTGGGAGATAGGAATTTCCTTCTTCTCCTTCACTCATATCTCCTATCTTATCCAATGGTATTTCTGGCATGGTTCTATGAGATCCTACCAGGGAACGCGATTTCGCTATGTCTGGCACTTGTTTGGCTATGTGTTTCCACACTTCCGGCTTGGCTTTGAGTAGCTCTTCTAAAGTGAGATTGCATTGCACTTCCGTATTCTTTACTACATCTGTGTTCCTAGGTATGATTGAGTCTTTGTTTCTTATCATAACCGTAGGTGCTCTCATACAAGTGGACTTTGCTTCCCATGGGCCTGTGAAATGGGGCAGCTCCTATAAAGAATTAGTCTCGAAGTCCAATCTCTCTTGAGATTGGACGCTCTCTTGCTCTCCATAAATGGACGAAGGTCTTGTGGGAATTGATCGTGTGTGTCATCCACAAGTTCAATGGGAGGAGGAACTTCACTCTCTTTAGCCCATTTCTCTTCTTGAATCTCTTGCAAGAATTCGGGTGTGTATCGATTCATAGAAGAAGAGGTGTCTGGTTCAGTGGAGTTAGGCACATAAGCTTCCTTGGGAGGAATGCTTATTCTATCACTTGCCTTCTCCTTAGCTTGGGAGTTGGCTCCTTTTCCAGACTTTGCAATTAACATCTCCAATCTAACAGACCATCAAAATGCAATGGTGTGCTAGTGGGGCTAGAGCAAGTGAAAAGGCGACTGGTCTCAAACATGGCTTGAGCCAAGTCCACCATCTTGGCACACAACTTAGTTTGTTCAAGCTCTAGGTCAGCTCTAGGGTAACATTTTTCATGATCCGTTACATTTGGCCCTTCATGGATCCTAGCCTGATATGCTTTAAGCATCATGTCTATATCTTCGGGAGTGGAATCTGCTAAGACTGATCCTACCCGGGGTGGTGGGTGGGTTACATTTGGTGAATTAGAAGGTTGAGGGATGGAAGGTGGAGGGGGTGGTACTGGGAGTGATGTGTGAGAGTGTGTTTGAGAGGTGATTTCTATGATCTTCGCTTTGGTCTCTCGCAGACTTTCCTCTAGTTCGATCATCTTTCTTGCCCATTGCCTCTTCATGCGTTCACGACTATCCCTCCAAGCTCTTGTTCTCTTCTTATTCTCGCTCTCAGTCTCACTAGCCTCCGCATTCTTCTCTTGGCCTAAGTCTTGGTTTTGCTTAAGTGCCTGAGCTCTCATGATGACTTGTACTGGAGCCGTGGAAGTCACACTTCCCGTGGAGTCCACCACTAGCCCGATGACATTGATAGGAGCAATTTTTGGCATATTGGCAGGATTCTTGGGACACTCTCGTAACAACTGCTCCTTTCCACAATCCGGACAAAAGCCTTGAATTGTCACGGATTGGGTTTGTGTAGGTGCAGGTAGAGGGTAATCACGAATGAGGTGATCTCCTTGACAGCGATAGCATGGCCCTCTAGGAAATGGAGGTCTCATCGGCCTAGGTTGGGATCTCGCGTTGGGGTTTGCGTACATGACATTTGCATATTCTGGCTCCCAACTAGATTCACTCGGTTCTTCATAATAATATGACTCACTATGCTCCGGTGATTGCATGTAGTAGGCCTGGGGCCTCTCAACATGGGTGGAGTCAAAACTATGATCACTTGGATCACTTTTTGAAAGCGAGGATGTCACTAGCACTAAAGCTCTATTTAGATTTTCTTCTGCCGCTGCATACTTCACTGGAATCACGTTGGTGGGGGCAGGGGGCTACTGCGCTAGGACTGGTTGCGGTCTTTGTTGCCCTTGGTAGGGTGTGTTGGCAGCAGTCAGGGAACCGAAGGAGCCACAAGACAAAGAGGGTCGGAACGAAGGGATAGCACAAGCAAACACAGTAGCCAAAGAAGATCTGGCAAGTAGGCCATCTAAATTTTTCAGACATCAAGGAGCTGAGCACACAAGAAGAAAGAGCAAGTAGGGAGCTCAAAGATGTGTACGACAAATCAACAGAGAAAATCCCTACACAAATAGTGATTTTAATCACTAAAAACCATTGTAAATACCATTTCGTATTTTTGTAGCTCCATTTTGTGCAAGCCAAGGAGTCCTTGAGCTTGAGGAGCTTTAGAAGTATCTACCTGCCAATTTTCATATTTTTTGGATCTCATTTGAGCCCTCAAAAAAGTCCTGGAACCTAATTTTTAACTAGGCCGGACATTAGGTCTGGACAGGGCCAAAGCTAGTCAAAAACTATAAAAGGAGCTAGAGAGCTCATTTTTGGGGTTAGCTTGTAATAGTTTTGGACTTGTATGAGCTTTCTGAAAGTAATCTAAGAACTCCATTGCTTCTCACTCTTTGTCTTGCCGTGTGTGCGCGTGTGTGTGTATGTGTGTGCATGTTTGTGTGCTTCTCACTCATGCACTTGTGCCTTCACTTGCTCGAGGTCTTCATACCATCCTCACGTCTTCCGGGATTGACATTAAAGGAAGTGCTACTCATCACAGAGCTACACCAAATTTTGGCGCCGTTGCCGGGGAACGAGCTTTGAGGACGAGCGTGTGATGGTAAGACGTAGAGTTGAAGCGTTGGAGTTATATGTATTTTCTTCACTTTTATCTATTTCCTTTTGTTTTCTTCATCACCATCATCATCATCACCATCTCCATCATCGCAAAAATTTCAGTTTTTTGACTATATTTCCTTCCTCCTTCCATTTCCCTCATTCCACTTGTGAGAGAGAGCGAGAGAGCGATATTGTGTGTGCAATTTTTGCATGTTTCTTGAGCTGTCTTGCAGGTACATGCTGCATCATCTTCTCCAGCACTCCACGCAGGTAAAAAACGTCACGAAACTGTCTCTGTGTCGCCGACCTCTATCAATCACGACCGACAGAAAAAATGTTCCATTTGCCAAACAAAGTACAAAACCATGATCTACAGGCCTAGAGCTTCCCAAAACTGTGTTTAGATTTTTGAAATTCATCAGATTTCTGTCAATTGCGATCGCTCTGTCAATCGCGATTGACGAACCACGATGGACAGACCTGTCAATCGCGATCGACGAGTCAATCGCGACTGACAGCCCATGACGGCTCTGTCAATCGCGACCGACAGAGTCAACGACCGATTGACCACGACGGACATATCATACGTGTGACACGTGTCAATCGCGATCGAGTCATCAATCGTGATCGACCCATCAATCGCGACTGACAGCCCGCGGCGGCTCTGTCAATCGCGACCGACACAGTCAACGATTGTTTGACCGCGACAAACAGACCCTCGCGACCGACCTGTCAATCACGATCGACCCATCAATCGCGACTGACAGAGTCAACGACCCTTTGACCACGAATGATTGACTTTTCGAGCCACGTGTCAATCGCGATTGACCCATCAATCGTGACTGACAGCCACGACAGACCTATCAATCGCGATCGACACATCAATCGCGATTGACCTGTCAATCGCCACTGACAGAACTTGCGAATGCGATAGAAGGGCAAATTTGGCCAATTTTTAAGGGCAAAAAAATAGTGGTCTAATTTTTTGGGGAACTTTTAAGGGTTTAGCATTTCATTGTGAGGCCGCAACCCAAGTAATTCAAGAATTCCTATCTGCCTGAGTAAACTGTTTTGAACCCTGTTTTAGCACCTAAACCCTGATCGGACATAACTTCCTCATACAAAATCCAATTACTGTGATTCTTGTTTTGTTGGAAAGCTCATGGGAAGTACAACCAAAACTTCCACTGGTTATGTGAAAATTAAGATCAGGATTAATAGATAGGGTTTTTTTGAAGTTAACCATACCCGAGGTAGGAAAACTGAGGGATCCTTGGGATTGTTTTTCATAAAGGCAAGGGATAATTTGGTCTGTGAGTTACATGCATGAAAGTGGTCTAGTCTGTCATTTGAATTTAAGTCTGGAGCTAATCTTGGGACTGATGCAGGTCTATTGAGAAGCAATTGAGAGCATCCAAGCAAGGGCTTTGTGCAAGCTTGAGAATCAACTTCTCGAGCACTAAAGAACAAGGATCAGCAAGAAAGGTCGGAATTTCTCAACTCCCCTTCGTCAATTCCTAGCTTAGGCTAAGAACGACTAGAGGTAGGAGTAAGTCAGGGCGACGATAGGCAATTATCAAGTTGAAGAATACCTAAACTTTCAAGTTCAAGCTAAGGACATAATCTTTGTACTGTCGGGAACTTTAAAGGAAAAGAACTTAACGTGGAACGATCAACTTTAAGTGCGGAACTACACTCAGATATACCTTACGATGTGATATCAGACAAGAATGTTAACACGGTAATCAACTAAAAAGAATCAAGTAACTGAGACAAAGGACTCCGCAACGAGGTTGTACTTGGGCAAATTTGGGTTATTCAATTAGGCTTATGAACCTTAGATCAGGGCGACATCTAGGGAGAGATAGACAAAGCCTTAGGTCTTTAGAGGCCAGTGTCAACCACACTGCTAGGTCTTGGGCCCAGCAATTGAGCCACCACTCATACTACCCTAGTTTTGAGACTAGTGAATCAGAGATGTCTCAAGGCATGGACAGACCTACCGGAAGTTCAGGAGTGCCATACTTGCACAGGGTATAAGGCCCTTACAAAACACAGTTGGAATACCATATAGTGAAGAGCCAAATGAACCTAGTTGGGAACCCGAGTACACAAATGTAATGTATACAAACCCTCACTCAAGACCCCAACCTAGGCAAGTAAGACCTCCATTCCCAAGAGGACCATGCTACAGATGTCAGGGAGATCACCTCATTCGTGATTGCCCCTTACCTCCACCTACACAACCCCAGTCAGTGACAATTCAAGGCTTTTGTCAAGATTGTGGAAAGGAGCATCTCTTACGAGACTGCCCAAAGAATCCTAATAACATGCCAAAAATCACTCCCATCAATGTTGTTGGGTTAGTGGTAGATTCCACAGGAAGTGTCACTTCCACTGCGCCAATACAAGTGGTCACGAGAGCCCAAGCCTTACAGCAAAACCCAGGTGTAGGCCAGGAAAAGAGCCTAGAGGCTAGTGAAACTGAGAGCATAACCAAGAAAAGGACTAGTGCTTGGAGAGATAGTCGTGAAAGAATGAAAAGGCAATGGGCGAAAAAGATGAGTGAACTCGAGGAAAGCCTCAGAGAAACAAAGGCCAAGATAACTGAACTCACATCTCAAACTCCCTCTCACACTACCCCATCACCACCATTCCCATCTCCATCCGACCCGCCACCTTCCAACCCGCCTCAACTAATACCACCACCCCCTAGAGTAGGATCAGTTCTAGCAGATCCAACTCCCGAGGACCTAAACATGATGCTTAGAGCATATCAGGCCAGAATCCAAGAAGGGCTAAACATAACCGATCATGAAAAGTGTTACCCTAGAGTAGAACTGGAGCTAGAACGAACCAGGATTTGTGCTAAAATGGTGGAATTGGCTCAGACCATCTTTGAAGCCAGTCGCCTATTTAACATCTCTAGTTCAGCGAAGACACAATTGCACTTTGATGGATTGTTAGAAAGAATAGAGAAGCTGATTGCACAATCAGAAAAGGAACCCGCCTCTCAACATAAGGACAAGGCAAGTGAAAGAGAAGGTCTTCCTGCCCAGGAAGCATATGTGCCTGAAGCCTATGTGCCTAACTCTACGGAGCCAAACACATCATCTTCTATGAATCGATTCACACCAAAATTCCTACGAGAGATTCAAGAAGACAAATGGGCTAAAGAAAGTGAAGTACCTCTGCCCATTGAACTGGTGGATGATGCACACGACCAATTCCCACAAGACATCCCATCCATTTATGAGGAGAAGGAGAGCACCCACTCTCAGGAAAGACTAGACTTTGAGTCTAACTCTCTACAAGAATTACCCCACTTCACAGGCCCATGGGAAGCTAAGTCTACTTGTATGAGAGCACCCACGGTCATGGTACGAAATGAGGACTCAGTCTTACCTAGGAACACAGAGGTAGTGAAAAACACTAAAGTGCAGTGCAATCTCAAGTTAGAAGAGCTACTCAAGGTTAGACCTGAATTATGGAAACATGTCGCCAAATAAGTACCAGCGATAGTGAAACCTCATTCCCAGGTAGGATCACATAGGACAGTGCCAGAGATACCCTTGGATAAGATAGGAGACATGTGTGAAGGTGAAGAAGGGAACACCTATCTTCCCATTAGCTACCAGGGGTACACCACCAAGGCAATTTTGGACTCAGGTGTAGGAGTTGCAATTGCCACCACTTCCCTATGGAAGCGTTGGGGCAAGCCAGCACTCAGGCCAACGAGAATGAAATTGCAGATGGCCGATGGTCATATTGAGAGGCCCTTAGGATTTCTAGAAGGAATAACTCTCACCACCTGTGGTGTCGAGTTCGAGCATACATTTGCTATATGTGATTTTAGCAAGAACCATGCCTATGAAATGATCTTGGGACGACCTTTTATGCGACAGTTGCAAGTGGTACAGGATTGGGGAACCAATTCTTTGTACCTGCAGCACTTAGGTGTTACGACCAAAGTGAATCTCAAAGATTGATCTCATAGAGATGTCCCCCCTATCCAATGGAATCCCATCCATAGAGCCAAAGATGATACGGAATCTGTGCTTTCCATAGGATCAAGATCCTCATGGATACATGAAGACACCCACTTATGGGTGTGCAAAGTGGCAGTAGAAGAGGAGAAAAGAGAAAAGGCCAGAGAAATAGGTGCAAACGAAACACATAGACCCATTCAAGACCCAGCCTATGCACCTGTAGTATTTCCTGATGAGGAATTTGAACCCCATGGCTGGGCAGAAATCTTAGCAACAATGGATGTAGCCATCAATGAGGAACAATGGACACCCCACTGTGATGAGGATGGCTATGACATTTCAGTTTTCTCCATAGAGCCAATCATGGGAGAGGCAGTGTTAGAAGAATGCGAACCTAACCCTGATGCATTTGAGGATGCGAGTGACTCCGATCTAGAGTCAATCATTATGGACCCACCTTTTGCATCAGATGAAGAATACTTCTATGAAGTAGAATTTCAACCCCAGAGGTATGGAGATCTTACAAGTGATGTAAGACTAGCCACACATGTGACCCCGAAGGAAGAAGGAAAGAAAAGAAAGAAGAGAGAAGTCACACCAGAAGAGGAAGAATCTTTGTTTGAGGTCCCGGAAAATTTTAAGAAGTATGAGATAGATGACAGGAGAGTCATGATCAGAATGCCTAAACGAGAGGCGCAATCAGGGGAGGCCTATGATAACAAAGAAACCACCAAGAAAATAGTGGTAGCCATAGAGGAAGGAGAAGAGAGATGCACTTACATAGGACATGACATGACGGAAGAAGAAGAGCAAGAATTGATAGCCTTGCTAAGAGAATACAGAGATGTATTCGCTTGGAGTTACAAGGACTTGAAAGGTGTGGACCCTGACATATGCTCACACACCATCCCCATGACCTCAGATGCCAAACCCTCTAAGCAAAAGCCATATACATACAATGATAATTACGCTACCAAGATCAAAGTGGAGATAGATAGACTGGTTGAAGCTAGATTTATCTATGAAATTGAGCACACTGAATGGGTATCCCCCATTGTTGTGGTGCCGAAGAAAAATGGAAAGCTGCGTGTATGCATTAACCTGAAGAAGGTTAATGCAGCCACAATTCGAGATAACTATTCGCTTCCTATCACAGAGCATCTTTTAGAAAGAGTAGCAGGCAAGGAAGTGTACAACTTCCTCGATGGATTTTCGGCCTACAATCAAGTAGCCATAGCTCCAGAAGATCAGCATAAGACGGCATTTGCCACTGAATGGGGCATATTTGCCTTTAGAGTAATGCCATTTGGGCTTACCAATGCACCAGCAACCTTCCAGAGGCTGATGTGCCATGTATTTAAGGAGTTCCTGAGGAAGAATTTAGAAGTCTATGTTGATGATCTTTGTGCTCATTCCAACATTAGACAAACCCATATCCCTGAACTCAGAAAAATCTTTGACAATTGTAGAGAATATCAGGTCTGCTTGAACCCAGAAAAGTGTGTTTTCATGGTCAGGCAAGGCAAGATTCTCGGACACATAGTGTCAAGGAATGGCATATCCACCGATGAAGAGAAAGTGAGAGCCATAGCCGAGTTACCTAGACCAAAGAACGTCAAGGAAGTGCAAGCCTTCATGGGGCATTGTGGTTATTACCGCCGGTTCATTCATATGTACGCTGTCATTGCAAAGCCGATGTATGGACTCTTGACTAACTTTGAGTGGACTGATGAATGTGAGAACTCCTTCAATGAGCTCAAACGGCGATTGTGTTCAGGACCAATCTTGACCACCCCGGATTGGAACAAGCCATTCCATGTTCACGTGGATGCATCCAATTATGCTATTGGGTGTGTACTCGCACAACCTATGGGTGAAGGTAATATGGATCTTCCAATTGCCTATGCTAGTAGACAATTGAATGCAGCTGAACGAAATTATACCACTACTGAGAGAGAAGGACTAGGCATGGTATATGCGGTTAAAAAGTTTAGACATTATCTGCTTGCAAATAAGTTTAAATTTTTTACTGATCATCAGGCATTGTTGTACTTGGTAAACAAGCCATGCAATACAGGAAGATTAGTAAGATGGTTTCTCTTACTAATGGAATATGATTTTGAGGTGGTGGTAAGAAAAGGGAGGACTCATTTGAGAGCTGACCACCTTTCTAGGCTCACATCGGGAGAGGCCCCACAAGGAGTGTCAGATGACCTTCCTGATGCTTACTTGTTTAATTTGGAAGTGGTGCCATAGTGGGCTAAGCCACTAGTGCTAGTATTGACATACGGGCCTAATCACCCAGTAATAAACACACAGGATAGAGAGGTAGTAAAAGCCCAGAAGTATCACATCATGGCAGGAAGTATGTACAAGCACACATATCAAGGAATCTTGGCCTGTTGTGTGGAAGAGGATGAGTACGCTAAATGGTTGCAATTAGCACATGTAGGTGCATTAGAGCAACACTATTCAAAGCAACGAACCCTACAGACACTAAGGAGACTCGGAGTGCATTGGCCGACTATGGAAGCTGATATCCAAAAGTTGTGCAAGGAATGCCCAATCTGCTGCACTAAACCACCTGTGGAACATGCCACTCTTTATCAAGTGTCCATAGTGCCAGATTGGAGTGAACCACTAGTATCCTTTCTGAGGACGAAAACATTCCCTCAAGAAATGACTCTGGCTAGGAAAAGGAGTTTAGAACAAGAAGCCCTAGATTACTCACTCATTGGTAATAATCTATACAAGCGTGGTAAAGATGGTTACCTGAGACTATGTGTCCATGAAAGTGAATATCTCAAGATCTTGGAAAGTGCTCACCAAGGTGTAGTAGGCGGACACTTTGGACCAGATCGGGTGATCAAGGCGATACTATTTGCGGGCTTCTGGTGGCCGACCCTTCACGTGGATGCACATACCTATGTGAAACGGTGTGATGTCTGTCAGCGAACTCAGTATCCTATACGCAAAGATGAGATGCCACTGAAACCTATGATGGGTGGACGTGCATTCTCTAAGTGGGGAATAGACTTCGTAGGTCCTATTAATCCTCCAGCTAAGGGTTCCCATGCAGAATATATCATTGTTGCGACAGACTATCTAACAAAGTGGGTAGAGGTAAAAGCCACAACAAAGAACGATGCTCAAACAACTGCTAAATTCTTGTTTGAGAATGTATTCACAAGATACGGGTTACCTATAGAGCTAGTCAGTGATAGAGGCACTCACTTCTTGAATGAAGTTATTGAAAATCTGCTCCAAGAGTTCTTGGTAGTACATAAAAAGTCTGCCCCCTACCACCCACAAGCTAATGGGCAAGCCGAAAGCACAAACAAGATTCTGTGCAATGTGTTGACCAAACTAGTGAACAATAGACGCTCTGATTGCGACAAACAACTACACCATGCTGTTTGGGCATACCGAGTTGCCTACAAAACGGTACTCCAAGCCACCCCCTTTCAGATGGTATTTGGTCAAAGTGCAGTGCTACCATTGGACTTCTTAATACCTACATTGAAAGTAGCACAAGAGCACGAATGGACGGGTCATGAACTCTCCTCTAGACTTTTTGACCTTGAACAATTAGGAGAAACAAGACTGAGGGCGGCTGCAGGGATATATGCAGCTAAGAAATGATAGAAGGCATATTTTGATGCCCATGTTAAGGATAAAGGCTTGAAAGCAGGAGACCTAGTACTAGTCTACACTTTGAAACAACATGTGAGGAAGCTAGAGAAAAGAGGCTACGGACCCATGATCATTAATAGAATCTCAACAAGTGGAGCAGTACAACTAGCCACATTAGAAGGCGATGTTCTCCCGAGCTACATTAGCGGATGCAGAGTCAAGTTGTATTAGGAACCTCTCACAGAGGAAATGCTAAGTCGACTCAACACTGCTAAGAAACGCAAAGAAGAAGAAAAGCAAATTCAAGAAGAAGCTCAAGCAGAAGCCTTAGAGCGCATACGGAGAATGAAATTAAGAAGACAAGGTAGAGAGCAACCTAGGCAAGATGCCGACGCAGACCAAGGATATCACATGGCTATGTGTGAAGTTTCAGGTATCAGCTCTCATAGGATAATTGATCGACGTCCTTTTATAACCTTAGATATAGGACAAGGAAAAGGTGCAAGGACTGTAAGAGCCTTGATTGACTCAGGTGTAGCCACTAGTGCTGTTCAATTGTCTTACTGTAAAGAGTTGAAATTAACTGTCAATCCTATAGAAGCATATCTCATAGGATTGGGAGGTGTGGAAACCCCTTGCCTGGGCGAGGTGGATCTTCCCATCTCCATTCAAGACAAAGTATTGACAGTCAGAGTACTAGTGTGTCAAGATGAGGACCTCACTGAGCCTTTGGTCTTGGGTCAAGACTGGATTTATGACCAAGCAGTCAACTTAAACCTAAGATGTGGACTTCTTCAGGTGTGGATGAATCAGACTAGAATTACAGTTGAGTTAAATAATGGAGCACTCAAGGAACTAGAAAAGGCACAGACTCCTGGTCCTTCCAGGGGTACACATGAAGTTGACCATGCTGTTCTTGTCCAAAGCTATGTGATGTAGAGGAATGGAGATCCCAAAAAAGAAGTCAAGACCTCGACGGAACTCCCTTCTTTTCCAAAGGCCAGAAGGAAGCAGCCACTAAAAGGCAGATCAATTACTGAAGACTATCTATGCGGGAGACCAAAAGAACGTGCAAAGTAGAACAACTCAGCCAGTGAAACAAATGTGGGTGCGAAAAGGCGAGCTGCCTACTGCAGTCAAGTCACGACAACTGTCTCAACTTCCTATTAGTAATCAGCGACATGATATTAATAAGAAGACTTCCAAAACCTCTTTTGAGAAAGTAAAAACTATCTGGGTACACAAGAAGTCGATGAAGGCTGGCCCACAATCAAGACAAATCTAGGTGCCTAAGGCTTGCTTGCGGGCACAACTAGCCCCAAACAAATCACATCATACACGATAGGGTTCACTCACTCAAGTAGCTGCCACCCACTCTTGTCTGATACACTTGCACACACTGCCACCTAGAAGCACGCACAGACGCACTCGTAAATGGGTCCCAAAGACACATCACCCCCAAGCAGAATTACTCATGCAACCCTCCCGAGTCTCCACAAAACCAAGACCAAAAGCCATCCATGGTGTTTGGCAACCTAAGACTTGTAATAAACCCCCCGACCCCAATTTGTGAGTTCATCTCCACTTACTAACTGCATCAGTCACACACTGCATCTTTCCATCTAGCTCCTAGGACTATCCATTCATTAACTACACACACGGTCATCATGCACTTACTAACCCACTAACCCATTACTCACATCACAATAATACTGTAACGGGGGCAACATGCGTTCTATCTTGTCCCTTACAATAGTAACACATGCTTTATATTCTCAACAGAACCAGCTCGCAAGCAATAACAATGGCAGAAGCTGGAGGCCCCAGTTCCCAGGCAAGGTCCAATGCACAGATTGTGGACATTGAAACCATTCTTCTGGAACTGCCACTCACCGAAAGGCCTCAAGAACTTCAAGCGGTGCATGTCCTTCCTATCCAGGACCCTCCTCAGGGACACACTTCTCAAGTGGGGAAACATGCTCATTGGTTTAGTGATGTAGCAGGGCCATTGGGTGACGGCACCTACTTCTGGGAAGCAGAAATTGAATTTAATGGCAAATGGGGACGCTACCACTTTTTCACTCGAGAATTCGAGAACTATCAGAATGCAGAGGTAATGCGATCAGTTTGGACCAAGGTAGGCCTGGATAGATATTTCAGGGCACACTTGCCTAAACCTGATTTTCTACGCTGCTCCTATTTCATAAGTACCATAACTCCTAGCAGGGTCAAGGGAGGCGATAGTACTTTTGTACTACCATCATTGTTGCCAGGACACGAACTCAAGAGATTCAAACTGACCCTCAATCTAGTACGGGAGGCATTGAACATGCAAGGTATGCACATTCCCACCGAGAAAGAAACAATGTTGCCCGGTAGGATGAAGCATAAGGATCTCAATAAATTGAAGGACATGGTGGCAATGACGCCTACCATTGCTCTCCACTTATGAACTGTTATGCAACATTTTTCTTTTCCCGCACAGGAACGATTCACTATGCCCCCTAAGAAAATATGGTTCAGCTTATACTTGGCAGAAACAGAGAACCTCACCCTCAACATACCGCACTGGGTCATCGATCAGATACACCTAGCCCATCAGCGCTGGAATAAGAAGCAGAAAAATGTACTTCATGGCTGTTGTGCCCTAACAAGAATAATTTACAGGTGCCTAGCATATGACGTGCCCATTCAAAGAGCACTAGTGTGGTCCAGGGCCCAAGAATTCCAGAGGCGACTATCAACAGCGGGTCCTCCATCAAAGAAGATGAGAGGGGGCGTCCAATTACCATGTGCTCAACCAAGGGGAGCCACTACTACACCTGAGGTGACTCCTCCTCAAACTAGGCGTGTTCGGCCATTCACCATTCGTCTTCCCAGACCAAGTACAGAAGGATCCAACTTGGTGTTTCCCCCCATTCCATCAGACTTGGAATTTCCACAGGGATTTACTCTCAATGACCTCACGGATGAAGAAGTTGCCAGGCTGATCTACGAATCTAATCTTGAAACAGAAGCAGACCAAACCCAGGAACCACATCCCATCACAACAACACCAGCCCCGACACAACCAGTCGTCGTAGAAGTCAAAGGAGATGAACAAGAGGCAGGAGGAGAAGAAGAAGAAGCCGACGAAGAACAACATCAAGAGTATGATGAACTCTCAGAGCTAGCAAGTGCCCCAGCATATTCGGCACAAATAAAAAGATTGTACCAAACCATGAAGCAAGTTCAGAAACAACACAAAATGTCACTTGAATCAGGCAAGGTGCTCATGAGCCAACTATTGGCAGAGGAAGGCGTGGACGATATGTTTATCGAATCCATGAACCTACACGCAGAGGCAGTTGGCTTGGATGAGGCCATACATGAGGCCATGACATACATTAATCGATTTGAGAAACGTGTGCCTGCCCGCCCCAGGCGATCTGGAAAACAAATACACATCAATGTATTAGAACTGGAAGGCAACACACAAACAGAAGAACATTAGGAGGCACCACTCTCCCCACCCACCTCACCTCTCACTACACAAGTCACCTCACCACCTGGCATAACCACGCCCTTTTCTACCACTACCACCGTCGTCATGGGAATTCCTCTCTCCCGGTATCCAATTCGGAGGAGTTTCCATGCCCACCTTCACGACACTCTTCACAAATATCACTTCCATCCCACCCACTGTCCCCATTTTTACAGTCACACACACATTTGACACAATGGAGACATCACCCGCCACAGTACCACCCCCACCCCCCACACAACCTCAATCTCCCATACCCCCTCCACCTACTTCACCACTTGACTCCACAGCATTCACAACTCCCTTCCCCTTCCCCATTCCCCCTGCATCTTCTTCTTTACCTGCATCTTTTAATGTAAATTGTATATTCCTATCATTACATCATTGTGTATATCAACTTGAGTGCGAGTATAGGGATCTAGAAAGCCGCCATCATCAGCTGACAACAAACCATCAGCAACTACAAACACGACTCTTAAGGCTAGAAGAAGAAAATGCGGAACTCAATCAACGCCACACCACTCTCGAGCAAGCCCATCAAACACTCCTGGAGACACCCCAACCATCAGCAGAACCTGGTGTCAAACAACTCGAAGCCTTGCTGGAGGTGTACCAAACAGATAACCTGAGAGTCCGGCGTAATTTAACTCTACTTCGAAAGCATATGGCTACAGCACTTGAAGAAAATAAACGGTTGCAGAAACAAAATGAAGAAAACATAGAAGCAGCCATGGAAGGTTCCCCCCATGAGATCGATCCAGAACAGTTCAAAGCGGTTCCCACAGAAACAATGAAAACCATCTTGGAAAGTTATGCGGATTTATTAGAAGCACATGATGATTTGGAAAGGGAACGAGATGAGCTACGTAGCCAGCTCAGGGAACAGGAGGGTCCAACCAAGGTAATAGAAACGGCCTCGACTTCAGAGGAAGTAAAGGCATTGACAGAGCAGGTGGCTGAGCTCCAGAAAAAGTTACTAGAATATGAAAGGCAGCCCTCCCCAGTTGTAGAACCCGAACCGGAGGAATTAGTACCCATTGAGGTGGATGAAACATATGAGGAACCATACGTTCCTATGCCGATGCCAGGTGGTGCACAGACCTCAGAAGGAATGGACACATTAGAAGTTGAAGTACCTGAATGGCTCCAAACACTCGAGAAGACAGCAACAACCCATGAAGATAGAGTGGCCATTCAAATCCAATCTATGGCAAAGTTAGAAGACACCATCATCAAGTCTGAATACTTTCGAAGCATGTCTCATCATAGATGGATCGGCACCAACGATGATCAATATGTGCCATATTGTGTGCTCCTTGCGGATTACAATGCAGAGATTCAACGCAGTTGTGGCAAACCTCCAACTTTTGCCACACAATTTGGGCCAGAGGATATCCCAGAAAGTGCAAAGAAAGGCTCCATTCATCAACCAACCTGGAGAATCCGTCTTCTTGAAACCTACCCGGAAATGGTTCGTACCTGGACAAACATGCCCCTTTTTATTAAATACAATCCTTGTTATGTTCGAGTATTCCGCCGGCGCACTTGGCCAGAGTTTACCATTGCTGTCAAGAACGTCAAGGGTTGCGCAAAGTGGTTAAATTATGTTTATCTAGCACCGCCACAAGGCCCTCCCACTATAAATTACATGATTTCTACCATCAGACACTGGAGCACTCGACTACGGAATACCCCCGATGTGATGGCACAAATGTGTATGAAAATCTTTGAACTAATGCTAATCACCTTCAGGACGTTCAAGAATATTAAAGACCCCCACTTCTCACGTGTCGGATTTCTTATAGGAAACCAAGATCTGGTATACGACATGAGCACAACCCCATCCATAGAGGTAATATATGCTTGGCACGCCAGAATAAAGTACCTCCCAGCTTGTTTTAAACAGACATTCGAGGAGATGTTCATAACAGGATTCTGGGAATATCACTCAGAAATATTTGTACCCAGGCCCTCACATCTCCTCCACTTATTCGCTGTGGAGAGAACCATCCATTCAGAACAACTGCGGGTGCCACATCCGGACGTACCAGGACCAGTGAATTGGGATGCATTATTAACAAATCTAGCAAGGGGGCTCAGATTAGAAGAACATCACCTCGCTTCCGACGTTGTCCAATATTAC
Source organism: Ceratopteris richardii (assembly GCA_020310875.1). Taxonomy (NCBI): domain Eukaryota; kingdom Viridiplantae; phylum Streptophyta; class Polypodiopsida; order Polypodiales; family Pteridaceae; genus Ceratopteris; species Ceratopteris richardii. The sequence goes on from CM035434.1 coordinate 57,493,009, forward strand.
GTTCAACGAACATGTAGACAAGGGTTTGTCAGGGGCGACAGACGCGAGAGTGGGGGGGTGTTGGCAGCAGTCAGGGAACCGAAGGAGCCACAAGACAAAGAGGGTCGAAACGAAGAGATAGCACAAGCAGACACAGTAGCCAAAGAAGATCTGGCAAGTAGGCCATCTAAATTTTTCAGACATCAAGGAGCTGAGCACACAAGAAGAAAGAGCAAGTAGGGAGCTCAAAGATGTGTACGACAAATCAACAGAGAAAATCCCTACACAAATAGTGATTTTAATCACTAAAAACCATTGTAAATACCATTTCGTATTTTTATAGCTCCATTTTGTGCAAGCCAAGGAGTCCTTGAGCTTGAGGAGCTTTAGAAGTATCTACCTGCCAATTTTCATATTTTTTGGATCTCGTTTGAGCCCTCAAAAAAGTCTTGGAACCTAATTTTTAACTAGGCCGGACATTAGGTCTGGACAGGGCCAAAGCTAGTCAAAAACTATAAAAGGAGCTAGAGAGCTCATTTTTGGGGTTAGCTTGTAGTAGTTTTGGACTTGTATGAGCTTTCTGAAAGTAATCTAAGAACTCCATTGCTTCTCACTCTTTGTCTTGCCGTGTGTGCGCGTGTGTGTGTATGTGTGTGCATGTTTGTGTGCTTCTCACTCACGCACTTGTGCCTTCACTTGCTCGAGGTCTTCATACCATCCTCACGTCTTCACGGATTGACATTAAAGGAAGTGCTACTCATCACTGAGCTACAGGGTGGTTGATACGTTTGCTGAGGTCTAGCATACTGTTGTTGTGGGTACTGATTAGAGTACTTTCTTGGTTGTGGATATGGCTGAGGATAATTTTGTCTAACAGCTTGTTTGTTGTATGGGCAGTCTTGTGCAGTGTGATTGGTGTATCGCCTTTCTATGGTGTAGTATTGGCTGTTAGGGTTCACCTGGGGTTGGGCCATGATAGGACACACATTAGCCATATGGTCTCCTCCACAGGTATAGCATCGTTTTTCGGGGGCAAATCTAGGAATCTGCTTGCTAGAGACACCTAATTTTAGAGCTACCTTTTTTGCTAGATCCTCAATTGATGTGGATTGTGAGGAAATGAGGCTACTAGAACTATCTGAATCTTTATAGATTTTTGAGAGCTCTAATTCGTCCCCTAGATTATCCTCAATGTCTATGCACATGCGTACGCATTCTTCTATGGATCCAGGGTCCTTCAAGTACACATATGATCTCAGTTTGGTGCTTAACAATCCATCTAAAAATAAGGCCACTTGCTTGGCTGGAGTGGGTAACTCTGGGGTCGGGCATCTCTCTAGATATTTCCTAAATCTTCTGCCTGCGAGCCTCACTGTCTCTTGAGATGTTTGTTTGAAGCTGTATATCAGGGAGGATGTGTTATGTCTTATGCCACTTTTAGAGAATTCGATAATGAATGCCTCTAGAAGTTGATCTATGCTCCTAAACTGCCTCTCGTTTAGTGGCTGAAACCATGTCAGGGCGGTGTTCCTAAGGGTTAGACCAAAGGCATTGTACTGCGTGAACAAATCTTCAACTTGTTCAGCTCTCAAGACTTGCTTAAACTTAGCTACATGATCGTAGGGGTCTCTAGTGCCATCGAAGTAGTTTTTCATGGATTTACTAGCTGGGTCGGTCTCAAGGTCCTCGTGTGCTCTCTCGGTCTTGGCAAAGGGAAATCATCAGCATTTCTTTGGTCCCCTAGGGCTCTATGTCCCTCAGGTTCCACTCTATTTGTTTCCGTTCTCGTTCTTTCTCTTCCCCAAGAGTTGGCAAAGCTTACCTCAGGTCTCTCTCTAATCCTTTCTCTTTGAGTCCCATGAGCTTGAGATGTTTCAGCTCCTTGGTGACCATAAGACACATTGGATCGAGGTTGGGGAAAAACAAATTCTCCCTTCCAAGTGTATGCATGTCTTCCATGCTCAGAGACCACAAAGATTCTCTCAGAAGCATCATCTAAGTAGGTCACCTTGCCTGGGCTATCAGGATCTTTGAATTCATAGATGGTAAGGACTCCCACTTCATTAGGCTTCTCAGGCTTGTACCTCCAAAAAGCCTCATCTGTCTCTCGATTCACGAGCAACTCTATGCTCTTATTGTCCTGGAGAACCAACTCTGGAGTGATTATTCTGGTTAGAACCGACTTGCCTCGAGGGGTTTTTGGCTCCTTTCCCAAGTTCCCTTGCTCTATGTCACCTATTTTGGGTTCAGAGATTATGTTGCCAAAATCATCCGTCCTTTCAGGTTGGCTGGTGACCACATACATTGTTCCTTCTTTATCTATGTATGCACCATTTTCGAACTTGACTACAGGGTGTTATAGTCCAATGGGTTGATCCGGATTTTTAATTAGGACAACAGATCTTCTCAGTCCATCCTCATAGATGCGTGCACCTAGGCGGTTGGTCTGGATCTATTCATATTGAGTTTTGTAGGGACCCTCAGGTCTTTCTAGGTATGCCACTCCTGAGCTACCTACATGTTCTTCCATGTTATAAGACATCTCAGAGTCACTACTTCCTGAGTCTAGAGCATAGGGGTAATCACTCAACTGTTGAGCCCAAGATCTGGCTGTATGGTTGACGCTAGCCTCGGATGATCTAACGCTTTGACGGTCTCTCCCTAGGTGTCTTCCCGATCTCAGGTTCATATGCCCTTTGTACGTTGCTAATTCTTTGGTACCAATCACTTGTTCCTTTTGAGTTCCTTTGTATGTGTTTTCTTGTTTTTAATTAAGCGTCGTCAGGAGCACTTAAGTGTGTCGTATTTGATGTTCCTCGCCCACTTAGTTTAATTTCTTTTCCTTTAAGTTGTCCCTAGACTGCAATTTAGCCTATCCTTGCACTTGAGAAATTAAAGGCTCTTCAAACTTGAGTGTTCCTATCGTACCCCTAGTCAATCAGGACAACTACTCGCACTTAGCCTATGCTAAGAATGGACTGAGGGGGTTAAGAGATGTTCCAACCTCAAGTCGCTCCTCTTGGCGATGCTTGTCTACCCAGGAAGCACGTTCCCAAGCTTGTTCGCCCTGGCAGTTACTTTGCTTTCTCCAAAAGCTCTCGATGATCCTGTAAGAACCCCAAGTTTAGCTTCAATTTGATCCTTCAATTGACAGACAATTTATTTCAGACACTTTTTAATGACCCTTGTTCCCCCTTTTGTATTGCTAAAAAAAATTTCCTCTAGAGCTCCCTTGCTGTACCTACCCCTCAGTGTGTCAACTTCAAAATATCGTATCTGAAAATCAACGCATTATTCTTATAAAAAGCAATTGAGGGCGTGTAGTATATGCCACGAGCTTTTCGACAAGCCCTAGAGCTCAAAAAATGGATTTCGTATGAAAAAGTTATGACCGTTCAGGGTTTAGGGGGTTAAACAGACAAACAGAACCTTTCAGGAGTTTTAATGCATTTCTTCTAAGGCCTTTGTAAGTGTATGAGTATTTGAGTATGCAAATATGCCCAAAATTTAGCCTAAATTTCAAAAAAAATTACCCCTTAATTTTTTGCCGAAAATGTCTGTCTATCAAGATAGACGGTGTCTGTCGCGATAGACACAAGCTGTCGTGGGGGGCTGTCTGTCGCGATAGACGGTGTCTGTCGCGATAGAGTGGTCTGTTGCAATAGACGGTGTCTGTCGCGATAGATGGGTCGGTCGCGATAGACGGTGTCTGTCGCAATAGACGGTGTCTGTCGCGATAGAGTGGTCTTTCGCGATAGACGGTGTGAGTCGCGATAGACAGTGTCTGTCGCGATAGAGTGGTCTGTCACGATAGCCGGTGTCTATCGTCTATCGTGGTCTTGGTCTGTCCCGATAGACAGTGTCTGTCACGATAGACTGAGTCTGTCGTGGATTTTGGTCTGTCGCGATAGACAGGTGTCTGTCGTCTGTCGCGATAGACGGTGTCTGTCGCGATAGACTGAAAAACGCAAGCTTTTTAGAAACTTCTAGTGATTTGGAGTGCTCTAATGATGTAGCTTACCATGCCAAACATGCATTCATAAAATATCAAGTTCTTCTGTCTGTCGCGACAGACAGAGGTCGTCGTCCCGGGACCTGTGCAGAGTCCGTCGTACCTGTGTAAGCTGCTGGAGATGGTGGTACAGCTAGTTCCTGCAACAAAAGCTCAAAAAACACACAAAACAGATCGCATGCAAGCTCTCTCTCACAATGAAATGAGGGAAATGAGGTGGGGAGTGGAATATGACCAAAAAACTGAAATTTTTGTGGAGATGGAGATGGAGGTGGGAGATGGTGGGGATGATGATGGTGATGCAAAAATAAGAAAAATTAAAGAAAAATAAGGAAAAGAAAGGATATTACCAATAACTCCAATGTCTCAACTCTACGTTTTACCATCACATGCTCGTCCTCGAAGCTCTCTCCCCGGCAACGGCGCCAAATTTGGTGTCACTCTAGTACAATGGTGAGTACCAACGTGAGAAGATTCACCTCATAATTGTCAATCCGTGGAGATGTGAGGACTAGTATGAAGACTATGAGCAAGTGAAGGCACAAGTGTGTGAGTGAGAAGCACACAAGCATGCACACACATACACACACACGCGCACACAAGGCAAGAACAAGGAGAGGAACAATGGAGTTCTTTGCATTAGTCAAAAAGTCTCTTACATAAGCTCAATTCACAAACAATCCAACCCCAAAAATGAGCTCTCTAGCTCTTTTTATAGTTTTCTCACTAGCTTTGGCCTTGTCCAAACCTAGTGTCTGGCCTAGTTAAAAATTAGGTTCTAGAGCCTATTTGAGGGCTCAAACGGAGTCTAAAAATTATGAAAATTGGTATGTAGCTAATTCTAATACTCCTCAAGCTCGAGGACTCCTCGGCTTGAACAAAATGGAGTCTATTCTACCAAAAATGGAATTTACAATGTTTGTGTAGTGATTAAAATCACTTGAGTTGTGAATGGTCCATGGAAAAAATGATTAGGCCTTGTTGGCGTATTGTGCACAACTGCTCTACTATACCTGTATGCCAACAGGAGGTATCCCAAAAATTTTTCTAGCCTTGAGGTTGGTCCATATTCCACGATAAAGAATTAGCCATAAGAGGACAAACTTTTTGATTTCTATGAGGGGGTTCCAGATAGCCATGAACATCATGTCCCACTGACGACACGTCCACAACAGGCACCACTTTTTGTTGAGGTTAACTTGATAATCAATGGTTTCTTTGCTGTTCTGGATTTTTGATAGGTAATTACCATTGTGCCATCTGAGACCAATCAAGCACGGCATGTTGTGCCCAATGAGAAGGCGAACTTTAGAGCGGTCCCAAGCGAGATGTCTGCTTTGCAAAGTGTTCCATTCTTCATAGGAAATGTTGACACTAGGGTCAATATCCTCAAAGTTGATCCACTGGTTGGTGTCTTGCTTCGAGAGATGTTTCCATTTTTTGAACCCTTTGTTCCATACCCTCTTGGGGTTCGGAATGTTCCAAGATTCCACCATCTGGATGCCATGGATGGGGAACCAAATAGAGTCAGTTTGTCTGATACCAGCCACCCACTTCCAATCTTCACTTATTCTTGTGAAGCTTTTGACTTTATTCCAACTCTTCCATAGGGAGCACACAAGATTCGAGCCTTTTGGGAAGACCGGAATCGGGGAAAACAAAAGGGTCAGAATGTCAAGATTCTTCCAATTTAGGAATCACATGAAAGCTAACTTGTTCTTGTTTCTAAAGATCAACTTAGCCCACGAGGCATCCCCGTTGCACCATGCCTTAATCATCCATTTTGCCGCAAGTTTGTTAGCCATGCACCCAATGTTGAGAATGCCTAGGCCCCCATTATCTCTTTTGCTGGTGGAGATGGACCACTTGATTTTCAGCACCCCTCCTATTGTGGTCACCCGTCCATAGGAAGTTTCTGCAAATACTTTCCCGTTTGGATAGATCTTGCTCTTTTGATCTCCAACAAGAAAGGAAGTAAATGGTCAATGATATGAGGAATGTGTTGATAACCATTGCATGACCAGCGAGATTGATTTGCATACCTCTCCAATAGTTTAGCTTGTTTGTGAGTCTGGCCAGCACCGAGCTGCACCGCTACTCCATCGAGATACCAAACACCAAGGGAATCCCAAGAAGCCAAAAAATTTGGCCTTGCAAAATGATTTGATAGCCATGATCAATGAGAAGGTAAGGAGGGATCCCGATAATAGCTCTGAAAGAAATATTAGAGTGGTTGATTTTGGATCTAGAGGCTTCATCCATGCACCTCGAGAACGTCTCTAGGCTCGTACTATCATTGTGGACAAATGCATTCATATCATTGACAAAAAGTCTCATGGTGATCTGGCCATGGTCATGAGGCAACAGGAGGCCTTTGATATTACCTGCTTCCACCTATTGTTTCACGAGCCGGCTAAGCCCCTCCGTGGCAATGGCAAAGAGAAGGGGAGCCAACGGGCATTCTTTTCTAATCGATCTTCTAAGTTTGATCACCTTCAAAAGTTTGCCATCAACATTAATTTGAGTCGATGCATTTCCTAGAAGGGTCGAGATCATCTTGGTGAATTTCTTACTAGATGTGAGATCTTTAAGAGACTACAAAATATAGTCCCATTCCAGCCTGTCGTAGGCTTTATCAAAGTCCATCTTGAGGAAGACCACATCTTTTCTTGACTCATTTACAAAGTCTAGACCTTCCTAGATATTTATAATGGTTTCCAAAGTTCACCTTCCTTTGACGAAACCTTTTTGGTCCTTGCTTAACCATGCGCTCAGATGGTTGGAAATTCTATTGGCTATGACTTTGGCAATGATCTTATATCCCGTTTGGAGCATCGTAATCAGACACCAGTTCTCAATTCTATTCTTTTTGCCTTTTTTGTGTATTAACTTGATAATGCCATTGTTGAGGCAAGTTGGAAGCACGCCAAACTCAACGCCTCTCGCCAGACGAGATGAAGAGGGGTGGGGATTACCAACTTGAAGGACTTAAAGAACTCATTAGTGAGCCCGTCCGGCCCCGAGCTTTTGCCACAAGGGAGGGCATCAATGACTTCAATGATTTCTACTTCTGAGATAGAGGCATATTTCTGCTTCCGATATAGAGGTCCCTTGTCCATATTTTTGCTTCAATGATTTTTGCTTCCGATATAAAGGTCCCTTTTCCATATTTAATTCGTAAATGACTCTCGTGGGATCCATTTATATTAGTCGGTGTCTTACTTTGACTCCTACCTAGCTATATAAGATTCCTTCCATTACTATTCCCTTATGAAATCTCTCGATCATGTTCTCTCACGTTCTACCTTATCAATTGAAATATTATTATTGGTATTTTTAATACTTGACGCTTCTATTCTTTTAACATGCTCTTTTAGTACCGTTAATTTATTGCTTAAGTATCACTATAGTATCCCGACTTCATTTCATTCATAGTCGAGAAAGCTTAAGAAAAAGATTTAAGTTTCCCATTGTTAAAGCATGACCTTGTAAGGATCCCCACTCAAGGTACACAATGATATTTCGTATAACATCATGGTAAATGGACAAGGTTCTAGGCATGGTTTCCCAACATACCAAGGTACGCATATTCTCTTTCGAGGTATCATACCAAGATCAGGGCACGTAAATCCCATGGATACCAGTTGCATGCACCCCTCAAGAAAATAGAAATAGGAAAGCCCGTGTGAACATGACCATTGGAAGTCCATGGAGGTAAAAATGACTTAGGGTTTAAAGCAAACAAGGCGCCAAGCTCACAAGCATAATGGGCTATCAAGGTCAATGTAAACATCATGCCGCTAACATAAATGCTCACCTATTGACGAGATGTGAGATGCTCACCCTTTTTGGTGACTATCTCACAAGTTCTTTATACAACAAGCCATCCACTCTGGGATTGGAGCGTAGTCTGCGTGCCACCAAAGAAAAGGTGGTTGCATGTTTGTATTCACGGGGAGAATCTTAAAGATATGCAGCCACATCCTTTTCCCTTTTCAAATTTCTATACATAGCATTTTTTCTCTCATCAAGAAGTATGGAAAGTCTTAGAAAAAACATACTATAGTAGGAAAAACACTGCATCAAGAACATGGAGTATAAGCATCGATTAAATATCTTTCCATCCTTTCATATACATGTGATAAATCAATTCACTAATCAAATAAGAATGATCACATCAACCAAATAGCTCGATGACCCCTTTAAAAGGTTTCAGCAATTTCGTTTTTAAGCTACCTTTTTTCAAGGATAACACGTTTAGATAAGTAAAAGGATTATCTTGCGAAAAATACCTTACAACCACGAAATGATAGCATTTTATTGTTAAAAGTCAAAGTGTAGTAAAGAAAGTGGAAATTCTATGTTTTTGTTGTGTGGGAAAAGGATATGTGTGTTCAACCGAATCCAGAAGCACTAAATCCTCATTATTGAGTGTAGGAATTACATCATGGAAGAGCATCTTGATTATTGTAATTCAAAGAAAACTTTGCATGTATATAATCTTTATGTTGTGCAAAATTTGAAAAAGATATTCGGGAATACGATACCAACATTGGACCACAAATAGTAATGAAATAACTTAATTATTTCATGCATATAACCTTGACAAGGAGAAACAAGCACTCTCATGAAAAGAAGGCTTCTATACAAGTAGCAATAGCACATAGATAGCTATGGTGGAGAGAGAAAGAAAGAGAGAAATGAGCTCTCACATACATATGCATAACAAGAATGGCTCATTATGGAAATGAAACATGGAAGCTAGTTTCATTGCCGCAAGGAAAGAAACCCATAGGTTGCAAGTGGGTTTAGAAGGTAAAGAATAAAGCTGATGGTAGCATACGCGGATATAAAGCGTGAGTGGTAGCAAAAGGATATGCTCTAACATATGGCATTGATTATGAAGAAACATTCAGCCATGTATCTAAAATGTCTACTGTCAGAGAACTTGGTGTATTGGCCACAAAAAAAGGATGGATTTTGCATCATATGGATGTGAATAGATAGATAGATAGATAGATAGATAGATAGATAGATAGATAGATAGATAGATAGATAGTATTAGGAGATTCTTCTGTGGAAAAGGATCTGAGTATTTGAATGCTTTCTTATATGGTGAGTTGTAGGAAGAAGCATGCATGGACCAACCACAAGGATATGAGGACTCAAACCACCCAAAATATGTTTGCAGATTGTAAAAGGCTTTGTATGGGCTTAAACAAGCCCCTTGTGCTTGGCATGTAAGGATTGCATATTACTTAACCACCATTGAATTTTCTATGCTTAATGCAAATCACTCATTATACTCAAGGAAAGGTGATGATTGCATCACAATTGTGGCTATTTATGTTGATGACTTGATTGTAGGTGGTGATAATGAAGAATGCATTAAAGAGGTAAAGCAACTCTTTATGCAAGAATTATACATGAAAGATCTTGGTATGCTTTGCTACTTTTTGGGCATTGAGTTTATACATACAGAAACAAGTATATGCATTTCACAAAGGCAATATGCCTTAAGTATGCTACAAAAGTATGGTATGGCTGATTGTAAGCTGATTTCTATGCCATTAGATCAAAATTTTAAGTTGGATATGACATCATGTGAAGCATTAGAAAATGCTACTATGTATAGGAAAATTGTGGGAAGTTCTATATATCTCGCAATTACAATACCTGATCTAAGCTACATTCTAGGACTTCAAAGTCATTTTTTGTAGGTTCTTAAAAAATCACATTCAGATGCTCTAAGGTACACTCTATGGTTTGTGAGCACTACTTTGGATTATGAATTGTTTTTTATGAAGCTAGTGCATAATTGCAAGTTCATAGATACACTCATACAGATTGGGTTTGTAGTATTTTGGATTGAAGATCTATTAGTGGCTTTCCATTCTCACTTGGGAGTGCACTGAGTATAGAGGTGCTACAATGGTAGCATGCAAAGTGTCATGACTAGGGATGCTACTTGTAGACTTAGGTGATAATATTATGATAACCGTAGTAGCATCCAACTAGCATGAAATCCTATTTTTCATGTTAGAAAAGAGCATATCAAGGTTGATTATATTTTCACTAAAGCACTTGGAGTACATAAGCTGAAGAAGTTCTAGAAGATGCTTGGATTATAGGACATGAAATTGAGCTTGAGGGGGATTCTCGAAATATCAAGCTCAACATGTGGTGATTGAGGATGGTAGTCATGTAGGTATATGCCAACGATACTTTAGTGAGCTTTTCTAGATTTATCTACTCCGATTGGTGGCACATTTTTTTTCTTGCCAACTCACTCATTTGTAGATATTAGGATTTTCCTTATGTATTTTTCTTTATATATTTCACTAATTGTATTTTTGTATTACGTGATTCCTATACATTCTCTTTATGTAATAGAAGAAGGAGAAGAAGAAGAAGAAGAAGAAGAAGAAGAAGAAGAAGAAGAAGAAGATTGTTCTTCCTTGCCTCAATCTGTGTGTGCTCCTCTCCTTGTGTGTGAGAGTCTGTGTGAGATCTCTCTTCCTCATCTCCTTTCTCTTGACAAGGGCTACATCTTAACACAGGAGGGAGAGATTTGGAATATAAAAGAAGGACACAAGTACTCCTATGATCTCATGATACTGTAAGAAAAACAATCCACATGCTCCATCAAGAACCTTGTATGTCTTGATGGAGAGTGGTAATCTCCAAAAGAACAAGTTATACTTGATGTTTGAGCACCTCTATATCAATAATAACTCAAAACCTTTACCAATTTGGAAGACCAATATCAGATTCTCAAAATTTTGAACTATATGTGAAGAGAGTCATTTCTCAGAAAAGTCTCTTGCACATAACTCACTCATTGACTAACCAAATGTGTGAAGTTTTTGATAAAACTTTTCACAAGGTGTCATCTAAAGATTGCACACCTTATCCAAGTTAAATAATCTCAAAAGATTTAGTAGATCTTGAGAAATGATCCAAACAATTCACTTATGTCTAAAATTGTTCTTCTCTATAGTCGACTTTCACACTTGTAACTTTTAATGCATACTTCTCTGAAACTACAACCCGTTTATTCCAATGCTTTTAGCCATAGGTAGCTTACCTTCCAAATTAAATAATGATTGCTTGCTTGCTCAAAACTTTACTCTATGGAAGGATAACTGACCAAAACATTAGCATCCAATTTGTGCCTCTTACAAACTTCACTTCTTCACATTTACACATGTAAATATTCCCACCCTTAGTTCTCTTAGCTTGATGACAATTAGGATCTGAAAACTTGTACAGAGGTCAATCAACTATAGACTTAGACTTGTACAAAAGCATTTCACAAAAGATTAAACACAGAAGGAGTACTCAACAAAAGATCGGGTGCAATTTTTCTTCTTCTCTGAAAAATTTTACATCTAAATGATGAGAGAGATTTTCTACACTTCTTAAGTGTCTAATGAGTCTAACAACTTCTAATTCATCATATATCATGCTCTCTCATACTTGCACTGACTTTCTACTTCTATATATAGGCATATATGTACAAGCTCATGACCATAACAAAGGTATAAGTGAGCTAACTTCAAATTAATGTACATATGTATACAAGTCTTCATTTCCTGAATATGCTCTATCTTCAATCTTCGTTTGTTGATCTTTTCTTCATCCTTTGACTTCAAGTTTTTATCTAAAACATCAATTGGTGGTTGACTTGCACCAACAACTCCCCCTCAATAATCAATTGAGGTTTTCTCTATCTTCTTTATACATGCCATGTCTTTGAATCTTTGTAGCTTTGGTCCATCCAAGCTTTTGGTTAGCATATTTGCAATCTGACATTTTGTTGAAGTATGTATGACCTCAATTATCAATCACCTTATCTCTTAGAAAATGATATTGAATCTCAATATGTTTGGTCGTGGCATGAAAAACGGGATTAACAGCTAGATACAATGAGCTCATGTTATCTCCATGAACAGTGGGTGTACTCTGAGTGATGTCAAAACTCTTCATAAGAGTCTTTAACGATATGACCTCCTTTGTAGCTTCTACCATACCTTTGTATTCTACTTCTGTAGATGATAAAGAAACTGTATGTTGCTTCTTAGAGCACCAAGAGATTAGCTTATCTCCCACATGACACAAGTATCCATATGTTGATCTACTATCATCAGGGTTACCTGCTCAATCTGTATCATTATATATCTTGATGTTTGTATCTAATGTTTAAACCATAATACAAACCTTCCTTGAGTGTACCCTTAATGTATCTCAACACTCTTTGTCTTGCAATCAAATGTTCTTTCCTAGGACAATGCATGAATTGAGACAACACTCCAATTGCATATGACAAATCAGGCCTAGCTAATGTATCATAGATTAAACTACCAGCCAGACTTTGATATAGATTCATGTCCTTAAATTCTTCTCCTCCATATCTACTCAATTTGTGATTCACCTCCATTGGAGTAGGTGCTACCTTGCAATCTTCCATTTTAAACTTGATCAACAAGTTCTTCAAATACCTTTCTTGAGTCACATATACTCCATGTTGAGTATATGAGATCTCCATGCCCAAGAGATATGACAAGTCTCCCAAGTCACTAATCTTGAACTCTTTGTCCATTTGTTTCTTGAGGCTTTGTATGCCCTTCTCATTTGTACCTGTAAGGATTATATCATCAACATATATGCACATGTAAATGAACCCATCATCACTTGCTTTAACAAGCAAGCTACTATCAGCTTTAGATACTTGGAAACCAAGTTCCTTCAAGAACTTTACAAGTCTATAATTCCATGCTTTGGGGCCTTCTTCAAACCATACAAAGCTCTCATGATCTTACATACATATTCTGAATACCTTTTATCTCTGAACCCTTGTGGTTGCTCCATGAAAACATCATCTGAAATATAACCATTAAGAAAATCATTCTTCACATCTAATTGACATAATCTTCAACCTTTACATGCAGCAATGGCTATGAGTGTCTTGATGGTTTTCATCTTTCCCACAAGACTATAGGTCTCATCATAATCTATACCATATGTCTGAGCATACCCTTTCACAACAAGTCTAGATTTATACCTAGACACACTTCCATCTACATACCTCTTTGTCTTGTAGACCCATTTGCATCCAATGATCTGCTGACTATTTGGTTTAGGAACCAAATCCCATGTCCCATTCTCCATCAATGCATCATACTCTTCCTGCATAGCTTTCTCCCAATTTTCCTTAACTTTTGCCTCTTCATATGTAGAGGTGTCTTCATCTGCTTTCACCATGTAAGCATAGTCTTTAGTAGTCAAAAAAGAAGTGTCATAGCTATATCTTGTAGGTTGTCATTTATGTCTTGATGACCTTCTAAGTTCTCCACTTCTTGAAGTTTCTAGTTCATCACATTTTGGATCAAACCTTGGCACTTTTTCAACCTCAACTTGTACTTCATTGTTCTCTTCTTCATCAAATATATGAACCTTTGATTTACCTTTCTTCTGATTCAAAACTTCTTCATCACTTGCATGATCATTGATTGTACCTGCATACCAAGTACCTTGCTCATCAAATGTAACATCCTTTGATACAAGGAATTTTTTTGTGGATGGACTCCACAACCTATATCCCATCTGCTTATCATCATATCCAATGAATTTTGGCTTTAGGTTCCAATTTATGCCGCAATTGAGATGGCGCATATGCATAAGCCAAACATCTAAACACTTTGCAATGATCTAAGGTAGGTCTCTTACCCCACCAAGCTTCATATGGTGTCATATCCTGCAAAGCGTTACATGGTAACCTATTAACCAAATATGTAGCTGTATTTACAGCCTCAACCCACAAATAATTTGGACAATTTCTCTCCTTCATCATTGATCTTGCAAACTCAAGAGTTCTGTTTCTCCTTTTTGCTACACCATTTTTTTGAGGAGAATATCTGCAAGTAACTTCCCTTTTTATACCTGCATTCCCTAAGTAATCACTAAACTCATTAGAGAAATACTCTCCCCCTCCATCTGACCTTAGTCTCTTCAACTTTTGACCTGTGATTCTTTCTGCATACACATGATAATGTTCAAATGTATTGAATACATCTCATTTATCTTTGATCACATATATAGTGATCCACCTGGTAGCATCATCAACATAAATCACATAATATCATGAACCATTAATACTGAAATCCTTTGATGGTCCCCACACATCTGTGTGTACCAATTCAAGCTTCTCTGAATACATAAATCCATGCTTATTGTATGATTGCTTATGAGCCTTACGTAATTGACATGCCTCACATTTGTATGCCATATGTTGACCTGCAACATTAGGAAATCCAAGCACTGAACCATTGTTAACCATATCTTTAATACCTCTTTCATTGAAATGTCCAAGCCTTTTATGCCAAAGATCTAACTCAGAGATCTTATGTCCTCCATAAGTAAACAAGCCATGACCAACATTACCTTGAATCTTCAATGTGAGAAGTCTTCCTTCTTTCTTCCCTAAAATAATTTGTTTATACCTATTGCTAGGGTCTTCCAAAAAAACTCCATCATTAGTGAACCGTACTTTATAACCTTTTTAAACAATTTGCCCTACACTTATCAGATTCTTTGGAATTGTAGCAACATACAAGACCTTACTCAGAAGAGTACTTCCATTCTTGGCCTTCACTGATCCAATTGATTTCACATTGTGCTTTTTATTATCACCTGTTTGAACTACATCATTAGTTACCTTATTTTCCAAATCAGTCATCAAGGCTATATTACCACTCAGGTGATTGCTACACCCTGAGTCAATGTAGAAGACTCGTTGGTCCTCACTTTGTCTTTCACAAGTTGCATTCATGATTAAGGTTGAATCTTCTTTCTGATCTAAAGCATAGTTGTGGTAGGTATTGTTGTAGGATTGACGTTGGAATCCTCTACCTGCATTTCTTCCAAAGTAACCTCTACTACCTCTACGTCTGAAATTATCTCTTTGGTTTCTACCACCTCTTCCTCTTGAATTAAAGTTCTGACTGTATCCTCCATTATTGTGATTATTATGCCAACAATCATGAGCTAAATGATTTGTCTTACCACAAATCCAGCAAGCTTTGGCTCGATCTTTATTGCTTCTACCTCTACCTCTACCTTTGCCACCTCCTCTTCCTCTTAGGAAGTTGGCTTGACTAGTTGTACCTTCTTCTTCATTTACTTGTTGCTTGCCTTTGTTATTCTTCTTCTTATCCTTTGAATACATTGCTTGACCTGCACTCATATCACCATCACCTTTGACATCCTCCTCAAAAGTTACCATGTGTCCTAGCAACTGATTTAAATCAGGAGTGAAATGATCTAGTGACAATTCAATAGACAAAATGAATGGCTTCCATTTCTCATCTCCTCTCAAACTATGAGGATTCGCCTTACCAATATATCTTCCTCAATATCTTCATCAACTACTCCTAATGCATCTGCAATGTCCTTCATCCTTGTTAAATAATTAGAAATGGATTGAGAGGCCTTCTTCTTGAATGTTGTAAACTTTGCCCACAAGGATGCCTTCCTTGACTTTTTAGTATTTTGGAAATGCTCCTCCAAAGCATTCCATATGTCACTTGCACTTTTAATTCCTCTATTATGAGGAAGCAAGTAATCATTAACTCCCATGTAGATAATGCTCCTTGCTTGAGCATCCTCCTTCATCCAAGTCTTCAAATTTGAGAGTTCATCCCTAGTTGGAACACTAGGATCTCTGAATTGTGGTTTTTCTTCTTTGCCTATGATGTAACCTATCACATCTTTGCTCATGAGATGAGCTTCCATCCTCATTGACCAAGCTAGATAGTTTTCTCTATCCAGTTTCTCTATCTAAAGAGAATCTCCCATTGTTTCTTCACTTATGTATTAAATTCTTCAAGCTTTATGAGGAATAAGTGTACCTTTACTTCGAATGAAGTTCCTTTTGCGCTTCTTGATAGATTTTGGCCTCCTTCTCAAGCTTTCTCTTAAAGCTTTCACCTTTTGAACATTCAACTGTTGATTTCTATATGACGCCAGCAGTTAGTTTCCTCCTTTCTTCTATTTTGATGATTCTTGCTCTGGTACCATTGATGGAGAGTGTTAATGTCCAAAAGAACAAGTTATACTTGATGTTAGAGCACCTCTATATCAACAGTAACTCAAAACCTTTACCAATTTGGAAGACCAATATCAGATTATCAAAATTTTGAACTATCTATGAAGAGAGTCATTTCTTAGAAAAGTCTCCTCTACATAACTCACTCATTGAGTGACCAAATGTGTAAAGTTTTTTATGAAACTTTGCATAAGGTGTCGACTAAAGATTGCACACCTTTTCCAAGTTAAATAATCTCAAAAGATTCAGTTGACCTTGAGAAATGATCGAAACAATTCACCTATATCTAAAACTATACTTCTCTACAGTTGACTTTGACACCTGTAACTTTTAATGCATATTTCTCTCAAACTACAACCCGTTTATTCAAATGCTTTTACCCATAGGTAGCTTACCTTCCAAATTAAATAATGAGTACTGCTTGCTCAAAACTTTACACTATGGAAGGAGAACTCACCAAAACATTAGCATCAAATTTGCGCTTGTTACAAACTTCACTTCTTCACATTTACACATGTAAATGTTCCTACTCTCAATTCTCTCAGCTTGATCACAACTAGGATCTGGAAACTTGTATAGAGGTCAATAAACTATAGAATTAGACTTGTACAAAATCATTTCACAAAAGATTAATCACAAAAGGAGTACTCAGCAAAAGATCGGGTGCAATTTTTCTTCTTCTGTGAGACATTTTACATCTGAATGATGAGAGAGATTTTCTACACTTCCTAAGTGTCTAATGAATCTTACAACTTCTAATTCATCATATCTCATGCTCTCTCATACTTGCACCAACTTTCTACTTGTATATATAAGCATATATGTACAAGCTCATGACCATAACAAAGGTATAAGTGAGCTAACTACAAATTAATGTACATATGTATACAAGTCTTTATTTCCTAAATATGCTCTATCTTCAACCTTCATTTCTTGATCTTTTCTTCATCCTTTGACTTCAAGTCTTTATCCAAAACATCAATTGGTGGCTGACTTGCACTAACATGTCTCATCTCAACAAATATCCATATGATCTAAGGATGTCAAGGCCTAACAGTAATAGGGGAAAAGAGGCCTAATCTATGATGTAGAAAATCCTTCCAAGGCTCAGGGCTCTGAAGCATTCTACAAACAATAGACTTGCCCAAGAAATATTAGCTTGAGCGGGGCTGCCATCCCCTCTAGATGAAAAAATTCCTGATTAGCCACTAGGTGTTGTTAATACAAGAACTCAAAAAGATCCAACAAGAGGTGACAAACAACAACCAAGAGAACCTAGTTGACGTGTTTCTTAGGTGAGACCTCAAGACCAATATGAAAACCAAGATAGGGAACCATAGTGCTAGGGGAAAATCCACTAAAATTAAGCATAGGGGACCCAACTAGGGCAAGCATCCGTGCCAATCCAAAACCCACATGACTTCTGCCAATTAATTTCACACCAGAGGCATCACAAAATCTATTAAAATCATACTAGATTCTAACCATATTAGCCTCATCATCTTGTAAGTAAATGGTGGTATCATCAGGAAAGTCACCATCCAATAGAGCCTATTCTTTGATAAGAAGCCTGATACCCTATAAACTAGTGTCCCAAGAAGAGAAAGGAGCACTCATGGTCTCAATAAACAAAAGAAACAGAGTAGAAGCCAGAGAACAACCCTATCTAATTACCAATCTCAAAATGCTTAATCTCTCCCCCCAGCCTCCGGCCATAAGAACCTGACTATGGCTAGAGTGGTAAAAGGAAGCTAGAAACTCGATGTAGCCAACAAGGAAGCCCATATACAACATAGTTTCCTTAAGAAAATCCCAATCAATTTGATCCTAGGCATTCTCAAAGTCCAATAGTATAGCTGCAAGCATCTCATTGCATATCTGGGCAAGGGAGACAACCTCCTAAAAGTGAAGATGTTGTTAATGATACTACAACCCTTGAAAAACCCCATCTGATTCGAGTGAATTAATGTTTCAATCAATGGCTACAATCTCAAACTTAGAGCCTTCACTAGAATTTGGTAGGTTGAATTGAGAAGTGTAATCAAATGATATTTCTTGATATCATCTAGGTTCTTCCCCTCCTTGGGGATGAGAAAAATCAAACCGTGAGCAAGAGACAAGGGAGGTTGATCCCTATTCATGAACTCTTGGAAGGCAAATCTGATCCCATCACTAATGATCCCCTAGTAGAGGAGAAAGAAACTAGGAGAGAGACTATCCTCACGAGGGCAATCGTCCCTAGCCAAGCCACTGAAAGCATCAAGAAGCTCACTATCAATAAACAAGGCAACAAGCAAAGCTTGCATCTCATCACTCAGAGAATGCCACACATACTAGAGGATGTAGCATCTACTCTCCTACCAAGTATCAGATGGAGTCTCTATAAATAACAAGGTGTAGTAAAATTGAGTGGAAATATCTCCTAGCTCCTTAGACTTCATAGCCATAGTGCCATCTATCGATGGAGCTCTTTGATCCCACTATGCACATGTCTAGACTAGATTAGAGAGAAAAATGCACTAAAAGCATGGTCACCAACCTAAGTCCAATGAGAATATTGTCTATGGTGGAAAAGGTAGATCTCGTATTTTTGGCCTCCCGTAATCCTTGTTGTGCATGGGCAAGTTGTGAGCCACTCCACTCGTAGTTTGGATGATGCTCTGACAGTCACTAGAGGGAGGCAATGCCCCTATGGAGATTGCACACAAACTCTTGGGGATGAGTTAGCCTCCTAGCACTCTCCTCATGTTAAAGCAAGCTAATCCCAAGAGCCCACCTCCAAAGGCAACTTAGACCAAATCGCCGCAATCTCATCAGCTAGGCTCTTATCAAGCTAAATATGCTTAGTAATGTGAATAAACATCTCGCCCTTGGTAGCTTCCTCCCAAAAGGTGACAAACACTAGGGAATGATTAGATAAGCATAAGCTCACACAATACATGTCATATCATCACAATCAACCAATACATCACTAACATAAGTGCAATCAATCCTAGAGAGATTAATCCCTCCAATCTATTTGTCAAAACACAAGAAATGAAGATTGTCTCTCTCTATCTCTCTATCAAAGCCCTCTGTAGGAGAGATGATGTTCTTGAAGCATCAGAATATCAACGGGCCCGCTGACCAAGTATTGATGGAGCTCCTATCCAAGCCGAGCTCTATAACACAAAAACAATGGACCTCCCAATCCTTGAACATTCCATGAAAGAACCCTCATGGAGACAGGACAAACCAACAGGCTATTGTAGTAGCTAAATGAGCCATCTTCAAGGTTGGTTGGGACGAGGAGTAATCCACATCCAAACATCCTCGATAAGAAGTTGATTGCTCCAAGAGGACCCTGTAAAGACTGACCCAAGTGGACGCACCTCATTCCCATGCGTGCTATTGGCTGAGCTCCTCCTCATGTATATATATATATATAAGACGGCCGAGTGCAAGTGTCTGCAATCACATAAGGAATGAGCTAACTCTCTTGAAGACTAGGAATGAAAAGAATCAGCTGACTCTCTTGAAGACAAAAATCATGGCTCACGTTGGTACTCACCATTGTGCTAGAGTGACACCATTGGGATACGTCCCTTGTGCAAACATTGCTACCGGTCCATCGAAGATGTTTCTGTCCATCGAAGGTGAACAAGACCTCAATCTGTTCAGCTCTTAACACTTGTTTGAGCTCCACCACATGATCATAAGGATCTCCTGAACCATCATAATAATTTTTCATTGTAAATCACGATTTTGAATGAAAATTGTGATAAACACGATTTTGATTGTAAATCACGATTTTGAATGAAAATTGTGATAAAGACGATTTTGAGAATGATCAGAAAATCGCGATTTTGTACCTTGTGAAAATCCTGTTTTCTGAAAATCGTGAAAATCGCGATTTTGGATGAAAGTCATGTTTTTGAAAATCGTGATCTTGGAGCCAACAACGTGTTTGTCCACAATGATAGTACTAGCCTGGAGTCGTTCTGGAGGTGCCTGGATACTTTTTGCGAAGCTTGTCCATCCAAATTCAACCACTCTAAGACTGCTTTCAGAGCTATTGTCGGGATCCAGCCTGACCTTCTCATTGATCATGGTTGTTAAATCAGTCCGCAGGGCCAAATTTTTTGGCTTCTTGGGATTCCCTTGGGGTTTGGTATCTTGATGGAGCAGCATTGGAACTAGGTGCTGGCAAGACTAAAAAACAAGCTAAACTATTGGAGAGGTATGCAAATCAATTTCGTTGGTCGCACAATGGTTATCAACACGTTCCTCATATCATCGACCATTTACTTCCTTTCTTGTTGAAGACCAAAAGAGCAAGATCTGGCCAAATTGGAAAGTATTTGTAGAAACTTCATGTGGACGGGCGACCACAATAGGAGGGCGTGCCTAAAATCAAGTGGTCCATCTGCCTCAGCAAAAGAGAGTGGGGCCCTAGGCATTCTGGACATTGGGTGCATGGCTAACAAACTTGGGGCAAAATGGATGATTAAGGCGTGATGCAATGGGGACACCTCATGGGCCAAGTTGATCTTCAAAAACAAGAACGAGTTTTCTCTCATGGGATTCCCGAATCGGAAGAATCTTGACATTCTCATGCTTTTGTTTTCCCCGATCCAGATCTTTCCAAAAGGCTTTAATCTTGTGTGCTCCCTCTGGAAGAGTTGGAATAAAGTCAAAAGCTTCACAAGAATAAGTAACGATTGGAAGTGGGTGGCTGGTATAAGACAAAATGACTCTATCTGGTTCCTGATCCATGGCATCTTGATGGTGGAATCTTGGAACATTCAAAATGCCAAGAGGCTATGGAACAAAGGCTTTGAAAAATGGAAACATCTCTCGAAGCAAGACACCAGTTAGTGGATCAACTTTGAGGATATTGAACCTAGCATCAACATTTCCTCTAACGAATGGAGCACTTTGCAAAGAAGACATCTCGCCTGGGACCGCTCTAAAGTTCGCCTTCTCATGGGGCACAACATGGCATGCTTGCTTGGTCTCAGATGGCACAATGGTAATTGCATATCAAAAATCACAAACATCAAAGAAACCATTGATTATCAAGTTAACATCAACAAGAAGTGCTGTTTGTCATGGACATGACTTCAGTGCAACATGAAGTTCATGGCTATCTGGCACCCCCTCATAGAAATCAAAAAGTATGTCATCTTATGGCAAATTCTTCATCATGGAGTTTGGACCAACCTCAAGGCTAGCAAAATTTGTGGGATGCCTCCTTAGTGCAAACGCTGCTACTGGTCCATCGAAGATGTTTCTCACATCTTCTTTACTTGTCCCAACTCCAACAGGCTCTAGCTGATCATCGAAAAGAAAATTAGACTTCAAAAACATATGACTTGGAAGCAAGCTCTCCTAGGAGAAGCGATCGGTTGCTCTATGAGTCTCTGGAACGCTATGAGAGGGGAGGTCCTATGGAAGCTCTGGTGGGAAAGATGTGCTTTTAACTTTGGTGACTCCCCCAAAGAGTGGTCGATTGTGAAATCATTTTTCCTCCTTGGCAAAAGGATCGCTATTTGTAAGAAATCCCCCCCCCCTTTAGGGATCATGAAGTGCTCATTTTGATCAACAACAAGCTTAAACCCATGTGGACCGCGCATGAGGGTGATTAACCTTCTTTGTAGTGCCATCTAAAATCTGTAAAAGCTACCCCAACTCTCTGGGATTCGGGGGATCCCGTCAGCACTAGCCCCCTTCTCTTGTACTTTTCTTTTAATTAATTCAAGTCCGGGAGAGTAGGCTAAAGCCGAAATTCCTTTATTTAAAAAAAAGACCAATTTTTTAAAAATCATTAGAAACTCAACCTCCACTGAAAAATGGAGGAGTCGTGGATGGTATAGATATAGAAACAAAAGTAGTGAATTCCCACATGGAATTGAAAATTTTTTATGTTGGATTTTGATTTTATGAAGCTGTTAAAAAGGTACATCCATAAAAGAAGTTTTCCTACAGAGGAATATAGGACATTGAGGAGAGAAATGTGCAGTTTTCACTTTGTCTTTCCATCATTAAGGAGCGATTTCGAAATTTCGACATTTGCTAAGCAAAAATAAAAAGGCGTTAACTTATCAACGCGAAACATTCTTAGAAACCATCTTTGTAACATGTTTGATTTTTTAAGAACAGATATGTATGATTGCATGTGGTTTTCCTCATCTGCTTTCCACTTCATAAAACAAGAAAAGTGCTTCTATTCTCATTTAAGTCCAGCCTCAAGGTGCTTTCGTATACGTTCTGTTCAGTTAGAGCTTTCACATAAGATAGAGGCACTCCTTTCTCTAAGCTTAATTACACCTCTTCTGTGAGACTATTGTCAGCGAAATCTTTTTTTTTTTTTTTTGCATGTCACTATCTGAAATAGCTCTAAGCTTCAAATTTCTTGTATACACGGATCATCTGTGCTGACCACAATGTTACTTTCTAACTGTTTTCGATTAAAGTATCCATTCACATAAGCAAGCATCCATTTATGTTTGTTCCCAATTTTGTACAACTTCTCTATGCATCCATTCAAATACCTGTTGTTTGATCATACTCTTACAAACGTTAATTACATTACAAACATTAAACAAATTAACAAGAAAGACTAATTGTCAATTGTGAAATAATCACACTAAAGTTTCCGACATTTGAGGTCTTTCGTGAGTATTAAAACGGTTTTCCATGGGTAGGCTTAACCTTGAATGGACTGAACGTCCATTTTTGTTACAAACTTTCCATTAGGAAAAAAAGTGAACCGTACATGGGTTTTGTAAGGATTCCTAATTTTTAGGGATTAGGCTTAATCTTGTACTTTGTTAAGAGGACAAAGTGCATTTAATAGAGCACTTTTTGGTAGGCTGAAGTAGGCTTTTTTTTAGGCTGAGCTAGGATCTTCTCTCTCTTCTGCACATAGACAGAGAGATAGAAAAACCACTTTCCACCTCATCAAATCCGTCCATCTTTGTGAATAAAAAAATGACTTTTCTGAAAAAGTCTCTTTTTCAGCTATTCTTTATCCAAAATGGTCCATACTTTTATGTATATGTCAGAACTTAATTTTTTTAGTCTTGTTTTTATAAAAAATACTTTAAAAACATACTTTTCAAAATCTCTCCAAAAGTTAAGTGCCACATCATCAAAATCGTAACTTTGGTTGCCCCAAAACATGAATTTTTGAAACAAAAGCTCATTTTCCCTCTAACACACTGAAAAACGTCATTTTGACCTATCCACATACCAAAACACACTTTTTTTCTTGCACACAACTACTGTACTAGCCATTCCAACCATCTCTGTGCTTCTTCCCATTCGGTGCTGGAGTTTTGGAACATCATGGTGCTCACATGTATTACAAACATGACACCAGCACCAGCGCATGCTCCTCACACAAAGAGTGTACATGTTCGTGTTCCTACATAATTTGCACCAACAACTAGAGGTAGCAATGACATAGATCCTCAAAATGAACGATGTGCAACTGGAGAGAAGAATATTGATCTTTGGGTCAATGGTGCTTTGTATCCCTTAGATCCAATGGCTAATCTTCATCCTAGATTCCATAGTATCTCCACATTTCTACAATTCCTTGGTAGTGGTGAAGATGGACTCCTAAGCTATTGCAAGCGATTGTCTAACCATTCTACATCTATAGCAAATTATTGGATGCAACAATGTCATCACAACCATTTCAAGATACACAGTTTAGAGAGTGATATGCAGACTTTAGAAAGTGCTATCAAATCTTTGGATGAGCACAATAATAGACTCCAAAAAGATGTGGAAGAAAAGGAGAGCACAATTACAAAGTTAAAAGCCAATCTTACACAACTAAAAGAGTCTCCACTTGGGATGAGATATAGGTGTTGAGGGTTCAAAGGTTCAACACAACAGCGAATTAAAGAACAAATCAAAATTACTCATTTTCCATTGGCACTAGTCTTCGCACACAGAGATTCCACCGAAAACGCATTTTGGAAGTCCACCGGAAATTCACCGAAATGTTTCTTTCCGGTAACTTCTACCGATTCAGAATTTCACAGTCACATTTCAGATTACACCTTTCAAAGTTTTACAACTTCTTACACACCCACAGACACACGAATTTCAATGCGCTACTGTGCAAACAATTTGAATCTCTCTACAGACTTAGCAGAATAAAAGGTCTCAAACAAGAACTCTAGTCTTGCATACTTTTCGGTTTCTTTCTTTGATTAACTTAACACCACGAATACAGAATTGGGAATATGTAGGACTTCATAGACAGAATTTGATTACATTATAAGGTTACATCATTCGCAGATTGCATAAAGATTTCTGCAGAACCTGTTTCGTCGTCCTCAGAAATTCCGGTCATGAGAAACATCATCTTTTTCAGTTGTCGCTCTCTCTCTTCTCGTAACTTCTTCTCCTTAGGGTTGTTGCGAACTCCTTTCCTGTAACTTCTCCTCTTCTTGCGACGTATCCTTTTTAATCTCAACATAGCCGTCTTTTTCTTTTTATTTTTTATTTTATTTTTCCAGATTTCCCTACCTTCAACACCTGGCACAGCCCGGTGGGTAATTCTGTCAAAAATTAGACTCAAATTCAACAATCCCTTGATCATATAAAATTATCTCCCACGACTATTTGGAAATCTGCACTTCTTCCACTTTAATCTTCCAATTCTACAAACTATCGACATCCTCCTTTGCACCATCCTACTTTCCTTGAAAATTTGCATCAAATATGTCCACCTTTTCTTCTAGTTTCCTTTGCAACAATTGTTCCCTCAATTCCTTAATTATCTGTGTCTGCTCTTCAATCTACTTCTCTTGCTTTGAAATTATACATACTAAATCTTTTTTGTGCTTTGAAACAAAGCATGTCTGCACCTGTTCATACTGAAGCTTAAACATACCGAGCCAACGACTTTGGAAAACATTCCAAATGTCCTGAACATACTTATGCAGTTGCTACTTCAATAATCCTATATCCGACCTCGTCATTAATGTAGCATCTAACTCCACATCTTCATCTTTTAATATCTGCTTTTCTAATTCCTGCAAAACTTGTATTCTCGAATGAAGAACTACCTGTTCCTTCTGCAAAGTAGCATTTAATACTGAAAAATCCATCATCTCTTTTTGAATTTGCGCTTGCACAAACTTCTGCCATTCTTCAAATTCATGCATAGACTTCTTTGTACTAGACAATTCTACCACATATTGCATCTTATCATTCTGCAATTCCTCCAACATACGTACCTTCTTATCCAATGCTTCCTGAAGTGTTTTAGTCTTCTCCTGCAAAGACTGATAATCATTCACATTAATAAATACTTTTTTCTGTTCATGCCGAAACAATCTTTGCTCTTGAAAAACTAAGAGATCAGAAATTTCCTGCAACCTCTTCTTCATTCCTGGCACATCATAATCTGAAGTGTTAATATCCTTCAACATTTTTTCGCCTACTGCTTGTAATTGTTCCTCCACTCTTCTTTTTCTGGACAACTTAAAAACAGTTCCGAATGCTTTCGGATGCTCAACACCATCTCGCACCTGCAACAAAATATCTTCCTGTATCCCTGCTTCTCGTATATCAGGTTGAATGATCTGACTAACTGGTTCCATCACTTGTGCAATATAACTGACGCGAAGAAGATCTTCTGACGTCTCTGAAGGTCTATCCATTACCTCTTTCGCTGGTAGCTGTTCCTACTCTCGACTCATCACTTGATGACCACGAAAATTTATCTCCTTTGGTCACACTATCTTCTAACCTTCGACTAGCTGCACAAACTCGAATAATGCAGCTAAATATGCTGATAACGGACTATTTGTTTGCGTTTTACACCTATCACCAACAAAGATCTCACTATGTAGGTGATCAACACCCAATGAGCCCAACTTAATTTTCCACCTGCCTCTGCATAAGCCAAAGGTGCAAAATTCTCCCTGGACATAGAATCATATTTAATGATAAAACATAATCTTTCCAAATACCATTTTAGCTGCTCCCTTCGAACATAGCTTGTGTTCTTCATCATATAGTACTGTCGTCTTCCTTCTTTGGGTCCAAAGTCTTCCTTCAAAGCCTCCTCCGAACATTTTGGGATGACTACATCATCGTATATAGGCAATTGAAATAATTCTGCAACTCATTCCGATGAAAATCTTACCTAAAGTGCTAACTGACCCTTCATTTTCCACATGATTTTGAGCTGGCTCTTCGCATAATAATTGCATCTCGAGTTCTCCCATGGCAACGTAGCGAACTGAAATAACCCAATCCTTCTAAGCCAATTCTCATTCAGAGCAGACTGTGAATCAACTTCCACTTTAAAGTCTGTGAATGACCCCATAAGCGTTTGCACAACCTTAATCATTGCAGATGGCGTTGATATTTCATCTTCATCCTCCTGTAACGAACTATCACTCTCCTCCATTGTGGTTTCTTCCTTTCGCACTACAACTTCTCTCTTTCTCATACACCCTCTCATGACTCCAGATTCAGGTACTAATACAGAAAACGCAGGAAAAAATAGTATCCTGAAAGCCATTAAGTAGAACTGAAAATATTCGTTCCACAAGTGCGAATACTTGAACTACCACTTACTGCAATGATGAACGTACTTATGCACGTAACACTTCATGCGACTCACTAATATGGTAGTATGGACTATCATAAAAATCATCAACAATCGATTGCTCCACCTATCAATAACCCACTTAACAAATCTTCTACGAGTGCCAGAAGAATCATGGAACAGAACACTCATGCGTACTTCAAGAATACGAAATTGATATTTAAATTCCTCAATACTACATTTTATAATGCAAAAACTTCCAACCATACAATTCCGACAAATTGTACTAATCATTAGTCGAATACTAGCTTTCTTTTCATATTCCCCTCGATGCCTCTGCTTCTTATGGATCTGCTGACCCGTAATACGAAGTATACTTATTTCCAACATCTCATTACTTGCAGACCCGGAATATTCCTTAGTGTGTACACCCTGATTCAGCAACGCTTTATTATCCATCATTGGCCCTGGGCTAACCCATAGCTCACTATTGAACTGCAACTGTAAACCAAGTCTCCATTGTAATCATAAAAATTTTCTTAATGTAGTTTTAGACCAACACGAGGTCAAAAAACACTGTACCATATATAAAAATGTAGAGAAATAAACTCTTTTACTGCGATGATCACAAACATTGCTGAAGTGTTGTTCTGGATCATGAACGACTTGCACCACATTAGCAGATAACCAGTCCAAATGTGGCAGCTTCCCTTGAAATAATTTCAGCCTAAATCCATTTATTGGCTTGTCCATCCATGTGCCAAACACATCTGCCACTAGAAAAGTGCCTTGACCCAAATCTTGCACAATCTGATATGGGCCCCTGTATCTCAATGTAAGCTTTCCTGGATGGGGTCCTAGCTTAGAATTATACACCATCACCCAATCACCTTCTTTAAATAACTTAAACTTCACATTCTGATTTACCCAAGCTTGTTGCCACCTTTGAATCACTTCCTTAATATATGCACTTATCAAGCGATCCTCCTCAATCTGTAAAAGGTATTTACTCCTGTGTTTAACCGATAACTCAGGTGACATCTTCTCTACCGTAATCCACAAACTAGGAACTACAAACTCCATAGGTACTACTGCCTCCAATCCATATACCAATCCAAAAGGTGTCATACCTGTTGTCACTTTAAATGTTGTTCTGAATGACCACAAAGCTGATTCAAGAAACAAATCCCAATTTTTTTGATTTTCATGGACTAACTTTTTAAGAATATGCATTAAAGTTTTATTCGTGCTTTCTGCCTGCCCATTCGCTTGAGGTCGATAGGGTGTAGTCTTTTTATGCAAGATTAAATGAATCCTTGTTAACTCTGAACTCACCTTCAGGAAATGAGTACCTCTGTCACTCACTAACTCAATCGGACACCCAAACCTAGTCATAATATTATGATAAAGAAATTTGGCCACACTTGCTGCCTTATTATCTTTCAATGCCACTACTTCCACCCATTTCGTACAATAATCGGTTGCCACCAATATATATCTATTACCTCACTGAGTGGTAGGTTTAATAGGCCCCACAAAATCCATGCCCCATTTTAGGAAAGGATCCAGTGGTAATACCGGATGATCAGTCATCCAGTCAGAGTTATTAGGTTGGCCTAACCTTTGGCAAATCAAACATCCTTTGGCATACTCATGCGCATCTTTTAACACCGTCGACCACCACAACCCAGCTTGTAATACTTTCTTTCCTGTAATATCGCCTGACAAATGACCTCCTGCTGAACCGGAATGTGCTTCCTGTAAAACAACTGATTGTTCATAGTCTGGTACACACCTCCTTATAACCTGATCCACTTCCTTCTTGTATAATGCCCCTGCTATAACCAAATACGGCCTACTTTTAAGAGCAAACTTCCTCCTCTGATCAGGCGTAAAATACTGTGGTAATGCACCCTCCGTCAGGAAAATTAATAACTGATCATACCACGAATCTGCCTCTACCACTTGCACCGTAAACAACTCAGCATCCAGAAATACATCAAGTGCACCGGTGGGTGTTTCTCCTGATTCCAATTGACTAAAATAATATGCCATCGCATGCTCTTTCCCTGGAGTATGCACAATCACAAAATCAAATTTCTGTAACAAAAGCATCCACCTGGCTAATCGGCCTGTTAATAAGGGCTTCTTGATTAAATAAACCAAAGCCTGATGATCCACATGAAAAACCACTTTATTGCCCAACAAATAATGTCCAAACTTGTTAAGGGAATATACCATCGCCAAAGCTTCTCTTTCCGTCACCGGATAATTTCTTTCAGCCGCAGCCAATACCCTATTGGCATAATAGACAGGTCTATACCATCCTTTGTCTTTCTGCTGCATCAAAACTGCTCCTACGGCCACATCCGATGCATCCACAAATATGTGAAATGGCACTGACCAATCGGGTGGTTGCAAAATGGGTGCTACCGACACCATCTTTTTTAATAACTGAAATGATTTCTCTTGAGCATCAGCCCACATAAACAGAACGTCCTTCTTAGTCAAATGCGTCTGCGGTAAGGAAATGTTTGGTAAATATCTTAATTATCCGGAATGCCACTTGATTTGACCCACAAACCGCATTACTTCTTTACCATTAATTGCTGCTTTAGCTATACTCATAGCTTCAATTTTTTTAATATCAATAGCCATTCCTGCTTGTGATATAACATGGCCCAATAAAATACCACTTCTAACCGTATTCACACTTTTAAATGGATTCAATACCATCCTAAACTGCCGACATCTTTCAAAACATGCTTTCAGGTGTAGTAAGTGCTTAATCATTTCACCAAAGACCGAAAAATCATCGACAAATACTTGCATAAAGTCCTGTAGATAAGGTTCAAACACTTTATGCACCACATAATTGAACGATGGTGGTCCATTCTTCAAGCCAAAACTCATGATAGTAAACACATAAGCACCAAATTCTGTAATAAATGTTGTTTTATGCTGATCCTCCTCAGCCACACTTATCTGATTATAACCGAAAAATCCATCCAAAAAACTATACATTTCATGGCCTGCGACTGCATCCAACACTGCATCACAAAACGGCATAGGAAACGGGTCTGTAACCGTTGCCGCATTTAACTTTCTATAATCAACACAAATTCTGAGCTTTCCATTCTTTTTGGGGACCACTATGATAGGAGATAGCCAAGTGACCTGATTCACAAGTTTGATAAATCCGACTGCCAATAATTTATCAATCTCTTCCTTCACCTATTTAGAAAAGTTAGGATTCATTCTATATCTTTGTTGCGCCACAGGTACGGCATCCGTCTTCACGTTAATCCTATGTTGATGCAACTGCGGATCTATGCCTTTTACTTGAGTATAATCCCAAGCAAACACATCTACATACTCTTTAAGCAGGCAAATAAGTCCTCCTTAAACTTTCCTTCTAATGTTTTACCAATCCGCACCATCTTGGGTTCCGTTTGGGTTCCTAAATTAACCTCTTGAAGCTCCTCTTCCTTCACCCACATAGAACCTGCACACTTCTGATCGTACATCCTTTCCGCTCGCGTAATTATCTCTTCCTCCTAGTGTTCCATCTGCTGCTGCATCGGAATGTCCATACGTTGATCAAATATCTTTTGTAAATGGGCACCTGCCACCTGTTCACCAAGAACTGGCCCTTCTACCTTTGGCCCATCACCATGATCCTTACTTAACACTCCTGCAACATCGACTTCTAATACCGGCACCACCGTTGGGTTTGCTTGCAAAAACTTTTCCTCTTCATCATCTTCAATCTCATCCGCCAAATTAATAGTCTGAGCCATAAGTGGTTTTTCCTGTACCGACATATTTTTTCGTCCACGCATAGGAATCTTCACCTGCTTTTTACCCTTGATAATCATTACTACATTCAAGCCCCAATCCTGCTTGACTTTGGCGAGCCGAAACCAAGGTCTCCCTAATAACATTTCATACGGATACGCGGACTTAGACATTCGGATGACCACAAAATTAACCATAAATGTCATGCCGGGAATGATAATTTGTTGTTGCTTCAAAATGCCAACTAGTTGTACTCGTGTTTGATCCGCCATTTTTACTTGAAAAGGTGCTGGAGCCAATACCCCTCTTCCCATTTCAATGAAAATATGCTCAGGTAATATGTTTACTCCTGATCCTCCATCAAGCAACACTTTTGTAAATCGCCGGTGATTGTACTGCACCTGAATTACTGGTACTACAAAATCCACATCTGCTGGATCAATACTGTTGGCCGAGATGTAAGGGATCAACCTAACTTCGGGCTCTGCATGATACCCAAGTAGCTTTTTCAACAATTTCTCTCGAAACACAGGTACCAAAGATAACAATTGATCCAAGGACAACTGTAATGGTGAGCTAATGATTTCATCAAACCAATCATTTGCCAAGCCTTGCTGACTCAGTGCCTTATCCCGCTCCATAATGGGAGGTATCAATTTCACACCCTGTTGTTTCTCAGTCTGACCTCCACACCTTGCCTGATTAGAAGACTCATCTCGAACTTGCTTCAAAACCTTGTCTCAGATTTGTCTTTGTTCCTGCCAATCAATAGGGCCTTTATTCCTTGATCTTGTCACTGCCAACACTTCAACCTCTTTACCTTTCCCACATTGTTTACAATCACACTGCCATTGGTTAGTCTTCTCAACGTGCATTCGATCAGAGGTACCGGGTGCATCATGGGCTCTATCCGCTTGCTCTGGCCATTCTATCAGCATGGCATTCGCCTGAGCCGCCTGCTGCCCCTGTTGTTGATGTTGTCCCTGTTGATTATGCTAATTATACTGAATGACGGGTATACCTCTTTCTTCACGATGCTTTACCCACAAAGGGCAATTCGGCCCTATCCAATGATCAGGAGCTGAACAATACCCACAAGGCATTACCCTTGGTGGTCGACCTTGATGATTGCCTTGCTGGTTATTCCCTTGATCTCTCCATGGGGGTCTTACTTGTTGCTGTCTCGGGAAATTACCTCGCCCTTGGATAGGAATAGCCTGATTGGCTACTACGTCATTTAGATTTCGATTGTCTTGCCGAGAACTTTGCCCTCTATGCTTAGGGTTATACCAACATTGAGTTGTTGTATGTCCCTCTTTGTCACAGATATCACAAAATTGTTTCTCCTTTGGAGCTACTATAGAATATCCATGTCTCTTTAACTTATTAATCCATTCCTCCTCTTTACTGTTCTTAACTTTATGCTTAGGATGCTTTGTCCTCACTATTTCATCATCATAGTCATCAGTGTCAGAATCACTTGAACTCTTGCCCGACTCCGTTGCTGAATCCGATTCAACCTCTGAACCAGAATCAGACTGCTTCTTTTTGGCTCGTCCAAACCTTCTTTCAACACGTGCCGTTGCTAATACTAATACATCAAAGCCATTTGCAATGTCCACACTGGCCACCGCATGTCTTATTGTGCTCCTTAATCCTTTCAAAAAAAATCCTGCCAACATCTCATCAGTAGGTCGTTCATTACCTTGCAACCTTTCCATTAAAGTCCGGAACTTTTGAGCATAGTCTTCCACTAGCATGGTCTTTTGTCTGATGGCCCTCAACTTCCTTAATATATTAGAAGGCGTCTTTTCTTTTCTAAATCGTTGCAAGAATGCTATTTTTAAAGCATCATATGTAGCAAAATGGGCAATGCCATATTGACCGAACCAGCTCATAGCTCGTCCTTCCAACGTGGCTGCAAACTGTTGAAGTTTAATATCATCACCATACATAGCTGGATATCCATTCGTTGCCCATTTTATTTCGAATTGTGCCACATGGAAATCAGCATCCTCCTTAGAGGTTCCACTGAAATGAGCGGCTTTGACTTTAGGATTAGGAGGTGGTTGAGCCATTGGCTGTGGTTGAGGTGTGTGCCTAGTTCTTTGACCGATCGCCCCTACAAGTGGGTCAAACTAGAGTTGTCTTCTTACCCCTACAATTGCTTTTGTGAGGAATAACGCTCCAAGTATGCCGCCCACTAACCTTGCCTCCGCTGCACCTGTTTCCCACTGTTCCTCGTCAGTGCCCAGAGCTTCTTGCTCCTCGGCCTCGTACCACTCGTAAAAGTTTGAAGATGTCTCAACCTTCGTTGCTCTTGCCTCTGCCCTCGTAAAATATACTTTACCATATGCATTTCTTGAGGCTATTTCAGCCGTACAACAAGATCACCAATTGTTTTGAGGGTTCAAAGGTTCAACACAACATCGAATTAAAGAACAAATCAGAATTACTCATTTTCCATTGGCACTAGTCTTCACACACAGAGACTCCACCGAAAACGCATTTTGGAAGTCCACCGGAAATTCACCGAAATGTTTCTTTCCGGTAACTTCTATCGATTCATAATTTCATAGTCACATTTCAGATTACACCTTTCAAAGTTTTACGACTTCTTACACACTCACAGACACACGAATTTCAATGCGCTACTGTGCAAACAATTTGAATCTCTCTACAGACTTAGCAGAATAGAAGGTCTCAAACAAGAACTCTAGTCTTGCATACTTTTTGGTTTCTTTCTTTGATTAACATAACACCACGAATACAGAATTGGGAATATGTAGGACTTCATAGACAGAATTTGATTACATTATAAGGTTACATCATTCGCAGACTGCATAAAGATTTCTACAAAACCTGTTTCGTCGTCCTCAGAAATTCCGATCATGAGAAACATCATCTTTTTCAGTTGTCGCTCTCTCTCTTCTCGTAACTTCTTCTCCTTACGGTTGTTGCGAAATCCTTTCTTGTAACTTCTCCTTTTCTTGCCACGTATCCTTTTTAATCTCAACATAGCCGTCTTTTTCTTTTTTATTTTTTATTTTATTTTTCCAGATTTTCCTGCCTTCAACAATAGGAAACGACCATTATCATCCTTTCAAGCTCTTTCAACTGGTGGTGGAGCACGGAAGCGACGTGTTTATGCACTTAGGTATGTGTTTCCCTTGTTTATTTATGTTAAAAGACTTTTAGATTGAGTTTCTTATTGTGCACGTCATTTGTTGAAGATGCCAGTGCTTCCTCAACAATGGAGGATCAATTGAAGTTTTTGAATTCTTGTCTTAGCAACAAACATGTGCTTATGATTTTGGATTCACCAATAAGAAATCACATCAAAACCCAAGTGATTAAAGATTTTGCAGGCAACTTAGAAGATATTATTAGTCCTAGTGAGGTACAGATGGTATGTGATGAAGGAGGTGTTAGTACTAGAGCATACGCTGCATTGTACAATCTTTTGAAGCAGGCTCTGCAAAACAAAGGTATTTTCCAGAGCATTTTTCCATGCCCTTACAAGGTATCTCTGAAGAAGAAGATAACCAATGAGGATGTAGCCAATATTTTGGCAATTACCTGCATATAGAAGATGTTATGCCTGCATCCATTTATCATTAAAGAGTTGAAAAACACATCTAGAAAGGGATTCATCTACACAAAGTACAACAAAATATTTGTCAATTTGGAGAGGCTTCAAAAGGAAATGGTTAAATTTTACAAATCCACAATTCAAGGTATATCCATTGTTTTGATAATGACATTCATAGTATTTTTAATAATATAATGTTAGTTATTTGATGTAGATTGTTGTTCCAAACTCAATTTTGTATTGAAGCTTGAGGAATGTCAAATCATAAAGGGAATCCGTATGGAGAGACTTAGTGTGACACTCATGAACAAAGCTATGGCCGATGCTATTATTGATGATAGCGAAGAATCTAGCCATCACTTTACATATAGTGTACAATCCAAGAAAGATATATGGTGGTTAGGTGCTATTGAAGTACCTAAAGAATCCAATGATGTTCTTACATGGATTTTCAGTAGGACCCCATGGATCACAGAGGTGATAAATTCTCAAATTCATGGTGCCAAAATCATTGTAGAAAGCCTTGGTGATTTTGAAGTAGAGTGGCACTTAGGTGGAGACTTAACGACTATCAAATGCATTTTAGGGTGCAAACAAGGTGCATCTACTCTCTATCCTTGTCCATATTGCACACGAGGTTATAAACGAACAAAGAGAAAACAAAACAACATAGATGATTTAGTTGATGACACAGATGCAACTCCATCTGCTAAATGGGATATACCTTTAATGAGGTGTCCCATGTTAGGTACACCTAATTGTGACATGTCAGATAAGGATTGGAATCCCATTATTCCATTCCCTTTAGTCAATGTCCACTTTTGCACCTTGCATGCCTTCATGAGAATTTTTGATAGACTATTAAATCTCCATATAGAATACACATTTGCCATGAAGCCAATTGATAAATCTATTCAAGCTATAAAGAAATTGGAGGAACTTCTTAATTCAATTGGTTGTCATGGTGGAAATGTAACCCTAGTTGTTAAGAAAGTTGGAGAATCTCAAGATAGCTTGCAACAAGTGTCAATGACAGGGAATAAATCAAGACATTTTTTTAGAAGAGCTACTAGCACTCAAAATAATGAACATTATGAGTTGTGGAAAGACATATGCATGATCACAACAGACAATGACTATCAATTTGATCTTTGTAATAAGTGAAAGAAAGTTTGGTCGAGCTTTGATAAGTTGGTAGGCTTAATGGGTCTGACTAGGTCTAGTGCTATTCAACGTCAAATGTTTCAAGAAACATTAGTGGAGTTCACCAAGTGTTTCATTCAATCTTGGGGAGAGAGCAATATAGCACACTACATTGTAAGTGTAATCTTCTTCTCCAAGTGTTCATTGCACTTACCTTTTTCCAATGTACTTAACAATTTTTAGCATATTTTGTTTGCACATGGAGCTTATTTCATGTATCGATATGGGTCATTAGAGATCTTCGGTACCCAAGGAATGGAAAAGTCACACTACAAAGCGAGGGGTGTCTACTTCAAAAACACTCGACATGGTGGTGGTCCAATGCAATCAAACTACATGGAAGAGATGTTTAATTGGTTTTACTGCACTACATTCTCGAGAAAGTTTTTTGTGGAACGACTTTGGGATTCAAAATTGGCAAAACTTGCAAGAAGGATGCAACACAACATTGCCCGTGAGAAATGGAAGTCATCATTAGGTCCTCTTCATCATGATCAGTGGCGTGCTAGGAGACAACGAGAAGGCTCAGCTTGGAAGTAAAGTGAATTTGTTATTTTCCATTATGTGGTAAAACCTATGATTATTGTAATCTTGCTTTCAAAATGTTATTATTTAATATATAATATTCTGTATGGTTTTAAACAGGTTTTGTCCATTCTAGTGTGAACAAACAGTTTTTAAAAAAACTCTATAAATAGAGCTTCATTTCACACTTTTTGCAACTCCAGAGAATGGCATGCACCAAGCAAACTACAAGGAAAAATCACGTCTTCTTTCCTAGCCCTCATCTAGGGACACAATGCCCACCATGGTTGCAGCCTCCCCAAAGACCACAAAGTGGTTCCCAGAGCACATCTTTGCATGTGTCACATGATGGCACACCACCTAGGAGCAGTCCAGTGCGAGAAAATGAAGTGTCCAATAGATAGGAGTATTTCACTCCAAGACGATCAGAGTCCATTTCAGATGATGAGCCACCAACAAGGACACCCATCAAGGCAAGACCCAAACAGAAGTTGATCAGAAGGGGTGTACCAGAGAGCGAAGAGGAGTCATCCCCAAACGAAGAAAGCAGCAATCAACCACCATGGAATGATATGCAAATTCCAACGAGCCATAGGGTGACACATGGAGGTATGACACTTCCACAAAGACAAGGGCAAAGACCAACAAAGGAGGAAAGAGAGCAAATTCAACAACCACATCAACAACAAAATGTGCAAGATGAAGTTGGGCCCTCACATTGTGTACATCGGAGAAAAAAAAACTATCAACCACGACGTCGACCTCAACGCCAGCCTGCCAACACGAGAGCTCCACAAAGATGAAGGAGGCACTGTAGGGCTTTTGCAGAGATACGACACTACCAAAAGTCCGTTGAACTACTCATACCACGAGGAGTTTTTGCAAGGGTAGTAAAAGAGGAACTACAAAGCTATCGTACAGGTCTACGAATACAAGGGATAGCACTTGAAGCACGTCAAGAGGTAGTTGAGGCCTACCTCATCTCCATGCTTGAGGACTCTAACCTCTATGCTATCCATGCCAAGAGAGTAACCATACAACCGAAGGACATTCAGCTAGAAAGAAGAATTAGAGGAAATAACCCATGATGTGTATATTGTACCCTTTGATAGGCTTACTTTGCGATGTAATACAATGGATAATAGAAAATTTTGTTTTAACCTATATTCTTTGTCTTTTTTTTTCTCTCTCTCACTCTCTCTCTCTCTCTTTGATTCCCAACATAATTGTATGCAACTAAATTTTCTTTGTCAATTATATATGGATTCAGTTGAACATGCATGCACTTGCCTATTGTTTTATGACTAGATATGTTCTTTTTGTACCTATTGATGTCCCACATGTCATTTTCGTGCCAAAAAAAACCCCAGCCACAAAAACTTGGGATTCAGCCCGGCAAATTTTTCGCAGGGCTGAATCCCACGTTTCTGTGGTTGGGGTTTTTTTGCATATTTTGGGCTTGTGTAAGCATAATGTATGGCAGAGATGTAATGGTTTATTAAATCAGAGGTTATACCCTACAAGTAATCATTGGTATGCATAAAAGGTATGGATGAGATCTTTGGTCTATTAAATGCAGAGGTTATACCCTACAGGTGATCTTTCATCTTGATTCTACCAAAACCAAGTGAAAATGAAGAATTACATGATTTCCTATGCTTTGTAGCCCCTAAAAACACTAGAAAAGGCCAAAAAAGCCCTAGCCACAGAAACGCAGGAAACAACCCTGCAAAATTTTTGCAAGGCTGTTTCTCGCGTTTCTGTGGCTGGGGCTTTTTTGGCTTTTTTTATGCATTTAAGTATACAAATAGACCAAAGGGACAATAAAAAAACTTCAAATTAGATACAATTTGTGGAGAGAAGATAAGTTCAATTTATTAGCACATTCATACACAGGACTAGACAAATAAGGAAAAAAAAGAGTTTGTATTATCAAAACACTTACATCATTTTCGAGCTGCCTTCAATTTATCTACAACTTTCTTTCTCCTTTGGAGAGATTAAGGCAGCTGGTAAGTCAATATAGATCTTGATATTACATGGGGGCCTTGCATTCCCAGACCCATGGCGATACCTGTTTTCCCTAATACTTTTCCTCTAAAATTAAGTCCTAATGTAGTTACAACTAAGGATTTCCTAACCAAAATGACACAATTAGTGCCTTGGGTAATTGTACATAAACACAAAATTTTGCTAAGGGCCTTCAAGCACCAAGTCATGAAGTGCCCATCCGGACTGTAGTCTTTGTGTATGATAACAAAATCATTCTTTGGAAACTTTTCGATGTAGTTTTCCAAGGATGAACCACTCCCGCGAGAAGCTCGATCCCCACCAGATCTTGCTGCGAACTTGTCAAGCTCAATTGCTTCCTGTTAAGAAAAAATGAGAATTCAAGCTCTTACAATGTTAACTTAGATTCTCCATTTACTTAATTTAATTACCACTTACATCATGAAGCTTGTCTTCTTCCTCCCCTCTTCCAGGGGCATCAAGATCAATGCTAGAGTGGGCCATGCCACTGTGCTCTGCTACGGGGGATGTAGGAATTTTTTGCTTCATTATCCTCTCCCGTGCTGCACTGAACTCCTCCTCCGTAGTATAATTGTTGTCGTATAATTGCTATGGTGTGTGCCACAGAATCCCCAAGTGGGATTGCCTTCTTTTCAAGTATGTCAGATGTGTTGTCAAGCGGAACATCTGACATTGTGGAGAAAATACTCAAGAATTCATCTAGACGTAGACTGAATGCCTTCTCAATGTCATGAAGTAAAATAAATTCCTCTCCATCCACAATGATGCTAGAGAGATATTCAAGTTCCACCTCTGGTAATGTGGGCTCACAGGGGTTGAGATTTGAAGGGGGGGCCTCCTCCATGCTTGATTGCTCACGTAGTTTGTGCTCAACACCACCAAGAAATTCTTGGTGGACTGTAATGCTTTCTTTGGCAAAATTAATGGCCTCTGGTTGAGGCTCATTCTTCTCCTTAACAAAACCCCCAGTGACAAGGTTGGGGAGCTCAATAGGTGTAGGTTTGGGCTCCTCATTAATGATAAAATATGTTGTTGCAATGTAGGAAAGGTACTTTGTACCCATCCTCTTCTTTTCGTTAAGTTTTTTTACTAATGGCACAGAGCCATCTAATAAGTGCCCTGTAGTTTCAACAATTGCCATGAAGCACTTAAGGCGCTTCATGAAGGCTTCATCGCCTCTGTGTATGTAGAGTAGAAGGTCACATGGGACCCATTTACCCTCATAAGGTGGTATTTCTATAGAGTAACGAAAGATGTAGTACTCAAGGAACTCTATGATTTCCTCGAGCACATCAGAATTTAGTTGAATTGTTTTGTCTATATCAGGGACTCTAGACAATAGGTCATACAAGTGGTTTTGACCTTTGAAATCAGTTGATTCCAAGAACTCATTGAAGAGTTCACGTGGACATTTGGGTTTCAGGCTACTGGAGGATGCGACAGCCATTGCACGTGATGCTAGCTTGTGTGCGTGCTCTACGAGTGATTCTAGCTCTTCTTGGTTGCAAAAGTGAGAAACGAGAGAATAAGTGTTGCTTTTATAGTAGTTTCAAAATTTTAAAGTGAGTGGGACCCATTTTAAAACTAAAATTGATACCTTCAAATAAAACAATCATGCACAGAACTCTCAAAAATAAAATTTGGCTCATAAAAAAGATTGAACAGAATCATTAACTAGAATAAGATACACCACATCTACACAATAGAAAAAATAAATTCTCAGTACTTTAAAATTATAATAAATTGCCATTGGAAAAATCAAAGATTTGGAAAATTGTACATCATATTGAGATCAAAAAATTTTACATGCTACATTTCTTGCATGTAAAATACATTGTTGCAGACGAAGGATTATAAGTGGAACATAGGTTGTGTGTACACTCTAGCACTCAAATAGTTCTTGAGCTATGACAACGAAAGTTGAGTTCTATCCACACTCCATTCAGGAAGGACTTTAATTTTATCCTCCAACCTCTTACCAATCTGCAGACAAATAGAAAACTTTAAATGAACATATTTGAGTACAAGAATTTGTATAAACAAAAGAAAAAATACCATATGCTACTTACCTTATGCCCTTGTATTCTGAACTTTGATTGATCCAGATCCTCAAATCCCATGATTACTAGATGTTCTCTCACGTTGGCAAGAGTCCAATGATGATTTACTGAATTAACTTCCATTTCGTTGTTGGGTAGATTTATCTTAATTTCAAATGAAATTAAAAAACCCTCAGAACTTTGTAATGATATCCATTCACCAAGTTTATACATCCAAGGATCATAATAGAATCTAATGTACAATGAAGTACGATGTTTCAAGTATCAAAATCCTATGCGTGTTGCACCAATTTTACAAATGTATCTATCCCCTTTGGTGCATCCTTCTACAAGTCCCCAATATTCACCTAGTAAACCTTCTACCTGCTCAAACGTGATATCTTTTAACATGAACATTGTTGAAGTCTCTAGAATTATGAATATCTGAAATAAATGTACAAAACAGTGAATAGGAACATACCAATGTAATCCTATAGATCTTGAAACTCTTGTAAATTTCAAAGAGTTGTGTATGTCCATCACCATCTTATGCTTCAAAGATGTTAATGTCCATACATCAGGTTGCGGCCACTCGAGCTTTAAAAGAGAATCTACCTTAATCATCTCTAACCTGCCAAAATCATTTGATGAAGAGGGTACAATATATGTATGTGTGTAAAAGAAAACTCTCTCACGTAATAACTGAGCAGGATGGGCTTGTGGAAAGACTATCGACCCAACATCTGCATGCAATGCTTGGAAAGTACCTGTAAGATTATGAAGTGGTTTTTCTTCCACCAAGGTAGAAGGAAATATGTCTACAACAAAAAACTACACAACTTAACTAGGTATATTATGAAATTTGGGCAAAAGTCAATGAGTAATACTTACAGTTGATAGGATATCTCATTTTGTTTGAGTTTTCCAATTTCATGCTTGACATTGTGAAAACATGTTGTACAATGGCAACAGTTTCACCATTTTTGAGCTTTTTGAAGCTTAATAACTTCCCTTTCCAATGAAGATCCAAGTTTTCACGATCTCTTACACGATGAGGACCAACACCAGAGGGTTGCATGTACACCCATGCACCTTTGCAGAACTCTTGTCCTAACCAAATTCCTTCTGTAGCCTTGACATTGTGACATTTTATCGTGATAACCTCATCTTTTGGACGTCTATGAGATTTAGGTTTCTCCATTGGAGTTCAGGCTATGGAAGTGACAGTAGGAATTCAAAGAAGATGATGCACAGACAAAGAAATGGAGACGCAAAAGCTACAATGGTGTGCAAGGGAGAGAAAGTAGTGGAAAGAGATGAGGTTTTGGGATCTGGGCATGAAAATGTGAGGTTTTGGAGGGAGAAAGTTGCATTTTGATGTATTTTTGAAAAATTCACTTTTTTCAGTTCAGTTCATGCACGGATTTTGATTTAGAACCCAAAAATAGCACTTTTGATCCTAAAAAGTGGTTGGGGGACCATTAAATGGTGTTATGATGAGTTTTATAACTTTTTGAAAATTTTGAATTTTTGGGCCCAGGTAAGTTACGAGATTCCTTTCTCTCTCTAGAGGCAAAACTTGAACATAGGGGAATCCTGTCCCCTCATCCCCCTTCACCCTAGTGATTTATAGGCTATACACTGTGTCTACCACCCTCCTCTCATTGGTCCATCACTAATCACTCCTTAATCCAAAAGGCCCATGCAGGGTTCATTTTTTTCCCTAATGCTCTCGAATTTAAACAACCTACATGTATTTAATAAACTAAGACTGGATGAAAGGTAGATTGAACATTTTAAAATCGTGCTTTCCAGTTTAACAGTAGCAAGAAGCATG
The DNA here is from genome assembly GCA_020310875.1 of Ceratopteris richardii. Lineage (NCBI taxonomy): Eukaryota > Viridiplantae > Streptophyta > Polypodiopsida > Polypodiales > Pteridaceae > Ceratopteris > Ceratopteris richardii. The sequence continues at coordinate 57,534,692 of CM035434.1, forward strand.
TGTGGGCGTCCTTGTGAAAAGATTGAGGAAAGCTCATCATTCATTACACAAGAAATCATAGTTCCCTCTTACACTAAGGAGACACCCAATGCAAAGGAGTCGAGAAATTGTGAAACAAGTCTAATTTGGTCGATGAGAGTGCATCAAACATGAGAACATGCTATGAAGTCAAGACATATTTTTGAAAATGTGTTATATTTCAGCATACTCTGAAGTTCAGTTTGGATTCAAGGCTACAAACAAGTCTACGCTTCTGCTCTACCAACCTGTTTGTGCTTGGGTCTTCTCTTAGGAACACCATTCCCCATCGGTGTAGGAATGTTACTACATGAAGCTTTGGTGAATGTTTGTCCGATAATCGTGCATCAATTGCAAGCACCTAGAGAAACTTTATGTTGCCCCTTCAACATAGAATAAGCAACCAATGGGAGTAAGGAGGGAATTTGCACTATTGTTGAACCCAACCTGATGAAGGAAAGTAGTGTTGTGATGAAGGGCTACTTCATTTGGCTGGAATGACATGCTCATATCAAGCAGAGGATTGAGATCATGACTCGCAAAGTTTTCAAGGTAAGGTCTAAACACTAGCAAGATCTTTATATTAATGGTGACTCGTTCTCTATATTGCAGGTCAACAACATCAATATTTGTAGAGGGTGCAAGAAGCTCCTATACTCAAGAATTTAGCCTATGAAAGATGAAGTTGAACATTATCAAGGAAATAGGGCTCTCAAGATAACGGACTGTGCTCAATACACATGTAAGAAAAGCAAGCTGCACTCAACTTTCTATCCTTATCTAAAATCAAGGTTGAACAAAAGGTGGAAATTTAATTGGAGCAATCAACAGTGTGTCTACTAATTTAAGGAGTTTTCCTGTAGGCATGAAGCAATGTCTTTTTGAATGGTTGATTCTTCATCAGGGTATCTAGACTGCTCGGAGGGCTTTGAAGGCTCAAATGGGTGATGGCCTCGATAGAAGATGCAATAACACCAAAGACGTTCATCGTATTTTCATAAGTTCCACAAATTCTAGGCATCTGTTGGATATCCTTCACAAAACTTGCATGTCTATTCACTCCCAAAGTTTTGGTTACAAAGAAATCCGCCTTGTGCAATGTAAGAGATTGGATCTGCTTTGTTGACTTGTGGGGAGAAGACCATTTATGGTTCTTCTGGCAACAAAGGAATGACATTCTTTTTAGAGAAATCAATTGCAAACATTAAAAGGATCAGCTTGGCTTTAGACTTAGAAATAATGGAGGAATATTCTTGTACAAAACTACTTATTTCTAGATTTATCGTGCTTCATGGTTGTACCCGGTGACCTGTGTGTGACCCGGTGACCTGTGTTTTATTTCCCTCTACTCGCTCGAGTAGATGATTGGTTATCAAGAAGGAATAACAATCTATTATCATGCCTTCATTGAATTCCTTTAAATTATACATGTAACTTTCCATTCTTCTTAGGTACAACCACTATTTGTGAGAAGCATTCTTTGTGTGCAATCTTATATATAAAAGTAGGCTTCTAATTTCTTACTGATTTCCTCCTAAATCTTCTTGAAGTATTATTCATTATAGTGTACGGTAATTTCTCTATAGGCTTTGTGATGCTTAGCATAGGAATCCTGTCGGAATAGATTCCTTGATTGACACCATATAAGTCTTTATAAAACCATGCAAATATATCTTGGTATGCATGAAAAAGTCTAGTTGACTTTAATTCTTCTCCTTCAACGAGATCATTGATGATGTGGTATGCTTGCTCTGATACCACTGATGATGTGGTATGCTTGCTCTTATACGAGTGATGGTATTACGCTCTGATACCACTTCTTGTCTACGCAGCAAGAGCTCGGACCATATCGAGCCTGCGGAATTCGCTGTGCCAAAGAAGAACTAAGCTAGAGTGATTTAGAACACCTCTGTAATCAGCAATAGCTTAGCAGAGTTTCTAATACTCAAACATATATAAGACTACGTTTTGAATCTACTGGAAATTTCATCGGAACTTCACCAAACTGTCACTCGAATGTCACTGTAATTATACTAGAATCGTATCGGAATCAACTGCTAATCCGTTTGTAATTACTTTAAGTAACTATACATGAGGTAAGGAAGTGATGCGTGAACTTCCTTCACTGAATTAACTCGTTCTGAAGTTTAAAGAAAAAACTTCACCAGTTCAGAGTGCCTCTTTCCGGTGAGGCTTTGTACTGTGTGTACATATCCATTTCACCGAAAACTTTGATCAACAGATAGTAGAGACGTCTAGCTACAAGATGAGCTATCTCTCATACAAAACTTTACAATATTCTGCGAGATATACTTCGTTGTTCTACCGGAAAATCACGTTTACTGAGAAAACTTTAACTGTTAATTGTTAACTAACTTTAACCGTAACATGAACATACTCAGGTTTCTTCACATACGAACAGTGCACAAAAACATCCACATGAACATGTGTTTTCTATTAGAGAAGATGTGTACAAATTAGCTTGGCCTCTTCTTGCTCAAGCTACAAAAACTCTTCGACTCTGAGTAGTTTCTTCTACCATCTCTCTCAGATGAATACCCGACATTTCAAGTTTCTGTTATTCATCTTTACATATGCACTCTTTGGCGTCTTTTTTTCATACGCGATCTCTGGCGTCTTCTGAATCTATTCTTGACTTCTATATGTGTTCACTTCGCACTATGCGCACTACTCTCTATTCCTTGCTTGCACGTTCTCTCTTTATATACAGTTTGATTTGGTGCAACAATCTCTAACAAACTCTGATTCTAGAAGATTCTCCGTTGTACATTGTTGAGGAATCACTCACAAATTTGACATACAAAAAAAAAGGGAAGCAGAATCTTTAGAAAATCAAAAGCCTCAGTTGTACAGCGTGCGAAATCAGTCCGTTAACTAGAATCAAGAATTGTACGAGTAATAGAGAAATAAACAGCGGTGTGCGCAATAATGCGCGCATAACGTGAATTAAAGAATGAGAGCGGGAAGAGCGCAGAAGAAAAGTGTATATATACACCAAGGATTGAAGGACTCGGATGATGAGGGATGATGTGTGAATGAGAAGGAGAGGATTACGAGAGATCGCGTATGAGTGAAGAGAGAGTGAGAAGTTCTCAGAAGACGCCATAGATTGCGTATGTACAGATGAATAACAGAGACCTAGAATGTCAGGTATTCATCTGAGAGGGATGGTAATAAGAAACCACTCAGTGTAAGAGAGCTTCTACAGCTTGAGCAAGAAGAGGCCAAGCTTGTTTGTACACATCTTTTCAAATAGAAAATACATGTTCATGTGGAAGTTTGCGCGCTTTGTTCGCATGTGAAGAATCTGAAGTTTTTTGTGTTACAGTAGAGAGTTTGTTAACCATTAACAGTTATAGTTTGTTACTAAACGTGTCTCTCGGTACTCTCTAAGTAAATGAATGTCTCGGTCAAGGATATCTCAGTAAACGCATGTTCGATCAATTATAGTTTTCTTAGAAAGCGAATTTTTTGGTAGAACAACGAAGTATATCTCACAGTAGAATTCGAAGTTTTGTATGAGAGATAGCTCATCTTGTAGCTAGACGTCTCTACTTTAAGTTGATCATAGTTTCCGGTGGAATGGATATGTACACACAGTACAAAGTCTAACTGGAAAGTGCTACTTCAGAACTGTGAAGTTTTCCTTAAGAAGTTCATTTAGTGAAGGAAGTTCATGTATCACTTCCTTACTTCACATAACTCATTTGAAGTAATCACGAGCAGAATCAAAGTTCATTCCGGTGATATTCCGGTAAATTTTTGGTGATGTCCTAGTGACAGTCCGGTGAAGTTCCGATGGAATTCAAGTCGCAGTTTAACACAGTTAAGCGACCGTAATCCTGCTAAGCTACTGTTGATTACAGAGGTTCTCTATATCACTTTAGCTTAGCTCTCTATTCGGCGGCGCGGCGATTTTCGCAAGCCTGACAAGGTTCAAGCCTTGTCGTGACGACCATTATCAGCGATATCAAAGAGAAAGATAATCGCCAACAAGTGGTATCAGAGCAGGTTAGCTCCACGAGCGGCATCAGAGCCAAAAGACTCTCAAAGGCAACCTAAAGCAAGCAAGAAGATCATGGCAGATCATGTCCAAATTGATAAGCTGGACAGAGATAATTATCCCGCGTGGGTAATGCGTATGGAAGCCTTACTTATGAGTAAGGACTTAATGATGTATGTGACCGGGAAAGAAAGGAAGCCGACCTTCGAAGATGATAGCCAACCGGAAAAGGAAGAGTTAGAAGCTTTGAAGCTGTGGCAAAAGAAAGATGCAACGGCAAGAGCCTACATTTACAACACTGTTTCAGATCATCTACTACCGCACATTAGAGGTCTGGAGAAAGCGGAAGACATATGGAGCGCATTGGAAGACCACTTCCAAAATACTACGAAAGCGAGAAAGGCTAGCTTATGGTCCGAGTTCACAACGTTCAAAAAGAAGCCGAGTCAAAGCATTAGTGACTACGTCACTAAATGAAGGATCTAGCAGATAGTCTTGGATCCATAAAAGAACATGTCGAAAATCACAGATTGATAGCACAACTGCTAACAGGGTTGAGAGGAGATGAAAGGTGGAAACCTTTCGTACTCTCAACTGAACTTTCTTTAAATCACTTTGTACCAGATTTAAATCAGTTTCTTGGTTTGATGCTCACATATGAGCAAGATCTAAAAGGAGATGGAGATAAAGGACAAAGCTCTGCAATGTACATGAAAAACAAAAAGAAAGGAGATAAAGGTAAGCCAAAAGATGAAGAAGAGTCGAGCGCTCAGGCTTATTATGCTAGAAGTAAAGGCACAGGCAAAGCAAGAGGTTTTGGAAGAGGAAGAAGTAGTCAGAATACCAACAAGAAAGCTTGCTGGATTTGTGGACTAAGTAATCATCTCACGCATGACTGTTGGCACAACCAACAGGGATCAAATCAAAATCAGAACAGTAATAGCAGAAGCAGAAGCGGAAGATATCAAGGTAACTTCCAAAAGGGTAGACAGAATCAAAGAGGAGGCTATGGTAGAGGTGGAACAAGAAGTTGGGTACAGGGCCAATCCTACAACACCACCTACAATAACTACGCAAATGACACACAGAATGAAAATCATACATCATTGATGATGAATTCAATCAGCACATCCGATAACGAAGATCTAAAGGTATTTTACATTGACTCTGGATGTTCTAATCACTTGTCAGGAAACATAGAGCTGATGTCAGAACTGGAAAAAGGAAGTTCGAGTCACACTGTTCAAACAGGTGACAATACAAGACATAGCGTACATTCAATTGGAAAGGTGAAATGTAAGAGTGGAGCAGATTTGCTAACCAATGTTTTGTATGTTCCAACAATACCGAAAAATCTGATTAGTGTGGGACAGATAGTCGAGAAAGGTTTTCAGGTCAGATTTACAAACAAAGGAGTACTTGTAGAAGATCCCGAGAATGGATATAATCAGATCGTCTCTGGTAAGAAAGAAGGAAGACTCTTTACCTTAAGAGTACAAGGGAACATTGGCCAAGCATTGCTCACATATGATGAAAAGGTGATTACAGAACTTGATCTCTGGCACAATAGATTAGGTCATTTCAATGAAAAAGGAATCAAAGCTATGATAGCGAATCAGTGTGTACTAGGATTACCAAACGTACAGAACCAACATATGATTCACAAATGCGAAGCCTGTCGGATGGGAAAAGCCCACATGTTACCTTTCCAGAAGAAAGGATTCAAACATGATGGTGTGCTAGAACTCATACATACAGATGTATGGGGACCAACAAAAGAAGGATCAATCAGTGGATCAAGGTATTATGTCCTTTTCATTGATGATGCAACAAGATGGATAACTCTTTATGTTTTGAAAGAGAAATCAGAAGTGTTTGGAGCTTTCAGACATTTTCATGCATATGCTGAAAGACTCACAGGTCAAAAGCTTAAAAGACTGAGGTCTGATGGAGGGGGAGAGTACTTCTCCCGAGAGTTCAATGATTACCTTTGGAATGCAGGTATCAAGAGAGAAATAACCTGCAGGTATACACCACAACAAAACGGTGTAGCAGAAAGAAGGAACCGAACTCTAGTCGAGTTTGCATGAGCTATGCTGGAAGAAAAGAATTGTCTAGATTATCTTTGGGATGAAGCCGTAAATACAGCTACATACTTGGTAAACAGATTACCGTGTACATCATTAGAAGGAATGACCCCTTATGAAGCCTGGTGGGGAAAGAAGCCAACACTTGATCATTGTAAAGTGTTTGGATCAGTCGCTTATGCCTATATACCGTCTCAACTCAGACATAAGCTTGAACCAAAAGGAGAGAAATATGTGTTCGTCGGATATGATGAAAAGAAGATGGGTTACAGGTTATGGAGTCCTCTAACCAAACAATTTACTGTTTCCAGAGATGTAACATTTGATGAACAGAAAAGCTGGTATGCAGATCAGAGTCATACAGCTGAAGAATTTGAAGAAGAGATAAAAAGCAAAGAGAAAGGTAAATCAATCGTACAGGTGGATAAAGATGAAGATTATATACAGGCAAGTACGTCTAGGACGGGATCAGGTATGAGAAACGAAGATGAAGACGTGTATTCAGATACACACGAAGAATACGAGCTAAGGAGGTCAAACAGAGTAAGGGGACAACCAGAAAGGTACTCGTATGATACATCGTATATAACTCAGAAAGATTATGCATATATGGTCAAAGATGATAAAGAACCTCAGAGCTATGCTGAAGCTAAGGGAAAGGAGCAATGGGAAGAAGCAATGGAAGAAGAATTCAGCACACTGGAAGAGAACAAGACATCGGAACTTGTTCCGAAACCAAATGGTAAGAAATTAATCGGAAATAAATGGGTTTTCAAAGTTAAAAAACTTGCAGATGGAAGGATAGCCATACATAAAGCAAGATTGGTTGTCAAGGGCTATGCTCAGATGCATGGCATAGACTATGACGAGACATTTAGTCTGGTGGCATAGATGTCAACCATAAGGATAGTGATTGCTATAGCAGCATCAAAAGGATGGAAGCTAAGTCAACTAGATATAAAGAATGCATTTCTGAATGGATATATATCAGACGAAGTCTACATGGAACAACCAGAAGGTTTCGTAAATTCCAGATACCCAAAACATGTGTGCAGACTAAGAAAAGCACTTTATGGACTGAAGCAAGCTCCAAGAGCTTGGAACTACAGACTTGTGAAGTATCTCAATGAACTTGGATACCATAGTTCGAAGGCAGATGCAAGTCTACTCATCAAAAGAACAGAAGAAGGAATGATCTACATTTGCATTTATGTAGACGACATAATAATTACAGGTACCTCAGATGCAGGAATCACAGAGGTAAAGAAACTGCTCGAAAAGGAATTCAAAATTAGTGACCTGGGAAAGTTATCATACTTTCTAGGTATGGAAATCACATATACAGATCATGGTGTATATGGTACGCAAAAAGGGTATCTCCTAAACTTACTGAAGAAGTTTAATATGGAGAATTGCAGAGAAGCTTCAACACCGCTTGAAGTAAATCATAAACTCAGTAAATATGATGGAACAGAGTTCAAAGATATGAAGAAGTATCAGTCGTTAGTAGGAAGCTTAATTTACGCTATGCTAACAAGACCGGATCTCAGTTATCCGGTGGGAGTTCTTTCACAGTTTATGCATTGTCCGACAGATCAACATTGGGTTGCAGGACAAAGAGTTCTTAGATATATAAAAAGAACTGTAAAGGAAGGATCATATTAACCTTTTACATCAGATATAAAGTTGAGGGCATTCAGTGACTCAGACTGGGCAGGAATTCAAGATGACAGAAGATCGACACATGGGTATATGCTATGCCTAGGAGATAAACTGGTAAGCTGGTGTTCAAAGAAACAACATACAGTAGCTTTATCGTCAACAGAAGCCGAATACAAAGGACTCGTAGAAGCAGCGAAAGAAGTAATATGGATACAGACGTTGCTCAAAACCATGGGTATTGATCAAGGTATACCAATTATACATGGAGACAATATGAGCTCTCTATATCTTGCAGCGAATCCGGTGTTTCACACAAGAACAAAGCACATAGAAATTCAGTATCACTTCCTGAGGGAAAAGGTAATGGAGAAGGAGATAGAAATAGTCTACACTCCTACGAAAGATCAGATAGCAGATATCTTGACAAAAAGCTTGGATGGAACAAAGACAAGCAAATTCAAAGAAATGGCAAGAATAAAAGAAAGAAAGATATATGAAAGACCGGAAGAGGTCAAATTAGTGATTGAGGGGGAGCTATTGAGGAATCACTCACGAATTTGACATACAAAAAAAAAAGGGAAGCGGAATCTTCAGAAAATCAAAAGCCTCAGTTGTACAGCGTGCGAAATCAGTCCGTTAACTAGAATCAAGAATTGTACGAGTAATAGAGCAATAAATAGCGGTGTGCACAATAATGCGCGCATAACGTGAATTAAAGAATGAGAGCGGGAAGAGCGCAGAAGAAAAGTGTATATATACACGAAGGATTGAAGGACTCGGATGATGAGGGATGATGTGTGAATGAGAAGGAGAGGATTACGAGAGATCGCGTATGAGTGAAGAGAGAGTGAGAAGTTCTCAGAAGACGCCATAGATCGCGTATGTACAGATTAATAATAGAGACTTGGAATGTCAGGTATTCATCTGAGAGGGATGGTAATAAGAAACCACTCAGTGTAAGAGAGTTTCTACAGCTTGAGCAAGAAGAGGACAAGCTTGTTTGTACACATGTTCTCAAATAGAAAATACATGTTCATGTGGAAGTTTGCGCGCTCTGTTCGCATGTGAAGAATCTGAAGTTTCTCGTGTTATAGTAGAGAGTTTGTTAACCATTAATAGTTACAGTTCGTTACTAAACGTGTCTCTCGGTACTCTCTATGTAAACGAATGTCTCGGTCAAGGATATCTCAGTAAATGCATTTTCGGTCAATTATAGTTTTCTAGAAAGCGAATTTATCGGTAGAACAACAAAGTATATCTCGCAGTAGAATTCGAAGTTTTGTATGAGAGATAGCTCATCTTGTAGCTAGACGTCTCTACTTTAAGCTGATCACAGTTTCCAGTGGAATGGATATGTACACACTGTTGGTGCATTTTACCCAAGCCTACATGCTTGATATATTTGATATCATCCTCATTTGTAAGTCACATGAGTAGTCATGTGAACACCTCTTGTAAAAGAGTTCATTTTTATCTCTTGTAATTGAAAAAAGAAAAAGGAAAAGGATGGCTTACCTCATGCATGATGTAAAAGCAATTTCGTGGCTCTAACTACCAAAACCCACAACTATTTGAGCTGAGGGAATATCCCCTAACTTTGGGGATCACTTTTAGGTGGAGCCATTCGAATTCGAATTCAAAACTCCCTCCAAGAATAGCTATAAAAGGAGCAAGAAGGAAGAGGCGATTAGCAAGCCTTGTACGTGACCACTTGATGTCATTTTGTAGAGATTGAAGAGCTTACTCCATAGCTCTATCATTCTACTCCCATTGTGCAAAGATTCATTGCCAATGTGGTTGTAATCATATGTGAATCTATACATTTATTATCATCTACTCCTCTGTTTTGTTCTCTGTTATACTCACTCAGAGCAGTACCTTCAGAAGGTCATATCTGGAGTGCTACTGACCCTTTTTCAATGATTTAATGGGCGTTGGATAGCTCGTACTGTCTAGTGTCTGCATATTAATTTTCAAGGTCATTGAATTAATAGTTTTGAAGATATCTGCAATTTACTACTCACTGGTCTATCTCTATAGAGCCCCGAGAATGGTGGGCATGTTCCAAAAATTGATGAAACTTGTTCTCAGTGCTCAGTCCATCATTTGAAGTGTTTTAACTTGGATTTGGAAGCTTGCTAAGTCTATTTGATATGCCCAAAAGGAATGTTTCAAATTCTTACCAAGTTGAGAGCACTGTTCATTTTTTCCAGCAGGTGTATGTCCAAAAATAGCAAGTTTTGGGAGCTAGTCATTTCACAACTAGTCTGTCTTGACTTAAACTTTTGGGATACATGTTCCAAAGTACTTGGCTGATATTTTGGTGGATTTATGAAGCTCAAAGGGTCTACTAATCAACTCTAAAGTCTCAGTTGGCTGGTGTGAAGCTGGTTGTAGCGGCACCTACTCATCTTTGGATTGCATCCACCATCTCTCTTCACAGTGGTATTAGAGCATAGTCAAGCAACATGGGAGATGGATTTCCATCAACAATTGACAAATTGGATCGAAACAACTACCCGGCATGGTCTCTAAGGATGGAGGCTTACCTTCAAGGGAGGAATCTATATGGATTCATATCCGGAGATGAAGCAATGCCAACCATGAGGAACAAAGGGCAACCATCACATGAAGAAGTGGAAGGACTTTCGAATTGGTGTTCGAAGGATGCACTTGCAAGGTCCTATATTCTAAACTCAATCTATGATTTTCTTTTACCACATGTCAAGGGATGCAAGACATCAAGAGAGACCTGGAATGCACTTGCTTCTTTCTTCTCTTCCAACACTCGAGCAAGGAAGAACCAATTGTGGATGGAGTTCACAACAATGAAGAAAAGCCCGAAGCAAAATGTGATTGATTATGTCACAAAGATGAAGGAGATTTCCGACCAACTTGGAAGCATTGGAGAGGTAATTGAAGAGGAGCAAATCATAAGACAAATCATGAATGGAATCAAAGCAGACGACAAGTGGGAGTCATTCACAACAGCCATGGATTTATACATGGATATGCATGTACCCAACCTCAACACACTCATGGGCCAACTCTTCACTCATGAAGCAAAGATTAGCAAAGGTGGCGAGTCCTCAAGAGGTAATCAAACTTCTGCCTTATATTCTGATAAAGCTAAGGTCAAGGACAAGTCAAAGAATAGGAAGAATGAAGATGAAGGTAGCTCTTTCCAAGCAAACTTTGCAGGTAGAGGAAGAGCTAGAGGAAGAGGCAGAGGTGGAAAGGAAGGCAAGGGGAGATTCCAATCATCTCAACCTTGCAACATATGTGGCTTATCTAACCATACTACTGAAGAATGTTTCAGGAACCCGAGGAACTCAAGAGGAAGAGGATTCAATAGAGGTGGCTATGGATCAAATAGAGGTAGATACAATGGAGGCTACAACAACAACAACTACTACAACAACAATTACAACAACAACAACAACTATCAAAGTGGCCATAGAGGAAGAAGAGACTACAATAACTATGCAGAGGACCAAAGTCAAGAAGATTCATTATTTATTATGAATCTATCAGTGAAGAAGGGTAAGGATGATGATCACATATTTTACGTTGATTCGGGATGCTCGAACCATGTAGCAGGAAATGTGGCTTTACTTTCTGATTTGGAAGATCCTCATAACAAGCATGAAGTGCAGACAGGAGATGACACAAAGCACTCAGTGGAGAAGATAGGTAATGTGAAGACATCATATGGGAATATGAACCTCTTAAGCAAAGTCTTGTATGTCCGTACAATTACCAAAAATTTAATAAGTGTTGGACAGATTGTTGAAAAAGGATTGCAGGTTAGATTCAACCGATTTGGAGCATATGTTGAAGACCCAAGGCAAGGCTTTTCGAAGGATTGCCAAAGGAGAAAAGACAGGAAGGCTCTTCACCTTTGAAGTGGAAGATACAAAGAACATAGCTTTGTTTAGCTATGGATCTCAAACTCTAACAGAGTTGGAGATATGGCACAAAAGGCTTGCTCACATTGGTGAGAGGACACTCAAACAAATTTGCAGGGACCAAAGTGTACTTGGTTTGCCTAATATCACAAGGCAACACATGATTTATAAGTGTGAAGCTTGTCAACTCGGCAAGGCTCATAGACAACCTTTCAATAAGAAAGGATATATGTACCAAAATCCTTTGGATCTAGTGCACATGGATGTGTGGGGTTCAAGTAAGGAGCCATCTATATCAGGCTCAAGATATTATGTGTCTTTCATAGATGATTGTAGCAGGTGGACCATTCTGTTTTTCATGAAGCACAAGGATGAAGTGTTTAATTGCTTTAAGAAGTATATTGCTCTTGTTGAAAACCAAACAGGTAGGACTTTGAAACGACTCAGATCAGATGGTGGAGGAGAATACTTCTCTTCTCAATTTGATGCCTTCTTGCATGAAAGAGGCATTAAAAGGGAAGTCACTACAAGGTATACACCCGAACTCAATGGTGTAGCAAAGAGGAGGAATAGAGCTATTGTCAAAGCTGCAAGGTCCATGCTCAACGAAAAGGGATTGCCAAACTACCTATGGGCAGAGGCTGTGTCTACAGCGACATATCTCATAAATAGACTTCCATCTAAGTCAATAGATGGAACCACTCCATATGAAGTGTGGAATGGAAGAAGACGTAGTCTAGAGCATTGCAAAATCTTTGGATGCTTAGCCTATGCTCACATTCCTTCTCAAGTAAGAGGGAAATTGGATCCCAAGGTAGAGAAGTGTGTATTCATTGGTTATGATCAAAACCAAAAAGGATATAGATTGTACAATCCAACCAATAAAGGATTTTTTGTGAGTACAGATGTAATTTTTGATGAAAACAAATCATGGTTTGATGATGACAGGAAAGTGAAGCTGCCATATGACTTGGATGAAGATTTTTCATCACTTCAACCAAAGGAGCCAAAGCAGATTGAAGAAAGTGATTCGGAGATTGACCTAGAAGACTTGGAAAGACTAAAGCTATGGAAGAACAAAGGTAAAGCAAAGATGCAGGATGCTACATATGGACCCGAGAGCTCACATCAACCACTTAGAAGGACTTCGAGGGAGAAGAAGAAACCAGATAGGTTTGGTTATGATACTTCTTTGGTCACCAAGCACTCAATCTACATTGCAAAGGATTTAACCAATGAAGAACCTACCACATTCGAAGAAGCACAAAGCAAGAAAGCTTGGAGAGATGCAATGGATGAAGAAATGGAAGCCTTGAAGGAGAATGACACTTGGGAGCTTGTACCTAACAAGCCATCTATGAAGGTAATTGGATCTCGATGGATATACAAAATCAAGAGGAATCCAGATGGAAGTATAAATACACACAAAGCAAGGTTAGTTGCTAAAGGGTTTGCTCAAACCCATGGTATTGATTATGAGGAGACTTTCTCTCCTGTTGCAAAAATGCCTACAATTAGGGTTCTCATTAGTCTTCCTGCATCTAGAAATTGGAATCTCTATCAACTTGATGTAAAGAATGCTTTCTTGAATGGATGGATTTTTGAGGAAGTGTATATGGCACAACCTCCTGGATATGAGGATGCACATCATCCTAACTATGTATGCAAACTAAAGAAAGCTTTGTATGGATTGAAGCAAGCTCCAAGAGCTTGGAATTTCAGATTGGTGACTTATTTGCAGGACCAAGGATTCAAAGCTAGCAAGGCGGATACCTCTTTGTTCATAAAGAGGAATGGATCTGAAGTGATCTATTTATGTGTGTATGTTGATGATATTATTATCACAAGCAATGACCTTGAAGGAATCAAACAGGTAAAGAGTCAAATGAAGGAGGAGTTCAAAATAAGTGACCTCAGACCACTCACTTATTTTCTTGGAGTGGAGTTGATCTACACAGATTCAGGTATATACATCACACAAACGAAGTATGTCCATGACATGCTCGTCAAGTTCAAGATGGAAAATACCAAGTGTGCAGGTACACCTATGGAGCAAAATCATAAGCTTAGTGCTTATGAAGGAGAGCCAATTGAAGACATCACAAGCTATCAAAGCTTGGTTGGAAGTTTGAACTATGCAACATTCACAAGGGTGGATATATGCTATAGTGTTAGCATATTGAGTCAGTTTATGCATAAGCCGAGAAGACCACATATGGAAGCGGCCAAGAGAGTCCTCAAGTATCTAAAGGGGACCATGAATGAAGGTTTTTTTTATTCATATACTTCAGATATTGAGCTAGAGGTCTACTCAGATGCAGATTGGGCTGGATCTAAAGATGATAGAAGAAGCACATCAGGATATATATCATTTGCAGGTTCAAAAATCATTTCTTGGTCATCGAAGAAGCAACCAACCGTGGCATTATCTTCTACTGGAGCCGAATATAGAGGTTTGGCTAATGCAACTCAAGAAATCATGTGGTTAAAGTCTTTGTACACAGGTCTTGGACTTCATTCTTCAACACCTCATATTTTTGGTGACAACACAAGCTCACTACATCTAGCAACTAATCCGGTATACCATGCTAGAACCAAGCATATTGAAGTCCACTACCATTACGTAAGGGAGAAGCTAATGAGCAAGGATATTCAACTATCCTATGTCTCTACAGATATGCAATGTGCCGACATGTTGACTAAAGCTCTTGATGGTACAAAATTAAGTAGATTCAAGTTGATGATTGGCTTGCAGGAAATCAAGGACAATTGAAGACTTATTTGAAGGTCAAGCATGTTAGGCTTGAGGGGGAGCTATTGGTGCATTTTACCCAAGCCTACATGCTTGATATATTTGATATCATCCTCATTTGTAAGTCACATGAGTAGTCATGTGAACACCTCTTGTAAAAGAGTTCATTTTTATCTCTTGTAATTGAAAAAAGAAAAAGGAAAAGGATGGCTTACCTCATGCATGATGTAAAAGCAATTTCGTGGCTCTAACTACCAAAACCCACGACTTTTTGAGCTGAGGGAATATCTCCTAACTTTGGGGATCACTTTTAGGTGGAGCCATTCGAATTCGAATTCAAAACTCCCTCCAAGAATAGCTATAAAAGGAGCAAGAAGGAAGAGGCGATTAGCAAGCCTTGTACGTGACCACTTGATGTCATTTTGTAGAGATTGAAGAGCTTACTCCATAGCTCTATCATTCTACTCCCATTGTGCAAAGATTCATTGCAAATGTGGTTGTAATCATATGTGAATCTATACATTTATTATCATCTACTCCTCTGTTTTGTTCTCTGCTATACTCACTCACAGCAGTACCTTCAGAACGTCATATCTCGAGTTCTACTGATCCTTTTTCAATGATTTAACGTGCGCTGGATAGCTCTTACTATCTAGTTTCTGATATCAATTTTCAAGGTCATTGAATTAATAGTTTTGAAGATATCTGCAATTTATTGCTCACTGGTCTATCTCTACAGAGCCTCGAGAATGGTCGGCATGTTCCAGAAATTGATGAAACTTGTTCTCAGTGCTCAGTCCATCATTTGAAGTGTTTTAACTTGGATTGGAAAGCTTGCTAAGTCTATATGCTATGCCCAAAAGGAATTTTTCAAATTCTTACCAGGTTGAGAGCACTGTTCATTTTTTCGAGCAGCTGTATGTCCAAAAATAGCAAGTTTTGGGAGCTAGTCATTTCGCAACTAGTCTGTCTTGACTTAAACTTTTGGGATACATGTTCCAAAGTACTTGGCTGATATTTTGGTGGATTTAGGAAGCTCAAAGGGTCTACTAATCAACTCTGAAGTCTCAGTTGGCTGGTGTGAAGCTGGTTGTAGCGGCACCTACTCATCTTTGGATTGCATCCACCATCTCTCTTCACACACACAGTACAAAGTCTAAATGGAAAGTGCTACTTCAGAACTGTGAAGTTTTCCTTAAGAAGTTTATTCAGTGAAGGAAGTTCACGTATCACTTCCTTACTTCACATAACTCATTTGAAGTAATCACGAGCAGAATCAAAGTTCATTCCGGTGATATTTTGGTAAATTTTCGGTGACGTCCCAGTGACAGTCCGGTGAAGTTCCGGTGGAATTCAAGTCGCAGTTTAGCACAGTTAAGCGACAATAATCTTGCTATGCTACTGTTGATTACAGAGGTGCTCTATATCACTTTAGCTTAGCTCTCTATTCAGCGGCGGGACAATTTCCGTGAGCCTGACAAGGTTCAAGCCTTGCTGTGATGACCATTATCAGCGATATCAGAGAGAAAGATAATTGCCAACATACATAACGGTCGTGGATTTGACCCTTCACTAAGGCTTTTGATTTTCTGAATATTTTGACTCTGCTTCTCTTTGTTTTTCTTTTCATGTCTGTCTGTATGTCAAATTCGTGAGTGATTCTTCAACAGCTCCCCCTCAATCACAATTTGACATCTTCCGGTCTTTCATATATCTTTCTTTCTTTTATACCTACCATTTCTTTGAATCTGCTTGTCTTTGTTCCATCTAAGCTCTTTGTCAAAATATCTGCAATCTGATCTTTTGTCGGAGTGTATACAATTTCTATCTCCTTCTCCATTACCTTTTCTCTCAGGAAATGATACTGAATCTCTATGTGCTTTGTTCTTGCATGAAATACCGGATTTGCTGCAAGATACAACGAGCTCATATTATCTCCATATATGATAGGTATACCTTGATCAATACCCATGCTTTTGAACAAGGTCTGCATCCATATCACTTCTTTAGCCACTGTGTGTTGTTTCTTCGAACACCAGCTCACTAGCTTATCTCCTAGGTATATCATATACCCATGTGTTGATCTTCTGTCATCTTGACTTCCTGCCCAGTCTGAGTCACTATATGCTCTCAGCTTTATATCTGACGTAAATGGATAATATAATCCTTCCTTTATAGTTCTTTTGATATATCTAAGAACTCTTTGTCCTGCAACCCAATGTTGATCTGTCGAACAATGCATGAACTGTGAAAGGACTCCCACCGGATAACTGAGATCCGGTCTTGTTAGCGTAGCATAAATTAGACTTCCCACTAACGATTGATACTTTCTCATATCCTTAAACTCTACACCATCATATTTGCTGAGTTTATGATTTACTTCAAGCCGTGTTGAAGCTTCCCTGCAATTCTCCATATTAAACTTCTTCAGTAAGTTTAGGAGATACTTTTCTTGCGACACGTATACACCATGATCTGTATATGTAACTTCCATTCCTAGAAAGTATGATAACTTTCCTAGGTCACTGATTTTGAACTCCTTTTCAAGTAGTCTCTTTACCTCCTTGATTCCTTCATCTGAGGTACCTGTGATTATTATGTCATCTACATAAATACATATGTAGATCATACCTTCATCTGTTCTCTTAATGAGTAGACTTGCGTCTGCCTTCGAGCTTTGGTATCCAAGTTCATTGAGATACTTTACAAGTCTGTAGTTCCAAGCTCTTGGAGCTTGCTTCAATCTGTAAAGTGCTTTTCTTAATCTGCAGACATGTTCTGGGTATCTGGAACTTACAAACCCTTCAGGTTGTTCCATATAGACTTCATCTGATATATATCCATTCAAAAATGCATTCTTTATATCTAGATGACTTAGCTTCCATCCTCTTGATGCTGCTATAGCAATCACTATCCTTATGGTTGACATCTTTGCTACCGGACTAAACGTTTCATCATAATCTATGCCATGCGTCTGAGCATAGCCCTTGACCACGAGTCTTGCTTTGTATCTGGCTATCCTTCCATCTGCAAGCTTCTTTACTTTGTAAACCCATTTATTTCCAATTATCTTCTTATCGTTTGGTTTAGGAACAAGTTCCCATGTCTTGTTCTCCTCCAGTGCGCTGAACTCTTCTTCCCTTGCTTCTTTCCATTGCTTCTTATCTTTAGCTTCATCATAGTTCTGAGGTTCTTCATCATCTTCGACCATATATGCATAATCTTTCTGAGCTATATACGAAGTATCATAAGAATACCTTTCTGGTTGTCTTCTGGTCCTGCTTGACCTTCTTGGTTCACATTCCTCATAAGTGTCTGAATATACTTCTTCATCTTCATTTCTCATTCCTGATCCGATCCTGGACGTACTTGCTTGCATATAGTCTTCGTCTCTATTTACTTGCACAATTGATTTCCCTTTCTCTTTTCTTCTTATCTCTTCTTCAAATTCTTTCATTGTGTGACTTTGATTTGCATACCAGCTTTTCTGTTCATCAAATGTAACATCTCTTGAAACAATAAACTGTTTTGTTAGAGGACTCCATAACCTGTAACCCATCTGCTTTTCATCGTATCCGACGAACACATATTTCTCCACTTTTGGTTCAAGCTTATGTCTAAGTTGTGACGGTACATAAGCATAAGCGACTGATCCAAACACTTTGCAATGATCAAGTGTTGGTTTCTTTCCCCACCAAGCTTCATAAGGGGTCATTCAATCTAAAGCTGTACGCGGTAATCTGTTTACAAAGTATGTAGCTGTATTTACAGCTTCAGCCCAAAGATAGTTTGGACAATCCTTTTCTTTTAGCATAGCTCGTGCAAACTCAACTAGAGTTCGGTTCCTCCTTTCTGCTACACCATTTTTTTGTGGTGTATATCTGCAGGTTATTCCTCTCTTAATACCTGCATTCCACAGATGATCATTGAACTCTCGGGAGAAATATTCTCCCCCTCCATCAGACCTCAATCTCTTAAGCTTTCGACTTGTGAGTCTTTCAGCATATGCATGAAAATGCTTAAAGGTTTCAAATACTTCTGATCTTTCCTTCAAAACATATAACGTTATCCATCTGGTAGCATCATCAATGAATAAAACATAATACCTTGAGCCACTGATTGATCCTTCTTTTGTTGGACCCCATACATCTGTATGAATGAGTTCAAGTACTCCATCATGTTTGAATCCTTTCTTCTGAAAAGGTAACCTATGGGCTTTTCCCATCTAACATGCTTCGCATTGGTGAATCATATGTTGGTTCTGTACGTTTGGTAATCCCAGTACAGATTGATTTGCAATCATAGCTTTAATTCCTTTTTCATTAAAATGACCTAATCTCTTATGCCAGAGATCAAGTTTTGTAATCACCTTTTCACCATGTGTGAGCAACGCTTGACCAATGTTCCCTTGTACTCTTAAAGTAAAGAGTCTACCTTCTCTCTTACCAGAGACGATTTGATTATATCCATTCTCGGGATCTTCTACAAATACTCCTTCATTTGTAAATCTGACCTGAAAACCTTTTTCGACTATCTATCCCACACTAATCAAGTTTTTTGGTATTCTCGGAACATATAAAACATTTGTTAGCAAATCTGCTCCACTCTTGCATTTCACTTTTCCAATTGAATGTAGACTATGTCTCGTATTGTTACCTGTTTGAAGAGTGTGACTGGCACTTCCTTTTTCCAATTCTGACATCAGTTCTATATTTCCTGACAAATGATTAGAACATCCAGAGTCAATGTAAAATACCTTTAGATCTTCATTATCCAATGTGCTGATTGAGTTCATCATCAACGATGTATGACTTTCATTCTGTGTGTCATTTGCGTAGTTGTTGTAGGTGGTGTTGTAGGATTGATTCTATCCGCACCTTCTTGTTCCACCTGTACCATAGCTTCCTCTTTGATTATGTCTACCTCTTTGAGAATTACTCTGCTATCTTCCACCTTTGCTTCTGTTATTATTGTTCTGGTTTTGATTCGATCCTTGTTGATTGTGCCAGCAATCATGAGCCAAATGATTACTTAATCCACAAATCGAGCATGCCTTCTTGTTGATATTCTGACTACGTCTTCCTCTTCCAAAACCTCTTGCTCTTCCTCTGCCAGTGCCTTTGCCTCTTGCATAGTAAGCCTGAGAACTCGATTCTTCTTCGTCTTTTGACTTACCTTTGTCTCCTTTCTTCTTGTTCTTCATGTACATTGCAGAACTTTGTCCTTTTTCTTCATCTCCTTTCAGGTCTTGCTCATATGTGAGCATCAAACCAAGCAACTGGTTTAAATTTGGTACAAAATGATTTAAAGACAATTCAGTTGAGAGTACAAAAGGTTTCCACCTTTCATCTCCTCTCAAACCTGTGAGCACTTGCGCTATCAGTCTGTGGTCTTCGACATCTTCATTTATGGATCCAAGACTATCTGCTAGATCTTTCATTTTAGTAACGTAGTCACTAATGCTTTGATTCGACTTCTTCTTGAACGTTGTGAACTCGGACCATAAGCTAGCCTTCCTGGCTTTCGTAGTATTTTGGAAATGATCTTCCAATGCATTCCATATGTCCTCCGCTTTCTCCAGACCTCTAATGTGCGGTAGTAGATGGTCTGTAACGGTATTATAAATGTAAGCTCTTGCCGTTGCATCTTTCTTCTACCACAGCTTCAAGGCTTCTAATTCTTCTTTTTTGGGTTGACTATCATCTTCGAAAGTCGGCTTCTTTTCTTCTCTGGTCACATACATCATTAAGTCCTTACTCATAAGTAAGGCTTCCATGCGCATTACCCATGCGGGATAATTATCTCTATCCAATTTGTCAATAGTAACGTGATCTGCCATAATCTTCTTGTTTCTGTTTCTTCCGGTGAGTATAACGTTAAAAGGATTTTACCTTTTGTAGATCTTTACCTTGATAATGACTTCGGAATACTTCTTGATATCGTTTGCTGTTGATCTCTTCAGCATTCACCTCTCTTCCTGAAGGTTCTTCGAATTCTCTTGTATCTTCGCTTGCGTTTGCTCTTTAAGAATCTTTCTTGGTTAACTGACTCTGATACCACTGATGGTGTGGTATGCTTGCTCTGATACCACTGGTGATGTGGTATGCTTGCTCCGATACCACTAATGATGTGGTATGCTTGCTCTTATACCAGTGATGGTATTACGCTCTAATACCACTTCTTGTCGACGCAGCAAGAGCTCGGACCATATCGAGCCTACGGAATTTGCCGCGCCAAAGAAGAACTAAGCTAGAGTGATTTAGAACACCTCTGTAATCAGCAATAGCTTAGCAGAGTTTCTGATACTCAAACATATATAAGACTGCCTTTTGAATGTACTCAAAATTTCATCGGAACTTCACCAAACTGTCACTTGAATGTCACCGTAACTATACTGGAATCGTAATTACTATACTGGAATCAACTGCTAATCCGTTTGTAATTACTTTAAGTAAGTATACATGAGGTAAGGAAGTGATGCGTGAACTTCCTTCACTGAATGAACTCGTTTTGAAGTTTAAAGAAAAAATTTCACCAGTTCAGAGTGCCTCTTTCCGGTCAGGCTTTCTACTGTGTGTACATATCCATTTCAACGAAAACTTTGATCAACAGATTGTTAAACATCGCTTGCAGTCAGAAGCACATTTAAATATCTATTCGGGTTCTTGGGAGTGGAAGGGGTCTGGTAAGCAGAGGCCCCGTACTTAATTTTCCTACAAACTTACTTCTCACAACAGACTGTAAACAACTCTGCTAACCCAATCTTACTAACAGAAAACTCTGGCTCTTCCTTGCCAGACTTACTCACATAACAATTCACTCACAGAGTACCGACTCATACACAAATTAAGACTTATCAGTCATCGGCGCACAAGTAAACATTACCGCACACAGACTCAAGTAATAAACTTATCGGAACAGTAATTCAACACATAACTTACTGTGAATATTATCCTAACCCAATCTTTACCGAACAGATATCAATAAGCAAACAAGACAAAGGCGAGACAGAATACTCAGAATTACTCAACACATACCACAGCAACGTTACAGATCAATCACCCAGACAGACAGTCTGGTGATCCAACTAATCATTACTGAAAGTGTCTTTTTCATTGATTTATATAGAAGATTATAACGTTTACGCAATGACCTTTCGGTTCATGCGGAGTATGAAAAAGGGCAGACTTTACAATTGCCAATCCGGCGGCCGACTAACACTGGCACGCACGGTGGACTCGAACCCGCATGTATACAAAAAATCCTATGGTTCATCAACTATTCCTTCTAGATACATAGATCGAGCTAACCTAAAAGTCCGAGCAATTTTCTTCTTTAAGGATTCTATCATCTGCTTCAAAATGTCTGGTTCGACGAGCTGAGCGTCTGTGCATACTGAACTTAAAGAAATAACCTGGGACATCAAAACTTCTGCTTGAGTCTGTAGAAAAGCTTCCTGTAAATAGAAATCGTTCGAAAGAGTTGCATCCCTAGTGACCTTCATGTCAGCAATTTGTTTATCAATGTTGGATAATCTTTCTTTCTGTGTATCCAGTTGATATTCTCATCTTTCCAACTCCTGATTCTGAAACTGGATTGTCTTGTAATAAGCATCCCGCTCCCTTTTGATCCCTGTTATCTCTTTCTGTAATTGAGCTTCCATGGTCAATTTGCATTTAAGAATATTGTTGACTTCAGATAAATCATTCTTGCATCTCTGGAGTTCTTCATTAGTCTTCATAGCCAGATCGTGCATCTCTTGTCCTCTTTTGACCACTTCATCTAACTGGACTCTGGTTTCTTCTAAAAGATTGCCCAGAGCTACACATGCATCTTCTTTATCTTGGGCTAATTGTTTTAAATGCAAAATTTCTGCATCAGCAGCACACAACAATTCATCCTTTGCTGTGATTTCGGCCAAGGCAACATCTCTTTGATTTATGATTATCTCCTGTTCAGCAAGTCGGACCTGTAGCTCCTTAATCTGTTCATTTAAATTATGATTTTTGGCTTTGACTTCGGTGAGTTCTTCCTCGAGTGGGCTAATATCGACTTCCAAAACATCAACCTTATGCTGGAAATCATTTCTGATAGTATCAGTGACTTCTTTCATCTGTACTGCTAATTGCTGCGATAGATGGATTAGCATCTGTCCCATAATTGCCAGCTTAGAAAATACAGGGAGTGAAGGAAGCGAAAGATGAGAACGAGGTTGAGATGAAGAGGCTATGAGGAGCTGATGGGAATTTGGTGGAGAATAGCTTGGTGACGAGGATGATGAAGCGGTAGGTTCCTCAGTGACAATGGGTGGAAAAGGGATGGTGGGCTTAATTGGAGGTTCGGGTGGATGAGTAAGAAGAATAGTAGTTGTGTCGATTACCTTTTCGGTGGTTGGTTGCGTAGTATCAGCGTTAGCGACTGCAGATTCTACTGTCTTAATCATATCATCAAAAATTTCTTTAACAATGTGTTGATCGTGTGCTTGCTTTTCCGGTTCAGATTGCTATTGAGATTCCTCGTTAGTAGAACTATGTCTAGAGCTAGCGGTATCATCATGTTGTTGCTGCTCCGAAGAGGACTGTGCTGATGAATCAGGATGCATGGATGTTGTTGTATCGTGGAAAGTTTCTTCTTCCTGTCCTTCTTCTTCTTTGTCATCTGCTTTATCACTTGCAGCAGACCCTTGTACCTGACTATCTGATGAACTAATTCTGATTCTTTTCCGGTGGAGGAGGTGGAAAATCTCTTCATCATCATCTTCATCATCTTCCAGAATCTGCGCAGACTCTTCATGGTGCAGAACGGGTCCTCGGGGTGGTGGTTGGGCTGCTAGAATGGTCAGAAAGAGAAAAGAGATAATATGGGGTAATCTCGATCGTGGCATATCTCCCTTATTGACCTGTTTAATTATCAAAACGCATTCTCTATGAATGCGGCGGAAGTAATATGATGCAAAATTTACAGGCTCTCTGGCAGCCATATCTATTGCTAAATAGAAAGGACGAGAGATGCCATATGTGCGTTTCTGCAGGTTGAGGATAGCGACTAAAAACTGTAATGCTGATCGTTCAGGCTCAGGGTGACAGAGGATTGCATATTCATTGGAAGAATACCTAGGAAATAATTCAATAAAGGTGCAATGGGCAGATTAGGGCCATTTTCTTGTCCTTGCAGAGAGAGCCGGAATGCATTAGCAAAGGTTTGTAGAGTTATTACGGTACGAGATGGTAGGGAAGTGATAGGCCAACTCTGCTACGTAGCAGGTGTGGCAGTGATGGCGGTGATGATTTGTGCATAGAAAGGGTGGCAGTCCACTGAATGCCAAGGCAATTCAGTGAAATTGATCAACCCACGTACGCGCAGAAACTCACCTACATTAGCAGGGAGTCCATCACGGAACGCAGCAAAATTTGCTAACGCTTCCATGGCGCACACACGAAAAGCAAGCACAAGAACACAAAGCATAGGGTATACAGATAGCACAGACACACAGAGCACGCAGACACAATAGCGATTAAGAGCGAAGCGAAAAAGGTTAAGTAGATGCTTTGCAGAGGGAAGCAACTGAAATTACTAATCATCGCGCTACTTTGAGATGATAACCTCATAACTTCGGTGTGCATGCATGAGCAGAATCGATAATGCAAGCCGGCTGTTGAGCATAATTAGGTATCGAAACGAGGATATTTACAGACTTATTTTATTAAGCACGCAAAAACAAAAAGAAAATAAATAACACAAAAAAAACAAAGAATACGTCATCAAGAGTCAGATGCTTGATGATACGGCCGCAACTTTGAACCATTGATGACTTTCGGAAGAGGTCCGGTCAAAGTAGTCAACCGAAAAGTAGCTGGATCTACTTGTTCAGTAATCCGGTAGGGACCATGCCATCGTAACTTGAATTTTCGAGCTGAGCGATTTGAATTTGCATTATAAAATAACACAAGCTGTCCTACCGTAAAAACTGGAGTTTTAAGATACCGGTCATGAGTACAAGCTTGTCTTAACTGCACTTCTCAAAGAGTCAGAAAACTTTCCCACTGATGCTCATCTAATTCTCTGAGTGTGTCCAACCAAAATGGCAAGGATTCTTCTGGTAGTAACTTCTGAATTATGGCCACACGTAAACTAGGTATTACAACTTCCATTGGTGCTATGGCTTCTAATCCATAAGCCAGTTTGAAAGGAGTTAGTCCGGTTGCTACCTTATATGTAGTCCGGTATGCCCATAACACTGCAGGTAACAACTAATCCCATCTTTCCGGTGATTCCAGAATCAGTTTACTAAGCATATTCAACAAGGTCTTGTTTGTACTTTCGGCCAAGCCATTAGCACGAGATAATAAGGAGAACTGAATTTATGCATAATCTGAAAAGAGTGTGTGATTACTTTCATTAAATTGTTAGCAAAATGCGTGCCTTGATCTGTAACAAGCTCTAGAGGTAAGCCAAAACGCGGGAAAACATCCTTCATTAAACACTTTGCAACCGAAACAGCTGTGGTTGACCGTAAAGCCCAAGCTTTTGCCCATCTGGTAGCGTAATCAGTACATGTCAGAATATAACGATTATTGCTAAGTATTGCTGGAGGTGTAATAGGTCCAATAAAATCAAGACCCCATTTTTGAAAAGGCTCCAATGGTAATACAGGTTGGAGAGGGAAAAAATGGCATTGCAAAGGTTGTCCAGACCGCTGACAATTATCACACTGTTTGACAAACTAAGATACATCCCTGTACATGGTAG
Source organism: Ceratopteris richardii (assembly GCA_020310875.1). Lineage (NCBI taxonomy): Eukaryota > Viridiplantae > Streptophyta > Polypodiopsida > Polypodiales > Pteridaceae > Ceratopteris > Ceratopteris richardii. The sequence continues at coordinate 57,559,892 of CM035434.1, forward strand.
GCCACCAAAGTCCACTTTGCAGAATTTTCTGGTGTGTTAAATCTGCTGCAAAATGTCCACCGGTAGGTATTGAATGTGCCAGAGCGATAACTAAGTTTACTTCATGTGGAGGAACACAATGAAGTAAAATTCCAGTGTGATCCATATAGTACAATTCTCCAGCAATTAACCGGAATCTACGATTGTCAACTGCAATTTTCCTACGCGTTGGAGGAGAAGTCTGAGCAGGAAGATATCCATTAGTAAGACAAGTTAATATCTGATCATAGTAATTACGTGTCACAGGAGGTTCTGCAGATTCATCATTAGTGGGGTCAGTAACATAAATTGCAGGTGTGGTGTCATCTACACCGATTGGAGCTTCACCAGAATCCAACCTGGAAAGGAAATCTGCTAATGCATGTGCAGTTCCAGATCGATGAATTACTTCATAATCAAATTCTTGTAGCAATAGAACCCAACGCGCTAATCGACCACCTAAATGCTGCTGCCGAACTAGATACACCAGTGCAGCATGGTCTACATGAAAGATGAATTTTCGGCCTAATAAATAATGCCAGAATTTCTTTACAGAATATACCAAACCTAGTCATTCTCTTTCAGTTACAGAGTAATTCTTTTCAGCAGGAGCAAGCCTTCGACTTGCATAGTAAACAAGTCGAAACCACTTATCTGTTTGTTGCATTAAAACACTTCCAATGGCGATATTTGATGCATCTACAAAAACATGAAATGGGCGTTCCCAATCAGGAGGTTGTAAGATTGGAACCTGCATTAATAATCCTTTTAGTCGATCAAAAGCAATTTGACATTCCTGAGTCCAATCAAACTGTTTAGGAGTACTCGTGATTAAACCATTGAGTGGAATGGCTAAATGAGCGAGCCACCGTAAATGACGACCATGCCATCTAACTTGACCCATAAATCTCATCACTTCTTTTGGCGTAGTAGGCACAGGTGCTTCTAACACAGCTGTAATTTTATCTGGATCAACTTGTATGCCTTGTGCAGACACGATATGACCAAGCAGCTTACCGCAAGAAACCGCGAACACAGAGTTGTTTGGGTTCAGGCAGAGTCTGTATTCACGACATTTCTCAAAGCAACACTGTAAATGATACAGGTGTTTTACCATCTGACCGAATAAAGGGAAATCATCTAGATAAACTTGCATAAAAGAAGTAAGATAGGGTGAGAAGATTTCTTGCATACATCGTTGAAAAGTGCTAGGAGCATTTCTTAATCCAAACCACATAACTGTGCAAGCAAAAACATCCCAATTGGTAATGAACGCTATTTTCGGTATGTCTTGTTCAACCATTGTGACCTGATTATACCCACTGTATCCATCTAAGAAGGAGTACATTTCATGTCTTGCTACTTTGTCAAGCATTGTGTCAAGAAATGTAAGAGGAAACGGATCAGGCACTGTAGTTGCATTCAGTTTTTGGTAATCTACACATATTCGAAGTTGCTTATTTTTCTTAGGAACAATAACAATGGGTGAGATCCATTCAGCGTGTTCTACTGGTACAATGAATCCGAATTTTAATAACCTATCAAGCTCTGCCTTTACCTGTGCAGCATAATTAGGATTCATCTGATAACTGGGTTGTTTGATTGGTTTTGCTTCTGGTTTAAGTACAACTCGATGCTGATAGATATGAGGATCCAAACCCTTCATATCACGGTAATCCCATGCAAACACATCTGAATACTCACGAAGAAGCTGGATCAAATCTGTTTGAAACACTTCAGGCAATCCTTCCTTTATTTTGACAGGTCGCTGATTAGCTTCATCTCCTAAATTATAGGTAATTAACTGATCTTCAGGAACATAGAATTGACGAGGTTTTCCTGAATCATCTACTGACTGTAGCAGTTGCTGTATATCAATTTCATCCTTAGCAATGGTATCTTCTGTTTCTACTTCTTCGGTCACAGGCATCACCGTACAAACTGCCGGATTCTAGTTATCTTCAACAGATTGTAGATCAACAGTCCCTAGGGAGATAAAATCTATGTTATTCTTCAAAAATTCTTCTTCTTCATCATCGGACAAACCATCTAACATGTGAACGGGTTCTGCTACATAAGGTCTAGCATGTAATTCACAAGGCTATATAACATCTAATTTTACAACATATTTACGGTTATTGTCCTTAAAAGTGAGTTCTTGTGCTGACCAATCCTGTATAACCTTAGCTTGTTTCAACCAAGGAGGACCGAAAAGAAGATTATAATCCAACCTAGACTGTGGTAGTTCTAAGACGACGAAAGTCATCTTAAATGTTGTACCCTGCAAAGTTATCGGAACATCTCGTACGAGTCCCACTGGATGAACTCTGGACTGATCAGCCATTCTTACAAAAAACTAGACAGGCTGAATTTTCGTCCATCCTAACTTTTTACATAGTGCGGCAGTAGCAATGTTTACACCAGACCCTCCATCGATTAGTACTTGATTAATCTTATGATTTTTGTACCATACCGTAATTAATGGGACTGAATGATCCACCGTAGAATCAGTTTCCGGTTGTACCGTTGCTGTAGCTGGAATGCAGGCAGATTCAGGACTAAATTGTTGCTGGAATTGCTGACGAACTCCTGGTACTAGTGCAAGTAACTGTCCAAGAGGAAGAGTAATGGACGCTTTAGATAAAATTTCCCATGCTTGATCTACTTGATTTGTATTTTTCACCGATTCTGAAGACGATGTGTCGGTTACTGGGATTGATTGTTGCTCTTGTGCAGTTTCCTTTGGCAGCAGAACTTGTGTCACCGCAATAGGATCTGGGAACACTGGAGGTTCTGTGGTGGTCCATTGATTAGCTTTGTCATACATTTTTTGCTGTTCTCGGATGCCTGGTTCAAAAACTTCAGCTGCTGGTTGCAGTGGCTTATCGGATCTGGTTTGAACTACTACGGCTTGTGTTCTTATTGGTGTGATATGAACCATATTTGTCATTGGATTCTGACGTTCTTTCTTCCTCTGATCATATTTGGCTGCATCTTTACAAAATCTTCTAATGTGACCAAATTCACCGCAAAAATGGCAGCGAGGTGGTGGCAAATTAGTACCTTCTTGTGATGTATCTGCTTGCCAGCAGTTTGCATTGTAGTTATTATTTCTCTGTCCTCTGTAATTTCTGTACCCTTGCTGCTGGTTGTTTCTCATCTGAGGAGGTACATAGTGAGTGGTAGGCTGCCCTCGTTCTTGTATAATTGCATTTACTGTTGCTGTTCCTTGCACTTTGGTGTTGTATGCACAGTTTTTGATGGAATGTCTGGTGGTATTGCAGATAGCACAGAACAACTGATTGAGGGCACAAGTGGCACTAGTATGCCCTGAATTCTTGCACGTAGTGCAGTACATTTGTCTAGCCGGATCTTCTGCAACATTTTTACTGGCTTTCAACCATTAATCCAGGTCTTCGATAAAACCTCCAACCTTATTCTCAAGCTGTAAAGCCATTGCAATAACCGCATCTAATGTCATAGCTCCCACGCAGCAGATGATCATAATCTGTCTGAGCCGTGGAGTCAAAACATTAATAAACCACTGAGTAATGACATCATCCGGTAGGTTGGCATGGGATGGTGGTAATTGCCTCAAATGAGTTCTAAATAGAGTAGCATATTCCTGCAGAGTCTAGTGCAGTTTCTGTTTGTTGTTTTGTAAATAATCAAAAATTTCAGCCGGGTTTTTCTTTAACCGGAATCTCTACAAAAAGGCATCCCATACTGCTTCATAAGTCACAAAATGATTAAAATCATATTCTGTAAGCCATCTCGCTGCTTCTAACCAATGTGGACTGGAATACAATGGCTTTGTATGCCGGATCAGGAGGATGATTTAATACTGCATAACTAATTTCAAAAGTACGTACGTGGGCATCAGGATCATCACCTGGAAACCCACCGAATTTGGTGTATGTAACTCCTGTTGGAATCGGCCGAAGTGGAAGCGGTTGTGGCTGCTGCTGCTATTGTTGTTGTTGTTGCTGGTGTTGTTGCTGGTGTTGTTGCTATTGTTGTTGTTGTTGCCCACTCATAGTGCTGGCTGTTGTATTGTTATTATCTCATGAGTCCCGAGGCTGAATATCTGAACCGTCGGAATCTATATCGTCAGCCTGTGCACTCTTCGGCTTGATAATATGGTTCAGTCTCTTCCAAATTTCAGCTTCGAATAAGCTACCTTCCTCCTTGATATCAAATGTAGGGAATCTTACTCCGAATAGTGGTGACCGGAATGAAGATTCACTAGGAAATGGTAAACCATCACCGGGAAACTGTGAACTCTCAGCAACTGGTACCGAAATATCACCGAAATTTGTCGTATTTTCACCAAAACAAGGTACTGTTTCACCTTCACTAATTTCATTGGCCAACATGCTTCTATCCTCAGACAAATTCTAATCTTGAACAAATGGTGTTAAGTTAACTGCATGCTGTGTCCTGGTAGACTCGGGAGTTACTATATCTTCAATAGACTGTGCCGAAATCGCACCGGAATCTACCGAAGCTGTAGTATGTTCCACCAGAATTCTACCGAAATCACTACTCACATTCTCCACTTCCTTGACAACTGGGTTAAACTTATCTGCGCTTCTACCTCCTAGGAGCATCCGTAGCAAATTAGGTATCGCCCACGACTGGTGATTTCTCCTATACTTCGGGTAGGACTCACCGGAACGAGTAACTGGCATATATCACGTTTGCAATACTTTGCGTACTAGTCTTCCTTACTGTCGATTCACAATCTATGACCACTTTCGCAATCAATCAACGAACATTTGTTCTTCATTTCCACAACTATATTGATTCTAGTACCACATTCCACAGATAAATGGCAACAATCTTAATGCCACTTTCCCACAGACGGCGCTAGTGTTAAACGTCGCTTGCCGTCAGAAGCGCGTTTAAATATCTATTTGGGTTCTTGGGAGTGGAAGGGGCCTGCTAAGCAGAGGCCCTGTACTTAATTTTCCCACAAAATTACTTCTCACAACAGACTGTAAACAACTCTGCTAACCTAATCTTACTAACAGAAAACTCTGGCTCTTCCTTGCCAGACTTACTCACATAACAATTCACTCACATAGTACCAACTCATACATAAATTAAGACTTATCAGTCATCGGTGCACAAGTAAACATTACCGCACACAGACTCAAGTAATAAACTTATCGGAACAGTAATTCAACACGTAACTTACTGTGAATATTATCCTAACCCAATCTTTTCCGAACATATATCAATAAGCAAACAAGACAGAGGGGAGCCAGAATACTGAGAATTACTCAACACACACCACAGCAACGTTACAGATCAATCACCCAGACAGACAGTTTGGTGATCCAACTGATCGTCACCGAAAAGTGTAGAAGATTACAACGTTTATGCAATGACCTTTCGGTTCATGCGGAATATGAAAAAGGGCAGACTTTACAATTGCCAATCCGACGGCCGACTAACAAGATAGTAGAGACAACTAGCTACAAGATGAGCTATCTCTCATACAAAACTTTACAATATTCTGCGAGATATACTTCGTTGTTCTACCGAAAAATCACGTTTACTGAGAAAACTTTAACTGTTAATTGTTAACTAACTTTAACCGTAACATGAACATACTCAGGTTTCTTCACATACGAACAGTGCGCACAAACATCCACATGAACATGTGTTTTCTATTAGAGAAGATGTGTACAAATTAGCTTGGCCTCTTCTTGCTCAAGCTACAGAAACTCTCCTACTCTAAGTAGTTTCTTCTACCATCTCTCTCAGATGAATACCCGACATTTCAGGTTTCCGTTATTCATCTTTACATATGCAATCTTTGGCGTCTTCTTTTCATACGCGAACTCTGGCGTCTTCTCAATCTTTTCTTGACTTCTATATGTGTTCACTTCGCACTATGCGCACTACTCTCTATTCGTTGCTTGCACATTCTCTCTTTATATACAGTTTGATTTGGTGCAACGATCTCTAACAAACTCTGATTCTGGAAGATTCTCCATCGTACATAACGGTCGTGGATTTGACCCTTCACTAAGGCTTTTGATTTTCTGAATATTTTGACTCCGATTCTCTTTGTTTTTTTTTTCATGTCTGTGTGTATGTCAAATTCGTGAGTGATTCTTCAACAATCATTGACAATCAGAGTTCATAAGTCTTCAGCACCCTCGTCGAAAACAGCTATATTTGTTATTATAATATGATTTGCCAGGTATTACCTCTCTCTCTAGCATCTCAATATGGATTGTCATTTCTTCCAAAGTTTACTTCCTAAGATGATCTAGAACTTTAAAGATTGAGTCCTTGTCTTCCTTGCCACCATCCACTTATTTGGACTTAGCCTCACGTAGCATGATAAATGCTTGGCTTTGGTGCACTTGCAAATTCCAGAGGTCCAACCTTAATAAAATAATCTTGGATAGAATCATAAAGAGTATCAACCACATGTGTAAGTTCTTGTGTGCCTTTCCTCCTAATTTTGATTTGGTTTTTTCTCTTGACTATATCCTATGCTTCTTTCATGTCCTCATATATGCACACCTTTGCCAATCTTCGTTCTATGACCTCTTCATCTTCATTCATTACAATTTTGACCATGAAGAGATCATATCCCTCTTCATCTTGACATATATTCAAGGTTTGTTCATTCAATTCCATGTTCAAGTTAGCGAAGGTTTGAGGCCAATTATCGGTCTCATATTCTTTGATTGGAAACCTCAAGGAAAGATAAGTAGGATCCTTAATTGGTCTATCAAAGTTAAAATCTTCCCACCTTAGGTTTTTGCTCTTTCTTCTAGGGGCACTGCCTCATTTAGCAACTATTTATATCCACAAGTACGTTTCCTCATGCATCCAAACTTCTTCTTCTTGCTTTGATTCACTAGAGGACTCACTCTAATCTTTTACCATTGCTCAAGGAGAAGATAGACCTTCTCTTTTAAACAATTTAAAGAGTATTTGTATCTAGTTAGTTTATGTGCGATGTCTCATAAAAAATAATGATCAAGTAACACTCCTACTTGTATTTGCTCGCATGGAAAATTTTGGATATTTTGGAAGACCATTCGAAACTCAATAGCTTGGCGTGGTGAAAAATGAAGTAATCAAGGATGGTATGGATGTAGAAACAAAAGTAGTAAGTTCCTACATGGAATTGAAAATTTTTAATGTTGGATACTGATTTTATAAACCTGCAACTTGGAATGCACAAGAATTAGAGCAAAAATACAACTCGATGATGCTTTTGAAATCGGCATGCATCCCCATGAAAGAGGTAAAAGCATAAAAGATGACTTCTTGCATAGGAATATAAGAGATTGAGGGAAAAAATGTGTAGTTTTCACTTAGTCTTTCCATTATTAAGGAGGGATTTTGAAATTTCATGCTAATAAATAATTCAATGAGTAGAAGTTATGGATTTCACCATTTGCTAAGCAAAGAAAAAGGCACTTACTTATCAACGTGAAACATAATCTTCGTAACATGTTAGATTTTCTAAGAATAGATGTGTATGATTGCATGTGGTTCTTCTCATCTTCTTTCCAAGTCATAAAACATTTCAAGTCTTTATGTTGTCATTTCTTTTATCTTTTCTTAGATTTGTAGTTTCTATGTCACAATGTTACATTCTAACTGTTTTCCATTAAATTATCTATTCCATCACCATACGGACCATACCAAGAGCTTTCCATCACCATACGGACCCATAAAGGGGTGAACACGTACTGTATTCTCCATGCTGAATTGAGCTGCACGATGGAAAGTTAATTTTATGTTATTAGCAAGTTAACATGCGGGCATCAAAGAGAAAGAGTAATTGTCAACTGTGAAATAACAAGAAAGACTAACTGTCAACTGTGAAATAATCACACTAAATTTTCGCAAGTATTAAAACGGTTTTCCATGGGTAGGCTTAACCTTGAATGGACTGAACGTCCATTTCTGTTTCAAGCTTTCTCTCGGATTTAAACAACCTACATGTATTTAGTAAAATAAGACTGGATGAAATGCAGACTGAAGAGATTATAATCATGCTTTCCACCTTGGCAGTAGCAAGAAGCATGTGTGGGCGTGCTTGTGAAAAGACTGAGGAAAGCTCATCATTCATTACACTAGAAATCATAGTTCCCTCTTACACTAATTAAACACCCAATGCAAAGCGGACAAAAAATTGTGAAACAAGTCCAATTTGGTCGGTGAGTGCATCATACATGAGAACATGCTATGAAGTCAAGACATATTTTTGAAAATGTGTTATATTTCAGCATATTGTGAAGTTTAGTTTGGATTCGAGGCTGAAAAGGAGCCTATGCTTCTGCTCTATCAACCTATTTGTGCTTGAGTCTTCTTTTAGGAACACCTTTCCCCATCGGTGTAGGGATGTTACTACATGAAGCTTTGGTGAATGTTTGTCCGATACTCCTGCATCAATTGCAAGCCCCTAGAGAAATGTTATGTTGCCCCTTCAACATAGGATAAGGTGCCTTTTCTCCTCCCCACTTGGATCAAAGGTCGATCAGATCGCTCAAATGACCCATGGTTTGAAGATCAGCCCCAAATCCAATTATGCATCCAATTTGCCTCAATCCAAGGGCCTAAGATTGTGTAGAGAGTGTCCAAATGAATAGGACAAACTCCCATGAATTTTTTACCTTCTACCTCCAAAGACCCTTCAACTAAATCTAAGCCATTGAATTCAGATATACAAGGGCTCAAAATAGTATGATTTGGTAATTCAAATATGAAATCTATCAAATACTATTTTATTTGGAAATACCACCAGTCGTTTTGTATGTTGTCTTAAACCACTAGATTAAGTATTTTAATCCTTAAAAAGTAGGAATCCTTACAAGGCCCATGCCGGGTTCATTTTTTCCCCTAATGTGTTAAATTTCTTAATTTGGATGCTTCTAGTATCTCAAGATATGGCCTTTTTAGTGCACCTAGGTTGGTATTTAAGGGGCCCAATGCAAAGAGTACACACATTTTTTAGCTCTTCCTCTCTTCAAATTTGCCTTCTCCAATGAATTGAGTGCCCCGAAGGGCAAAAAATTGCATATAGCTAGAGTTTTTAACTCTGAAGGCCTTCATTACACTTATCAAATTCTTTGGAATTGTAGGAACATACAAGACCTTACTCAGAAGAGTACTTCCATCCTTGGCCTTCACTGATCCAATTGATTTCACATTATGCTTTGTATTATCACCTATGTGAACTACATGATTAGTTACCTTATTTTCCAAATCAGTCATCAAGGCTATATTACCACTCAGGTGATTGCTACACCCTGAGTCAATGTAGAAGACTCTTTGGTCTTCACTTTGTCTTTCACAAGTTGCATTCATGATTAAGGTTGAGTCTTCTTTCTGATCTGAAGCATAGTTGTAGTAGGTATTGTTGTAGGATTGACGTTGGAATCCTCTACCTGCATTTCTTCCAAAGTAACCTCTACTACCTCTACCTTTGAAATTACCTCTTTGGTTTCTTCCATCTCTTCCTCTTGAATTAAAGTTCTGACTATATCCTCCATTATTTTTATTATTATGCCAACAATCATGAGCTAAATGATTTGTCTTACCACAAATCCAGCAACCTTTGGCTCCATCTTTATTGCTTCTGCCTCCACCTCTACCTTTGCCACCTCCTCTTCCTCTTAGGAAGTTGGCTTGACTAGTTGTACCTTCTTTTTCATTTACTTGTTGCTTGCCTTTGCTATTCTTCTTCTTATCATTTGAATACATTGCTTGACCTCTACTCTTATCACCATCACCTTTGACATCCTGCTCAAAAGTTAGCATGTGTCCTAGCAACTAATTTAAATCAGGAGTGAAATGATCTAGTGACAATTGAGTAGAAAAAATGAATGGCTTCTGTTAGGCTCCTAAACCCAAGAGGAAAAGATGTGGATATACGTTTATGTTTTGTCCAAATTACTAGGAATCGGTCCACTTGCCTTGCTTGAATGCAAATCAATACCCACTACAATGACTACTCTCGCAAGCCCCTTCTTTTTGATGCAGCCAGCAGCCTGATATCCTCCTCGACTTCTCCATCACGCAGAGTTATCTCCAGCACTTTCCCCCTTCTAGTATGCGAAGCACCAGTGGCACCCAACCTAATCCTTCCCTGTCTTAAGGTCCTCCTCTCCCCTCTGCTATGATATGGTTATCAACAGGATCACCTGCTCCATCCTCCCCTAGAAGCCCTCGTCCTCTGTACTCTCCTCCTTCCTCCCATGTACTGACACACAATAACAACAAAGAAAGCTTCCCCAAAAACCTCTTCCGCTAGTGAGCCCCTCTGGGAACGATAAGCCAAGCTTCCCCTATCTGTTGTTGGCAATGAGCGACAGAGCCTGCAAAAGCCCCAACCCTTCCAAACTCCCCCCTTCTATACTCTGTGTCCTCTTCCTTCTAGCACACACCAGTAGACAAGCGAGAGAGTCCGATAAAAGTCTGCCGCCCCTCCTTTTGTCAGAACTGCAAAAGAAAAACGGAATGCAACGGAGTCTTGGCTTTTATCCAATAATGCCGCCACCTCTTTCACACTGTTTGGGTCACCATCTCTTGCAGCAATTAACAATCTATTGACTTTGCCACGAGCTGCAAGTGCACCAGCTGCATCAGCTGATTTCCTCATCATTCACGTGGAGCCTTGACCTTTTACATCTCGTTCAGCCTTTCTAAAGCCATGAGCTGAATGAGAGCCAACCCGCAAGTGTAACCTTTGTCTGCTCGAAAACTGATAGGAGCTTTCCACAGCGAAAGGTTGAAGAGTCCATATTGTCCTCTCTAGCCTCGAGGGCTTCCATGTTGTATTCCTTTCATAATAATCTCCAAGAGAAGCTGTCATTTTAGTCTCCATGTCATATGTAGCTTAAAACCCGTAGAGAGCACCCTAAACCTATTCGATAGCCTTAACAAGATGATGCTTCATAAGGGAACAGATTTACAAAAGTGATCATCTTTTAAACCAATTGCTCTTGTTAGATCATCATCGTTTTGAGGACTTATCCATAAAATCTTATGAGCACTTCAAGATATGAACAAAAGTGTTGAGATCTGGGTGGATTCCTTCAAACTGCATCAGCTTAACACAAGTAATTGCATCTTGAATATGCCCGTATTCTCCATAACCTGCAATCAAACATATTTTCCTGCCAAATAGAACCACATTAGTGCATAAAAACCAATCATTTCTTGAGCTAACATACTCCCCTCTTCTTATTTGCGAAGTCGTCCTCGACGAGCCACTACATGCTGCAATATAATCCAATCAGCCATGAACATGTCAGTTTATACTTTGGTTGCATACCTTTTCATCGAGCCATTTTTCCAACGGAACCTGCGCTCATTGAAGCTATTAGTGCTAATAAAAATCACTCATGAATACATACGGATCAGTCACTTCAAAATGATCCAAGAACATGCACATATATGCAATTCCATTTTAACCATGCATCAATTTTCTCATGCATTCCATTATGAAAATAGTCTCAACCAAAATAACACGTGCATACCTTTCCATGTTTTACATATGCAACTGTCATTGCGGAAAAAAACAGAAACGGAAATACCGAAATAACAACAACAACTGAAATGAATTCAACAGGAGATGCAACATACCCAAAATGCATACCCCATTATTGCACCTACTATTCGCTATGTACAATTATTCCATGACTAGACACACCCGAAGAATCCCCATCATCGTCCCACACAAGCCATCGAGACCCGAGTACAAGTCAAGACCTACATAAAAACCCTGGAGTGTCCAACACGCTGGAAAACCCTCGGATAGAGCACACAAGTTATAAAGCAAACCCGTTGCATTACCTTGCTAAGGTCTCATCTATAAGTACATATACAGTATCCGTGCCTTTGAGAATGTTGATTCAAAGTGAGCTGATCTATCGCAAGCCGCCATATACCAATCACACAAGCAAATAACGTTCCCTTCCAGGCGATCATCGCCTTCTCCTCTCTCTCTCTCCCCCTGAGGAGTGGGGAATAATTTCATAGGTAAATTTTTATTTATAATCACATGTTGGCCTCCATTGACACTGGATGCGATTCGTGGACCTGACCACCCAGCCAAGTTGATTCCACCCATCTACCAATGCAATGCAGCGCACAACACATGAACACATAACAATAGACAAGTAACATATATCAGCTAGCCCATAACGAAGCTGGATGCAGCTCGTGGTCGTGACTACCCAGCCACCATGGCTCCACCTACCTACCAACCCGTTATGGCACGTAGCTAAGACACAAACATATACATCCCAAGCCTATGGCGAAACTAGCTGCGGCTCGTGGTCCTAACCAACCGGCTAGGATAAATCCACCCACCTACTAGCCCACCATAGCGCATTGGTACGATCACAACAACACAATTTTTTCCTTTTCTTTTCTTTTTCTTCTTTTTTTTTTGTTTTTTTTTCATCGTTAATTAATTTGCCCCAGTCCTGAGAATTAGGGAGAGGAAGAAAGGGATTTTCCCCACTGTTCCCACACAGACATGCAAACATACACACTCCAACCTTTGACAGATCAACTACCTCTTCACTCCATTCTCTCAATTACAAACATTACATATGTATTCATCCATTTGACTTTTCACTAGGCAACTGCGACTAGCTATGCCTTGGTCCCTTATATACCTATCCTTAGATGCTATAGAATGTGGGTCTCTGGGATGTCTCATATAGCCTCACATCGTACTCGCATCCCAACGACTTCCCTAGGGCGAGTCACGCTCAACTTCAGGAGCTCCGTCATCACTTCCTATCCTTAACACATCTGCCCAAGCCCAAGTGATATCGTTTTCCTCATTAGGCATTTCCCTCGAAGGATCGAAATAGTAATATCGATCCCCCGCCCATCCTACATGTTGGGTCAAGTATTCCTCAAAACACTCAATATAAAATATAACATCCAAACCCTGGTTTATGAAGCATACCAGCCAGTGCGCTTCCTCCACATCATATTTCTTCTCAAATTCGTCGACCTCTATGTCCATGCGGGTGAATGTTTGGTCTAAGAAATATATCCTTAGCTCGTACAAATAGAGTTGAGCTATTTGATCTGCCATTTTGTTACTTAGCTCCTAACAGTCTCTGTGCAACACAAAAAAATATTTAGAAGTCCAAAATTCCTGAGCTAGCAAGGGATAATATTTATGGCACAAAAATCATAGCTTACATATGCGCATATACATATATATATATATATATATATATAATATATATATATATATATATATATATATATATATATATATATATATATATATATATATATATATATATATATATATATATATAACTATACATCTATGTACAAGGAGTCTACTACCTCCTTCTGCTTGGATCTCGTCTGGCTTCTCCCCTCCTAATGCTACTTGAAATATGGTTTAACTCTAAGCGCGTTAACCTTCACGGGAGCACATTCTTCTCCTAAATCTTGAATTTGCATGGAACCATTGGAGTTGAGTTCCACCACCTTAAACGGTCCTGCCCATCTTGTCTATAACTTCCCCGGGAATTTATAATATTTACTATCATAGACTAGCACCAAATCCCCTTCTTGAATCGCGTATGTCTTGAGATTTCTGTCATGCCTCTCCTTACGTCTTCTTTGAATAGCTTCCAAACTTTGCTGTGCAATAAGTCTCTTTTCTTCTAGCTTGACCAGATGTATGTACATTTCCTTCAATGACTCTTTCTCTCCCAGCGTGGCCTCGATGGCCACTCTTAATGTCGGAACTTCTTTTTTGATGGGAAAGATGGCTTCCTCGCCATATACTAGGGAGAATGGAGTGCTCTTAGTCGTCACTCGGTAGGATGTTCGATATGCCCACAAGGCTTCCAAAAGTCTCTCATCCTAGTCTCTCCTATGCACAGCTACTGTCTTTGTTAGAATCTGTTCAAGAACTTTGTTGGTGACCTCCACTTGTCCATTCGCTCTCGGGTAATATGGAGTGCTTTTCTGGTGTTTGATCTTATACAATTCCATTAACTCCTCGATGAGTTCGTTGACAAAGTGCGTTCCTCTATCACTTACTATCTCCAACGGGCATCCGAATCGTGTGATAATTTGTTCATACAAAAATTTAGCTACATCAACAGCTCGCTCAGTCTTCAGAGCTTTGGCTTCTACCCACTTGGTAACATAGTCAGTACAGACCAGGATATACCTATTGGATCTACGTCTGGAGGGAGGATCAATAGGCCCCACAAAATGAATTCCCCATTTTTCAAAAGGCTTAAGAGCCAACACTAGCGTAAGAGGAGCAGCATGTGCTAATGTTGGTTTGCCCATTCTTTGGCATTTCTCGCTTTTCTTACAGTATGTGTGAGAGTCTTTGAACAGCGTTGGCCACCAATACCTAGCCAATAAAATCTTTCTTGCCGTCAGCTCACCAGCAAAATGCCCACCGCAGGGTTCATCATGTAATGCTCTCAACACTAGGGTTGCTTCTTCTTCCTCGAGACACCTCCGATAAATGCTCTCATGGACAAAATATCGATAGAGCTGCCCCCCAATGATGCTATGGTGCTTTGCCAATGCTAACAGTTTTTGCTTCTCTCTCTTGCTTGCTCTCGGCGGGTATTTAGTGGTGCATAAGAAATTCACCAAGTCCGCATACCAAGGTACCTTAGCATCAACCTAAAATAGATGTCCATCAAGAGCATCATTGGGCACACCAAAGATTGGCTCCTCATTAACAATTCGAGATAAATGGTCGGCCAATATGTGCACTTTGCCTGGTTTGGTTACCACTGTGAATTGAAATTCTTGTAGGAGTAACATCCACCTCATCAATCGCCCTGATAGCTTGGGTTTATTAATGATGTACTTTAGGGCTTCATGATCCACATAAAACATGAAATGTTTTCCCATCAAGTAATGTCGATACTTGTTTACCGCAAAGATCATCGAGAGGCATTCCTTCTCTGTAGTCGTGTAGTTCCTCTCAGTGCTATTCAAGTTGCGACTTGCGTAATAAATAGGGTGGTCCAACTTCTTTTCATCGGCTTGGCATAGCACTGCTCCAGCCGCAATATGAGAAGCGTCGGTATGCACATGAAATTCTCTCGTCCAGTCAGGTGCTACTAAAATTGGTGCATTTATCAATTTATTTTTTATCAATTCGAAAGCAACCTGACACTCTCCAGTCCATTGGTATTGTTGGTCTTTCCTCAAAAGATTCGTCAGTGGTGCTGCTATTGATGCAAAATTTAATATAAATCGTTGATAATAATTAGCATGCCCCAAGAATCCTCTGAGTTGCCGCAAGTTTTGAGGAGGTGGAAGTTGTCTAATTTTTTCCACTTTATCCTCATCAACCGCGATCCCTTTTTCGGAAATAACATGTCCCAAGAGCAA
Organism: Ceratopteris richardii; assembly: GCA_020310875.1. Taxonomy (NCBI): domain Eukaryota; kingdom Viridiplantae; phylum Streptophyta; class Polypodiopsida; order Polypodiales; family Pteridaceae; genus Ceratopteris; species Ceratopteris richardii. The sequence continues at coordinate 57,575,306 of CM035434.1, forward strand.
TCCTCTTCGTACTCCAAATGTACACTTTTCAGGATTTAATGCGATGCCTTTTTCAATGCTTCTTCTTAAAATAGCTTCAATCCTCTCCATCATGTTTTCATCGTTGTCACTGATCGCAAAATCATCGAGGAATATTTCCATCCAATCCTGCAAATAGTCTTGATATGCAGTTATCATTGCCCTTTGGAATGTGGCCGGTGCATTGCATAATCCAAATGGCATCACACGGTATGCGTATGTGCCCCATTCCGTGGTGAAAGTAGTTTTTGATTGATCCTCTTCATGGATTTGGATCTGGTTGTACCCACTGAAACCATCCAAAAATGAGTACAATTTATGGCCAGCCACTCTGTCCAAGATTTGATCAGTAAACGGAAAAGAGAAGTGATCCTTTTTTGTGCAGTTGTTCAACTTTCGATAATCTATGCAAATACGGATTTTCTTATTTTTTTTCGGAACAACTACAATTGGTGATACCCATTCGCTGGATGCGATGGGATATATGAATCCTGCTTCCAATAACTTAGTCAATTCAAGCTTGATCAATTCCGAGTAGACTGGATTTGTCCGCCTAAGTCGTTGACATATTGGTCGGGTGCCTTCTTCCAAATCTATATAATGTTGGCAGATTCGGGGATCAATTCCTCTCAGATCACTGTATGACCATGCAAAGGCCTTGCTGAAATTTTTGAGTACCAATTTAATGCAATCTTGTACTCCATCTGGTAGCTCTGATCCCATGCTCAAGAACTTTTCTGGAAAAACTTCCCATTTTTCCACCTAAGCTTCTCGCGAATATTCCTTATTCCTTGATGACGTTGTGATTGGGAAGTGCTCCCCGACCACGCGTGCATGGTTGGCCAGTAAATCATTGTTTTTTTTTGTTTCAACCAGACCCAATTTCTTTAATTCGGCTTTTGCAATGGCTTCCGACACTTTAGTCTTACTCTTCGCTTCCTTTTCCGATTCTCGACTTCTCCTTAGAAGCTCTGCTTCTAGCACTCTAACCCTTTCTCTCAACTGTTGTACTTCCATTGTCGGAGCTAACTCCAGCTTCAACTCTTCTTTGGTAGCTTCGTTTCCCTTTGCGTCTATACTCAACATGTAGCACTCAAATTCACTGGTATGTGTCAACCATCCTAGCAAATCCTGGTCTGAGTCATCCTTGTAACATAGTGGATCTTTGTACTCGCCCCCCTTCGCGTGTTGGAGGTTGGAAAATTGCAGGTTAAATCCATCCTGTGAAAGGTCCTTGGAAGTCTCCGTGCGCAAGGCAAATCTTACCCGCAACATTTCTTGTCTAACCTTTTCCTTTGCTTTTGCTCCCTTTCCTCAGTTGTTGTCGATTTCTTGCCGGTCAAGTTTGGAGACACTTGAAGTTGTATTCGATCGCCCTTCGGTCCAATTGTGATAAATCGTGTGTGCCAATCGTGCACACATTCGGCTTGCACCAGCCATGGCCGTCCAAGTAAGATCAAGAAAGTGGCCTCTGAGGTCCTTGGTTTTACTATCAAATAATCAACCTTAAATTCTAGACCGCCCACAATTGTGCTTACATTCTTCAAAAGACCCGCAGGCTTCACTTGTGTTTGATCTGCCATTCTCAAGGACATCGGAGTTTCTTCCATGTGGTTGAGGCCCAAAGCTTTCATCATGAACTCAATCATAAGGTTGACTGCGGCTCCACTATCTAACTGAGCACCGGGGACTGCATACCCTTTAATCTCAACTGTCAGAGCTAGAGCATTCGAATCAATTTGCGTCGTAATGCTTTGAATGATCCCTTGGACATGTTTATCTTGTCTCTTTTTATCTCGAGCTTTCCTCGGCTTCTTAATATACTCGTTGTAGAATTGTTTCCTATATGCAGGTGAACATTTCAGCAATGTGCCAATGTCTAGCGTGACTTCCGTGTCTGCGAGCAACTTTACAATGTCCACTTCCTCCAAACTTTGTCTTTCCTTCCTACTCTTAGGAGCCTTTAATCTTTCAGGGAATGGTGCTATGCCTGGCACAAACTCCTTGGTCACTGGTGGAAGAATCTCTATCTCTTCCCCATCCTCAAACTCTTGCTGCTCAGCAAATCCTCCAACTTGGTTTTCTACCTCTCCATGTTCAGCTATCTTCTCTTGGCTTGCTTTTTCGCTTTCGTCTTCTGGATGCTTCTTTAAATACTCTTGAGTCCTTGTGACTACTGCCACAGTTGGCTCTTTATGTGGTTTCTTGGCCTGGTAAGCATCCGCAAAGTGCATCGACGAGCTAGAACCTTCTTGAGGGTTCGGTGTCTTGAACACTACTCCGATCGTAGGAACGTGCTCTTGAGCTCTCGATGTGGAATGCATTTGAGTATCAACATAATTCGAGGACCCTACTGGTCCTTTTTCCTTGCCAGTGGAAGCTCTTCGTTTTGGACAATCTTCATCAAAGTGGCCCTCTCCACTACAGTACCTACATAGTGGGGTATAATCAATTGGTTTCTTTTTGTTTGGACATCTAGATTGAGTATGGCCAAAGCCATGGCATCTCCAGCACTAGATTGGACCATCTCTTCTTTGATCACGTGCAACTCCTCTCGGATAGTCTCCTCCTTGACCCTGAGCACCATATCCATAAGTAGGTATGTTTTCCCAATGAGATGTAGGTGGGACACTTTGAGCGGGCAATCCCGTGTAAGGTCTTTCTCTTGTATCTCCCGATTTCATGGTCCGCTCTTCATAGGCCCTCTTGTTGTAACATCGGTCCTCCGTATGATTTGTCCTTCCACAAAAAGTGCAACGCATTCTAGGTGGTGATCTATCTGTGAATACTCTCGAGACTGTAGGGCATTCTGAAGCCAAATGGCCATAACCATGGCACTTTCCACACCATGTATTTGATCGAAACACTTGATTGGGGTTTGTAGTCACCTCTAGTTTTACTGTGTATGTTTTCTGGGTCATTGTGGCAGCTTTTATAGCTTGTGTGACCAACTCCAATATTCGTTCTTCAGTTAGCACAGGCTTTACCTCGCTTGGCGTACTAGTGGCAGCTACAAAAGCTGGGGTTGTCAATGCGGGACTTCCTTGGCGAGGATCTTTCATCGATATGTTTCCTGGGCCTCCCATTGGCTCGTATAAGAGCTCCATCTTCCTCTGTTGGCATAATTGTACTTCCTCCCAAAGCCTTGCTTGTTCCTTAGCATCTATTAAGGTTGCTGGTCTTGTCAGGCTCATATGCTGCTGCGCCGTAGGATCTCTCAATCCCGAAGTGAATCTTCTTTTCAATGTCTCATCGTTCGGGGCATTCGCACCCATCTTTCTTACCAACGTTTCCATTCTCTGAATGTAGTTATCGATGCTTTCATTGACTCCCTGTCGCAAGTAATCCATCTGTTGGGCCAATCTATCTTGGAAGCCTTGTCGTCGAAACTTTGCCAAGAAGGCTTCCTTGAGCATCTGATAAGTTCCACGCTCTTGTGGTGTCAGATTCCCATACCAATTGGCTGCCTCATCACAGAGAATAGTCGGAAAAATTCTCAACCTTTGATCCTGGTCAACTACCTCATTGGCCTCACAGGTAACCTCAAACAGTTGGATAAAACTATCTGGATCTTCGTCCCAAGCACCTGAGAACTTGGTGAAGTCCCCCAAGTGAACCGAAATCCGCTGAGCCATTTCGAACAGAGGTGTGATGTCAATATCACTTCGATCCCAAAAATTTAGCACATGCGGCCTCAGGATCCCTCCTTCAAACTTTCGCACTTGATTCGCGACTCTCCTACGGGAGTACACGTTTTTAGCAGATTTCTTTGAGCTAGTTGAGGTTGACTCAACTGGCGATTCCCACCTTTTCCTTTCTCTTTCAAGGGCTCTTCTCTGAGCGCGTTCCTCTCTTTGAGTTTGTGTTGCTCTTGAGGATGAGCTCCCCTAACTCATGTACTAGATCTGGAGTCCGCAAGCTCGGCCAACATGTGGCGCTAGGCAAACCTATGGCACTCTCTTATAGAGACGTGCCAAGCTATTCCCGGCAAACGCACCAAAATGTTAGGCTCCTAAACCCAAGAGGAAAAGATGTGGATATACGTTTATGTTTTGTCCAAATTACTAGGAATCGGTCCACTTGCCTTGCTTGAATGCAAATCAATACCCACTACAATGACTACTCTCGCAAGCGCACTCTCTCCTCATTCGCAGTTTCTTGTTCATCTTGATCTATTTCCCTTCCTCTCTTTAGTTCACTCTTCCTTTTTCCCACCTTTCACCCCCACACACTCTTCAATGTTTCTCCCTTGTACATACCCTATCACTCACTCTCTTCCTTTCCTTCCCTCTCATACACCCATTTCCTCTCTTTCTCATACACTCTTCACACTCATACACTCATGCATACATATACTCCCACAACCCCCCACTTACTCTCATTTACACACCCACACAACTACCCCTTTTCCTTTCTTATTCACCCTCACTCCTTTTCACAGACACCTATTTTTTTCTCCTCTTACTCTCATGTACTCACTTACACACACATGCATTCCCACACATATATTAAATCCACAAGCACAAAAATACTTCCCCCATATCAATGCGCCATTCCCAAAGTAGTCTCCATAAAATATCATGAACATTTGTTGTTGTTTAGAAAGTGTTGCCCTACATAGATAGAATTACTAACCTGTAACATGATAACTTCCCTGATCAGACCCGAATCTTATGCTTTAAGCCATATGAGTATGTACCTGTTCTACTTCGATAGGGGCTAAAATCGCTATAATGATTGTGGTTCCCCCTCTCCAAGGAGACAAATCTTACACATGGTTTAAAGTATGCCATGTTAAATCCTCAAGTAACACAACAGAGAAGCTTACTGCCATGGATGCTACCAACCACCACCATGTTAGAGGGATTGCTTTCCTTTTTTCATAAGCATCGTTCACCTGTCCAAAGCATCGCTCCAATAGAAGCACTCAGACCAATGATGTACACATCCACTCCACCTTGCTTATTGATGCTGGCAGCTACATAGTTGGATGCTCTTGAATCTTTCTTTCTTCCTCATATCAGTTGGGCCTCCCACGCCTTGTAATATTCAGCATTTAGTTCGAGAACCTCCTACTGTTGCTCTGGATTACCTCTCTCTCAGCCACAATGATCAGTAACATTATTGCCCACCGAACAGCAGACCTTCCCCTTTTTCCTGTCCTTCATCACGTGGAAGTTTTGTGCCCCCTTGGCTTGTGCAATTTCTGTGTGGTTTTCCTAGTTCAAAAGTAACATGGGATGCCATATGCAGGGAAGATGTAGTACAACCAACAAAAGACCGCATACAACACAGAATATAGTGCACTACTCGAATGCACCCCTTCGAGGGACCAAGGCATGATTTTCATTTGGTGAATGGTGTGGGGATTGGGCATTCCTTCAATTGGTTTGGCTCAAGTTCGTAATTATGAGCATAACTATGAGGACGTAATTGCTTAGTCATGATAATAACCAAGCATGATTATCAAGGAAATTGCTTACCCTTGTTTTGGGATTGACTCTAGAGTCGGGGACGTGCTTGATAGAACTGTGCAGAGGTTGTATCTTTCATGTTTACAAGTAGAAATCCCTTTGAACAACACCTTTTGTTCCCTTCTTGCTTCCATCGCGATTCTTTCTCAACATCCCAGCAAATGTGACCTGAGGTCCATCCCCCTTGCACTCTGACAGTAGCAGTTTTTTTTGTTTTTTAATGAATGGATAGAATCCACTCCTTTCCATAAGATGCACCCTCCACGATTAACAGCTCGAGCAGTAGCCTCCTAAAATCCATGGCTGAGCCTCCCTTAATACAATCCCTTCTGAGGTGTGCAACGCTAGAGCAGCCCCTTCTTTTCGATGCAGCCAGCAGCGTGATAGCCTCCTCGACTTCTCCACCACGTAGAGTTATCTCCAGCACTTTCCCCCTTCTAGTATGCGAAGCACCAGTGGCACCCAACCTAATCCTTCCCTGTCTTAATGTCCTCCTCTCCCCTCTGCTATGATATGGTTATCAATAGGATCACCTGCTCCATCCTTCCCTAGAAGCCCTCCTCCTCTATACTCTCCTCCTTCCTCCCATGTACTGACACACAAAAAACATAACAACAAAGAACGCTTCCCCAAAAACCTCTTCCGCTAGCGAGCCCCTTTGGGAACGATAAGCCAAGCTTCCCCTATCTGCTCTTGGCAATGAGCGACAGAGCCTGCAAAAGCCCCAACCCTTCCGAACTCCCCCCTTCTATACTCTGTGTCCTCTTCCTTCCAGCACACACCAGTAGACAAGCGAGAGAGTCCGATAAAAGTTTGCCGCCCCTCCTTTTGTCAGAACTGCAAAAGAAAAACGGAATGCAACAGAGTCTTGGCTTTTATCCAATAATGCCGCCACCTCTTTCACACTGTTTGGGTCACCATCTCTTGCAGCAATTAACAATCTATTGACTTTGCCACGAGCTGCAAGTGCACCAGCTACATCAGCTCATTTCCTCATCATTCACATGGAGCCTTGACCTTTTACATCTCGTTCAGCCTTTCTAAAGCCATGAGCTGAATGAGAGCCAACCCGCAAGTGTAACCTTTGTCTGCTCAAAAAATGGTAGGAGCTTTCCACAGCAAAAGGTTGAAGATTCCATATTGTACTCTCTAGCCTCGAGGGCTTCCATGTTGTATTCCTTTCATAATAATCTCCAAGAAAAGTTGTCATTTTAGTCTCCATGTCATATGTAGCTTAAAACCCGTAGAGAGCACCCTGAACCTATTCGATAGCCTTAACAAGATGATGCTTCATAAGGGAACAGATTTACAAAAGTGATAATCTTTTAAACCAATTGCTCTTGTTAGATCATCATCGTTTTGAGGACTTATCCATAAAATCTTATGAGCACTTCAAGATATGAACAAAAGTGTTGAGATCTGGGTGGATTCCTTCAAACTGCATCAGCTTAACACAAGTAATTGCATCTTGAATATGCCCGTATTCTCCATAACCTGCAATCAAACATATTTTCTTGCCAAATAGAACCACATTAGTGCATAAAAACCAATCATTTCTTGAGCTAACAGCTTCCATTTCTCATCTCCTCTCAAACCTATTAGGATTTTCCTTACCAATTTATCTTCCTCAATATCTTCATCAAATACTCCTAATTCATCTGGAATGTCCTTCATCCTTGTTACATAATTAGAAATGGATTAAGAGGCCTTCTTCTTGAATGTGGTAAACTCTACCCACAAGGATGCCTTCCTTGACTTTGTAGTATTTTGGAAATGCTCCTCCAAAGCATTCCATATGTCACTTGCACTTTTAATTCCTCTAATATGAGGTAGCAAGTAGTCATTAACTCCCACATAGATAATGCTCCTTGCTTGAGCATCCTTCTTCATCCAAGTCTTCAAATATGAGAGTTCATCCCTAGTTGGAACACTAGGATCTCTAAATTGTGGTTTTTCTTCTTCACTTGTGATGTAACCTATCATACATTTGCTCATGAGATGAGGTTCCATCCTCGTTCACCAAGCTGGATAGTTTTCTCTATCCAGTTTCTCTATCTAAAGAGAATCTCCCATTCTTTCGTCATCTATGTATTAAATTCTTCAAGCTTAAGCTTTATGAGGAATAAGTGTACCTTTACTTTGAATGAAGTTCCTTTTGATCTTCTTGATAGCTTTTGGCCTCCTTCTCAAGCTTTCTCTTAAAGCTTTCACCTTTTGAACATTCAACTATTGATTTCTATATGACTGCAGCAGTCGGGGTCCTCCTTTCTTCTATTTTGATGATTCTTGTTCTGATACCACTGATGGAGAGTGTTAATCTCAAAAAGAACAAGTTACACTTGATGTTAGAGCACCCCTATATCAAGAATAACTCAAAACCTTTACCAATTTGGAAGACCAATATCAGATTATGAAAATTTTGAACTATCTGTGAAGAGAGTCATTTCTCAGAAAAGTCTGCCGCACATAACTCACTCATTGACTGACCAAATGTGTAAAGTTTTTTATGAAACTTTGCACAAGGTGCCATCTAAATATTTTGCACCTTCTCCAAGTTAAATCATCTCAAAAAGGTCAGTTGATTTTGAGAAATGATCCAAACAATTCACCTATGTCTAAAACTATACTTCTCTATAGTTGACTTTGGAACCTATAATGTTTAATGCATATTTCTCTCAAACTACAACCCGTTTATTCAAATTCTTTTAGCCATAGGTAGCTTACCTTCCAAATTAAAGAATGAGTGCTTGCTTCCTCAAAAATTTACAGTGTAGAAGAAGAACTGACCAAAACATTAGCATCAAATTAGTGCTTGTTACAAACTTCACTTCTTCACATTTACGCATGTAAATGTTCCTACTCTCAATTCTCTCAGCTTGATCACAACTAGGATCTGAAAACTTGTAGAGAGGTCAATCAACTATAGAATTAGACTTGTACAAAAGCATTTCACAAAAGATTAAACACAGAAGGAGTACTCAGCAAAAGATTGGGTACAATTTCTCTTCTTCTCTGAAAAATTTTACATCTGAATGATGAGAGAGATTTTCTACACTTCTTAAGTGTCTAATGAACCTTGGAACTTCTAATTCATCATATATCATGCTCTCGCATACTTGCGCCGACTTTCTCCTTGTATATATAGGCATATATGTACAATCTCATGACCATAACAAAGGTATAAGTGAGCTAACTACAAATTAATGTACATATGTATACAAGTCTTCATTTCCTGAATATGTTCTATCTTCAACCTTTATTTGTTGATCTTTTCTTCATCCTTTAACTTCAAGTCTTTATCCAAAACATCAATTGGTGGTTGACTTGCACCAACATGTCTCATCTCAACAAATATCTATATGATCTAAGGATGTGAGGGCCTAACAGTAATAGGGGAAAAGAGGCCTAATCTATGATGTAGAAAATCCTTCCAAGGCTTAGGGCTTTGAAGCATTCTACAAAGAATAGACTTGTTCAAGAAATCTTAGCTTGAGCAGGGCTGCCATCCCCTCTAGATGAAAAAAATTCCTAATTAGCCACTAGGTGTGGTTAATACAGGAACTCGAAAATATCCAAGAGGAGGTGATAAACAACAACCAAGAGAACCTAGTTGACTTGTTTCTTAGGTGATACCTCAAGACCAATATGGAAACCCAGATAGGGAACCATAGTGCTAGGTGGAAATCCACTAAAATTAAGCATAGGGGAGCCAACTAGGGCAAGCATCCGTGCCAATCCAAAAACCACATGACTTCTGCCAATTAATTTCACACCAGAGGTATCACAAAATCTTTTAAAATCATACTAGATTCTAACCATATTAGCCTCATCATCTTGTAAGTAAATGGTGGTATCATTAGGAAACTCATCATCCAATAGAGCTTATTCTTTGATAAGAAGCCTGATACCCTGTAAAGTAGTGTCCCAAGAAGAGAGAGGATCACTCATGTTCTCATTAAACAAAAGTAACAGAGCAGAAGCCAGAGAACAAGCCTATCTAACCAATCTCAAAATGCTTAAGCTCTCCCCTTGGCCTCCGGTCATAAGAACCTAACTATTGCTAGAGCGGTAAAAGGAAGCTAGACACTGGATGTAGCCAACAAGGAAGCCCATATACAACATAGTGTCCTTAAGAAAATCCCAATCAATCTGATCCTAGGCATTCTCAAAGTCCAATAGTATAGCTGCAAGCATCGCATTGCATATCCGGGCAAGGGAGACAACCTCCTAAAAGTGAAGATGTTGTTAAGGATACTACAACCGTTGAAAAACCCCATCTGATTCGAGTGAATTAATGTTTCAAACAATGGCTACAATCTCAAACTTAGAGCCTTCACTAGAATTTGGTAGATTATATTTCTTGATATCATCTAGGTTCTTCCCCTCCTTGGGGATGAGAAAAATCAAACCCTGAGCAAGAGACAAGGGAGGTTGATCACTATTCATGACCTCTTGGAAGGCAAATTTGTTCCCATCACCAATGATCCCCTAGTAGAGGAGAAAGAAACTAGGAGAGAGACTATCCTCATGAGGGCAAGTGTCCCTAGCGAAACCACTGAAAGCATCAAGAAGCTCACTATCAATAAACAAGGCAACAAGCAAAGCTTGCATCTCATCACTCATAGAATGCCACAGATACTAGAGGACGTAGCATCTACTCTCCTACCAAGTATCAGATGGAGTCTCTATAGATAACAAGATGTAGTAAAATTGAGTGGAAATATCTCCTAGGTCCTGAGGCTTCATAGCCATAGTGCCATCTATTGATGGAGCTCTCTGATCCCACTACGCACATGTCTAGACTAGATTAGAGAGAAAAATGCACTAAAAACATGGTCACCAACCTAAGTCCAATGAGAAGATTGTCTATGGTGGAAAAGGTAGATCTCGTATTTTTGGCCTCCCGTAATCCTTGTTGTGCATGGGTAAGATGTGAGCCACTCTACTCGTAGTTTGGATGATGGTCTGAGAGTCGCTAGAGGGAGGCAATGCCCCTATGGAGATTGCAGACAAACTCTTCGGGATGAGTTAGCCTCCTAGCACTCTCCTCATGTTAAAGCAAGCTAATCTACTGAAGGCCAATCACCAAGGATTGAGCCCAAGAGCCCACCTCCAAAGGCAACTTAGACCAAATCGCCGCAATCTCATCCGTTAGGCTCTTATCAAGCTAAATATGCTTAGTAATGTGAATAAACATGCCACCCTTGGTAGCTTCCTGCGAAAGGGTGGCAAACGCTAGGGCATGATTAGACAAGCAGAAGCTCACACAATACATGTCATATCATCACAATCAACGAATACATCACTAACATAAGTGCAATCAATCCTAGAGAGATTAATGCCTCCAATCTGTTTGTCAAAACACAAGAAGTGAAGATTCTCTCTCTCTCTATCAAAGCCCTCTGTAGGAGAGATGATGTTCTTGAAGCATCAGAATATCAATGGGCCCGCTGACCAAGTATTTATGGAGCTCCTATCCAAGCTGAGCTCTATAACACAAAAACTATGGACCTCCCAATCCTTGAACATTCCATGAAAGAACCCTCATGGAGACAGGACAAACCAACAGGCTATTGTAGTAGCTAAATGAGCCATCTTCAAGGTTGGTTGGGATGAGGAGTAATCCGCATCCAAACATCCTTGATAAGAAGTTGACTGCTTCAAGAGGACCCTGCAAAGGCTAACCCAAGTGGACTCACCTCATTCCCATGGGTGCTACTCTCTGAGCTCCTCCTCATGTATATACATATAACATGATCGAGTGTGAGTGTCTGCAATCAAATAAGGAATGAGCTAACTCTCTTGAAGACTAGGAATGAAAAGAATGAGATGACTCTCTTGAAGACAAAAATCACAGAGGATTTTTCCCCACATGGGCTATCTATCTAACCAAGAAGTCACTGTAGAGAGATTTTCAAGATCAAGAGGTTGAGGAATCAGGCTACTTGGGGGTCCGAGAGAGGAAGAAGGCCCATGGGAGGAAACTCGAGGAGTGGGACCATGAGAGGTGTGATCTTGCTCCAACTCTACATCTACGACTACAACTGAATCCCCTTATAGTGCACTAAAATGGTTCCCCATGGCAACAAAATCTTGTCAAGCGAGGTGTTGAGTCTACTTCCCCATTTGGTACCTCCACATAGGCTTCCATGACCTTGTGGTAGATGAAGTAGGATCAAATGGAGTAGCTAGGGCATGAGGGTGATGAAGGGGTCCATCCTCATCCCATATTGACCAAATCGAGGACCCGGGGAGGGGAAAGGAGGACGAGATGCCAATGTAGAAGGTCTATGTGGGTTCTACCAAGAGTGCTACCTAGATGGATGCATGGCCCTCAAAGGGCACAACTTCACAAGGTGACCAACCTTGTGAGAAGCAAAACACTAATTTGGCAAGCCCAAATACTCGACCTACTAAACCATCCACTTGCTTGAAAGGGAGCTCAACATCTAATGGTAAGTATGTAGGGTTAGAGATAAGAATCGTAACTGATGGAAGGCCCATGACCTTGGCCACAATAAAAAATGTCGACTTTAAGATTTCCAATAAAATATCAACAGATCCCCCCATTTGGGGCAACTAAGGAAGATATTCATAGTGGAGGCTAGGAAAGTAGGCCATCATAAGAAATCCATGTGCTTTCGGAGGATTGAAAGCTAAAGAAGAGCTATCGATGGATCAAGTCCATGTGTTCAAGGACATGTGTGCGCATGCCTAGCTCAGAAATGCGATTGGGGATAACGCAAAAACCCGATTTGATACCTCTAGAGGCTCGAGCTCCACTTGGTAGAAGTTGTAACCGAGGGTTTGAATATCAACTAGCATGCCAACCTCTCTAAGTAAGCTCTGGATAAGGTCCCTGAGTTCTTCATGATTCAGGTGCAATTTGAGGACCTTAGAAATGATTGAGCAAGCCGACCCTCAAATTCTAAAGCTAGGCTTGCTCTACCCTTATGAGAACGGGAGAGTTGAATAGACAAGGAGTTGAGGTGGCTGAGGGGGTTTTTACGACTCCTTTTGTGGGGAGACTCTGGGGCCATTCCTGTTTGATTCATGCAAAGAGAGAAGAGGTATGGGCTTGTGGGACCTCAACAACACCCCACATACAAGGGTAGGTAGGAAGAGGCCAAGAATCCATGGAAGGGAACGACAAGGGGGGACGAAAAGATGAGAATAGAGTACTTCATTCACTGATCCCTTGAGGTACCTAAGTATTGTTTTGACAGCAAGAAGATAAGGAAATTTAGGTTCTACATAAATTATCATGTGCTATATTAGTCTCATGAGTGTAGCATATAAAAGGTATCCATCAATTGACCTATAGATAGTGAAATTCTACATCTTGTCACCTTCATACAAGCCAAACTTCTTCAAGAAGTCAAGAATGCATCTCCTCTTCATCAAATAATATATATCTTCTTCTTTGTATAGTACTTCAATCCCCAGAAATTACTTCAAGATCCCAAAATCAAAGATCTTAAACTCACATCAAATCTTCCTCCTTATTTCATTGATGTGTTCTTCATCATTTGCTATAATAATTAGACCATCAACATATATGCAATTAAATATTCTTCTAATAACTTCTTTCTTCACAAAGACTAATGGGTCTATGCAAATTTAGAAAGTAATATACAATCTTTGGTTACAATCTATTGAGGATTCCTTGAATCCATAAAGAGCCTTCGGAATCATGCGTATATGATGTGTAATCTTTTGATCTTCAAGGCCTTGAGGTTTCTGTGTGAGGACTATCTCTTTAAGCTCTCATTTCGGAAAGCATTCTTCATATCCAACTGATTAATTTTCCATCCATTAGTATCTACAATCATAGAAAAATCCTTATGGTGGTAATCATGGCTAGTAGAAAAAGTGTCTCTTCAAATTCTATGCAATAGATTTGAGAAAAACCTTAGGAAACCCACCATGTTTTCTACCTAGAATTACTCCCATCTACATGCTGATTTACCTTATAAAAGCATTTGTTTCTAATGATTTTCATGTCCTTTTTTCTTCGCATAAATGTCCAAGTTTTGGTTTCCTTGAGAGCATTTACTTCCTCCTTCATGGTATCATTCCATTCCCTATGCTTATTTGCTTCTTCAAAATGATTAGGTTCTTCACATGCTATGACTTGACTCATATAGGCATAGTGCTTTGCTATGAATGAAACATAAGTTAATGTTTGAATGGTGTATTTTACCCTATAAGTTGACCTTACCTCACCATTAGGTGGTAAAAGTCTTCTTATTCATATCTTGAATGATCTTACTATTGGATTTTTTTAATTTTTCAATTTCTTCATGACTTGTTCAATGCATTTCTACCCATAGGTGGCCTTCATCATCTACCTTCTCTTTCCCTTTGTTGCATCCTTCAATTGAATGTACATTGTTGCTCAAATTTACCTGTCATAGTTATGTAGCAATTTTATTTTTTGTTTTCTTTGAAGTTATTAGATCACTTATCTTCATGCTCTATTGATGCTCTTTGAATGTCTTCTTTATTTCTTATGCATCTTCCACCGAGAACACATCTATGATATTATACTATGGTAGAAACGCATGACATACTACATCCTTAGAAACCTTAATCACTACTTACCTCATTTGACATGTATTCACCTCCTCCATAAAATCTTAATGTTTGAATATACTTCACTATTTTCTTTTCCATCATAGCCTTGAAATTTTGAAAGTAAGTAGACATCTCACTCTTCTTTTTGATGAAATATACCCATAATTTCCCTGTATGATCATCAATGAAAGTGACATAAAACCTATAGCCTCCCATAGATGTGGTCTTTGCAGGATCTCAAACATCTATATCTACTGTTTCTAGCATTTTCTGAGTAACACACTTGTCATGGGAAATGATGCCCTTGATTGTCTACCGAATTGACATGCTTCATATACCTTTTGCATCTCTACAATCTTGAGGTTTGGTAGTGCTTTGACAGGATCCTTCAATTGCATTAATTTCAGCCTTTGCAAATTTGCATGTAGCTTGTGCCAAATCTCTATATCTATAATAACACATGCACCTTTTGCAAACATGGCTACATTCATTTTTTGAATTTTTGCGTTTAAGGTGAAAATCCTACCCACTTTGCTTCCCTTGGTTTTTACTTTTCTACATATAATCGACCATCAGCATTGAGCCTGACTTGTAATCCCTTCTCAACCATTTATCCACCAAAAAATATATTCTTTTCTATTGCAAAACATGCAGTACATCGGCAAGATGTTTTACCTTGCCATCCTCCATGGATAGTGCTATGATTGTTGTGTGCTCGATAGGATATGACGTATGAACTAGTAATTTTTGCAAACTAATTAACCATTCTTCATGACTCATCATGTCATTTGAAGCACCTGAATCAACATACTAGACATTACCATTCATTTTTGAGACATCAATAGACATCATATTCATCATGTGAAGTTTTACCATGAATAACTTCTCAGAATCATTTTCACTTGTTGAGGCATAGTTGCTTTGCTGCCTTCTGATATTTTGATTCTTCAACCTGCAATCATGTTCAAAATGACATGATGTATCACAATTCGAGTATCCTTTACTGTCATTACCTAAATCATTTATTTAGAATTTTTTGTAGCCTCTTTGGTTGCCCTTTCCTTAAAACTACCCCCTACCTTTTGCATGATTCTATTATTGACTTGGTCTTTGTTGTTGTTTCATCTTCCACTTTTGAAGCCTCTTCCTTGGCCTTTTCCTCTGCTAGAGTAGAATAACTACTTAGAATCAGCTTTTCCTTGGGATTTTGAGTCTTTTCCAAGGCCCTTTTCTTTAATTATCAACATGGACACCAGATTACCAAAATTCTTAATATTTTCTATAGTCTACTTACATGTAGTTCCTAGACCACAAAGAAACACTTCCTTAGCATTGAGAAATGAGGGGGAGTGTTTAAAATTAAGTCTCAATCATACAAAAGGACTTATCTATTATATTTTCAAGTAGAACAATAAAAAAGGAGGACCCAAATTTGTGGAATCAGGTTAGAAGCTCCACAAAAATCGATAACATTCAAATCTCTTCAATTACCCACCAAAAAGTGCACCTACATTGATTGATAGGTGGTTAGCTAGAATTTAGGAAAAGTAAAAGTTTTATATAATCTCCATTTCCCTTTTTTTTCTTGTTTTTTTATGAGATCCATGATTTTCTCACTTAGTTTAATGAATTCCTAAACTCTCACAAGTAGCTTCGTTGCTTACTTATCTAATTTTCTCATGATTTTGTTCCTCTCTATCTAGAGGCATAGTTAGGCTTTCACAATTCAATTTGTACTAGATTGCAAAGAATTATTTGCTCTTTCATTGTACTTCTTTTTATTGATTTGAAGCATCATTTTGTATCTCCTATAGTGCTCCAAATTATGCTAGAGTTTTAAGGTCTTTTACTAAGTGAGTTGTGATAAATTTCCAATTTTGTGAAGTTATATCTCTACATATAGGCAGAGAGTTTTGCAAACTCATAGCCTCTCTTGCAGTGGATGATTCTCAGAGTTAGAACATCTATTTAAAATCTTTTTTGATAGCTTTGAGTGTCTAGTTGATGTCTCAGAGTTTCATTCTAAGTGGTTGTAGAGGTAACGAGAAAATTTAAGGAAATTAAGCATATATCACAATTTGTGGGTCTAGTGGAGGGAAGCCATCTTCCATAGCTGGATAAAGGTGTCAGAATCTCCCCCATCAAGAATAGGAGTAGAGAAAATGGGATGATGCAGCTGAATCATCGATGAAGCAAGATGTGGATTATGGAGAAAGTGATGTTGCTATCATGAATAGACGCATGACGAGATCCAACACTATCTTGTAGACTACATTCCTAATGACCGAACAATATGGGATGATTACCACATAGTATTGTGAAGTAGGAATGAATATTGAGTAAAATACTATACTTTTTAAACAACAATCACACACACATACATACACATACACATACACATACTATTCTGAAGTAAGAATCAATGTTGAGTCAGACAATCACAATAGGTTTTGAATCATAATCATACACACATATGCATAAACACATATACACATACTATTGTGAAGCAAGAATCAAAGTTGAGCGAGATAATCATAATACTATTAAAATCACACACATACACACACACATGCACACATACAGATACTTATGTGAAGTAAGAATCAATGTTGAGTGAAAAAATCACAATAATTTCTAGCTCACAATCATACACACACATGCATACACACATACACATACACACTATTGTGAAGTAAAAATCAATGATGTATTATAAAATCACAATAGTTTTAACTCACAATCATACACATGCATACAGAGATACACATACACATACTATTGCAAAGTAAGAATCAATGTTGATTAAGACAATCATAATAGTGTTAAATCACAATCATAAACAGACATACATACATATATGCATGTACATACACACATTCATACACATAAAAATCCACTAGCATATATGTAATGCTAAAACATCTCAAAAATATTGTTCAATAAGACTCAAGTTAGGATTCAAAAAACCAAAATAACATCTAAACTATAAAAATCCTAAAATAACTTAATTCTTAATTTTAAGATTCAAATGGGAAAACCTCTTACCTCTTGCATTTTTTGAATGTACTTGAGCCTTTCAAGGTTAATATGCCCAATGTATCTAGGTGAAAGTTCCTATTCAACTATCCTATTATTGCCATAGGAGATAGATATTGCCTTTGATGAGCCTAATTTCCTTATATCGAATAAACTTCCTACCTTCCTTCTTTTTCTTTTCAAGGAACTCCTAACCATCCATAGGTTCTTTAATAAAACATCCTATATTATTAACTTTTAGCCCGATAGCCTCTTTCAACCCTGCGCCTAGCTAGAATAAGATTTTTAATCATGGTAACATATAATATCTTTGATAGCCTACTTGCTTTGTGCCTTCCTTCAATCTTAATGTCTCTCCTATGTTTGATTTGACGTTCTATATTGTCAATTGTTTTTGCATATCCCTTTTTCTTTGGGGTCTACAAATTACAAAACGAATATTCTCATGATGGTGAGTTGCTACTACAACCACTATCAATATTTTACAATTGATAATATTGACTAATTGAATCGCTTCCATGTCTCATAGATAGAAATTTTCATTCTCATTTGATGTTGAGTTAAAATAATTACCTTGTTTCCTATTTGTGTGGTTCCATTGTGTTGAGTCCCTACAATAACACTCATTTGCATGGTGTCCATGTTGAAATAACAAAGAACTATTCATAGCCTACTTAACACCATCAAGCTACCAAACTATGGAGGAATAAATCAAACATAATAAAACATGATGAATTAAGTAAAATGGAAATGACTTACATAAGATTCTCTATGATCATGGAAACTCCATGAGGAGAGGATGCTCACTTTTGGAAATGGGAAAGAGTGAAAGGCATACGTAGAGTGAAGGGAGGCTTGCTCATATGGATTTTGGGAGAATTCCCTTGCATGTGGGATAATAGGACTTGTATGAGAATGAATGTAGACTTAGAGAAAGGGATGGAGCATGGAACTCTCAACATTCCCCTCCATCTTATGACACTTTTGTTTTTAATATGGGGAAGGATCAGTTAGTCCATTGGGTTTTTAGATCTAAGGACATAAGGATCCTTAACCATAGCTTCGACATAGGACATCCACGTGTGGGACATATGGCATCCCTTGGTTTTTAGCCCCATGGACATATGGGATCCATGGTGTGTGGGACATATGGCATCCCTCATATCTTGGGACATATGGGATCCCAAGATATATACTTTTTTCACTCGAGCACAATGGAAGCACCATCCTAGCAAGGATAGACCTCATAAATGTCCATCTATGGACGCATCAAGATGATATAAGGATGAAGTGCGATATGAGCACTATGATATGCACACATACACACACATGCACAAACAAGGTAAGACAAAGAGATGAGCAGTGGAATCTCCTACTGCATTAGAGCAATTTTACAACTCATACAAGCACAATCTCCAAATGGCTAAGTGAGAAGTACTATGATATGCACACACACACACATGCACACATAAGGTAAGACTAAGAGAAGAGAAATCAAATCTCCTATTGCATTAGAGTGCTTTTACAGTTCATACAAGCCCAATCCCCAAATGGCTAATCAAAACTTGCTAACCTAAAAGATGACTTCTCTAGTTCTCTTTACAGTTTTTTGATGAGTTTGGCCTATTCAGACCTAGTGTATGACCTAGTAAAAAATTAGGTTTCTAAGCTATTTTGAGGGCTCAAATGAGCCCCAAGGATGATGAAATTTGAAATGGGGATCGTACTTGTGCTAAGATGTTAGGCATACAATCTCAAGATACTCTTGAGTAACTAGGCCCTCCTTTTAGGTTTAAAAATTTTACCTTTGTATGTTCTCAAGAAGTTCCTCTGGTTTAAATTGTATGGAAAAGTTGGTGCTTTTCCCGTAACTTGTTATATATCTTCATGGTAGTCTTCCAAAATGAAACAATATGGCATATATTGCCATTTTGAAGTGATGACAGGCCTCCAATGAGCTAGATTATCGAAGTATTTTGATCGCAATACAATCTCCTTAATAGTTTCCAAGGCCAATACTAGTAATTCCACACATTTATTGTGGGTTTTGTCAATCTTCTCTACTTGTTTAAGCCATGTAGGTATAGATAAATCATATGTATCTTGGCCTTCTTCTATGACATTGCCTTTTGGTGTGGGTTGTGGTTCATACTCTTCATTTAACAACTTATCTACTAGAATTTCAACCGTTTCTTCCACTTCTCGTGCCTTAGGCAACAATGCAGGTCTCTCATACTATTGTAGTCTGGTTTGCAACTATTACGATCTGACTCTATAGATTGGAAATATTTTCTAACTCTATAGCAGAAAGGGTACTGGTGTGTTGGGATTCCTGTAGGTTGTTCTCTTTATAGTTTAGTGACTTCTTCTATCAACTTGTCATGTGCTTCTAGAAGGTTAGTATAATCCTCTAATATAATTTGTATGTTGTTTGGAGAGACTGCATGAAACTTAATGGGTCTCATGGGTACACATGGAGGCTAGCATATTCTCTATAATCGCTTCAAGCTTATCCACATTTTTTTTTCTTTAATCTCTAATTCTCTTCCTTTTTCCAGCGCTAAGTGTCTGCTCAACAATGTCATTATGCGAATTAGTTTGGCATTCCATCTTTACACATAATAGATCTTCCTTTGTATTGACAACTTATTTGTTATGTTCTTGCACTTGAGCTTCCAACTCTACATTTGCCTGTTGAAGAGTAGTATACTATCCTTAAATGGTTCTGTTGGTGTTGGTCAATGTTGATATTATCTCCTTGAGTTGAGTAGATTGTTCTTGTAACATTATGTTGCTTTGTGCAAGCAATGAATACTCATGGCATAATTGATTTTCACAATTAATCATTGTTATTATAGCTAAATCAAGATTAGATGTAGTGCTAAATCAAGATTACATGTAGTGATATTGGATCTAGTTTATAGTGTGTTATATGCAAGTGGGATGGGAATAGGAATGAGAATTGTGGATTCAGATAGAAAAAGAACATTCAGTGATGGTGATATTGGTGGAGGGGTGATTGGGGATTTTGGAAGTATGGGGGATGGGGGAGGTGTAGTGAGTGGTGATAATATGTCCATGGGTTTGGACATGATTATGTGTATTGATTGATAGTGAAAAGTGGTATTGTGGTTGCTTTGTGTGATGGTGTGCTTGTGATACTAGACAAAAATTGTGTTGAAGCAGAAATAGATTGGATCTTCTATGGTAAATCAAAAGGATCCTATTCAACACATGAAGATTCTAGTGTGTCCCAAGATGAAGGACGTGTAGATGGTGGATGGGAAGTTGAAGAAAAAATACAATGGATGGGAAAGGGTATCAATATGTGCTCGAATATGGGAGGAACAAGGGTTGGAGAGGAGTTGGGTATGTTGCAATTTTTAATAGAATATAAGATGGAATGGAGGTGGATTGGAAAACTAATGTTCTGATATTAAGCTCGATGGTGTAGAAAGGCTAGAATTATAGAAGGGATTTATATGGGAAGAAAAGATTTGAGTGTGTGAACATGGGCTACAAGACTCAAAACTTGGGATGGGCATGGTTGTAGGTAAGAATTGGTGGTGACGGGTATTTTGGTGGCAGTGGTTACGATTGGATCTAGAGTTTGCAAGGCTGACATTACATGGAGGGAAAATTGAGAGGGTATGTGAGGTGCTATTTGGAAGGTGGTTTCTAGCAATTCGCTAACAACCTCAATGGTGGAACTTTGAACAATGGAGATAGTGGTGGTGGTCAAAGAAGAAGTTGTGGGGATCAAAGGTATTTGAGTGGTTTTTTTCCTAACTAGAGTAGAGACCTTACTCTTCCTACATTGTATTGTACATTGGGTTTCTTGATCATGTGGTTGAGAGCTTTAACAACACCTACTACTCTGCTAGAGCTCATATGGAGTGGATGAATGTGGGATCCACACTATCTTCTACAGGTGTTCTAACACTACTTGACTTCATTGTTCTTATAACCTGTTGTGGGATGGAATGTGTTGCATAGTGTTATGTAATCTTTTGAGAGTTATTGTGTAGGCTGGTTCATCTTCCTCTTCATGATGGTTGTGCTGCATTTCTTCACCCTACGGCTTGGGTGATTACTCTTCTTCAACCAATGGAGTGTGGCACTCTTCCTCTATATGTTGTTGTTCTTCATGTCTTTCAGATGGTCATTTTATGTTTTTTGTTTGGAGGTGAGTTGTGAACTATGGAGGTGGTTGGTGCAGTTATGGGTGACACTTCTAGGGTGGTGACAACACCTCATGGTTGCAGACATTAGATTATTTCATGCATACGATTTGGTTGAGGGTTGCTAAGGGCCTTCTTTGTCAAAAAAGTTACAATTGTGCTTGACTTATTGGAATATGATATGCCAAACACTTATAGATTATCCTTGTATTGGCATAACACCAGTTTAGAAGCTTTTATGGTGCCATCTTGCATTTGCTGCATAGAGCAAGTCTATGATCCAATGAGGTAGATCTATCTTGATCTCTGGTAGCCCTACCAAGTATAAGTTGATCCAAATATTCTTATGAGGTTTTGTGAAGCAATATTTCCCTACAAAGGTGAAGTGTTGCATGCAAATTTGCACAGGGAGAGATAAATTTGGCATGATGGTGGTCATCCAATTGATCTTTAGTATATCTCTCTTCTTCATGAAATTTAGTATCTATGTCTCTTTGTCAATAGGAACATGTCTGCCTTGCATATTGAGAGCTTCACTAACCAATTTTTTAGATCGTTTGAATCACTTTGGTTCTTGGTTGGGCAGGAGTGAGGGTATGATAAAATTACCAATAAGATCCTTGTTTGACCTTGGTTAGAGAGTCTAAATCAAGTAGTAGCCGCTCAAAAGTTTGGCTTCTACAATGGTGCACAGAAATAATTGAGTAGTACTCATTCCCATGTATTCTATAATTTTTCTAGGTTTTGTAATTCCTCAAATTCCATGGAAAAGAATTGAAACTCACTCCATGTATTTTTGAACACACATTCTGACTCCAATATATAGTGGATCTGTTTGACCAACTCATTGAAACACTGAGAGTTTGCATATACTCTCTTTGTTCACCCTGATGGAGGGTGCAGGATGGGAAAGGCACGAGGAAAGTTTTGGAATTAAGGGGGTAATTCTTTAGGGTAATCTTCCATAGGCATGGTATTGATCTCGAATTTTTGGAACTAGAGACTACTTCTTCTATTGCTTATTCATACTTGCAAGTGCTTCTAGATCTACTATGACAAGGAAAAACACATTAGTAGTGTCAAAGAAACTTTTCAATACCTTGGTCCCTTTCCAATATTGATATGCTTTCCTTGTTTCCTTCGTTTGTATGAGATTTATTGTTGAAGTTTGAGTGATAGTGCAAGTCTCTAGACTCCCTATATGCATTTTGGAGAGTGCATGATCTCAACATGATTTTAATGATCCATTCATATATTGCAAGGTTTTTTGGATAATGGTTTATTACAATGTTTGTTGACTTTGAATGATTTTCTTATGGCATTACAAGAGATGGTTATTGGTTTATACACTATTGAAGGATGGTGACTTGATTTGGCCTTGGGATTGTTTAGGTACCCATTTGCAAACTTTTCTAGAAACAAAATTACATGATTAATCAAAACAACAGGTGTATTTCTAGGTGAATGATGGGTTGGGGTGGACTGAGATTTCGTAGAAACTAAGAATGTAGGGGGGGGGGGGGGGGGGGGGGGGTTGGGACCTCAAGTAGGTCTAAGGCACCCAAATTTGTGAGTTATTAGGGTCTACCTTCACTGATCACTTTGGTATCCAAATTTGGAGAATCATCAATGATTGATTTCTCCCTTACTTCATGATTCATTGCCTTAGCTTGTCATTCTACTTGTCTGATGTTGTGTTTGAATGCAATGCATCAATCGAGGGCTCACTCTTTCACACCCATATCTGCATCAAGCCTAGACCAGGTGCGTATCTCCATGGATTTCTCAATCTTCTTTGTTCATGTTGCAATTGTTGTCGAATGGCATGCCTTTGTGGTTGAGTTGTCTATGAGACAATCGTCTTTGGAAAAGAAGGGAGTTCCAATGGTTACAGATTCTGTTCATGAGGGGATAAGGCATTCTTCACAATATATCTAGGGGTACATGCAACATCATTTTCTCCATGTTGAGAGTTAGACGAACTAAGGGCTTTTTTCAAGCCATGATCACTAGTCGTATTAGTTTCTAACTCTATTGTAATGCATTGATCATTTACCCAGACTTGAAGAAGAAGACTTCTGAGGTTGAAGTTGACTACACAATCAAATATCTAGTCTTGGCCCAAGGTTAAAGGTTTTAGTGAGATCTTCATCATGGCACACTAACAACTTTACTATCAAGGAAATGTCTTGCATGAAGATTGGAACGTCCACCTCACCCATGCGAGGGGTTTTCACACCTCCTAATCTTATTAGGTAAGCTTCAATCAAATTCTTTTGCAAGTTCATGTCTTGATAGCAAGAGTACCTAAAATCATTAGTAGTAGCTCTTGAATCAAACAAGGCCTTGATCATCTAGATTGTAGTGCCCTATCCTAGCTCAATAGAAATGAATGGTCGTCAATCTAGTTTGCTAGGAGAGCTATTATTCTTCTTTTGGAACATTTCCTTGTGATATTTAGGGGCCTTTGATTGGGCAACATTAACAAGATGAATCCCTTCAACCTCTTTATGCCTAAATTGGTTTTTGTCTTCTCATCTTAACTTCATACATTTAATGCATTCTAGAGCTTTTGCCTAAGCTTCTTCCCAAATTATTTTCTCCTCCTCTTTATGTTTCTTTGTTATGTTGAGTCCCCTAAGCATCTCTTCCATCAAAGGCTCTTGATAGAGCTTGACTTGGTAGCCACTTATGTAATTAGGCAAACATCGCCTTCTACACTAGCTAATTGCACTACCCCGCTGGTTAAAAAACTCCATTGATACTCATGGGACCATAGCCATGTTTCTCTAGTTTACAAGCATGTTGTTTAATGTGTATATGAATACCATATCACCAACTTTCATGTGTTTATCTTCACATGTGCATCAAAACCGGCCTTTTGTCTTCTCTTTTTCGCATATCTAGTTGGGTCTCTCCTAAGCCTTCTAAATCCATGATCTTAGATGATAGCCTGGGGCATGTCTACTCATTCTCTTGTGCAATCTTTAGGGTGGATATCAAGTTATCTAAAGAGAACATGGGGATCTCGCCAAACACAATTGAAAGGGAGTGGCACTGAGTACCATTTTGTAGGCCACTCAATATGCCCAAAGAGTGTGATGTACTTGTTTGTCACCATTTGAACGTTTACTATCTAGGATCTTAGTCAATACATTACAGAGGATCTTATTCGTGCTTTTAGCTTGACCGTTTTCTTGAAGATTATATGTTGTTGACTTCTTGTGAATCACCATGAAGAGTACTTGTAACAAATATTCAATTACTTCATTCAAGAAGTGAGTTCCTTGATCACTCACCAACTCTAAAGGGAATTTGTACCTTGTGAATACATTCTCAAACAAGAATTTTGTCATAGTTTGTGCATCATTTTTCCTAGTGGCCTTTACTTCTGCCCATTTGCTAAGATTGTCAGTGGCAACAATTATGTATTTTGCATGGAGATTCTAGCTAGGGATTGATAGTACCTATAGAGTCTATACTCCATTCGGATATGCACATCCCTAGATCATGGGTCTTAGTGGCATCTTATCTTTCCAGATAGGATATTGAACCCTTTGAAACATATCACACCCCTTCAATTAGGTATGTGCATCCATGTGGAGGGTAGGCCACCAAAGACCTAAAAATTAAAATAACTTTGATCACACAATGAGTTCCAAAGTGCCCTTCTATGATATCTTGGTGTGTAGATCTAGTATCTTTAGATAATCACTTTCGTGCACACATAGTCTCAAGTATCCATCTCTTCCATGCTTTTATAGACTATCACCAATAATTGTATAGTGTTGAGCTTCTTCCTCTAGAATTCTTTGTCCCACCTAAGTAAAGTATTGGGGAAATGTTCTTGTTCTTAGAAAGCCAACTCGAAAGATTTCTCCAATCACGTGTTAGAGAAACCTGATATGAAGTTGCATGTTGAACTCAGTGTATGATAATATAGGATGGAAAATCCTTGAGCAACCTAAAGACACTTGTTTCCATGGTTGGCCAATATATTCCCAATCTCTTCAATGATTTTAGGGTCTTATCCTTTGAAAGATGTTTCTCTAATGCACCTGTATATGCTATTTACAACCATTTGTCATGTTCTTCCTATTCCACAAAAAAAGCTAAGATTCCTTGATTGGTATTTTTGTAAATACTTCCTATAAGTATGTGTGATTCTTTTGTGGATTGACTATTTCTTCATCTTTTGTTCTTATCACAGGGTTCTTGGATCTGCATGTGAGAATAGGAACTAATTGCTTTGCCCAGTTTGGAATTACTTCAAGGTTGAAATAATATGCATCAAAAAGTTCACCTCACATACCTTGCAGTGATTCTCTTGAAGTAAGTCACCAAAGCTGATCCACTTGAAGGTGGTTCTTACCTTTCTTAACAACTACTTTGAAATCATATTCCATTACTAATAGAGATCATCTTACTAATCTGCTAGTTTTGCAAGGTTTCTTTACTCAATATAGTAAGGCTTGATGAACTTTAAAGAATTTGAACTTATTTGCAAGAAAATAATGTCCAAACTTCTTGATTGCATAGAGCATGCCTAATCCTTCTCTCTCAATGGTTGTGTAATTTCATTTTGTGGCATTCAATTCACTGCTCACATAAGCTATGGGAAGGTTGATATTTCCTTCACTTGTTCGTTGTGCTAGCATGCATCCAATAGCAAAAGTGGAGGCATCCACATGCACATGTAATGCAATATAGGGGTTTAGCACAAACATTCTTTTATCTCTATGAATGATACATTCTACATTCCACTCAAAATTTGTTAAAAAGCTGTACAAGGGCTTTGAAATAATTGTTTACATGTGGATAAAATGTCAATAGTATCCACAATGACCCATAAAGCTTGTAATTCCTTACGTGTCCTAGGTCTCGATAGTTCAACTGTAACTCTCAACTTGTGCTCATTGGTCAATATTCCATTGTGAAACAATGTGACCTAAGATCTTGCCTTGCCTATTCACCATTTGACTTGCTAAAATGAGATTCTTACTTATACGCATTGAATTGTCACCTATTTCAACCTTAGCATCAGACAAAGGTGCATGCAAATTAGCAAACGAATCAAGACTATTGCTCATGTGATTACTACATCCATTGTCAACATACCATATATCATTGGTTTGAGTTGCATCTATATTCACATTCATCATTAATACATTTTCATGATTTTATTCATTAACAAAATTATATGAGGTATGATTTCGTCTTCCATATCCATCTCACCCTTGATTATACCAATAATCACAAGACATGTTACCAACTTTATCCCAATTAAGATATGTAATACCTTGATATGCACTAGGTCCTCTTCCATGCTAGGAATATCTCCCCCTACAATGCATATTCATATCTGAGCTATCCGCATGATTATTGTTGTTTGTGTGATTTCAACTTCTATGACGTGTGAAAGTTCCTCTTCCACCAGCTTTGCGACCGAACTGATTTCCTACATAAAGTGCATGACCTACCTCTTCAAAATCGGGAAATTCCTCTCTCACAAAGATAAAAGATATAAAAGCTTTGCATTTTTCATCCTCTTTTAAACCATTCAAAACAAATGCAACTAGATCATTATCCTAAACTATCCATGAAATTGAACCAAGCGCATCAATAATTTGCTTAATTTCTCAAATATCTCCTATCATACTTGACTCAATATTTTGAGATAATACAAATACTACCTTTTTTTCATGCTCATTCCACCTTTGATATTCACGAATTGGCTCTGCTATTGGATTTTTTTCTTGCAAGTCCGGTTGAGCTTCTATCCCACTAACTAATCCATGCATGTTCCTACCCATAAGATATGCAAAAGTGCAAAAGTGCCAATCTTGATAGTTGGTTTTTCTCAACTTTTCTATTTGATTATTTCCTTTGGCGATCATAAAAGAATGCACTTGTGAAGAATCACCTCATTCATGATTTTTCTTATGCATATACCACATGTATAACAACTCTAATGTGCCAAATGACTTTTTTAACAATGTCAAATATTGAAACTCTAAGAATTAGCACAAAGTAAAAACATCAAGGGAGGCAGAAAACATCATAGAATACTGAGATGATAGAGCAGATGAAGCAAAGTAGATAAGAAGAAGTGAAATTCTCTATGCAAAAGAAAAACATCTTTATAATCACAATGATTGAGTATCAGCAACTCTACAAAAAATTGCATTCCTAAGCTCTCTATATAGAACTTTAGAAATGAATCTATACCAATGAATGGTTTCACAAAAGTAATGGAGAATAATTAAAGCACCAAAGGAATGGCCTATAACTAAAAAGTTGCTAAACAACTTTGAATGGACTTTTTTACAAAAATATTGGATGCTAATTTAAAGCAATAGAAGAATGGTCAATTTTGATTGGCCTTTCTCACAAAAATCATGGATGATCATTAAAGCATTAAAAGAAGGTAAGTGGAACAACAATGAGCGCCTCAAACCCTCTAGCTAAGTACCAGGTTTTAACCATTCCTTCAGAAGAGATTTAATGCTTCGCATTACAAAAAGGCACAAAAGTTGATATAAGAAATTACATGGTGTAAGAAAAAAGATTGATTAGTAATAATTACAAGCCATAACAAGAATTTCAAATTGTTAGCAGGCTGACAAGAGTGAAGCTTCCCATAATCAATAAAGCCCGTTAATCCATCATCAATCACATAGTTGTAGGTATATGACCTGTTTGTATTGATGCACTTACCTTTGGGTGGTGGATCATAATCATCAATCTTTAAAGCATATACCTCAATATCTGAGTGGTAAAATAAAGTAGATTAATTTAGCAATAAAAAGATAGGATTAAAAATAATAATAATAAATTTTAAAGAGCATAGTTAACTTTATAACTCTTAGTTCATTTCCTCATATTAAGAAAGGTTCCTTTTTTTTGGGAACTTCCATCATTGGGGTCTACTATTTGCAAAGCTTTAATTAATTGAAAGTATAGAAGAAGGTCGGCATAGCACTCATGGGACCCCCTTATCCCATGAAATAGGGATTTCAGAGATAAGCCTATCTAAATTGCGATGCACGGATCAAATTGCCCGAAGGCAACACCTGAAAACTTGCTTACATCTCGCATGTGGCCCAACATATATCCTTCCCCTGGGGTGGGGGCGAGGGAGGGGGGGGGGGGGGGGGGGGGGTAAAACCCCCACCCCTACCTCAAGAGGCAAAAAGGCCTCACCAACTAGCCCAACATGTGTGGAAAATATGAAAGCTTTCTTCCTTACCTTGACCATCACACCACAATGGTGTCTAATCAAGCACAAAAATTTCTTTGGTATTTTTCTACATGTATGCATGAGAGAGAGAAAGAGATATGAAATGGACAAAATGACATATTCGAAAATAGAATATGAGAGCAAAAGGTTTCAAAATAGTGATTTCGATGCAATATTTGAAATCAAAATTAAAATAAATAAATAAATAAGAAACTAAGAGGCTAAGAAAAGAGTAAAATAGAGCATTGAACGTGTTTATGGTTGTACACAAGTCTTTCTACTTTATATGAAGATCCAAGTTCATGAGATGGATTATAGACCAATACAATGAACAATATAGTCTAATGAGATATGATCCTCCATGTAATAGATAATTGAGCACCGGCTGCCACTTAGTCTTCTCAATATCTTTGGGCTTCCTTTCCAGCTTAGCAGTTTCAAAAAACAATATCCCTTACTTTCAGCACTATAACCAACAAATATACATTGCCTTCTCATCAAGTTTTGATGTTGTTGTGATGGCACAAGAGCATAGGCCAAACAAGCAAACATGTGTATATGACTAACCATGGGTTTATGTCCATTCCAAGCCTCATAAGGAGTGATGCATCTCAATGGTTTTGTAGTGTAGTGTAGTGATTCAATGCATAGTTTGCCTCATTTGACCACTTCCATCCAAAACTCGTCAGGAAGGTGCTTTCCTTTAAACATACATTGTGCCATTTCAAGGAGTGTTCTATTTTTATGCTCAACAATAACATTTTTATGAGATGTATGGCATCATGCATTAGTGTGAACTTCTACTTTCACGAAGAATGGCATTAAATTCATGTGACATGTCTTTATTGCCATGATCGGTGCATAGAGTCAAAAGCTTGTTTCCAAAAGACATTTCTACAATAGCCAAAAATGCTTTTGAAGCAAGAATTAACATTCTTCTTTGCTTTCATTGGATACAACCATGTACGGAAAATAGCATCATGAATGAAGGTAACCAAACATACGTGTTTTCCAAAAGATGGAGTCTTGATGGGACCACATCCATCACTATGAACAAGCTACATTTTTCTTGTAGTGTGTATATGAATATCTTTTAAAAAACAAGCATGATGCATTTTTCCAAGAATGGACCCTTCAGATCCATGCTTTTCAATGGACTCAAGTGTTGGAAAACTAATAATCATGTCCTTATTTTGAAAGTAAAGCAAACTATTGAAGTTCAAGTGACCAAAATGAGTATGCCAAAGCTCCATTTCAGCCATGGATGAAGTATGAGCAACCAATCCATTTGAGGAAGCCCTGTTATATGTATGCACGCTCCACAAACCATCACATAATGTATTGGACATCACAATAATATCACCATTGCTGTAATCATGAACCATACACTTATCATCAGCAAAGTGTACATGAAATCCAGCTTTGGCAATCAAAGGAACTAAAACTAAGTTCTTCTTCATACTAGGTACATACAATGCATTGTTTAAGAGAACCATACCTCCTTTTGAAATTATAAGCCCAATTTCTCCTAATCCAATGACATGATAAGAGGCATTGTTTGCACACATCAGATGTCCTCCTTTGGGTTCATCTTTTAGAGATGGGTAAAACCTTTTGGATGAAGTTATGTTCTTTGAAGCACCACTATGAAAGAACCAGTCCAAATTAGTGTCATTCACAATTATACATCTAGAATGCAATGATGTATCATAATGACATGTAACAACACATGCCTAAAAATCTTAATCCATGTTGGATTCATCATTCTTTACATTTGATGAATTTTTAGTAATAGACATGTTGGATCCCTTCTTCTTTTAATTGTGCTTAACAAGCTTTTTACACTCATCAATAGTATGACCAACCTTCTAGAAATATTTGCATCTCTTCTTCTTTTGCAAGTCAACATCATTATAGGAATGAGTGAAGAGGAAGGATGAGGCTTTCATTTTAATCAACCTAAAGCTGAACCATATTTGTTTCTTCTTTTTTTTTTAGGATAACAAGTGCTTATGATCGAACCACTCCTTGTCACCCTAGATTGTTCTTATTGCAAAAGAAGAGAAACAAACTCATCAAATGCATACATATTTGGATTCCCTTTTGCAACCAAATGGAGTGTAGAGGCAAAGCTTTGAAAAGATTCTAGTAATCCTTTCAACAATGTAGAGATGAGTGATGCATATGGAATAATCTCATATATGTTTGGCACTTTCTCTTCCAAGTCCTTGATGCATGTCCCATACACATGCACAAACTAATTTTCATCCATATGTACATTCGCAAGTTGCTTCATCAAGTATGCAACATATGCTTCAGTATGCATGACATACAAAGAAGCAAGATTATCCCATGCCTATTTTGATGTAGAACATGAACAAATGTGTGGAACTATATAATGCTTCATAGAAAGTGTAATCAATGCATGATCTTGAGTATCTTTTTCATCCCATCTAAGTTGCTCCTATGTAGGCTGAGAAGGACTAACCACTCTACTTGAAGAAGAAGCTCCATCTATGATAGTAGATTGTGAACTAGAAGAACCTGGGGCTCTTCGATCTGCATCTGCCACTATGTTTAGTAGTTGTTTTGCAACAAGAACATGTTTCATAATGTAAGACTAGAATCTTGGATAGTTGGTCCCATCGAGCTTATCTTCACCTTGAAGCATGCCAAACAATTCATTGGGTCCTGCCACTTCACGAAAGAACAAGAATGTGACAAGATCTTTACTTCAATGAGATCATAAATTAAAGTTGAAATATCAGCTCACAATCCATGACTCTCATGGAAATTTTGACTACATCGATGGCTTCGAAATGAGGATAAAACCTTCAGTGCTAAGCTTGTGGAAATGCTTTCTAGCAACTGAAAATCAATCTTATATGCTCCAAAGCCAATTTGCACTACTAAAAGTGCACAAGCATCGCAACATGAAAAAAAAAACTTGACAATGAGCTATACCTATTATGATACCACTGTTGGTGTGTAAATAAGTGCAAGAGACACACAAGGAGCACAAATGCATCAAGACACATGGAGAAGAGGGATGATTAGAATAGCTTGCACTATTGATGACGAACATAACTTAAGTAAGAGCTGAATAATATCCCTAAGTATAGAGCACTACCACATGAGTGTATCATGTATGTGGTGACATAGGGAACAAATGTCTATCTAGCACTAGAGTAAAAAGTGTCCATGTATAGGGAAAAGGTCCACATCAAAGATACTCAAGGAACACATAAGTGTAACACTTTGTGTCTACTTTCTCTCTGTATGTGTGTGTGTGTGTGTGTGTGTGTATCTGTGTGTGCACCTTGAGTGCTTCTCACCTTCACTTCACTCACATCATTCACCCACATTTATCATATCATCCTTACATCTCCACAAATTGACAATTAGGAGGTGAAGCTCCTTGATTTGGTACTCATTCTTGTCTAGAGTGATATCAATTTTGGCATCATTGTCGGGGAGCATTGCTTTAGGAGTAGTGTGTGATGGTAAGAGCATAGAATATCAATGTTGTAAGGTAAAAATTTGTGTTTTTGTTGCTTTTTTCACCATGTTCCTCATCATCCTCACCTCCATTACATTCTCCCACAAAAACCACTCACGCCCATTGCCACCAAAAATTTTCAGTTTTGAGCATATCTACCTCTTCCCCCTCATTTTCCTCATTTGAATTTGTGAGAGAGTCTGTGCATGTGTTGTGTTTTTGCTTCTTTTTAGTGATTTCTTGCACTTGCAACATCATCTTCACCTCCAACAACTTGCAAGTCATAAAAGATAAATCGAACTTAACTTCGAGAAAACTGATGGATGCATGAAGAAAGTGTGAGTTTACCCCCATCTAGATTAAGAAATAGAATATTTGAATCAATGAAAGACTCACTTTAACGCTTACAAGATATTGAATCAAGATCATTTGGAAAGTGGAGACCTCGAGAGAAAATGTTTGTGTGTATATGAAATAGAGAGAGATATATATATTTTCAGAGGGAGACTTTTATAGTTACTTCTCTTTACAGTTCAGCTTATGACATGAAACCATACATTGTTTATAGGTGTGTAGCCATTCATGAGCAAAAACAAAGAATGAAAGAAAAATGGAAAGAAAGAAACCACATATATGTTTCTGGAGAACACACGATACATTACGAATGACCACCGTTGAGGTAAGACATTTTGAAGATGGACAAAAAGTGACTAAATGCTACATAAAGAGCATAATAACGATCCTGAAGTAGTAAATACAAGATATTAGTATTACTTATACTGGCATGTATGGTACTTTCAAATGCAATGTACACATGGCGAATGCAAGAAGGAAATATTGAGAGCAAAATAGGAATCTGCTGCTCTAATAGCTGATAATATGACAAGCCACAACGTTGATCAGACAATAAAGTCATTGCTTGCTTAGAAATGCTAGAGTAAGGGCCTAATAATTTCTGAATCTTGACATCTTTGTTCACGAAGAGCTTATACTTGATATAGACACGGCAACATTATACTGCTAGATCATGGTTAAACGGACTATGTAGGGGAGTTGCACCAAGAGGTTAAAGATGAATTCGAAAGAAGAATGAATACCGTATTATTGGATCTCGATGCTGAATGAAACTTGGGTCCTATCAGAGGATACAGTCTACTTACCATTGATGGCTCACCCGACGTAGAGTTTAGCATTGTCATGGAAGAGCTCCAGACAACTGGAATGTCTTCATTTGAATCCCAGTCTTCAATGCCATCCAATGGGACGGGCTTGAGGCAGATGAACAGTATGCAATGCGAAAGCCCCAAACTCAGAAGATGGGTCTGAATATGGCTGTTAACAATCACTACAGGCACATATGGGTATGTTGATCTTGAGTATTACTGTTCTCTGCGCATCACGGACAAATATGATGTGTATAGCTTTGGTGTGATCCTATTGGAGCTGCTGAGATCATGGCCAACATATTCTCCTCCCATGGTGCTAGCTAACCACTTCCGCACTGTTGTCAATGATGAGGAGGCTGCCAAGCATAGACTGTAGCAGCCAAGCTTCATTGACGTGAGGCTAGAGTCTGATGTAGATACTCTTGAGTGTATGTGCAGGGTAGCAAGGGTAGCAAGGGTAGCAAGGATCACACATCATATTTGTCCGTCATGCGCAGAGAACAGTAATACTCAAGATCAACATATCCATATGTGCCTGTAGTGATTGGGTTAGAAAGGTGTGTGGCATCAGATGCCAGTAGGAAAGATAGACCGAAGTCTGCTACCTTAGCCATGGACCACTGATAGCTTCCCAAAGTACACCTTCGCAAAGCCACCCTGCCCAATTAAATTCTTTTTTGAGAAGTTCTCGGTCGCTTTCAGCAACTCCCTCTCTGAAAATAAAAAGGAAACAAGTTGCTGCCCTCCGACTCTCTGGAAATTCTGTTGCCTCTTCTTCCTCCTCCTTATTGTCCTTCTTGATATGATAATAAAAATCATACTTATAACAACAATGAGTGCCCCGACTCCTCCAGCTGAGTAGAAGGTTTTAACAATTGCTTCAGTAGAGATTCAATGCCTCTCATTGCAAAAACTCGCCAAACATTGACAATAAGTTACATGGTGTAAGGTCAAAGATTAAATACCAATGAGTACAAGCCATAACGGGAATTTCGAATTGTTGTTGGACGAACAGGTGCCAAGCTTTCCATAATTAGTAGAGCCCTTTGATCCATCGTCAATCACGCAGCTGCAGGTATATGATCCATTTGTATTGATGCTCCTGCCTTTGGGTGATGGATCACAATCATCAAGCTTTAAAGCACATTCGTCAATGTCTGGATGACACCACAATGCAGATTTATTCGGGAAAACATGTAGTAACAGATTAAAGACCATCGTTAACTTTATAAGTCTTAGTTCATTTCCCCAGGCTATGATTTTTTTTTTTTTAAGGAAGTTCCATCATTGAGATCTGCTCTTCTCGAAGTTTGAATTAATTCAAAGTACAGATGAAAGCCGGCATAGCGCCCATGGGACCCCCATATTGCACAAAAGAGGAGCTACGAACATTGGACTATGGTCCAACATATGTCCTACAACCAGGAGGGGCCGAACCCCTGCCTATGCGTCAAGGGGCCAAAGGTTCAACCAACTAGTCCATCACACATGCACATTATGAAAATTTTCTTGCTTATCTTCACCATCACACTTGTCTTTGGTATTCAGAGAATCGGAAGATGCCACGTGTATGTGCGTGTGCGAGAGAGAGAGAGATAGAGAGTTTTGAATTGAATTCTATGAAGTCATAATTTCAAGCCCTTTGGAGGCGTATCTTGCAGAACCAAATCGTTTAGAACAATATCGGTCGTGATCTTCCAACCTATGAGTCCACATTCTTAGATAGCCAGCGAGAAACAAACGAAAGGAGTTCGATTCTCTTAATTTTGGGTACGGATTGTATTCTTTTCGCGTTTTCTTTTTAATTTAGGTTTTCGCCCTACTCTTGCATTACATTGAAATTTTTAAGTACAACTCACACACCAACGAACCCCTTCTATCCCCCACCTTCAGGAGCACGTCAGAGCATGAGCGTATTGAATCACGTTGACGGATAGTGTGAATGGAGATGTGCAGCTCTTTATACTGGTATGATGGGTAAATTGATGCCATATTCATATCCAAGGAACATAGCTGTTTATGTATGGAGAGACTTATGTATGTATTCTTTGGACTCACTGACCTCTAACTAATTTAAGATATTACGTAAAATAATCGGTGAACATTATGAAAGCTCATACCTACACAGCCAATCCCATCTTTGTAGCCATCACCACTATATCCTTTGGTGCCAGCTTTGTAGCCATCACCACTATATCCTTTGGTGCAATTGCAGTTATATCCAGAGATATCATCGTTTACGACGCAATCAGCCATTGGAGCGCAAGCATAGCAGTACCGCATTCAGTG
The DNA here is from genome assembly GCA_020310875.1 of Ceratopteris richardii. Taxonomy (NCBI): domain Eukaryota; kingdom Viridiplantae; phylum Streptophyta; class Polypodiopsida; order Polypodiales; family Pteridaceae; genus Ceratopteris; species Ceratopteris richardii. The sequence continues at coordinate 57,610,786 of CM035434.1, forward strand.
GCATTTTGAGGATATGCAATAGACCAAGCTACTGAAATGCCGTAAGAGGCGAAATCAAAATTGCCTTCGGTGCCCTTAGCAATAGTATAACTGGAAGGGCTGAGTACAATAGAGAATCCACATTGGCCGTAATGGAGAAATGGAAGTGATGCAACAATCGTAATAATTGCAAAAAAGGAAAGTGAATTCGTTGTAGCATGCTGTGCTGCATTGGCGGGTTTTTGAGTCATCGTCGTCCACAACGCAAGTACCTGAATGCCCTTGGGATTCACCGGAACAATCAGGGGGCTTGGCTTTCAAATGAGTGGAGTTCAGACTGATTGTTTGCGTAGAGAAGCCCAACGCCTGCAGCTCCGGAGTGATTTCCGTGCCTATCTGCAGGAAAGCGTGTTCGCCGTCGCCATAGCTCGCATTCTGTTTGCAGTGGATCCTATAGGGAGGAAGGCCACAGTCATCTGACATTCCAAAGGGGTATGGTATTTTCAATTTCCCACAGACTTATTTGGCATAGTCGCACGATTGCATTGGTTTCAAACCGCGGCCAGGGATGCCCTCCAATGGGACGGGCTTGAGGCAGATGAACAGTATGCAATGCCAAAGCCCCAAACTCAGAAGATGGGTGTGAATATGGCTGTTAACAAGTTCCGCCATGTCTGACTCAAAAGTAGAGCAGTGACATGAAATCCGGAAACTCAATTAGAAGATGGCATGGAAGCACTTTATACTCGAGGAGACTGGTTACTGCACTTTGGCAAGCCATGGCCAGCACTGATTACAATGGACCGATTCGACTCGCCTTGCTCTCGCTAAGCTGCCGAGTGTGTGTCACGGGTTGTCTCAAAATACACCATTTTCGTTAAAAATGAAGTCCGATATTATTGAATTAATGAAAAATACAAGAGTGACAGCTACAACATTGGATTGGGACAACGATCCTATCAAGTCCGCTTTGTGGGATACGGGGGGTTCCGCGGATGCTATGCCCATTCACTTGTACAGTTGCAATTTCAAAGTTAAAGTCCGGGGGAGTAGGCTTCGGCTGAACCTTCATTTAAAAAAAAAAAACGATCCTATCAAGTCCGCTTTTTTATAAAAGTATAGAAAATAATAGATATCATTTTTTTTTGTTTTTTGTGATTTGTGTTTATTTTTCTGCAATAAAACTACAATATTTATGTTTATTTCTCTTCATGTTTATTTTTTATCTCTTCTTTTAGTTTTGTTTATATGCATGTAATGTAAGTGTGGTGAATAGACAATCGATAAAGCCATCTTAAATTCGGTCATCATATTCTCATATACGCCTAAATCTGTGATCCTATGCTTAATAAGGTCACTTGAAATTCAATACTGGAGCATTATGTGCACTCGATGAAACTTTTGGGTCAACTGAAAAGAAACATCAGTCATCCAATAATGAAGTCATTCAATAATGAATCCATGTGTTACCTCTATAAATTTCAATTAAAATTGTCCTAGGCAGCTATCTTGGTGGTTGGGCCTCTTGGCTCTTGAGGCCGGAGTGAGGGTTCAACCCCCAGCAGCAACATGTAAGGGACATGTGAATCTTGGAAAGATGTTGCATGTGGCTGATGTGCCACTGTTTGTCTAGCCATGCGGTCGTTGTGATCGCCGTTTAACTCAACCTTGCGGTAGTTGTGACCGTCGTTTAACTCAGCCTTGTAAACCCCTGTTCTTGTGGGATAAGGGGGGTCCATGGGTTCTATGCCCTTCTTTGTACAATTGCAATTTCAAAGTTAAAACCCAGGGGAGTAGGCTTTGGCTAAACCTTCTTTAAAAAAAAAATCAATTAAAATTGACCCTGTGTGCTACCTCTATAAATTTCAATCAAAATGGATCCTATGTGAAGTAGCATGACCCTAGGCACGATAAACATTGTCCATCAGAGCGCCCAAAAATCAACTATTCTCTTGAAAGAAGTTGTTTTAACATTTCATCATATCATCATGAAAAATGTCTTCAGTGCAGCCAACAGAAATTAAAGTCATGTCTTTCTCAAGACAGGTGAAAAGCTTACTTTTTTAAGGTAGCGCAGTCCAATGCTGAATAACAAAGTACATTTTTACCTCTCTCAATTAGAAACATGTAAGGGACGTGTTTAATAGGAAATGATGTATCATGTGGCTATGTCATCGTTTGTTCTGCCCCGCGATAATTGTGACTGCAGTTTAATCGAGATTTGTAAACCCATGTTCTTATGGGATAAGGGAGGTCCCATGAGTACTATACCCTTCCTTGTAGACTTGCAATTTCAAAGTTAAAGCCCAAAAAAATAGACCTCGTTCAAACCTCCATTTAAAAAAATAAATAAAAACCATTGAAAAATTATCTTTCGTTCATTTTTTTCTTTTTTTTTTTTGCCGCAACGCAATACATATAACTAATCAAAGGTTCAACTCACGTGAAACCTAGCTCTCTCGCCTCCCTACGTTTGCTTTGGCTTTGCTGCTCACGTATATATTGTGAACACCCCTTCTAGGAAACAAGAAGAGTCTCGTCTACTGTGAGAAGCAAAGGGCTTTCCTTCCTTTCCTTCTCTTTGGAGCGGGATGGCTCTACATGAGGCTGTGAGGAACGGCATATGCAGCCCAACTCTCCCTCAATGCAATGCTCTCACCTCAGCTAGGATAATTCAGCAGTACCTTGCTTTGCGAGAGGAATCAATATCCACGATGAATAGGAGCTCAACACAATCTCTACATAGCTTAACTGATGAGTAATTCACCTCTTTTGAGGAGAACATGGGTATAGATCCCTTGGATGCATAGAGGACACTCCTTATCATGAGATGGTGAGATGATATGAATCAGCTCTTTTTGGTGGAAATCGTTGATCTTTGGTTGTTCTTGATGGACAATGATGTGAGTGGCAAGGGCCATGCTCATTGTATTAGAGTCGACCTCAGCTCAAACGAGTTTCCTCGTCATGCCTTAGCATCATCCCTCCCTAGTTTCTACTTTGATAGCCTTTCCAGCTCTGTATCCTAGTAGTAACTAGTCATTCAAAACCTTGTTTTGTGGGATTTGGAAGGTCCCCTCCAATAATAATTTTGCTTGAGTGGTCGGGACTCGCAAATACCAATACCGTGCCACTCAACAAAAAAAAAAAAAAAAAAAAAACTCAATCTATTTATCCACATATTCACTATCTTCCAATAATTGCTTTCTTTTCTTTTTTTGATGATACATATATTCCTGTTAGAGTCAGCCTTGACCATAAGCATTTAATGTATCCCCATTCCTTTTTCAAGTGGCACAAAAGATCAAATTAAAGGGGTATCATATCTACTCAAACTCTTGTTTACTGTAATTTCCCTTGTTTTCAACGTCAAACGTTCATGCAATCAATATCACATGTTCGTGCATGTAACAAGTCACTATTCGTGAATATATTAAATAAAATACAAAAGTATATTACAATTTAAACGAAATTGTCCTCAACTGAACCTACAAATCAAACGTGGTTGGCCAATCACGTGACATCATTCAACAAAAATAAGCTATCACGTGTGATACGTAAAGCACATGCATGAAATCTGACATTGGATTTTGCAAAGAAATAATGAATGACATAAAATAATATATTTACTATAATTTAACACAAGTAATGCTTTTCAGATCCATTCGGATTCTTCCACATAATTATTTTTATATTCACTAAATATTGAATAATAGTGAGTTTTCAATAATAAGATTCCCCAGAGACTCACCTTGAATGTAGAGATTCAAACGTAAACAATAATCTTCCCAAACCAACAAAGATACCTGATCAACAGCTAAGTCCTTGACCAAAAAAGACCCCTCGACACAAATGATTGTTGTTTCGTATAACATTTGGGGCTCAAGAACGATCGTGTTTGGTCAATGGCTTTGAGATAAAAATGTCAACTAACACTTTATCTCTCTACAAGAGGTCAAAGTAAATGAAGTCAAATAGCAAAAAATATTAGAGAGCATCTCCGCGTCTCACATGCAGATCATCATGCAACAGTGACGTTGGAGTGGTGCTACAGTGATTGGCTTCAGACTAAAATGGCACTCTTTTTTGACAGACTAATTGATTGAAACCATCCATGGATTGCTACATTTTTAAAGGGCCATCTTCTACTCACCATTGCTTCGGTATATGCTCCTCATCTTAAGTCGAAAAGATTGGATATGGGCACTCTTTAGACTCTTTGCCATTGGAGGTCATCCTCTATGGGGACTATAACATGGTAGAATTCTTATCAGATAGCTGGGACCAAAGGGGATGATTTGTTTAAGGAGTTGAGAAAGATGCATCGGACCAAGCTAAGCTTCACCACAATCTGGTGAAAGTCAAAGATATTCATGGTTTCTCTTTGTGAAACCTCCACTTGGGCAAAGATTTGCAGAAAGCTAGACTAGATAGAAGCTACATCTCACAAATCATCAATGATAAGTGAGGTCCTCCATTCATTTTGCAATGTGCGGACCTAGTTTTATCTGACCCCTACCCAATGATTCTCACCTTCAAACCTCATCTTAGGCACAAAAAGGCCCCTTGGTTTCATATTTCTCCCTCTATCATCTCCCTTCCTTCCATCGAGCAGATGATCTCCTCCACATGGTGCGAGACCTTTAGGGGTTATCCCTCTCCGGCTAAGTGCTGGAAGATAGCGATGAAGCGGTCCGAAGTTCTTCTTGTCAAGGCCCAAAAAGGAATACGTAACATTCGGCAGATAATAGGGAAAGTCTTTATCATCGGCTTTGGCGTTTAAAGATGGAAGTGAATAATGGTAATCTTAGCCTCCAATGAGGACTCCATAAAATTTGAAGCAAACTAAGATACGAAGAGGAAATTCAAAGAAGTAACATGCACATTTATTTTATAGATTGATGGGCAAGGAAAGGAGACAAACTCACGAAAGAAATGTATAAGCTCCTAAACAAGAAACAAATCAAGGAAGAGGTGCGTTTCATGGTAGATAACAATGGGAGAGAATAATTAGGACCCACTTCACTCAAGGCATGGGGGCGTCCATGCCGCTCACTTCTTATAGGCCGGATTGCATGGTTGCCAATTTATTAATCACATAAAAAATAATTCCAAAAAACAGCGTGCATCTTATCCACTCTCCAACCACCACCATAGAGATTTTAGAAGTTATAGATGCTCTCCCTAGTGGTAAAAGACCGAGTGTGGATAGTCTCATCAATGAGTTCTTCAAGTCTTTCAAGAAGGACCTAGTTAAACCCCTAGCTATAATTCGATAGGAGGCCTTATGCTTTGGAGCGCTCCCTAACTTTTCCAATGATGGAGTGATTAAGATTATTAAAAAAGAAAGACAAAACAAACAAGATTGAAAATTGATGGCCCATCACTATACTCCAAACTGTTTATAAAAGTTTCACTAAGGTTCTTGCTAATTGCATTAACTCCCATCTGCATTCATGGATCAGTGAGGACCAAAACTAGGGATTCATAAAGGGAAGGTCCATGTTGGGGCAAATCTTGATATGTGGGAAGGTGTGGAGTTTGCTAAGGAATCCTCCCAAGATGTCCTCTTCATCAAGATTGATTTGACAAAGTATACGATCACCTAGAGTGGGATTTCACTTTAAAATCATTTAAAGATATTGGGTGTCGACCTAAATTGATCAACATGATCTTTATGCTTATGGGGAAATCCTCAGCTCGAATCAATATCAATTGTCAAATCTCTTATAAAATTAAGTTAAAATGCTCTATTAGGCAAGGTTGTATGCTAGCTCCACTCCTTTATGCCATTGCCACCAATGGCCTTAGCTATTTGGTTAGCCATCAAACCCTTCTATGGTAGATCCTTGGCCTTTAGCTCCCTCATAGTCATAATGAGATGCTAATGAGACTCTTTGCCAATGACATGAATGCTTAAGTGCAAAACGACCCTAATAGTATCAATACCTTCTGGCATTGTCTAAATGTTTTTTCTACCACATCCATATCTAAAATAAATCACTCCAAAATTGCATTCCATTCTGTTTTGGGATCCTCACCATAGTTCTTGACTAACCAAGGATGTAAAGAAATAAGCAATGGACAGATTTTTTTGGCTCCTTGGTATCTAAATAGTTTTTGAAGTATCCATTGCCCACTTTTGGAATTGGATTCTGGAAAAAATGGATACTAAATTTGCAGCTTAACTTGGAAGGGCATGCTATGATGCTTAGCACCTTCCTCATCTTATTCATAATGTATTTTCTTGCTTGTTAGAGACTAAGAAACAAAGAATTAGAGAAGCTCGAAATTACTTATAGAAATTCCCTCTGGATCAACGATCTCAATAGGAGGGGCATACCCTAGATCAAGCAATCCTTGTGCATTTATGAAAAAGAGTGTGTTGGTTTGGGCATTCTTAATGTGGGTGGTTTGGGAGATGAATTTTCCAAATGGCTTCTCAAAGCATGTTGCAATGTGGAAGCTTCTTGGGCAAATCTAATTCTGAGAGACAAATTCTCTCTCACACTTCAAGGAATCCCTAGGTGGAAGGATCTTGATCTACTCACCTTCTCATTTTCTCCACCTCTAGTGACTTCAAAAGGATCTGACCTAGTTTCGTCAATTTGGAAGAATTGAAACAAGATGAAACTATACATCACGGTTAACGAGGACTAAAAATGGGCAGTCAATATAATGCAAAATGATCTATTTGATTCCCTATCAAGGGAATCAAAAACTTTGATTTGGAGAACATCGAGAGACCAACAAAGCTATGGAACAAAGGTTTTAGTAGGTGGAAACTATTGGAGCTTGAGGTCTCTGAAAACATGCAAACAACACAAGGAAGAAGAAGAAGCTTGGATCACAACACAATATACTAAATGTATTACTAAGAGAATGTACAAAGATAATTATCCCATTAGGATAATAGGCATATATACAAGCCAGGGGAAAAAGCCTCCTAAAGCGAGAAAAAAGTGCCCCCATGGTCCTAGAGTATTCACACACATCATTACCTAAACATATCAAGAAATCCCCCCCTGGGCATGATGTGGTGAACGAGGAGATAGCACTCATGTATAAGGAAGTGCCGAGCTATCTGGAATCAATCCACAAAAGGAAGTAAGCCCAAAGCTTTGTGGAAAGCTTCAAACTTCTTCCTAGGCAGAGCCTTCTTGAAAAGGTCTGCAATGTTCTCTTGTGCGGGCACATATGTCAAAATAATCTCTCTAGCAGAGAACCTTTCCCTACCATAATGATAGTGCAACTCAATTTGCTAAGTGTGAGCATGGAACATAGGGTTCCTCGCAACTACCAATGAACTCTGACTACTAGTGAAGGTGGTGGTGGCAGAAGACTGACCAACGCCCAAATCAGCCATAAGGTACCTGAGACACACACAGTCATCAATCGTTATGAAAGTTACACTATACTTAGCCTCACAACTAGAAGTGGCCAGAGTAGGTTGCTTCTTTTTCAACCAAGATATGCATGAGATACTAAGCATGAAGCAAAAACCACTGGTGGACACATGACTATCATAGCAAGCAATCGAGCCAGAGTCACAAAAAAGCATATTAATCTAATGGTAGTGATCACCCCTTAGGATAAAACAACCCAAGTAGCTGGGTACCACTCAAGTAGCGAAAGATGTGCTTAATTGGTTGCTAATGCTTGACACCTCGGCAATGCATAAACTTGCTCATTTATGAGACAACAAACTGAATCTCTGGCCAAGTAATGCATAATTTAATCAAGTATCCAATAGCCTACAGATAGAGAACAACATCAAACGCATCTCCAACATCATGAAGACTCAATCATAAACCTGTCTCCATAGGGGTGGTAATAGGTTTGCAGTCTTGAAGGCAAAAATGTGTCAATATATTTTGCTTGACACAAAACTATTGTGCCATCAACTTGCATAAATTGTTGGTGCAAATCAATCACCAATTGAAGTTTTGAAGTCAAGGCTTGAATAAAAGATCAATTTATGAAGCATGAAGAAAATACATGTTCAAAAGATGAAGACTTTTATACATATGTACATTAATTTAGAGTTAGCTCACTTATACCTTTTGTATGGTTATGAGCTTGTATTATTTGCCTATATATACAAGTAAAACTATCGGGGCAAGGAGGAGAGAGTATCAGAGAATAGGAAATTAGAAGAATTAGGAGTCATTAGACCCTTGTGAAGTGAAGAAGATCTCTCTCTCATCCAGATGTAAAAGTTTTCAGAATAGAAGAAGAGTTGCGCCCGATATTTTTGAGTGTTCTCCTTCTGTGCTTGATTATTTCAAGAATCCTTTTGTAGCTGTCTAATTCCATAGTTAATGAGTCTATGGTTAAAGGTTGAGATCCTAATTGTAAACAGGCTAAGAGAATTATGTGTAGGAACATTTGTATGTGAGAAAGTGTTGAGTGTCTTCTGAAACAAGCGCAATCTCAATGGTCAAAGAAATGATCAGTTCTGCGTGCACAATGTAAAGTTTTGCACAACATATCGGGGGTATATCGATGCTGCTACCAAGGAAAATGAATGGGCGTGAATTGTTCGCGATGCCGGTGTTAGAGTCGGTATACACGCTAGAAAGAAAGCATCGGTATGCGCACCGGTATAATCGTCGGTATGATCGTCGGTATATACGTCGGTATATGCACCGGTATTACTGACGCATATACCGATGAATATACTGACGACCATACTGGGTGTACCGACACCTATACCGACGTTCTATTGGGGCTACCAACACGTATACTAACGATCGTATTTGCACAAATCTTTTTGGGCAGAGTGTGTTGTCTTTTGCTACACCATGATGTTGTTTAGCAAAAGACAATACACTCTGCCCAACTGAGTACATGTGTTATGTACTCTAATGGCAACCAAAACATAAGCTTATATGAGCAAAGATGAACAATGAATCCATTCGGAACTCACAATAGGATTCCCAGGTGCTGGCCGAAACTCTTCATATATGGATTGTGTGATATGATTTTTAGAGTCCCTATCCTATTCGCTCCATTTTACCATTACTGAATGATCGAATTCGATGGAGCAAAGTTGTCGAATGCGCTGACACATTGACTTTCCGGCCGCATCCATAACTGGAGCTCCATTACGAATATGATATATCTTGGAGTCGTCATGATCATGTGCTCCCCAAGGTGTACGTGGAGATCCCATCTGATTGAATGTGAATATCTCATCTCATCCAATGTATATATATGCATGCTTGTATACATATGCATGCTTGTATACATATGCATGCTTGTATACATATGCATGCTTGTATACATATGCATGTTTATATACATATGTTTATATACATATGGAGCAAAGTTGTCGAATGCGCTGACACATTAACTTTCCGGCCGCATCCATAACTGGAGCTCCATTACGGATATGATATATCTTGGAGTTGTCATGATCATGCGCTCCCCAAGGTGTACGTGGAGATCCCATCTGATTCAATGTGAATATCTCATCTCATCCAATGTATATATATGCATGCTTGTATACATATGCATGCTTGTATGCATATGCATGCTTGTATGCATATGCATATGCATTCATGTATACATATGCATATGCATTCATGTATATGCATTCATGTATATGCATTCATGTATGCATTCATGTATATGCATTCATGTATATGCATTCATGTATGCATTCATGTATATGCATTCATGTGTATGCATTCATGTGTATGCATTCATGTATGCATACATGTATGCATATGCATATATGCATGTATGCATATGCATATATGCATGTATGCATATGCATATATGCATGTATGCATATGCATATATGCTTGTATGCATATGCATATATGCTTGTATGCATATGCATGTATGTATGCATATGCATGCTTGTATGCATATGCATGCTTGTATGCATATGCATGCTTGTATGCGTATGCATGCTTGTATGCGTATGCATGCTTGTATGCATATGCATTCATGTATGCATATGCATGTATGTATGCATATGCATTGTATGTGTATGCATATGTATTGTGTATGTGTGTATGCATATGCATGTATGTATGTATATACATGCTTGTATGCATATGCATTCATGTATGCATATGCATATATGCATGTATGCATATGCATATATGCATGTATGCATATGCATTCTTGTATGCATATGCATGTATGCATATGCATGTATGCATATGCATGTATGCATATGCATGTATGCATATGCATGTATGCATATGCATATATGCATGTATGCATATGCATATATGCATGTATGCATATGCATATATGCATGTATGCATATGCATATATGCATGTATGCATATGCATGCTTGTATGCATATGCATGCTTGTATACATATGCATATGCATTCATGTATACATATGCATATGCATTCATGTATGCATTCATGTATATGCATTCATGTGTATGCATTCATGTATGTGTATGCATTCATGTATGCATACATGTATGCATATGCATTCATGTATGCATATGCATATATGCATGTATGCATATGCATATATGCTTGTATGCATATGCATGCTTGTATGCATATGCATGTATGTATGCATATGCATGTATGTATGCATATGCATGGTCGTATGCATATGCATGCTTGTATGCATATGCATTCATGTATGCATATGCATGTATGTATGCATATGCATTGTATGTGTATGCATATGTATTGTGTATGTGTGTATGCATATGCATTTATGTATGTATATGCATGCTTGTATGCATATGCATTCATGTATGCATATGCATGTATGCATATGCATATATGCATGTACGCATATGCATATATGCATGTATGCATATGCATGTATGCATATGCATATATGCATGTATGCATGTGCATGCTTGTAGGCATATGCATGCTTGTATGCATATGCATATATGCATGTATGCATATGCATGCTTGTATGCATATGCATTCATGTATGCATATGCATGCTTGTATGCATATGCATGCTTGTATGCATATGCATTCATGTATGCATATGCATATATGCATGTATGCATATGCGTATATGCATGTACGCATATGCGTATATGCATGTATGCATATGCATGCTTGTATGCATATGCATTCATGTATGCATATGCATATATGTATTCATGTATGCATATGCATATATGTATGTATGCATATGCATATATTCATGTATGCATATATATGCATGTATGTATGCATATGCATGCTTGTATGCATATGCATGCTTGTATGGATATGCATGCTTGTATGCATATGCATATATGCATGTATGCATATATGTATGTATTCATATATGCATGTATGCATATATGCATGTATGCCTATGCATGCTTGTATGCATATGCATATATGTATTCATGTATGCATATGCATATATGCATGTATGCATATGCATGCTTGTATGCATATGCATGCTTGTATGCATATGCATATATGCATGTATGCATATGCATATATGCATATGCATGCTTGTATGCATATGCATTCATGTATGCATATGCATATATGTATTCATATGCATATGCATGCTTGTATGCATATACACTCATGTATGCATATGCATATATGTATTCATATGCATATGCATGCTTGTATGCATATGCATTCATGTATGCATACGCATATATGTATTCATGTATGCATAAGCATGCTTGTATGTATATGCATTCATGTATGCATATATGCATGTATGCATATGCATATATGGATGTGTGCATATGCATATATGCATGTGTGCATATGCATATATGCATGTGTGCATATGCATATATGCATGTGTGCATATGCATATATGCACACATGAATGCATATACATACAAGCATGCTTATGCATACATGAATACATATATGCGTATGCATAAGCATGCTTGTATATATGCATGCTTGTATGCATACATGCATATATGCATATGCATTCATGTATGTATGCATATGCATGTATGTATGCATTTGCATGTATGTATGCATATGCATTGTATGTGTATGCATATGTATTGTGTATGTGTGTATGCATATGCATGTATGTATGTGTGTATGCATATGCATGTATGTATGTATGCATATGCATGTATGTATGCATATGCATGTATGTATGCATATGCATGTTTGTATGCATATGCATTGTATGTGTATGCATATGTATTGTGTATGTGTGTATGCATATGCATGTATGTATGCATATGCATATATGCATGTATGCATATGCATATATGCATGTATGCATATGCATGCTTGTATGCATATGCATGTATGTATGCATATGCATGTTTGTATGCATATGCATGTTTGTATGCATATGCATTGTATGTGTATGCATATGTATTGTGTATGTGTGTATGCATATGCATTGTGTATGTGTGTATGCATATGCATTATGTATGTGTATCCATATGCATTGTGTATGTATGTATGTGTATGCATATGCATGTTTGTAGGCATATGCATGTGTATGTGTATGCATATACATGTTTGTATTCATATGCATGTGTGTATGCATATGTATGTGTGTGTTTATACATATGTGAGTGTGTATGTATATATATTTATCTCTCCCCTCTCTCTCTCTCTCGCTCTGTCTCTCTGTCTCAATGGAAAACAAAACAATCACTTACATCGATGTAATTCTTTGAACCAAAGTTATCCAAATGCACTTGAAGTTCTCCTTCGTCGAATTTCCAAAGATTTGATCACAGAAATCTCTTGCAAAATGAAAGAGAGAAGATATTAGAAAAGCAAAAACATAAAGAAAGAAAAAAGAGTGCTACAATATGTGCGATCTACTTACCAAAGCTTCAGGTCTATAAAAATAGAGGTGTGCTTAGAGAGAGAAAGAGGGAAGGAGAGGGAGAGAGAGGGAGAGAGAGAGAGAGAGAGAATTGTTTGAATCAAGGTCGTCAAAATCCACTTGAAGTTCTCCTTCATCGAATTTTCAAAGATTTGATCCCTAAATCTCTTGCAAAACCAAACAAAGAACATATTAGTAAAGAAAAAACATAAAGAAAGAAAAAAGAGTGCTAGAATATGTGAGATCTACTTACTAAAACTTCAGATTTATAAAGATAGAGGTCTGTTTAGAGAGAGAGAGAGGGAGGGAGAGAGAGGGAGAGAGGGTGACAAACAGAGATCTGCTGTTGGCACGTGCAAACCCGAAAGGAGAATATCTAGATTCAAAACGCTCAAAATGACGAATTTTGGTTTCGGGCCCGGTTAAAAAGACTATGTCGGTATAAGCATCGGTAATTCCAGCAAATTACCGATGCTTATACCGACACTTATACCGACGCACTCTTTCCGAGGCAAAGCGGCTTTCCCAAATTGTCCGAGGGTCATACCGACGCCGACAGTTGACCGTTGGTATGATGATCGTCGGTATTCCCTCGATATGTTGTAGTGAAATGAATAGAGATGGAATCGGGTTTTAGAGAAATTCAGAGCTAAAATATTCAAGTGGATGGACATGCAGTCTAATCTTTCCCAAAGGTCCTTTGTATTGAAACATTATATTCTTCCTTGACTGACTTATTTTTTGGCTTGTTGGCAGCCTACCAAAAAGCAGTTGTCTCAGGCCATCTCTCTTGCTAAGAGATTCTTATGGGGTGGGAACAAAATTCCTAAAGTTGCATGGAAGACTTGCTGTATGAAAAAGTTTGAAGGGGGGCTTGGTCTTATTTGCCCTACCAGGATGGCCACTCAGATGGCTACCAAGTGGATTCTCAGAGCTGTCTCTTCTGATTATTTTTGGGCCTGTTTAATCAAAAGAAACATAAATAAATTTTGTCTTAAGAACAATAAAAGCTGGTCTAACTTCAATCTTTGAGATATTCTTATTTCTCCTGCTAGGTTTTTGCCTAAAGGAAGTTCTCTTGTCTGCAATTTATGGAATGCCTCGATGAAGGTTAAAGAGAACTATAAGTTGCCTGTGTGGTTTTCTTTTAACTATTCCTTCTTGATGCAGGATTCCTTATGGATTGGTTGGTTTGAGTCTCCTAACATTACCCCTCTCCCCATTAGATGGAATAAATGTAAAAAGTTGGGGTTTGTTAACTGGCAGGATCTGTATAGAGATGGAAGTTTGATTGATGATTACTTTATAATGAATTTTGATACCTTTTCCTTTGCTTGTAAGGAGATTTTAAAAGATAAAAGGAACAAGTTGTTGTCTCTCATTGGGCCTCACTTGTGGTCGAAGACTATTAACATCTCTGACATGGCTCAAGACATGTACAACAACTATAAACATGCGCGAATCAGCATCAGACTCATTACTGGGAGTTTGAACAGGAAGTGGAATCTGTCCTGGTCCACTCATCAGTGGAGCTATAGATTTCAGTGGATTTGGTCTCTTCCAATTGACAACAAGCACTCTTGTTTGTTGTGGATGATTTTGCATAAGGGAATCTGGATTGAGAGCAAAGCTAGACATATAAAATTGATGCTGGTCTTTGTCACCATTGTGGTATGGAAGAAGATTTAGAGCATCTCTTCTTCAAATGCAGGGTTTCCTCTAGATTTTGGAAGGTCATTTATCTTTATTGTAACAGTTATGGGTTGAAGGTGTCTGGATCCAGAGAAATTTTCATTGGTGAAGTTAACAAAATGGATATTGTACTCTGGCAGCTCATAAGGGCTCAAATCCTCTGGTCTATCTGGAAGAACAGGAACAACAAAATTTATGAAAAAAATTGTAAAGACTTCTTATTCTCCTGTATGTTGGGGATTAAGAGACTTCTGGACAAGAGCATGAAGTCTATTAGCGGTGAACCAGCTAAAGAATCTAGTCCTTTTGAGATCCTCAAGAAGTATCCTTGTAATAGGTGGAGAGATAAACTGTTACTGTTCCTTCTCCTATCAGAACCAATATGTCCCTCTTTATTCAGATGTATATTGAAAATATTTTGTAACTTGCCCTGATCAAGGTGATCATCTTGTACTTTGAGGGATTTCTGAGGGGACTTTTCTCCTGCTTTAGTCTCTTTGACCTAGGGTTTTCTCCAATTCCTTCGGGAGCTATGTTGTAATTTTTTTCTTGACCGCATCAATTTTATATTTTCTGTTTTTGTTCAAAAAAAAAACCGGATTTTGACCCACATCAGCTGAACGTCTATTGGCCAAATGTACTACGACGGCGCGATAGACGGTTTGGCTCGGTAGATGGATGCCAGCGTGAATACCGGGGCTTTCCGCAGGAAAAGCGCGTTTCAGAAGTGCGATAGATGGAATGCCAACGCGAAAACCGAGACTCTTCGCAAGAAAAGAAAAACGGATTTCAGAAGCGCGATAGATGGTTTCGCGACTCGCGATAGACAGTTTTTGGAGCACTTTGCGACAGACAGATGTTGAAGCCCCTTGCGACACACGGATCTCTCGCCTCCACGACAGATGGGTCAGAAGGTCCTCTGCACATCGCTGCCGCAAGAGTGGAGACGTTCAGTGCTCTGAGCTGCCATGGAGAGCTTTCCCTTATTTTGTTGCTCACATCAGGTCTGCGCTGTTAGGGGATGTGAGCTCTGATGACTTGATGACGCTGATGACCTCCCTATCCGAAGCAAACTACTCGGCTAAACAGTCCGCACGACGACTTGCTTACACTTGGATGGCGTGGTGTTCTCCTCCCCTGTCGAAGAATTAGAGAGGTGATATTTCTTGATTCAAGGAAAGCAATGTAAGCGGTTTTTTGGTCATGTAAAGAAGCCCTTTTGTATGCGTGATGATGATTCAAAATACCTATATTAGATGGCTATGCCTTCTCTGCACATTCATATACTAGAGAGTTGTTACTTCTGAGATCTGAAAAGAGGTAAGGAGGAATTTGAGATCTGCACTATTGTTCTTTCTTCGGAAGAAAAGGTATGCTGTATAAGAGAATTGGACATTGGGTTCTCGAAATTTTGGTTGAGACATAGACGATAAGTGATATGAAATCTGCTTTGGTACTGTTTGAGCGCTATCTAAACTTCCAAAGAAAAAGAAGTTTTTGTAATCTTTGTAAGTTACATGTTTTGAAACAATGTGGAAACCTGAATGTGATGCACATGGGTGAGATTGAGAACATATCATTTTGCAGGTAAATCAATGTCTCCATGAAAATTCGTAACTATGATATTCCATCATTGCCACATAGGAGTGTAATACAAAATTGTGACAAAGCACTACCATACATATGCGCAAGGGGATCAAAACATTTAAACCTACAATTCTGCAACAAAGCATATGTGTAAAATGAGACAAATTGACATGACATTTATAAACAACAACTAAAAATACGAAACCAAGCTATAAGTTTACCTCATCATAGATTCTCCCATGAAATGATCGCATCCCGTCCCTCTAAGTCCTACAACAGTGTAGCCAATCCATGATGATATCCATAAGCTTCTTCGGTTCACGTCGGAGGACGACCCACTACCAAGTCCTATAATAAATATGCAAAATGTTAGATGAACATACATGATGTCCTTACCACAAACAAATTCAATAATTAAAATGTTACTTATAAATTGATAGCGCATATTGTCATATCCGCCGCTACCTAAATGTGAGATTCCAACTGTATCTAAACGCGTGGCTGCCGCATCTCACTGTTGATGATATCGATCAGGAGTATGTTGCTACTCATCCTGAATCGATTCCCACTCTTCAACATCTAACCATACAGGCTTCAGTAAGCCTTCTCTGAAAGCATCGCGAGCCTCAGACCACCGATGAAACATCACCTCGCGTACCATATGCTGAATCCATTCTCAACTCACAATAAGATGCTCAAGTGTTGTGTGGCATATGATTCAATGTTCTTCTTTGATTATTGTTTCATGTATTATGACGCCAAGATATCTTACTCATCAACTTGTTTCTTTTGCATCTTTGTAAGAATGTCACGGTGGACACAAGAAGGGCAGAGAGGAGAAACAATGTTGAGAGGGATGCATCACTTGCACAGAGATGTACATCCTCTTGATCAATCAGAGACTTCATGGCCCACTCGGTTCATGTAGTTGCAAAGGAATTATTGAAAGTTGCCCATAACAATTGATGGAGGACACAAATAGATACTGTATGATCTAAATATTATCATGTGATAACTGCATTTGGATTTGGATATGTATATCACTTGCAAATAGCGTAGGCAAAGGATCATGGGGTAGTCTTATCGCTCAGCGTTTATCTATACGACTTGTCTGTACTAGTGAACTCCTAATACGAAGGATACGCATGGTTTTTCTGGAAAAACGTTCTCATGGAGGAGATTTTGGGCATTGATTTTGTTCAAGAATATTGGTGATGGACATGGCTTAGTGACAAGCTTTGTCTGAACGGTTGTTATCTGAAAAGAACAGATTTTGGACTTTTGCCAGTGGCAAAAGGTGGTTGCCAAAAAGTTGGTCAGAGTTATGGCATATAAAACAGCAATGTACCTTTGATGTGGAAGGTTTTGAGTTACAGCGATGTACCTTTGATGTGGAATAGTGTCTTCTTTGTATCATGCCTCCCTCCACTTGATATTGATCTAGTAAATGCTCCACTCCCACGTTCTATAAGGTCTCAAAAAGTGACAAAAAAGCTCCCTCTACATGAAGTTCCCTCTATAACTTCTTTGAGATATCCACTTCATGAAGGGGTGGTACAATTGGCTGAAAACAAACATGAGAATTTTCAAGGAATAGATGACTTTGACATTTTGGAATATGTAACATTAGATTGGGCAGAGACAATAGCTTTTACTACCCTCATAAGGTTGTCTTTATGAGATTGCATCTTTTGGAGTACTTAATCACATTGCCAGATCTCGTTCTGAGTGCCCCAAAGTTCATGCTGCAAGAGCTCTAGTTGTTGCTCGAGTGTTGCCTCAGGTAGAGGTGAATTACCAAAATCCTCCATGGTATTCGTAGGGTCCATGAGTACGAAAAGAACAAAACCCTCTTGCTATGGACTTTCCTTGCTCTCAACCTCAGCTTCTTGAACCTAATTCTCACCCATGCAAGTATCTTGCCTTCTCAATCTAGTGCTTCCGTCTTGGGATGTACCTTGGGGAAATGCACCCTAGCAAGATGTACCCTAGAAGGATGTACCTTGAGGTGATGTACACTAATGGGATGTACCCTGCCTAGATGTGCCCTAATGAAATGTACCCTAACAAGATGTACCCTGAGACACACTACATTACGTCGCGTCATGACGCCTCGCCCAAGCGTACTTGAAAAAGTAAGAAAGAGATGCAAATTGTGTTAAATATAAGAGTAGAGAACTAGAGTGATAACACAAAGAGATACTGTGCTAGTAAAACACTTCCATTATGTGAGTGAGGTTGTGGGTTCAAATCCTCCCACCTTGGTGAATATAAAACTCCTTATTGCCACTCATAAATTAAAATTGGCTTGCATGTAGCCAACGATTGCCAATGGTCACCAAGATCCAAGGGATCTTTGGGTGCTAAAGATGACAAAGCAATGACTTAGTTGTACCTAATTATATGCCTTAGTCGACGCCTTGGAGTAAGCTGAAGGAGTAAACATAGGTCTAAATGTAGGAGTAAACATAGGTGTAAACATACGTGTAAATGTAGGTTCTGGTTCTCAAACTAGAATGGAAACAAAAATTGAAACTGGAACAGGAACAGGAAATGAAAACAAAAATGGAAACAGAAACTAGAATCGGAATCGGAATCGGAATCGCGAACAATGAACAACAAAACAGAGAGCAATCACCAAAACGAACAAAAATAGACCCCTCTATAAAATGCGTGCAAGGCTCTGATACCACTATTATCAGGATCTTTCTCACGTGCACAAAGAGGTTATGGATGCAAAAAACACACAAAAAAATAAACACGACAAGAGACATGACAAAACATAGTATTGGGTGCAATCTCCCCCATGCACTCTATTTCGACAGTCCACAAAGTGCGACAGTCCACAGAGTGCATGTATTTATAGGATTTTCTATTAAGTTGAAAATAGTGGTTACATGAGAGTGGCTTCAAAAAACATATGTGAAAGTAAAAGCTGGTAACTTTTATAGAAAGCCTTTGCTTTTAATAACAAAAATTGTGGTCTACAATGACCCTTATTCTAACCAGTACTTTTCTAACGATATCTAACAATAGAACCCTCTGCACGGGCTTATTTACAAACCAAATAAATGATAAGTCGGATTATTGATGTCCGCCTTATCACACCTTTCACGCTACTCGCAAACCTTCAATTGATATATCAAAAACACCAAAATAAATTAATACATGCCTATGTTTACTTCTTCCTTAAGAACCCCTCAGCCTTCAATAAAGATTTTCCCTTCTAGCTCGATGCATGTTTTGAAGATTCTTTTGAGTCCTGACCAAGATGTCTCGTAACTTCATGACTGCATCCTCCAGCACTTGGCCTGGTGAGGAGCACATGCCAAAGGCCTAGTTCTAAGCAGTAATAATCTCTTGTTGGACCAAGGGGAGAGAGACGGTTGTCAGATTGGAATGAAACCAAGGAGCTTTCTTGAGATTGATGACCAGCTTGAAGGTAAGCACCATTGGGTAGCGATTAGAGACAACAAGGTACACACATTGGGAGAGGGAAGGGGAAGCCAAATTATTGATGATATTATGTGCAATATAGCTCCTATCAAGTCTAGATTTCCTCAATTCAACTCCAGACTACATGCTCAACTAAGAGAAACGCCCATCTCCTAATTGATCTCCACTAGATCTAGGTGTAGCTTGACTTG
Source organism: Ceratopteris richardii (assembly GCA_020310875.1). Taxonomy (NCBI): domain Eukaryota; kingdom Viridiplantae; phylum Streptophyta; class Polypodiopsida; order Polypodiales; family Pteridaceae; genus Ceratopteris; species Ceratopteris richardii. Next base: position 57,630,459 of record CM035434.1, read on the forward strand.
GTCGCAAATTTCCTTCTCATGACCATCAATCACCTGCCCTCTATTCCCCCATCTATGAGAAAGAGCCTCTATCATATTAAAGTCCCTACAAAGAATGAAGTTGAGGGGAAGAGAGTCCAATGATAGGCAAATGGAAATTCTTTCCACATTGATATTGGGAGCATACATGGTCACTATGGTAAACTACAGAGGGCGCCCAAAGGAAGCACCAATCCAGGAATGGTTCTGATATGCTTGGGTATCCACAAGTCTAGCAAACTAAGTGCTATTAATGTCAATTTCCACACCACCATTTGCCTTGTTGTGTGCTATGGAGATCTAGACATGGGATAACAAAATAAATTTCAATCTCTTTTGAAGGTTCTCACCATCAGTTTTGATCTCTTGAAGAAAGATAAATTTTGGGTTTAGGCTTTTATCACGGATTCCCTAGCCAATAATGACTGCTCTTGAGGGGTAAGACAACCCTCTAACATTGAAAGAAATGATTGTCATTATTGGAGGTTAAAGTTATTTACACGGAGGGGCCTTCTCCACCTTTTTCTTGTTTTTCTCATAATCTTTTTTCTTCTAGGTGGAGGGGTCCTGACATAGGAGTTTACGCTTAAGGAGGCTTTTCCATTGTATCTCAGTTGGTTCTTTTCCTTTGTGAGAAGTCTTCTTTGGAAACGAGTTCGGTATCCTTTCAGGAACAGTAGATCCAATGACCAAGCTTTTGTAGACCTGAGCATCTTCATTGTTGGTGGTGAATCGACTTCTTTTGTACCAGTACATCCTTCTTGGTTGTCTTCCTTGCTACTAGAATCCTTGGGTAATCCATTACCCTTGGGTAATCCAAGTCATTCACCTCCTTCTCTAAATTGATAAAAAAGTTTGTTTCCAGAGCTCTATGAGAGGGCTCCTCTCAAGAATCCCCGTAGGGCTTCTTCTCCTTATTTCTCTCACTTTTGTGAAGCCTTGTGGGTTCCCGTCCATGACTATGCAATCAAAATACAATGCTATCATGAGAAATGGTACATGCTCTTACTTGCCTCCTGGCAAGAAGGCCATTGGCACTAAGTGCGTATACAAGCTTAAGCATAACATGATGGAAGAGTTGATAGGTATAAGGCTAGGCTTGTTGCAAAGGACTATGCTCAAGAAAGAGGCATTGATTTTGGTGAGACCTTTGCTCCTAGATGCCGAATGACTACGAGTCGTAGCATTTTGTGCACTTGCATCTCGTCATGGTTGGAATGTACATCAATTGGACATTAAAAATGCATTTTTGAATGGTGACTTGCATGAAGAAGTGTATGTTTTTCAACCCTGTGGCTTTGTGTAGAAAGGGCATGAAAACCAAGTATGTAGGTTGAAAAAGTCATTAGATGGTTTGATGCAAGCACCATGTGCTTGGTATTAAAAGATACATGCCTACCTGATTGCACATGGTTTTGAGAATAGTCCAACTAAGAGCACCTTATATGTTAATCGTGCAAATGATGTTACATTTCTGGTCATTGTTGTGTATGTTGATGACATGTTCCTCTTTGCTCCTCATGACAAGCATATTGTTGATTTTAAGGCTGATTTGCATGCCTCATTTGAGATGTCAGATTTGGGCCATTTGCATCACTATTCGGGCATTCAATTTATGATGGAGAGTGTTAATCCCCAAAAGAACATTACCAAAATCTTGAACAAACTGTGAAGAGAGTAATTACTCAGAAAGTCTACTGCACATATCTTACTCATTGACTGATCAAATGTGTAAAGTTTTTGACAAAACTTTGTAGAAGGTGTTGCGTATAGTTTGCGCATCTTGTCCAAGTCAAATCATTTCAAAAAAGTAAGTATACCTTGAGAAATGAATGAAACAGTTCACCTATGTATGAAATTGTTCTTCTGTAAAGTCGATTTTGACACCTGCAACTTCTAACACATGGTTCTCCCAAACTAGAACCCGTTTAAGCAAATTCGTTTAGCCATAGATCGATGGCTTACCTTCCAACTTAGATTTTGACTCGTCATTTGTGCAAAACTTTACAGTGTGCACTGAGAGTTCTTTGACCATCGAGATTGTGCCTGTTTCAAAAGGCACTCAACACTTTCTCACATACAAATGTTCACTTGCACTTTCAAGACCTCTAATCTGAGGAAGCAAGTAGTCATTAACTCCCATATAGATAATGCTCCTAGCTTGAGCATCTCTCTTCATCCAAGTCTTCAAATCTGATAGTTCATCCCTAGTTGGAACACTAGGATCTCTAAATTGAGGCTTTTCTTCTTCACCTGTGATATAACCTATCAGGTCTTTGCTCATAAGATGAGCTTCCATTCTCATTGACCATGCTCGATAGTTTTCTCTATCCAATTTCTCTATCTGAAGAAAATCTCCCATCCTTTCTTCACAAGTGTATTAAATTCTTCAACGTTTATAAGGAATACGTGTACCTTTACTTTGAATGAAGTTCCTTCTCATCTTCTTGATATCTTCTAGCCTCCTTCTCAAGCTTTGCTCTCAAGCTTTCACCTTTTGAATCTTCAAATGTTGAATTCTTTATGACTGCAGTAGTCCGGGTCCTCCTTGTTGGGGATGTAAGGGTCATGTGACCTTACCCCCATATTCATATATATACATCATATATAGAGTATTGCCTCAATGAGAGATCATTATGTGGGTTTCGAGGCTCCCACGTATGTCCGCGCGTCTCTCCTCTTTTCTCTCTCGTTCCATGTCCTCCTTCCTCTTCTTGTTCTGCACACCAAAGCCCTTCATTGGTATCAGAGCATGCTGAAGGCTGGTGTGCAAGAAGCTTCAATGGAAGCTTAGGTCAGAAGGGGTAGAAGTGCAGGTCGACATCTATTGACAGTAGTTCAGTATTTCGACCATAACTCGAGCTAAAAAGCTCGGATTGATGCGTTTTAAAGTTCTGCGTGTATCTAACATAGAGAGCTACAACTTTGCAGAAGAGCGCAGACCCTGGTTCGGACTTCTAAAGTGCCGAAAGTTCGAAAAACGCAGACTACTGTAGAAAGCGAATCTACATTCACTAGGATAGTAGGTCGGTTTTTTTGTCATAACTTGAGTTCTACAACTCGGAATGCAATGATTCAATTTGCTGTGCGTATCTTGGAAAGATTTCTACAACTTTGTAGAAGAATTCACATTCATATTCTCAGTGCAAGGTCGCCGAAACTGCAAAATACAAAGCAATAGTGTTGCAGGTGATAGTGAAATTGACAGCAAGTGCTTGTTCTGTGCATATCTTAAGCTACGCACATCCGATTGAGGTGTTCTTTATCTCGTTACGTAGCCAAGAGTTAGATCTTGAAGTTTGCTAAAGACCAAAAGCTCAGATTCAGAGGCTATCACCTCTGAAACAGAAAAACACAGAGCAGCACAGTTTTGTCATAACAACCCTAGTTGCGTTTGGAGTTTCATTTTGGTTTGGAACTTCTTCGAGAGAGAATTTTTGGTGTGCAAGCTCTTATCTTAGAGCTTGAAGGCATTGTAAATGTATGATCATTGTGGTAGCTCCTCCATATGATCCATTTCCAATCGGGATAGAGCTATACTCGGCTTTGTCGTATTCCCCATGCCGACTTATCCCGAGACAAATTACAAGCATGTCATTGTGGTATACTTTTTTTTGAGATTTTTGTCATCATGAGTTCGATCATGGATGTATAGTGGCATTGTGGTCTATATCTTGATTATGCCACTTGGTTATGGATTTTCTTGCTGATTGCACATCATTTTATGAGAGATTGATTGGATCTTAGTTGGTACTTGTATCTTTGTTTTCTTTGCAGGTACATGATCCAGATTGGAGCCTCAGTTACACATTTGTTTGTTACCATTATTAGCATTTGGTCATTGATTGATATCTATTTGCTAGTGTGATTCTTGGCATATATGGATGTGATTCCCACATGGTTATTTTGGTTCTAGAGTCCATTTTATAGAGGAGATGTTGTTGAAATTTTGACAACTTTTATGCTAGAAGGAGATCTAGTGGATCTTGAAGCTTGTGCGATAGCTTTGGATCATTGTTTATCTCCATTCATTTGGACTTGGTCACATGTTATTTGTGATAGCTTGGACCATGTTGCAGGATTTATTCTTGAGTGGGAGGTGCATCACCATTGTATTTGTGTGTATTGCCATTAGCTTTTTGGCATATATAATTGCCATTAGCTTTTTGGCATATATAATTGCCATTATCCTTGGTTGGATCAGTGACAGGTGGTGACAGGTTACTTATTGTTTTTTGGTTATTGGTTATCTTGTTTTATTGCTCAGTTTACAGGGGATACTCTGTCGAATTTTTCCCAGGATTCTTTCACATCTATTTGGTCACTTTGGAGACTTGGTCAACAGGCTTATGCTCATGGTTTTATGTGCATGCTAGATGCATGGTTATGTGACAGGTGGTTCACATGGTTTTCTTCTCCATCGAGATATTTGTGATGTGAGTTATGCATATGGATATGCAGATGTGATCCTATTGAGGATAGAGTATTGTTCTAGTCTCTTGTTACATTGCTAATCTATTGGATCGCCAGCATGGTGTCTTCTCGATTTGATGGCACTAACTTTCCGAGATGGAAAGCTCAGATGTGGCATACATTGGTTCGTGCAGGGTTACACATGTATGTGCATAGAGATGCACAAAGGCCTGGTGACATGCCCGACCATGTATGGATGGATATGGATGCATTGGCTAGCTCCACTATCCGATTACAGCTTGTGGATTCTATATATGAGTCTGTTATGTATGAGGAGACGAGTAGTGCATTAGGGCAGAGACTACATGATATGCATGCGAGTCCATTGACTCACGTGAGACGTAGATCACGTCGACGGCTTCGATGCTGGCATTGTGGTCATGAGGGCCATATTCGACGACGTTGCTTCAGGCGGATGCGACGACGATGTCAGAGATATGCATGTGATGCAGGTCAGGTAGTGACTTCAGGAGAGTCTATGGCTATTGATTATGCTAGTGATAGTGATATCAATTTCTCCTATGGTTCATCTCAGGATTCCTCTTGTTCATTGGATAGCACACATATGGCTTGGTTGCTTGATGCATTAGCCACTTTTCATGTTACTCCACATCGTGAGTGGTTTTGTCAATTCTCAGGTGAGAGTCGTGGATGTGTGCACTTGACTGATGGTACGACATATGACATTGAGGGTGCAGGAGATGTATGCCTTATGCTACCTAGTGGAGCATCACTTATGCTCAGCCATGTACATTATGTGCCTTCATTCCCTATGAGTTTGATTTCAGTTAGCCAGTTACAGGAGAGCAGATGTTATGCATTCCTTGGTGAGCATCATTTTCAGTTGCAGTTGGGACAGCTTACGCTTGTCAGAGGTGCTAGGATTGGGCACATGTATCCACTGCAAGTACTTCATGTGAGAGACAGCCTCGTCTCAGTGGGACTTCAGCCTTATGTGCGATGTGAGACTCGTCATGTCTCATTTTATCTACCTACAGATAGGTTTATGGATATTCTTGATGCACATGTATGGCACGATTCAGATGCTCAGATGGATGCATATGTAGAGCATACTTTTGATGCTCTTATGGAGCACACTTCCGATGATCAGCTAGATGCTTTAGAGCATGATGTGGATGCTCATGTAGAGCATTGCGATGATACTCAGTTAGAGTGTGATCATCGGTTTGATCTTGATGTTGATGTTATGCAGTTAGCTCATGTGGAGCATGATGATACACTTGGTGTGGTAGAGCCGGATAGCTCTCATGGTACACAGTGTATGGTAGAGCATATTAGCTCTCAGGGTGCACAGCCAGATACATCCTTGGTTGATAGGATGGCTGATTTGGATGCTGAGGAGTCAGCTGTTATGCAGTCATTCTTGGATTCGCTCATGCCAGATGTTGCCAAAGATATGTCAGGACATGTTGGTCTTGAGGATAGTGCTTTGGATGCCTTGGATACAGGCATGGCTGACATACTTAGGTTAGCCAGGATAGCACATGTTTCGTCAGCATTCGGGAGTCTGATGTACGAGTTGTTATGCTCGAGACCAGATATTGCAGTTGCTATTGGAGCATTTGCACTTGGAGTTGTCAGTCGTTCGATGATTGACACATGCATAGAGCGAGTGGGAGCTTTGCAGGAACTTCGTCAGTTCTTCCATCAGTCATATATGAGCTCGACTCTTATCGATATGAGTCTAGAGCAGTTTGAGGTGCATGGATACACCTTGTTCGAGGCGGTTGGTGTAGGCTGATTTGGTATGGGTAGAGATCCGGACTCTTCCTGCACATTATTGTATAGTCCTACATCATTCTTTGTATATGTTACCACTTATGGTCACATTGACCCTTAAGTGGGAGATTCTTGGGGATGTAAGGGTCATGTGACCTTACCCCCATATTCATATATATACATCATATATAGAGTACTGCCTCAATGAGAGATCATTATGTGGGTTTCGAGGCTCCCATGTATGTCCACGCGTCTCTCCTCTCTTCTCTCTCATTCCATCTCCTCCTTCCTCTTCTTGTTCTGCACACCAAAGCCCTTCACTCCTTTCTTCAATTTTGATTATTCCTGCTCTGACACCACTCATGGAGAGTGTTAATCTCCAAAAAAATAAGCTTTCCTTGAAATTAGAGCACCTCTATATCAAGAATATCTTAAAAACTTTACCAATTTGGAGGATCAATGTTCAATTACCAAAGTCCTGAACAAACTGTGAAGAGAGTAATTACTCAAAAAGTCTACTGCGCATATCTTACTCATCGATTGATCAAATGTGTAAATGTTTGGACAAAACTTTGCACAAGTGTCAACTATAGTTTTCCGCACCTTCTCCAAGTTAAATCACTTCAAAATATTAAGCATACCTTGAGAAATGAATCAAACAGTTCACCTATATCTAAAACTATTCTTCTGTAAAGTTGACTCTGACACCTTCAATTAGATTTTGACTTGTGATCTCAAATCCCATGGGGATTCCCAACAGTCTGAAGACAGAACCCTTTTTAATAACATCACACCCTGCATCCTTGACACAATCAGGAACCACATTGTTAGTAGCATAGAAACCAGTTTTTCTGTGATTAACCATAGAGCCACTAGCAAGATAGAAAGTATTAAGACATTTGAGAAAGGAAGCAGCAGAAGACTCATCAGCCCTCATAAGGAGGTTGGTGTCATCAGCAAACATTTGCAAGTAGAGAGGGGTCTGAGCTTGAGGGATAACCAAACCTTTAATGGTGTCTTTATCTATACAGTCCTTGACAAGCCACCCAAGAGCATCACTAGTAATAGCAAACAAAAGTGGGGCCAAAGGACATCCCTGTCTTATGGATCTGGAAAGCTTAAAAGGGGAAGATAAGTGACCATTTATTGCAACTTTAGAATGAGAATTACCAAACAAAATGTTAGTAAATCTAATAAAATTACTTCCCGCACCTATATCATGAAGAGGCTATAAAATAAAATCCCATTCAACCCTGTCATAAGCCTTGTCAAAATCAAATTTAAAGAAGAAAGCATCGTTTCTCTAGAAAAGTCGACACCTTCCCAAATAGTAATGATAGCATCAAGGATGTACCTACCAAAAATAAATCCCTTTTGTTCAAGAAGAATGATGCTATCCATCAAAGGCCTCAATCGTCTAGCCAAGGAGGAAGCATAAATTTTGTACAGAGAAGTCAGACAGGAGATAGGTCTCCAATTGTTGAGATCCTCTTTTGGACCTCTTTTATGAATCAACTTAATTATCCCAGTATTGATGAAGGTAGAGAGAGATCCTCTTCTTATGGCTTCTTGCCAGATCCATAGAATAATGGGCACCAACGCATCTTTAAAAACCTGAAAGAATTCATTTGGAATGCCATCATGTCCAGGACACTTTCCAGGCCTCAATTTACTAATGGTTTCTCTAACCTCACTAGCAGAGAGGGGGAGATCAAGGAGGGAGACCAAGCCAGGAGGAACCATTTTTTTCCTACACTCGGCAATGGTAGCTCTTGCACTCGAGATGTGGTTTCCTCTCTTGGGAGGCATAGAAAAAACATTGGTAAAGAAGCAAACATCCTCCTAGAGGTTCTCCTACATATTAGAAGCATATCCAACAGAACGTTTTTTAATCAAAGGGATAAAATCTCTAGCTTTTTTCTTTCTCATAAGTTCATACATATGTTTATTAGGCTTATCCAATTTCCCAGCCGAAAATTCTCTAGACGTGGCAAGGGCACCACAAGCAAGAAGATAGTCCTCCAACCTCACCTTTTCCTAGAGTTCAAGGACCTTCTGTCTCTTGTCAGAGGAGAGAAGATTAGAATTCTCTATCTTATCAATCTCCTTCAAAAACATCATCCTTCTTTTGTACCTTATGTCCTTAGCCTTTTTTGTAGTCAGTAAGGACTTTTTGAATTTTCCTGGTAGCTTCCTCCCAAGCTTTAAAAGGGGAACAACCCACAACAAAATGATCATTAAAAATTTTGGTAATTTCATCCTTCACAACTGGAATTCTGATAAGGGACATATCTAGATGAGGCCATCCAGCCCTATAATTAGGGTTATTACTAGAAAGCTTAACAATAAGTGGAGTTTGGTCATACAACTATAGAGTAGGATGAACAATACAAAAGCTATTCCAAAGATCATGATACCTTTTAGTGTTCATGTAAACTCTATCCAACCTAGCAAAGAGTCTATTGTTAGAGCTCTTATTACACCAAGTATGACCAGTATTGATAGAGACATCAATCAAATTGTGAAGATTGACCATATTATACCAGCAATTTTTTTCACGACTTGTAAGAATATTATTACTATTACCATTCCTGTCAGAGGAGTTGGTCATCATGTTAAAGTCACCTGCCAGGATGATGTCACCATTAAGTTTACCAATTTCTTCCCAGCACTTGGGCCTATCCTGAGAAGAGTTGGCACCATAAACACTAATAATAGTAAAAGAAAGGGGTTCTTTACACTTCATAGCAATCCATTGATTAGAGTCAGTTATCAAAACTTCTTCAACGAGGTGGCTAAGGTTAGCATTTATATCAATAGCCGTTCCACCTCTACCATAGTGACTAGTGTGAAACGAGGAGAACCTGCTAGAAACAATTTGCAGATTAGACTTTAATTGGAATCCACCTACCTTTAGCTCCTGCAAGCATATGAAGTCTAGCATCAAGGAGGAGTCTTTTAACCAATTGTTGATTATCTTGCTTCTAATAGGGTCAGTGATTCCTTTAGCATTAAGAGACAAAATTGATCATTTATCCATAATAAGAGAATGGTCAGAGAAAAAGCAAACCAAATCACTTCTTGTGATTCTTCAGAGGCTTGACAGCTCGCGAGTTGGAGGATCTGATGGTCTCCTTCCTTTTAGGCTTACCCTTTTCTTTGGGGATAGGACTTGTTGATTTCTCAAAGGACATGGAAACATCAGCATCAGTAGGGAAACTTGTTCCAACCTGTAACATGATTTCCTCATCATTTTTGTTCAATTGTTCACTAAAAACATAATCTGTAGAAAGCATAGTGTTAGGCTCATCATCATCTGACAAAACCGAAACACAATGATTATTATTACTTGGGTTATTGGATTTACCCGAACCCCTCTTACCCATAGTGTTACACCCATTAGCTTCCCCTTGATTAATTTCATTGCCATTAGAACAAAGAGCCTTATCAACATGGCTGATATCATTATATGTAGAGTCCTTAGCACATATATTTTGCTCCTCTAGAATCTGAAAGGGATTACTAATCTTCTTCACAAGTAATTCAGGTTTTTGACCAGAATTAGTTGATTTCCTTCTATTAAAGAAAGGAACCTTCCTTCCCAATGGTTCTTCCTTGGCAGCTTCTTCTTTCAGATTGTCTGGATTCTATTTCTTGGAGGGCTCATCTTTATTTTCTTTTGCTTGACTAGTCACCAGACTTGGGCAATCTTTAATCAAATGGACCTGCTTATAACAATGGAAACAAGCATTAGGAAAATTCTTAGAAAAGACTTTTTGTTCATGTAGTTTGAGACCTTCAGACTTCTTTAAGATAAGCACAGGCTTAATACTTCTAGACAAGTCAACCTCAATCAACATTTGAGGATCCCATTTAGGGTTAAAACCATTTCTAGGTTTCTGTCCCGGCACTTTGCTTAACAGATTTCCAAGTTGTTCAATCCATGGGTAATATTCAATAGGAAGATCAGGGAGTTTAATCCAAACAGGGACTTTAGTAGGTTTATTCCCCCTTGGGTTAAAGCCAGGAAACCACTTGAAAAAGGAAATGGGCGTATTTTTTATTATCCAATGACCTTTTGCAATAACCTCCATAGCATTATGAGCATCCTCAAAAACGAAAAGAAAATAATTATTGGGCAAATACTGTATATGCTTGACAAACAAACCTCTACTTTCCCAGTTAAGTCTTATCCAATTTTTAAGGTTTTCTTGAGCCGGCCTCGGTCCATGACAAAGACCAATCACCACCTTCTCAGAGAGATGATTGTTCCAATTCTCCAATGAGTTAGTTTCAATGACCAGAGTGCAATCATCTTTATCTTCAATCTCCGGATCCAGGTTGATGGTATGTTCATGGTAACCTCTAGGCGAAACCCTAATTTTACTATCAACCCCTTCAATCTTCTCTTTACCCTTGTTAACTTTATTCACAGCAAAAGGAGAAAGCATACCAGGTATACCTTGAGAAGTAAACATAGAAAACGGTCGTGTCTGAGCCGCATACGACACGTTAAGTTGGTTTTGTTGCAAATATACCTAGTTCGGACATACCTGTTGCTCACCGCTCGAGGATGTATTAACATTCGCACTGGCGACCAAGGTTCTCACATTTTCAAGGTTAAAAGTAGGGTTTATCATTGCGTTTAAAACACCAAACGACCCTTTTTGCATTACAGAGGAACCCAAGAGTCCATCTCTTAGTGCTTCATGCAAAGACATGATACATGGTAATACCACGAAACTCCAAGAAAGAGAACCCCCCTCGCAGGGGTGCGAGAGCCCGCGAACGGAACACAGAGGAAGGAGACCAGAGAACCACCTAAAACCCTAGCTCAAAATGGAAAGCACTCGACACGCTCACTAATGACATTCTTTTCGCTATTCACATTTTTGCTAGGAACAACATACGGCTTGAGTTAAAAATCTAATTTTTGGACAAGAGGAATGAAAGTTTCTTCCTCTTGTCTATCGGCATTTTGGATTCGAAATTTCGAATGCTCTGTGAATCGTGATAGTCTCCTCAATGCTCGTTCGACGAAGATAGTACGATGGATAGAGAAATCTTAATTAAAAAAGAAGTGAAAACAATGTGAAGTCCAAGCTTAGGACAAGAGGCTGTGCAGATTTGAGTCGAAAAAGAGAGAAGGTTTAAAGAAGTTTTCATGAATATTTAGCTCGTGCGCCCAGATTCTACTCTTTTCCAAGGAGGTTTAAAAGCCACTCTTTTAAGCCACGTGATCATTGCTTCTCAAGGCGTTTTGCATTTAAAGAGAGTTGTTGCTTTCTTTTGGTTTCGCTATCAAATCAAGGGTAAAAGTATCTGTGGTGGCAAAGTTTTCTATGAGCTTCAGATTCCTTTTGTGAAATCCCTTTAATTTCTTGTTTCATCAAGACCTTTCTCTCTAATGTCGACATTGATTCCCTCGCTGGTCTTGAGAAATGTGGCCCCACCAGAGTCTTAGTGCCCCCTCGGGATGGATGCTGCCTCATCGGACATTGACCCTCCAATGGTATCTTTGTGTAAAGAATCTGTGGTGGCAAAGCAAGAAGAATTGATTAAAACTTGTCTGATCGGTCAATTTTTTGGCCCTAGACCCCCTCTAGAAAGTGTGAGAATTTTGCTTCGCAAGGACTGGTTCCCACATGGCCTAATTGTGAGCAAATGTCAATTCCTGCCAGCGAATCACCTGCTTCTAGTGTTTGAGAATGAAGAGATGGCCTTCCAAGCGCTACAGGCTGGCTCCTGGCAAGTGGGCCGGTCCACCCTTTGCCTATTTAAGTGGACCCCAGACTTTGTTCCGAACAGATCAAAGCCTCTTCGTTACCCGCTTTGGATAGAGCTTCCCAATCTGTCGTACTTTTCATATGGATTTTTTCGAGAAATCATTTCACCGATCGGTCGCCCGATGGCCTCAAGAGAGGATGTTGGGGGAATAATCTACGATGGTGCTCAACATTCTTTCAATGCAAGTTGGCACCCACAGATCTGCGTTGAAACAAACCTGAACCAGGTCCTTCCTTCAAAAATCTCCATAAAGTGTGGAGATGGTAAGACTTGGACACAGGAGGTTACTTACAAGAATTTTCCAAACACCTTCTTCCATTGCAGGCATCAAGGTCATAGGATCAAAGATTGCCCCTTGAAGAAAAGTACCAATAAAAACAACCTCAAACTAGATGGGACCCTGGATCCTTTCCCTCAAGTTGACACTCGGAGTCATCCCCCTCCGATGGCGGAAGAAGAGGGAACTCGCGTTGCTGAGACGGATTCATAAGGATTCACTGAAGTAAGACATAGGAGGAAAGTTAGCCCTCGAAGATCATCAACAAGGAACACTACGATAATTGCTCCTTCGAATAACATGTATTGTAACCTAGAAAAGGAGATTAATGAGGTGGACTTCCCAGGGGACAATCATTATGAAGAAGACCCCACTGATAATGCTCTTGGGTGCTCTACCAGCAAAGAAGACAACCAAGAAGGTTACACCACGAGTAAAGAGGAAGGCTTCACTACTAGCAATGAAGACAACCCAGACCTCCTTCCTTGGTCCTACCCTTCCGGTATGCATTCCAAGATTACTGCAACAAAATTTAAAGCTTAAAGGAAAACAACCATCAGGCATGCCATGGAAGAGCCCCCTCAAGAGTAGGATCCGAAGTCAAGAAGTTGGGAGGAAAAAAGATCACAAGAAGAAAAAGGATTATGTCCCTCCCCTCAAAGAGGGCAACCATCAATAATGAAATTCACATCACTAAATGTCAGGGGCTTGTCTGACCCATCAAGAGCGGTGATTCTTGGCCACTGGTTCAAAGACAAGTGCCTCAACCCTGAGTTTATCTGCTTACAAGAGATTAAAATCGACGGAGAGGATCTCCAAAAACGGCTCAAATGCATTTCTCCGAACCACCTTTCGTTCTCCACTTCTCACCCTAGGGGGGCGGGGGGTGTTGCAATTAGTATTAGTCACTCCTTGTCTGGCAGTGTGACCTCGACTTTTGAAGGTCGGAATCATCGATGGATTGCTGTCTCTATCAGGCTCCCTTTTTAGTTCACTGTGGTCTCAATTTATGCCCCTAATGGAGAAGCGGATAGAATTGATACTTGGGCTTCCCTCGATCCCCTCTCACATAACATTCTAATTTGTGGGGACTCCAACATGGTTGAGTTTCCTGAGGACCAATGGAATAATAAGGGGAAAATTATTGACGGCCAAGAGAAAGAGATATGGGATAAAATCAAGCTCCATCTCGACCTGGTCGAGGTGAAAGACATGAAGGGGTTCTCCTTGTCAAATCTCCAATTGGGGGACTCTTTGAGGAAAGCAAGACTTGATAGATGTTACATCGATCAGAACACCATACTCCAGTGGGGTATTCCTTCAATTTCCCAACACATGGACCTCACTATTTCGGACCACTACCCAATTACTCTATCTTTCAAGCCGATTCCCATGCTCCAGAAAGCCCCTTGGTTTCATGCTTGTCAGACATCATTTTCCCTCCCCTCGGTCCACCAAGATATTTCTACAGTGTGGGCGGAAGCCTTTGCATACTGTAATGAATCGGCTAAGTGCTAGAGAAGCGCGGTGGAAAGGACTCGAAAAATTTTGATCAAGACTCAAAAGGCTATAAGAGATATCTAGAAAAAAAGAAGAGAAACGGTGTATCGGAGGCTCTCACGGCTTGAAGAAGAGGTGAACAAAGGTAACTTACAATGCCAACAAGGTCTTTTAAAAATCAGGGGAAGACTAAGATTAGAGGAGGAGGTTCAAAGGAAAAATCTTCAAATTTTCTTCAAAGATTGGTGGGCGTAGAAGGTTGACAAACCTTCGAAAGAGATGTGTAACATCCTCAAAAGGAAACAAGCTAGGGAATCCATCCCCTTGTTGGTCGATAACAATGGAACTGAATGTGGCATGGAAATTCAGAATAGATCTATCATCGTCGAGCACTTTACCCATCTTGTCGGGGTCTCGACTCCTCTTTCCCCACACAGGCGTGACTCCATGGCAACCATCTCTAGGGTTGCTCAATCTAGAATCCCACAGAACATGATTTCTTTGTTGGATGCTAACATTTTCAAGAATGAAATTATCGAGGCTATTGATTCTCTTCCCAATGGGAAAAGTCCGGGTCCTGATGGCCTCACCAATGAGTTTTTCAAGTCCTTCAAACATGAGGTGGCCACCCCACTACGTCTGGTGTGGCAAGAGGCTCTCTCCTTCGGTGCCCTCCCTGAGTGTCTTAATAATGGAGTCAGCAAGTTAATCCACAAAAGGGGAGATAAGAACAAAATTGAAAACTGGCGACCGATTACCATGCTCCAAACAAGATACAAGATAATTGCAAAAGTTATCGCCAACAGAATCTCTTGTCATTCAAAGTCATGGATTTGTGAGGACGAGAAAGGTTTTATCAAAGGTAGATGTATACTTGAAGCAATTGTTGATATTTGGGAAGGCCTTGCGTTTGTTGAGGAGTCTACACAAGATCCTATATTCATTAAGATCGACTTCGACAAAGCGTATGACAGATTGGAATGGGATTTTATTCTTCAATCATTGAAAGACCTTGGATGCAGCCAAAAGTTCTCGAAGATGGTTTCCACTCTTCTTGGAAATGCTTCAACTAGAATAAATATCAACTTTAAGCTCTCTAAGCCCATTCGTTTAAAAAGATCAATTAGGCAAGGCTGCCGTCTGGCTCAACTACTCTTTGCTATCACCTTGAATGGACTCAGTCACCTTTTAAAGCATCATGTGGTCACTGGCAATCTCAAGGGTCTTTCCCTACCTCTAAATCACGACCAAATGATTACGAGACTCTTTGCTGATGACATGAATGCCTTTGTGCATAACGACATAAACAGCATTGAGGTGTTTTGGTGGTGCCTCGAAACCTTTTGTGTTGCATCAGGTTCAAAAATCAACCATGATAAAACTACTTTTAGAGCAATCAAAGGACCTACACCCCAATTGTTGTTAGATCAGGGGTGTCAAGTTATCCCTAGAGGTCAAGTCTTGCGTTTCCTTGGCATTTTGATGGGATTTGACATTTCAATGGACCAACGATGGAACTGGGTGCTATCCAAACTGGATAGCAAACTAAATCATTGGAAAGGTATGCAAGTCAACTTGGTAGGGTATGCTATGGTTGTTAACACATTTATGCTTTCTACAACTATTTACTTTATCTTGTGCTGGAGACCTAAGGAGAAAGACTTGGCCAAAGTGGAAAGAATCTGCAGAAACTTCCTTTGGGCTGGGGACCCCAATAGGAGGGGGAATCCCAAAATCAAATGGGAAACTTGCATTAGCCCGAAAGACTCACGAGGCTTGGGAATTTCGGATATCGCTGGGTTGGTTGACAAGCTGGCAGCAAAGTGGCTTATCAAGGCTTGGAGCAATAGTGAGTCCTCTTGGGCTAAATTGATCTTCACAAAAATGGAAGACCTTACCTTAGTTGGCCATCCTGGTTGGAAGGACATAGGGATTCTCACGCTTTTATTCTCCCCCCATCGGGTGTCCCCTAAAGGCTCTGGCCTTGTGTGTTCGTTATGGAAGAGTTGGAACAAGGCCAAACAATTCATCAGAATCAGTGAGGAGTGGAAGTGGGCAGCTGGGATAAGAAAAAATGACTCTATCTGGTTCCCAATCGGCGGCATTAGGGGGGTGGAGTCTTGGAACCTCCAAATTGCAAAGCGGTTATGGAACAAGGGGTTCAAACAGTGGAAACAACTATGGAAACAAGAAACCAGCCAGTGGATTAGGTTCGAAGACTTCGACCCGAGACTTAGAGTTACCCTAGAGGAATGGACTCTTCTTCAAGGCAGGTGTTTAGCATGGGACCACTCAACTACCCGCCTTCTCTGCGGTCAGGATCTTCCTTGCCTGGAGGGCCTCAAATGGAGCAATGGAAAGAAACTTTCCAGAATCTCCAACTTAAAAGAGAACTTAGATGTTCATCACACTCTTAACAAAAGATGGTGCCTTTCTTAGACCAAACTTTGATGGGAACTGAACTTCATGTCTATTTGGCACCCCCTAATTGAGATCAAAAAGTCCGTTCTCATGTGGTAGATCTTGCATAAAGGTATCTGGTCCAATGCAAGGGCTAACAAAATCTGTGGTGTGCCGCCATGGTGCAAGCGTTGCCATCGATGCATCAAAGATTTAGCTCACCTGTTCTTCGATTGCCCCAAGTCCCGTGTTATCTGGCATCACGTGACCCGGGTATTGAGACTCATGAACCAAATCAATTGGCAATAGGTGTTGTTGGGTGAGGCGATCAGCTGCTCATCGAGGCTGTGGAATGCAACCAAGGGTGAGACTCTTTGGAAGATTGGAGTGAGCGATGTGTTGTCAATTTTGGCCAAACTCCTAAGGAATGGTCGATTGAGAAATCCTTGTTTCTTCTAGGTAAAAGAATCTCCCGAGATAAGAGATCTCCACCGTTTAGACATCACTGTATTTATCTCCTAGAAAACAACAAGTTGAAACTGAAATGGGTCCCAGATGAGGGTGATGATAGATTTATCCACCTCATTTGTAATGCCCTCTAGCTTGAAATACTCCAGGCTAAGGCCAAACTTCCTTTTATTAAAAAAAAAATTCATGCAGGAGGAAATATTCCTTTGCAACTACATGAACCGAGTGGGCCATGAAGTCTTGGATTGATCCAGAGGACGTACATCTCTGTGCAAGTGATGCATCCCTCTCAACATTGTTTCTCCTCTCTGCCCTTCTTGTGTCCGCCGCGATATTCTTACAAAGATGCAAAAGAAACAACTTGATGAGTAAGATATCTTGGCGTCAAAATACATGAAACAATAATCAAAGAAGAACATTGACTCATATGCCACACCACACCTGGGCATCCTATTGTGATTTCAAAATGGATTTGACATACAACACGCGAGGTGATGTCTCATTGCTGGTTCGAGGCTCGCGATGCTTTTAGAGCAGGCTTACCGAAGCCTGTATGGTTAGATGTTGAAGAGTGGGAATCGATTCAGGATGAGCAACAACATACTCCTGATCTATATCGTCAGCAGCGAGATGCGGCGACGCATTTAGATACGGTTGGAATGTCGCATTTAGGTAGTGGCGGATATGACAATATGCAGTAACAATTTGTAAGTATCATTTTAATTATTGAATTTTAAATATTAACTAGAGAATACTGAACCTATTGGCTTTGAATCTTTATTGCCGTAGTCATTGTCGCCCACAATTAATGCAGGAGGAGTTGTCCCAGGCCGTTAAGGCAGCTGGTTGGGCCTCTCGCCTCTTGAGGTAAAGGCAAGGGTTCAATCCCTACCAGCCTCATGTAAGGGACATGTAAATGATGAAGCATATGGCTAATGTGCCATCGTTCGACTAGCCTTGCGGTAGGTGTGACCGCCGTTCAACCCAGTCTTGTAAACCCCTGTTCTTGTGGGATAAGGGGGGTCCCATGGGTACTATGCCCTTCCTTGTACAGTTGCGATTTCAAAAGTTAAAGCCCGGGGGAGTAGGCCTCAACCCAACCTCCATTTTTTAAAAACAAATTCATGCGGGAGGAGTCCTACGCCGTTAAGGCAGCTAGTTGGGCCTCTCCTCTCTTGAGGCGGGGGCGAGGGTTCAATCCCTGCTGGCCACTTGTAAGGGACATGTGTAACCTAGAATGATGTGCTCTGGAATGAATCATATGGCTGATGTGCGATCGTTTGACTAGCCCTACAGTAGTTGTGACCGCCGTCCAACCCAGTCTTGTAAACTCCTGTTCTTGTGGGATAAGAGGGGTCCCATGGGTACTATGCCCTTCCTTGTACAATTGCAATTTCAAAGTTAAAGCCCGGGGGAGTAGGCATCGGCCGAACATCCATTTAAAAAAAAAAATCATGCGAGAGGAAAATTCCTTTGCAACTACATGAACCGAGTGGGCCATGAAGTCTCGGATTGATCAAGAGGACGTACATCTCTGTGCAAGTGATGCATCCCTGTTATATGATATTCAAAAGGTTAGGATTATCTTTTGTACAAGGATGCCACATAGCAACACATGGGTATTATATACCATTTGGTAGAAAAGATATGAGGAGATCTCATTAAAATGAGAGTCTCTAAGTGAGAATAGATCTCTTAAGATTAAGAAAAGAGAAGCTTGGGCATGGCTGGGCGGCGAACCGAAAGTAAACGATCTCTGTGTATGACCACGGGCGAGAGAAGGAGCCGGAGGAGGTGACCAGCAAAATAATAGCTTAATATTGGTATTAGGGCACTTTCTTGACGACGTGCAGGACGTGAGATTTGATCTCGGGTGGCTAAGATGAGGGGCGCATGGGCTACCTAAGATGCCAAGCCTTCTTGCTATGCCTTAAATAGCGCGAGCTCTTATTGAGTCATAGGAAAGAGTTGGTCTGCCATCGACACCGCCCGCACCTGGATGAGAGAAGGCAAAATCATCATGAAGAACAAGAACTTACAGAGAATCAAGGTTCCACATAAATATTCGATTGTGCTGCAACCAAAGGGAATTTATGGAGCTCCTTGAAAAGCCTCTAAAGAGGAGATTTATGGATTTTGTCCATCGCATGTTCCTCGAAAGAAGTGATATTTGCTTCTTGAAGGTATGGAAGATGAGCTCGCATGTCCTCCTCCTCCTTGAAGATTCTTATTATGAGGCCAAATGGTAGCTAACACACAGGTATGAAGCATTTATATTCTTCATAGAGTATATGCAACCATGGAAGGGTTATGAGGGTCAACCTCTTGGAGGAAAATCACATGTATAGAGGGTATGAGGTATATGCCCTCATCTGAAGTTAAGGTTTCCCTCAAAATAAAAGAAGGAAAAGTTAAGGGTATCTCCAAAATAGTCATTTTCCATTATTTTTACATAAATTTCTAGAGCTATTTTGGATAAGTAGCCATTTTGGGAAAGGGAAAGGAAGCGGGATTTATCATAGATTTATGGAAATAATCATGCACACATATAGTATAGTGTATTGACTTCCAGATAAGGTTAAGAAATCCAACATATACCTCAGTATGATAGGAGTTTGGAGCTCCACAAAACCCCTTTCCATCACAGTTTGAGAAAACATTTCAGCACCTGAATCTAAGAAATTCCCATTTTTGGAAGAGAGAAAAAGAGGCGCACTAGCTATGGATGGATGGGAAAAAGTATATATACTGAGAGTATGGTGTATGGAATTCTTAAGCGAATCATTAGATTCATCAAAAGAATAAGTTAAGGAGGCATTTTGTATCCTCGAAGACCCCCTTTCCACCCTTTTTGAAAAAATTTCAGATGATAATTTTTGCCAAACTCCACTTTTGGGAGTAAGAAAAAAGAGACTGTTAAGAGGCCTTCCATGGATTAGTGCATAGATACATGATGTATCATGTATGTGATACCATTAATAAAGAGAAAATCAAAGAAAAATCCACATTAGGAGTGGATTAGAAGCTTGCTAACAACTCCCATATAAGTTTTTACATGAAAGTAAAAATCTTGATTTAGGCCTCTTTTGGGGAGCGAATTAGCATGCACTAAGGGAGGATTTGGGAAGGTGAAAATAGGCCTAAGCATCTTCAAATATTCCTCTTTGATATTATGGAGAGAAGTTTAGCATTTGCTTGATGGAAGAATGCTTTTGGGTACCCCAAAAATCACATTTTCAGACTTTTTCCAACCCCTCCAACAGCCCACTAGTTTAGCATGTCCCCACTTGGAAAGGCCATATCTTGGGTTAGAAAACTCGAAATTGGACGTGCTATGGATCGTTTCGAAGAGAACAAGATCTACTTTCAGTTTATGAGAAAAAAAATTTGGAAAATAAGTATTTTTGCAGGTCTGTATAGCTCCGCAAAGTCTGAACAATTTTTGGTAACTACCTTCCGAGAGCCATATCTTACAAACCGGGAAGGCGATTTGAGTAATTTCACTTCGATTTCTTTGCACATGCTATATAATTCAATTTATGAACATTTGCAAGTCCTAAAGTGGTTTTTGCAAGTCCAAAGAAGGATTACTAATTCATTTTTGACTAAATTTGCATTATTTTTGTAATCACGTGACCATACTTTATGTTTTAGGGAGTGCTCCGATGTTTTCGGACACTTCAAAGCTTATATTAGGATCTGAGGAGGAAGGTGCAGAGGTGTCAAAGCTCGTTGAGAAGGATTGGATGCATGCAATTCCAAAACCAAAACTATTCAGGGACGTATGCTTTATGCTTCAGACATTTTACTTTATGTTATGGCATGTTCTGTATGTACATGCATAAATTGGATTGCATACATCAAATGTTGATCACTATTTAAATTCTTAAAGTATGGATCGATAGGGGAGAAGTACACTTTTTGATTGTTTGCAGGAAAGAGGACTACAGAAATTATATGGCTATGCAACATAGGGAATGGTTGCTAGCAATTGCTTTTATGTTTTTGCAGGTTATGGAGTCCATATATGAGTTTATGGCGTGCATGCCATGGGCCTCTCAAGCCCTATGTTGTTGGGTGGCCTGTGTGCCACTGAGCTTATCGTTGATTTTTTTTTTGGGATTCCATTTCCTGGGGAAATGCTGTCGAAATTTTTCCTACCGCATGGCGTTATATGTGCACTTGCCTCTAGGTAAGAATACTATGGCATGGTAACATGCCTTTTCTGCAAACATCACTAAGGTGTTAGCATGCTTCTAAGCATCTATTTGATGGACTTAGTACCATCATAGTATTATAGATAAGGCAACTTCAGTAGTAAAAAGGATCCCTACTCATAAGCCTTATGGATTTAGACTATAGGATTGCTAAGGGAAGGAGCTACACCTTCACCATTAGTATTGTGCACAAGCAATCCTATAGGTTTTAGGAAGTTGCATATAGGCATGGGAGATACATATATGATATTCTCCAAAGAAGTGAAGATTTACTTATCTTCACAAGAGTCTCCCAATATGATTAGGAGACTATGGGGTATTATTAGGAATACCCAGAGAGTGACTAGTTCACTCATGTACATCACTTGACTAAGTAGTGAAGCATTTCTGCTACACTACTAAGGAAACCAAATAGACGGGATCATAGAGATGGGTTTCATGAGATAGCATCGATGGGTGCTTATGTGATTCGAGTGATGGTTAGGAAGGCCACATGTTTGGCACTAGCTCTATGACTTAGAGCATAGATCCCTTAATCAGGAATAGTTGGGGTGCCCAATACATATATGTATATCGGGATCGACAGAAGGTACCTAGGCTCAGTCTTGGTACCTAGGAACAAGTTAGTTTGGAACAGAAAGGGATATCCATTGTCACATATTGACTAGAACCAAACTAATTAGTTCAAGGACATGGGACTCATTTGAGTCCACAAATATGAGTTGAGGATATGGGATTTATTTGAATCCACCTATATATTCCATTACATATATATGGAATATATATTCGGTTTGGTGTAGGTATGACACCGTGAATTGGAAGAAAATATTTTCATCCTCGAAAATGTAAATGAAATATCCGTAATGGTAGAATAAAGTGCTCGGTCTCCCCTGAACCCCATATACTCTATGTACATGGTCATCTCTGTGTGTTGTTTCTCCGTATCCTTCCCCTTTAAAAGCCTCATATGAGATCATCTCAAAGATGGGAAACCGTCTGAGTGGTGCCTACTATCTCGCATGTACACTCAACTTTCCAAACTATCACTCCCATGACATACAACATCATCCAAATGATCTAAGTCCATATGATGTATCCTCTATGGTGTAATAATATGTAAAGCAAGTGTAAAAGTGTCAAACTTATAAGCTTGACCGTATCATGTTGGAGATAATAAACCATATAATCCTCTAAAATATAGAACAAAGTCACATAACAAGTGACTCCAAACCCATCTAAGACTAAATGATAGATTGCCCTCATACCACTCTAGGACTTCGTAACCTCGAGTGTACTCACAAGTAATAGTTTAACCTAACTACCTTGTGAACTATGCAAATCCATCATCTAACTCAAGGTAGTAAAATGCAATCTCTACATTTCACCAACCAAGAAGTCTCTGGTTTTTCATCTGTTACCTCTGGACTAAGTTGGTAATTTTGGTGATTTTGTATTTCATGAACGGTGTATCTTGATTACAAAGAAGTCCGGAGTTGTTCCTTATAGTATGCATTCCGTACGTGATGAGTATGAAGAAATGTAGGTACGCAGTGTGGATACTAGTGAAGTCTGTAGAATCCAAGGAATCATTTATAATAGGATACTGTATCACAGTGTTATACTCTTTTTGTAATCAAAGATTCCACTTCTTTTTGTTGTGTTAAGATTATGTCCATACTATGTTGGTGTGAAGGAGTGTTGTGTATAATGAGTATCTAAATAAACTGTAAGGAACAAAAATGCATGTTTGAGAGTACCGTGTATTCCTAAATTCCCATTCCGAAACCTATAATTTGGGTACTGTAAGATTGTATTGAACAGTAACTCCTAAACATTATGGCGACCATGATGGGATCGGGTAACACAACACAATGCAAAGTGGATTGATGATAGTGCGAAGTAGCAAGGAGTACTTGAAAAAGACCTATCATCGTGATTATTTAGACGAATTCATGCAGTAGACCGTAGCAACATTGAAACTTGAAGATATACCTCTTGAAGATGCAATTACCATTCCGAAGGAAGTGCAGTATTGGGTGGAAACTAGAGTTTTACCTCCCAGGCTTTTGAAGGACTTACTCTTTGAGTGGAGGGATGACAAGCTAACCAAAGACTTGTTGCAAGGGGAATTCAATGGAACCAACCAGCAGAGCCACTTGTAGGAAGAGAAATACCCTGTTGAAGTAGGCCAAAGCGGCAGCAGCAAACCCCCGTGAGAGTTGTAGTTAGCCCTGGTGCCTTCGACTCAATTTGATACCTTACAGTTGCCGAATACCATGGGAATATATTTAGTTTTTTATGTATCCATATTGGAACCATATAAACTTTTCCATTAAGAGGGGAGAGAGCTAGTCCTTCATCACATATTGAGATTGATGAACATGAACAATTCAAATTCAAGCATGTCCTAGATTCAAAAATATTGAGATGAATATTGGAGTACCTTGTTCATTAGAAAGGGTATGACATCAATTATCCTACTTGTGGCCCTATCAGACTTCTAGACGTTGATGCTGTTGCAAAAAAAATGATCATATCCAATTTAAATATATCAAAATCATGGAATATCAGTAATATTGCCCAATGTAACTACTCTACATGCAATCGTACATGCAATCAACGAGCGGTGGTGGTCACAATGTTTCAAATCTAATAAGTGTTCCTTATTTTGTGAGCCAAGAATAAGTGCAAATTCGAGAATTAAGATTCCATAATCTGCAATCGTGGCTCAGACTCATAGCTCTCTACATAGGCAGGTCGAGCATAAAGGCTACACACTTTGTCAAATTTGACTTATTTGGCGAGTGTGTGCACAATGCGAATACAAAGATCGGTGTGTCAGACTTCTATAGGAACAAAGCAGTGAAGTAGCAACACAGCAATGGCCATCTCATTCTCTGATGGCCATCTATTGTACATTCCAAAAAAGCTTTCTTAGGAGCAAAAGGACTGGTTTGACTGCAGAGGCTTATTGCAGTGCATCATGCTAGATTGGAGGAGCATACGACCTCACTTGGATGCAAAAGAGATTGCGATGGAGATAGCCCATTAGACCGATGGTAACGATGTTAATGCACAAGAGATCAGTATTAGAATCGGGCAAGAAGTATTTCAGCTTTCTTCTGTGTTGATAGCAGAGCAGTTTAATGTTGCTAATGATGGGATTACATCAAGCACGGAGTCTGTAGAAGCAATAGAGATTTGCACATTACTTAGTAAGCCCTATTTTGATGAATATCAATTCACACAGCTCCCCGATGACAACCCTCTAAAGCTTGGTTTGCTATTGACGATAATGATCATTAACCTGCAAGCCAAAAACTATGGAGTATCTCAACAGCTTTATGCATTGGTGAAGGAATCTGCTAAAACATAGGTTAATTGTGCGGAAATTATTTTTTGAAAATTGAAGAAGGAGGTTCACAGACTCTTCCGATGATCCGGATGAGCAGTGAACGCACTATTAGACTCCAAGATGGGAGTTTTTTTCACTTTGCTTTTTACGGAGACTTTGGCATACTTAAAGAATACACAGTATGCTAGGTAAAAGTCTTTATGTGGATCCTTAAGAAGAGAGTGATAGAGTGGAAGCTAGTGGGTGACACTTCTCATGAGCAGAGGGAAATGGAGAGAGAGATCAGGAGGTGACCGGTGGAGGAAAATCAACGATGAGAAGCTAAGAGGAAGGCCAAGGAAGAAGTATAGAGGAAGGCCAAGGAAGAAGCAGAGAGGAAGACAAGAGAGGAAGAGGGAGCATGAGAGAAATTGGAAGAAGAAAGGTGTTGGTAGCAAGAGGAAGAAGAAACTGAGAGAAGAGAAGGGGAAGAAAGGGCTGATGAGGAAGAAAGACACAGAAAACAACATCATGAACAAGGAGATCGTTTGGGAGGATCATCCAGTAAAATTTCAATCTTATACACTTTTTCCTCTTGCAGACTCACAAACAGATGGAAGAATGAAGATGGAAAGGTGAAGTTGCTTGCAGTCCGATGCAGTGACTACATATACCCTTGGATGTACAATAATGAAATAGTTAGAGCGGAACCACTTGATGACTTGGCCATGTTTATCATGGAATGTGGTGAAGTTAGAAGAATTTCAGCAAAAATATAATACTATGATTATGGAAAAGGATAAATGGTTGACAGAGATGTCAAATTTGACTGAAGAACTTGAACGACTCTGGAATGAGGTAGAAGTCACCAGAACAGAGAGTGCTACTAGATACTGTGTAGTCCATGAAGAAATAATGGATGACTTAAATGAAGTTATTTCGGAGAATAATACATTGCGAGTGACTATTGAAGAAAAATAAAAAATTACGCAGAAGTCGGGTAGACATAGAAGGTGCAGCACAAACTGAAGAAAACCAATAAAGAGTTAGCTGCTAAGTTACAGAAAACAGAGCAAGAAATGCAAAAACTAAAGGAAAAATTCAAAGAGCAGAGTGGTGAGCTAAAATGCCAAAGTATATCGATTGTGAAAGTGGAAGAGAGACTGGTTGTACAAAATTCAGAGTTCATGGCCTTAGAAGAAAAGTTGTGTACTATTCAGGAAAGCTTAGATATGGTGACGATACAAGTTACAAGAATCTTGGTATCGATTGTAAAAGTGGAAGAGAGACTGGCAGTACGGAATTCAGAGTTCATGGCCTTAGAAGAAAAGCTTCATACTATTCAGAAAAGCTTAGATACGGTGACGGCATACGTTGCAAGAATCCTAGAATTGGAGAAGTGAGTTAATTAATGGAAGCAACACTGTAATGATGCAAATGCAGTTTTGGTAGATAAAGAAGCGGAGGTGGAGCAGCTTAGGAAAGATGCAACAATCTTGGACTTAACTTGTAAAGTAAAGTTAGAGGCATTGATGTGTGAAACATCACAAGAAATGAATTAATATGACACTACACAACCTCTATGGTCACCATTAACTCATTGCCACTCCAAACTTTGAGAAATGATAGCCAAAACCAAGAACTTTACTTCTTCAGAACTTTCTAGTCACTGAAATGACATACCTTCAGTATTTTGCTAATTTCTCTTAGCACAAATAGTATATCTCCAAATATTTTGGTCAATGAAAGTAGAAGAGAAGAGCTTTCTAACAAGCTATTATTTGCAAGAAACAGATCTCTAGAACTCAAGATATAGCCTTCACAAGATGACCCTATATGACTTCCAAAAGTGGAAAAATTTCCTCTTTTAATAAAAAACACCTGTCTAAAAATGGAATTCGATGCCTAGCATCGACTTGCAACCAAAAGTCGATGCCAAACATCAACTTTGAGCTTTTTTAGCCACTTTTATAGTGCCAAAATTATCCCCTTGAACACAGATATGAACAAGATCACTTTTATGTTAGAAGTCGATGCCAAGCATCGACTTTATGTTGAAACTCGATGCCAAGCATCGAGTTGCTCCACAAAATTCATCTTTTCAAGAAGGACTTATCAACTAAGATTCGATGCCACGCATTGACTTCCTACATAAAATACAACCTTTCACCATACATTCGATGCCAGGCATGAACTTGCTTGGAAAACTTCAATTCTTCAAATCATTACACAGAAGAAAAACACTGGAGATGGAAGAAGAAGACTTATACACAGAACTTTAACTAGTTTTTGTCATAGCTATGAAAACTCAGAAGCTTACAGGTGCTTTCTCACTCAGAGAAGCCCGACTATACTCAGTCATATGAAATGAACTCTTACTGACATTCTCTCAGTCTCTTCCACTATGCGTCAATTGATACAAACTAACTTATATAGTTTTTCTCAATCTCGTGACTTTTAAAAAACTTCTAGAACTAAAGTGAACTAACTTTACAAATATAATACACTTGTGAATTTTTCCTTTTACATAGGCATGTGGTTTTCTTCTAAAGATTTGACCTTCAAATATATGTCCAATAAGTGATTGTTTCTCCAATAGCTCCCCCTCAATCACTAATTGATATTGTCTATTTCTTCATATCATCTTCTTTTCTTTTACTCATGCCATGCTTTTGAATCTGTTGGTCTTCACACCATCCAAGCTCTTTGTCATTATGTCTACTATCTGATCTTTTGTAGAAATGTACTCCACTTCAATCTCTTTCTCCATTACCTTTTCTGTTAGGAAATGATAATGTATCTCTATATGTTTTGTTCTTGCATGAAATACTGGATTTGCTGCAAGATAAAGTGAACTCATATTCTCTCCATGTATTGTAGGTATACCTTGATCAATGCCCAAGCTTTTGAACAATGTCCGCATCCATATAACCTCCTTAGCTGCTTCCACAAGTCCTGTGTACTCAGCTTCAGTTGATGATAATGCTACTGTATGTTGTTTCTTTGAACACCAACTTACAAGCTTATCACCAATATATATCATGCAACCATGACTTGATCTTCTGTCATCTTGATTACCTGCCCAGTCTGAGTCAATATATGCTCTCAACTTCAAATCTGAAGTAAAAGGATAATATAATCCTTCCTTCATCGTTCCTTTTATATATTTGAGAACTCTTTGACCTGCAATCCAATGTGGGTCCTTTGGACAATGCATGAATTGTGATAAAACTCCCACTGCATAACTAAGGTCAGATCTTGTTAGTGTAGCATAAATCAAACTACCCGCAAGAGATTGATACTTCCTCATATCTTTGTATTCTGCACCATCATATTTACTCAGCTTGTGATTAACTTCAAGTGGAGTTGAAGCTTCTCTACAATTTTCCATATCAAACTTCTTCAATAGATTCAAAAGATACCTTTCTTGTGATACATATATGCCATGATCTGTATAGGTGACTTCCATACCAAGAAAGTATGATAACTTTCCTACATCACTGATCTTGAATTCTTTTTCAAGTAATCTCTTTACCTCCTTGATTCCTTCATCTGAAGTACATGTGATTATAATGTCATCTACATAAATACAAATGTAGATTGTACCTTCCTTTGCTCTTTTAATGAGTAGACTTGGATGTGCATTTGAACTTTGATATCCAAGATCATTGAGATACTTCACCAGTCTATAGTTCCATGCTCTTGGAGCTTGCTTCAATCTATACAATGCTCTTCTCAACCTGCAAACAAAATTTGGATTCCTGTAATCTATAAACCCTTGAGGTTGTTCCATGTATACCTCATCTGATATGTATCCATTCAAGAATGCATTCTTTATATCTAGTTGACTCAAAGTCCATCCTTTTGAAGCTGCAATAGCAATAATTGTCCTTATAGTTGACATCTTAGCTATAGGACTGAATGTCTCATCATAATATATGCCATAGGTTTGGGCATAGCCTTTCACCACCAGTCTAGCTTTGTATCTGGCTATACTTCCATATGCAAGCTTCTTCACTTTATAAACCCATCTATTTCCAATTACTTTCTTACCATTTGGTTTAGGAACAAGTTCCCATGTCTTGTTCTCCTCTAGTGCTTTGAATTCTTTCTTCATTTCTTTCTCCCATTGTTTCTTACCTTTAGCTTCATCATAGTTCTGAGGTTCTTCATCATCTTTGACCCTATATGCATAGTTCTTCTGAGTTATGTAAGAAGTATCATAAGAATACCTTTCTGGTTGCCTTCTTGTCCTACTTGACCTCCTTGGTTCACATTCTTCATATGTTTCCGGATACACCTCTTCATCAAATATAGGAGTTTCTTCATTTCTTCTTGTTAATCCACTTCTGGATGTACTTGCTTGCATATAGCCTTCATGAAGGCGGATCACAACGAAGTAGTGGTGAGCCAGAACATTTTAATTTTTCAAAGAAATATGTTTTAAAATACCTTTCAAGCTCTCAACAGTGATTTTCATCACTTTTGTACCATATGTAACATAGAAAAACCCTTTTTGTAATTAGTAGCTCCATTCTGTGCAAGCGGAGGAGTCCTCGAGCTTGAGGAGCTTAGGTAGAATGAGCCCACCAATTTTGACTATTTTTAGACTTCGTTTAGACCTTCAAATAGCACCTAAAAACCTTATTTTTAACTATGTCGGTCACTAGATGTGAAACCGGTAAAACTAGTCTAGAATCTATAAAAAAAGCTAGAGAGCTCATTTTTTAGGTTAGCTTGTATGATTTGAGAGAGCTTAGAGCTATTTTGAGCTTGAAATTGAGATCTTGAGTAATAGAGTCTAAGTTTCCTACCTTCCATTGTGTCTTGCTTGTCTCTTACATGTGTGTGTATGTGTGTGCATCTCTATGCTTCTCACCTTCACTCTCGCTACATCTTACCTTCACGATCTTCATATCACTCCTATCTCTTCCGCGGATTGACATTAAGGAGCTGAAGCATCTTAACGTGGTACTTACCATTGTGCTAGAGCAACAATATATATATATATATATATATATATATATATATATATATATATATATATATATATATGTATGTATGTGTGTGTGTGTGTATCTATATACTATCTATTTATCTATCTATCTGTCTATCTATATATATATCTATCTATCTATCTATCTATCTATCTATCTATATATATATCTATCTATCTATCTATCTATCTATCTATTGGTCTATCTATCTATCTATCTATCTATCTATCTATCTATCTATCTATCTATCTATCTATCTATCTATCTATCTATCTATCTATCTATCTATCTATCTATCTATCTATCTATCTATCTATCTATCTATCTATTTATCTATATACCTATCTATCTATCTATCTATCTAACTATCTATCTATCTATCTATCTATCTATCTATCTATCTATCTATCTATCTATCTATCTATCTATCTATCTATCTATCCATCTATCTATCTATCTATCTATCTATCTATCTATCTATCCATCTATCTATCTATCCATCTATCTATCTATCTATCTATCTAGGTACCTATCTATATTTTTATATATCTATCTATCTATCTATCTATGTATCAATCTATCTGTCTATCTATGTATCTATCTATCTATCTATCTATCTATCTATCTAGCCATCTATCTATCTATCTATCAATCTATCTATCTATCTATCTATCTATCTATCTATCTATCTATCTATCTATCTATCTATCTATCTATCTATCTATCTATCTATCTGTTGGAAGTGATGGTTGGATGCACTCAGAAGATTGAGTTGGTACTGCTAACCCTGCTTTGCACCAGCCCTCTTTGATCTTTTTCTTGTTTCTACTCCTTGATGATGTGATGAAGATTGAGCCTTGCAGAAAATATAAGACAGTGCTCTAACTTTTCTAAAAGAAAAATTTCACCGAAATTTCACTGGACCGAAATTTCGCCAGACTGTCACTGTACTGTTACCGTAATTGTACCGGAATTGTACCGGAATGAACTATAATTTTGTTTATAATTACTTCAGGTGAACATTCATGGAGTAAGTAAGTGACACATGAACTCTCTTAACTAACAGAACTTTTTTCTGAAGTTTAAGAAAAAACTTCTCTAGTTCAGACAGCCTCTTTTCGGTCAGACTTTGTACAGTGTATAGATATCTTTTTCACCGGAAAGATTGATCAGCTAAAAGTAGAGATGTCTAGCTATAGAGTGAGCTATCTCTCATACAAAACTTTGCATTACTCTGAAAGATCTACTTCGTTCTTCTACCAGAAAATCACTCGTTTACCGTAAGAACTGCAACTGTGAGCACTTTGACTGTAATTTCTTGATTTCTTGAAATTGTCTGAATCAAGTTGCTCCAAGCTTTGTTTGTTTGTGGTATGTTTTGAGCTGAATCTATCAAGCTTTGAATCACTTGATTTGGTTCAGTAGATCCTGAGATATACTTCTTCAAGGTTGACAGACTTGAGAATAATAACTCAGAGAATCACAGAGTAAATGAATGTAAGTATTTGTATTAGATCATGTAAATGTACATTCCCACTGGCATCATAAACATAGCTCAATGGTACTCAGAGGTGTAGGCTATATAGTAGACCTCGCAACCTCAGTGATTGATACAGTGATGTCTCGCGATGAGTGAAGAACTACTGCGACATTTTTCCTTGTAGCTTTTATATGACTTGAATTAGAATTCAAATCAATCTCCTAAAATTTCTCACCTAAAAAATTGATTGAGATATTCTCTCGATCAATCAACTGCCTTTTCACGACTTCCAATCAATTCGGCGTGATTGCATAATGATGCGCCAGGTCATTTATATTTTTACAATAGATAAAATGGTAAGAATTCATAGGCATAAGTTCCTATGGTCTTCGCGTCATATATAGTCTTCAAAGTAGATATCCAAGCCAAATGTGAAGGCTTGTGTTGCACCAACAGCTCCCCCTCAAGCCAAACATTTTGGCTCAAGTCTTCATCTTTAATCTTCAATGATATCCTGTAATCCAATCATGGACTTAAACCTGAATAGCTTGTTTCCATCCAATGCTTTAGTAAGCAAATCTGCACATTGTATATCAGTAGACACATAAGTCAACTGAATATCTTTACTAAGCAACTTCTCTCTCACATAGTGGTAATGAACCTCTATGTGTTTAGTTCTAGCATGATATATTGGATTCGCTGCAAGATGAAGAGAACTTGTATTATCTCCAAAGATAACTGGAGGCCTTGTGTATAAGCCTAGTTCTGAATATAAAAGCTTTAACCATATGGCTTCTTGAGTTGCATTTGCTAGTCCTTTGTACTCTGCTTCAGTAGATGACAAAGCTACTGTGGGTTGTTTCTTGGCTGACCAAGAAATTGGTTTATCACCTGCAAAGCATATGTAACCAGATGTACTCCTCCTGTCATCCTTGCAACCTGCCCAATCTGCATCTGAATAAACTTTAATATCAATGTCTGATGTATAAGGAAAGTACAAACCATGGTTCTGAGTTCCCTTTAGGTACTTTACTATCTTCTTTGCTGCCTCCAAATGTGGTATTCTTGGTTTATGCATAAATTTGCTAAGTACACTAACACCATATGATATATCAATCCTGGTTAAGGTAGCATAATTTAAACTACCTACCATACTTTGGTAACCTGTAATATCTTTGAGTTCTTCTCCTTCATGTGCACTGAGTTTGTGATTGACCTCCATAGGAATGTTTGAGACTTTAGCTTCCTGCAAATTAAACTTCTTGACCATGTCCTGTATGTACTTCTTCTGAGTAATATAGATACCTGAATTTGTGTAGATCAATTCAAGTCCTAGGAAGTATTTCAATAATCCAAGATCATTTATCTTGAATTCCTTCATCATCTGTCCTTTGATCTGTCTAATTCCTTGAACATCATTTCCTGTAATAATGATGTCATCAACATAGACACATAAATATATTACTTCTGTACTACTCCTCTTTATGAACAGAGAAGTGTCAGCTTTACTCATCACAAATCCTTGATCTTGGAGATATGTTGTCAATCTGTAATTCCATGCTCTAGGTGCCTGCTTTAAACCATACAGAGCCTTCTTCAACTTACAAACATGATTTACCTTATTAGGTTCTTCATAGCCAGGTGGTTGTGACATGTAGACTTCTTCAGATATCCATCCATTCAAGAATGCATTCTTCACATCCAATTGGTACATGTTCCAGTTCTTGGATGCAGCTACACTCACCATAACTCTGATAGTTGGCATCTTAGCCACCGGAGAAAATGTCTCCTCATAATCAATGCCTTGGGTTTGTGCAAAACCCTTGGCTACCAATCTAGCTTTGTACCTGTTTATTGTACCATCTGAGTTCCTCTTGAGTTTGTAGATCCATCTGGATCCTATCACCTTCATAGACTCTTTCTTGGGTACTAAGTCCCAAGTGTCACTCTCTTTGAGAGCCTGCATTTCTTCATCCATTGCTTCCTTCCATTCTGGTTTAGTGATTGCTTCTTCAAATGAACCTGGTTCTTCATTCAATAGATCCTTTGCAAGATATACAGAGTGCTTGGTTACAAGTGAAGTATCATACCCATACCTAATAGGTTTCTTTTTTTCCCTTGAAGATCTCCTCATAGCTTGAGTTGAGGATTCTGGATTGTCTTCAAGTTGCTTCATCTTCATCTTCCCTTTGGATTTCCAAGCCTTAAACTCTTCAATGTTGATGGTGTCTTCATCATCTGAGCTTGTGTCCTCTTTCTGAATTGGTTCTTGCCTGATAAGCTTGGGAAAATCTTCTTCCATGTCATAAGGTAGGCTAACTTTCCTGCACTCATTCTCATACCATGAGTCATTCTCATCAAAGATGACATCTCTGCTTACCTTGAAGCCTTTGTTTGAGGGGTTGTAGAATCTGTATCCCTTCTGATTCAAATCATAACCAATGAAGATACACTTTTCAGCTTTAGGGTCTAGCTTTCCCCTTACCTGTGAGGGAATATGCACATATGCAACACACCCAAAGATTTTACAATGATCCAGAGATGGTCTCTTACCATGCCAAGCCTCATAGGGTGGCATTCCATCAAGTGTCTTTGATGGAAACCTGTTAATTAAGTATGTGGCAGTAGATACACTCTCTGCCCAAAGATAATTTGGCAACTTCTTTTCATTAAGCATAGACCTCGCTGTTTCTACAATGAGTCTATTCCTTCTTTCAGCTACCCCATTTTGTTCAGGTGAGTACCTTGTAGTAATCTCCCTTTTGATGCCTCTTTCCTGCAAGAAGTCTTCAAACTCATTTGAGAAGTATTCTCCTCCTCCATCTGACCTTAGCTTCTTCAAGTTTCTTCCTGTTTGATTTTCAACCAGTGCAAGATACTTTTTGAAACAATTAAACACTTCATCTTTATGTTTCATGTAGTATAAGACAGTCCACCTGCTATAGTCATCAATGAAGGATACATAGTACCTTGATCCAGATAAGGATGGCTCCTTGCTAGGTCCCCAAACATCTGTATGCACTAGTTCTAGATAATCTTTATGCATGAAACCTTTCTTGCTATAAGGCAACCTGTGTGACTTACCAAATTGACAAGCCCCACACTTGTATATCATGTGTTGCTTGGATATATTAGGTATCCCAAGTACACATTGATCCCTGCACATTTGCTTTAAGGTCCTTTCTCCAATGTGTCCTAACCTCTTGTGCCAAATCTCCAATTCCGATAGCGTTTGATCCTTGTAATTATACAGAGCAATGTTTTTGGTGTCTTCAAGCTCAAAAGTAAATAACCTACCTGATTTTTCTCCCTTGGCTATTCTTCTGAATCCATGTCTTGGATCCTCCACATATGCACCATGTTGAGTGAATCTGACCTGTAGACCTTTTTCCACAATCTGACCTACACTCATCAGATTCTTGGTGATTGTTGGAACATACAACACTCTGCTTAATAAATTCTGGTTACCATCACTTGTTTTGACATTGCCTACTTTAATAACTGAATGTTTAGTGTCATCACCTGTCTGCACTTGATGTTTGCCCGTGGGTTCTTCCAAATCGGAAAGTAAGGCAACATTTCCAGCTACATGGTTAGAGCAACCTGAATCAATATAGAATAGGTGATCATCATTGATACCTGACTTAGATGTCATGTTCATGATCAACAGGGAATCATCTTGCTCTTCTGCATAATTGTTGTAGTCTTTCCTATTTATGTAT
>CM035434.1:57682371-58022371 GCA_020310875.1 Ceratopteris richardii
GATAGCAAAGACAAAGAGAGTGACACCAATGGGCACAACCATTTGAAATTTGAAAAGGAGGATATCCGATTATCCATGTAGTATGATGAAGTTAAAATGGTCAGGACCATCTCATAGTCATAAATAATCAAGATCTAAGTTTGTGAAAGAGAATGACACCGATGGGCACAACCATCTAAAATTTGAAAATGAGGATATCTGAATATCCATGTAGTATGAAGAGGTTGAAATGGTCAAGATCATCTCATAGTGATAAATAATCAAGATCTAAGCTTTCCATACGAGCTTGTGAAGAGGGTGATGAAACCACTAAGGTCACCATGAAAGCTAGCTCTGATACCAATGCAACAAACTAGGCTATTTAATTTAGGACCATCACTTGCTAGAGAGATGACTCTCCTACCAACCTTATGCCTCTATATAAAGCTACTCGAATAAAAAAGGACCACAAATGTATCTAGAGTCCACAAGTGCATGTGTGATCTCCACCACTCCTTCAATACCTTCTGATAGAGTCCACTATTGGTAGGTGTATAGGCCACGCGAGTTAAGTCTCTCTAGACTAAAGTTAACTCATGTTAGCTTGAGTTAGAAGGCTTTAGAGCTCTTTGGGAAAACAGTGTGCCCCATGCTTCCCATTGGGGTTGAAGCCAAGACCTCTTCCTTCCCAAACTTGATATTTAACCACTAGGCTAAGTGGATTACTTTTTTTAGAGGGCACATGAAGCTATACTTAAGTCTAGTCTTAAGATCTTTGGGTTTTCACATGAGTTGTTGGGAAAGATGGATGGACACTCCAAGAGATTGAGTAGGTACTGCCAAATCCTTCTTTGTACCAACCCTTTTATGCTTTAGAGTGGATAAGTGGACCTCCTTAGCTTTACAATGACACCATAAAATGGCCTATGTACTTTGGAAATGATGTGTGTAAAGATTGAATCAAAACAGATAACTTTGGACTTCAAAATCTCAAGAAAACCTTCTATTTATGTCTTGACACCTGTTGGATCTTTTGCTCAGTATGACCAGCACAGTAGGAATTGGAAAAATTCCTTTTAGGGGTATCTAATTAGCTTAGCAAGCTAAATATTCCAAGTGGAATGATGTAAAACGATTAACTATGCTCAGAGAAATCAATTTAGCAAGTAAACCTTTACCCCCGATTTTTTAGGACTGTAGCAAACAATGACCAGTGATCACCTCGACAAGCTTTTCTCTGAAATGTCTGAATAGATGAAGTGTTTCAATGGCGATGCACCACAGTGCGATCTCCTTCTTGAGAGCTCCACGACGATATGCTCGGAGTAGAAGGCCGAGCTCCTGAGGCCGCACACAGTACTCCGCACAGAGGCTGTAGAATACGCAGAAAACACAGTACACAGAAAGCCCGAAGATAGACTTCTTAGGTCTTGCAAATGCGGTCGAACTTACAGTCTGTGACTAACCAGGCCACTATATGTTTTATTAAAGAACATATACAAAGAAGTGTCCGGTGGCCATTTGGCCTTTCACATGGACACTAACGGTAACAATCTCCCACTAAAGGCCAATATGGCCAGAGTAACTATGGGAGAAAAATTAATGAATGATAAAGAATACCTGAGTGTAAGTATACAAACTATACCTCCCACCTGATGGGCATGTTACACAGTATATAAGTGACTGCGTAAGATCAAGAATCAAGTAACCCCCATCAAGTGACAATAGTGTCGAAAACTATCCTGTGGTAGAGCTTTAGTCAAAGCATCTGCAACATTATCTCGAGTGTGAACCTTCTCAAGAATAATGCTCTCAATGGCTAAGCAATCTCTAATGAAGTGATACCTCACCTCAATGTGCTTGGTCTTTGCATGATAGACCGGATTCTTAGCCAAAGCAATGGCACTCTGACTATCACTGAGCAAGTGAGGTACATGCTGAGGTAAACCCATATCACAAGCAAGACGAGAAAACCTCAATGCTTCCTTACATGCCTCACTTGCTGCAACATACTCTGCTTCTGTGGTGGAAACAACTGTACATTCTTGAAGAGGAGATCTCCAAGAGATAGCACCTCTAGCAAAATGGAAAATATACCCTGATGTAGACTTACGATTGTCTACACAACCAGCATAGTCAGAATCTGTGTAACCAATAATGGATGCTTTCCCTCTATCTAAGCATAGACACTTGTCCTTAGTGCCACTCAGATATCTCAAAATCATTTTGACCGCTTCCCAATGTTTCTTGCCAGGATTAGACATATATCTGCTCACAACTCCCACTGCAAATGCAATGTCTGGTCTCGTAGCTACCATAGCATACATGAGACTACCAACAACAGACTGATAGGGAATTTTGGTCATGAATTCCGTTTCCTCATCTGATTTGGGGCAGTCATCCTTGCTCAATTTCACATATGTGGGTAAAGGTGTACTCAATGCCTTTCCACCCTGCATATTGAATCGGTGAAGTACTTTGGATATGTACTCACTTTGAGACAAGTATATGCATCTTTTACTCCTATCAGGAGTAATGCGCATGCCAAGAATATGTTTGGCATCCCCTAAATCCTTCATATCAAATGTCTGACTCAACTTCTTTTTGAGAAGTGACAAATCATAAGAAGACTTCCCATCAATCAACATATCATCAACGTAAAGTATCAAGCATATCAAGCTGCCATCAGAACATCTCTTTGTGTAGAGACAATGATCCTCATTGCTCCGAGAATAGCCTTGGGATTTCATAAAAGCATCAAACTTTTGGTACCATTGTCTATGTATTGTGTACTTTTTACATGTTTTGTAGATATGTGTAGAGTACCCTACATATATGTCACATGGAGATTGCTTTTATACTATCAAATCATCCTCGTGAAGCTCTCTTAAAGGGAAATCCACCATGGTGCATCACCATCACACCACTTCATTTCCCACTTCAATCAATCAATAAGAGTTTACCAAACTTGAATCCTAATAGTCCACATACCTCCAAACACAACTACCACATATAGTCAGATTTGGATGTATATTATCAAAGCATTTATAGTTGACTTTTGGGATGAGTCCTGATAATTAAAGTTTTACATCTCAAGTATAAAATAAAAAAATGGTTAAGTTCTCTAGAAGATTTTTTGGAATATGAGATATGAAGAGGTAAAATGGAGTTCAAAGAACACCGAAGGAAAAAATTGAAGAGTCTCAACCAAATCAAGTATTTATAATATCTATTAATTCAAGAACCTCAAACTTTTGAGATCAAAATATAATTTTGCTTCTAAAATCTTGTTTGATTCTTTTTTTTGCCAAAACAAGAAAACTTCAGACTTTAAGTGGGATTTTGTATAGAACAAAGCCTTAGGTTGTAAGAAAGTAAACGTTTTTGGTTTCTAATGCCTAGGTTTGGATTAAAAGTGGGGGCAAATTAGAATTGACTACATAATGGTGTAAATCATGAAAGACTTTTGTAAATGTAGGACTTTAGGACTTGTGCTCCATAACATAAAAGTTATGATCAACATTAAAGAGGGTATGGAAGAGTGGATACAATACTTTAAGATTAATAAACATTTGAGCTCAATTTTTTTGAGATTTAGATCAAGTTCAAGTTTTAGAGAAAATTAACCCAAATTTGGAGAGTTAAGAGATTCTAGATAATTCATTCAAGATTTGGGTCAATTAATTCAAAATTCATTTGTAAAAAAAGAAGGAAAATTCTAAATTGAGACAATAATCTTTGAAATGAAAGAAAGGTTACTTTGTTGGTATGTAGTAAAATAAAGTCGAACATCCAAGTGAGACCTTTAATGTATTCAATCAAATCAATTAAATTTTCATTTATTCAAAATGAGTTAAAGTATCTTTGAAGACAATTCTCAAAGTTTTGAAGAGTTAGAAGTTTAATAAACGTTTTTGGAAGCATCCAATAAGTTATGGAGAGATGAGAAATGTCTCTTAAGTCTTTCTAAATTAATTAAGTATCTAGAAAATTTGTCCAAACAACTCAAAAGACATCCAACAGATGTACTAGATTTACACTTAGGTTCATAGTAGATGAGGAGCTAGCTACACTTTATGGAAATGAACATGGAAGATAGTTCAATAGCCACAAGGAAAGAAAACCCATAGACTGCAAGTGGCTTTACAAGGTAAAGCACAATGCTGATTGTAGCATTATTAGGTATAACCATGGTTGGTAGCAAAAGGATATGCACATACATATGGCATTGATTCTAAGGATATTTTAATCACTGTAGCATAAATGTCTACTCTTAGATCATTTGTTGCATTGGCTACAACAAAAGGATGCATTTTGCACTAGATGAATGTGATGAATGCTTTCTTTCAAGGTGAGTTGCAAGAAGAAGTATACATGGACCAACCACAAGGATAGAAGGATTCAAAGCATCTAGAATATGTTTGCAACTTGAACAATGATTTGTAACAAAGACCTTGTACCTCACATGCAAGGATTGTAGATTATTTAACCTCCATTGGGTTGTGGCTATTTATTTTGATAACTTGATTTTAGGTGGTGATAATGAAGAAAGAATTAAAGAGGTAAAGCAACTCATTATGATGAAATTCTATATGAAAGATCTTGGTGTGCTACACAACTATTTTGACATTGCATTTATACATGGAGAAATAGGTATTTGGCTTTCCATATGTGTTGAGTATGCACCAAAAATATGGTATGGCTGATTGTAAGACAATTTCTATGCCATTATATTAGAATTAGAATTTTGACTCTACATCAAGTGAAACAATAGAAAATGGTACTATGTACAGGAAAATCATGGGAAGTTTGATACATCCCACAATTACAATGCATGATCTAAGCTACACTTTAGGGCTTGAAATTCAATTTATGTAGGTTCCCAAGAAACCATATTTAGCTCATTTGAGACACACCCTATGTTATATGAGGGCTATTTTAATTTATGTAGTGTTTTACGAAGCTCACATAAAATTGCAGGTTCATGGATGAAGATCGGGTTGGTAGTGTTCAAGATAGAAGATCTAGTAGTGGATTTCTATTCTCACATGGGACTGATAGTGTTACATGGAGGAGTAAGAAGAAACCCATTATTTCGTTGTTGAGTACAGAGGGTGAGTATAAAGGTGTTGCAATGGAAGCATGTGAGGCATCATGGCTAGAAATGCTACTTGTTGATTTAGGTGTGGAAGTGTAGAAGCATATCAACATTTAATGTGATTATATTGATCGCATATAGTTAGCAGAAAATCTTGTTTTTCGTGTTAGAGCAGAGCATATCAAGGAACATTCACGTCATCAAGGAAAGGTATTAATATGTGATATTGATCTTGTTTGTGTGATGAGTGATGAGGAGGGTGGTAATATTTTAATTAATGTACTTGGAGCATAGAATTCGAAGGGTTTTTAGAAGACGCTTAGATTATAGGAAATGACGTTGAGCTTGAGGGGGAGTGTTGAGATATCAATCTCAACATGTGATGTTCAAGAATGACATATAACACTTTTCATTACTCGAACATGTATAGTGGTTACACTGATATATGCCAATGATACTTTTAGCGAGATTTACTAGATTTACCAATCGAGAGTGATGAGACATTTGTTTCTTGTCAACTCACTCATTCACTGACATTAGGGTTTTAGTTTATATATCTTTATTTATATATTGTATTGGTTATACTACTCTATTAGGTCATTCTTGTATATTATCTCTTTGTAATAGAAGAGCTAGAAGAAGATCATTTTCCCTTGCCTCAATATGTGTGTGCTCCTCTCCTTTTATGTGAGAGCATTTGAAAGCTCTCTTCCTTATCTCCTTTCTCTTGATAGGTATCATACGATTTGAATTATAATTTATTATGAAAGGTTGTGCATTTTGACATAGATGCTATGTAATTTTTCATTTGCCCCTCTTGGTGGGTGAATATATTTTGTATAATGCCATATTTTAGTGTACAAAGTCCTAGAAAAAGTACTGGTAAATTATTGATGTAATTTGCATGGCTAATTGGCTATTAGGAATGGATTCTATCTCTCAAAGCTCTTCATTATGGTGCTCTAGCTATGGAGCTCTCGATTCCCCTAGTAAAAACAAGTGGGTTTAATTTACATTTGAGTCCATCGCTTTTTATAAAAGAACCCTCGAACCTAAGGATGAGACTTCCTTCTCCTTAGACTCAAAGTGACAGCTTGAGCATAGATTATTGAGAATATCTTCAAGAACATCCCTTATAGTGATAGAAATGAGTAAAAACTCCACAAATAGAGGGAAAAGGATCATACATTAGAGAGAACCTCTAGAATATACTTTGGAATCTACAAAGTTCATTGAATTTGAGGTTGTAAGAAAATAATAGCACAATAGAATAGACCTATAGACAGAGTTGAGACAAAAATGCAGACAAAGATAGACACAGACTGAGAGATAGAGAACTCAAATTCTTAGATTGACGAGCGTAATGCAGTTACAATGATGGTGCTGTCCACCCGTGTGCTCCCACTGTGGAGCTTAGATGGCGATCTAGACAGACTCTAGATGAAGGGCTTACTAGTGGGCAATGCTATATAAAGCTCAACATGGGGCCGTGCTTATATAGCTTTTACAAGGCGGTTCGGTATAGATTTACGTAGTCAGGAGATACAAAATAGTCGGTAAAATATATGATCCGAAAATATCTCCACGACCAGAAGTCCTACCGTCTCGGCCCTACGGGCTGGGGGGATAGGCCCCCCGGAGGTTGAAACATGGGCTTTAGAGTTCCTCGTTCTATAGAAGAATCATATCTTGATTCTATAGCAACTTAATTCTAAGAACGATGCATAGAGATCCTAGATGGAATCATTTTCATTAAGCAAGCAAGGCAAGTCTGTAGGCCAAGAACTCTAGAGTGGCCAAGATACACATAAAGGCAAGGTTCGCAGAGAGCAAACAATGCAAGTGTATGGGTTGGTACCCAAAATTGTCCAAGACATACAGAAAGGCAAGGTTTGCAAAGAGTAAACCAGGCAAGGCTATAGTCTAAGTCCCTAGTAGGAAGTGAGACAAGGTTGTATAGCACAACATGGTTTGCATTTATTAGACAAGGCAAGGTTATCTCCAATAGGGAGTGACTATACAACAATGCAAGGTCTATAAGTAAGAAAGTGAGTTCCAAATGGAAGACAAGTATAGTAATCAATTTTGAGCATGAGGGAGAGAGGTAACTACTGATCGGTGGAAAATCAGATCTCCACAAGACGTGATTAGTAAATGCTACCAAGCTGCTTAAAATTGATTGCAAGTTGATTTATTGTTCTATATTGTATGCATTCATCGTGTACTATGATGAATTCATGCAATCATGGAGACTCTAGTTGGAATGCTTCAGCACTTTCAGTGAAAGTGAGAGAAGAATTCCAAGAGTTGTCCTTGAAAGAATTACAGAAAAGGGCTGATTAGACCTAGCTATTTACCCTTCTCAGCACCAGTTCTTCTAGTGAAAAAGAAAGACGGATCTTATAGGATGTGCATTGACTACCAAGCACTCAATAAGATATGTGGCTACCATCAGATTAGAGTAAGAGATCATGCTAAGACTCAGTTAATCCAGAGAAGACTCAGTTGTATCTTTCGAGGATAGAGTATCTATCAATGGGGTTCAGATGGATCCCAAGAAGGTTTTAGTTATGTTATTTTGGCCTACATCTCATGATGAGCAGCATTTATGATCATTTCTAGGACGTTCCAGCTTTGATAAAAAATTCATTTTTTTTTATTCATCGATAGCAGTACCTATGATGAACTTGCTTCAAGGCAAGGTTTCTTTGCATGGAAGCAAGAGTAGAAAGATAATTTTGATACTCTGAAACAAGTTGTTTCAGAGGCTCTGATACTCAAAGTGGTGGATTCATAAACTTTGAGTTAGAGATAGATGTTAGTGGCATAAGCCATAGGGATAGTTGTGAGCCCAGATGGCAGGCCACTGCATGAATAAGAGTTGTATGTAGTGATGTATTCACTTAAAGTTCATAGACACTATCTTGATGGTGGAGACTTTAAGGTATGCACAGATCACCATACACTTAAGTATTTTTGTAGTCAACCAGAACTTTGAGGCAGTTAGGCTCGTTGGACTGAGCTCATACACGAGTTTCACATGGAAATCCTGTATAGAAGAGCAAAGAGAATATAGTTACTGATGCATTATCATGAATAATGTATCAAATGAGCTTTATAGTTCTAGAAATCTCATTGCTTCAAGAGATAAAGGAAGCACAGGTGGAAGATCCACATTCGAGCCATCAGTGATGACTCTATTATAGGAGACGGGACAATTTCAGCTATTTCTTCCCCTAACAGAGCAAACAAGTCCATTCCGTATTCCACTTTCTCACAAGAGAATGGCATAGCTAGACAGACAGAAAAGGTTTGCATACCAGATTCCCACGATTTGAGAAGAAAAATCATGCATGATAATCATGATGTACCTTGTGTCGGACATCCAACTGTTGGCAAGACAATACATCTTGTTAGAAGAACATTTTGGTGGATTGGATAGACAAATATGTCCACACTTATGTTTAACAGGATTTATGTGTCAAGTCAACAAAGAAAGAAAGGATAAAGATTCCAAGTCTTTTGTATCCTTTATAGATTCCAGATCACAACTGGGACAGTGTATCCATGGACTTCATAGTCGGGTACCGCGGACCCAAAGGAAGTGGGATACTACCCTAGTTGTGGTAGACAGATTGATGATCCATAGGGATCATAACTTTGTTCCATACGGATCAGTTCATACCCAGGCACGAGACAATAGAAACTCCATACAAGGATCAGAGTGGCAGACATTGATCCACAGGGATCAGTCCAT
Organism: Ceratopteris richardii; assembly: GCA_020310875.1. Taxonomy (NCBI): domain Eukaryota; kingdom Viridiplantae; phylum Streptophyta; class Polypodiopsida; order Polypodiales; family Pteridaceae; genus Ceratopteris; species Ceratopteris richardii. The sequence continues at coordinate 57,691,206 of CM035434.1, forward strand.
TTGATCCACAGGTAGCGGATTTGTTTATCCAGCATGTCTTCAGATTGCATGGGTTGTCAACATCCATAGTTCATATAGGAATGTCAGATCTACAGGACCAAGCGGGTCAACCAGTTGTTAGAGGTCATATTGAGGGCATATATTTTTGAGAGACAAAGAGATTAGGGAAGTATTTAGCAGTAGTTGCATTTCCTTTTGAGAAGAACTATGGCATGAATCCCAATGCTCTCAGTACCATAGGTATGTCATAGAAAGGTCCTAGTGCTTGGAGTTCTTAGCAAACGTCCAAGTAAATTTAGAAATAGCTAAAGCCAAGATGCAGCAAGAAGCTAATAGGGTTAAAGAGTACGGTGATAGGAAAAGATCTCCTAGATCCTTAGAGGCAGGAGACAGAGTCTTTCTTCAGGTACTAGCTAGATTTACTTCACTGTCCACAGAGAAGTGTAGTAAGCTATCACCAAGGTTTTGTGGACCTTGGAAGATAGTTAAAATTCTAGGTGAAGTTGCATATTGATTAGAGCTTCCTCTAGATTGTAGAGTACATCCCGAGTTTCATGTTAGTAAACTTCGAAAGTACATTTCTAGAGAGGATAATCTAATAGACGGTATTGCTTCTTTGCAAGAAAGTAAAAGCACGGATCATTCTCTAGATAGGATACTAGATCGGAGACAAAAGCGATTAAGGAATCGTGCCGTCTGAGAGTATTTAGTAGCTTGGAGAGGATTACCACTTACTGACTCTACTAGGGAATCAGAAGCTCCGGTTCGCAAGTACTTTTCCTCATTGATCATTGAGGACAATGATCTTTAGAAGGGGGAGAGAGTGTCAAACATTGATCCATAGGGATCGGTGCATGTGATCCATAGGGATGAGTCTATTTGATCTAAAGGGATCAATCCATGTGTGTGAGGAACAAGGGCCAGCTAGCCAAGGTCCCAAGCTCGGCGGATACCCTAAGGTACTTTGGTAGTAATGGGAACTGCTTTGGTAGTAATAGGAATAAGTGTTGCATGATGGCCACATGTTCACACTACACTATTCTAGATCATTACTATTTTTAGAGTATACCATTGCTATTTTTAGAGTACAAGAGGGTATATATGGATGGGAGGAGAGTCACACACACATCATTCGTCTCTTTCTAACATCTACCCTAACTATGATACTTACATGATGATTATAGATACTATTTAATCAGTTTCTAGTCTTATAGATACTTACACTATGATTAATCCAACAACTGTTAATTGGTTTCTAGTCTACCTTAACTATCATCTAGTTAACCCAACCAAGGGCTGATGGTTGGTTGTGTCTAGCTAGATGTTTTGTCAAGTTTATGTAGCATAATACATTCATAAGGATTTGTATTCAGTTCATCTTAGGGTGGGGTAATCCATACCCATGAAATCTTGTGCATTCAAAGCATTTATGCTTGCTCATTCTTGAGGTCTACCTTCATTTCTCTTCAATCCCCATCACACAATGAAAATCCAATTGAAGTTGAACAATGAGAAATCCTTGCATGCCAAGCACAAGGGGCTTTTTATAAGACCATATAAAGCCTTTTTCAACTTGAAAACATATTCAAGATGCTCTCAATCCCCATATCCTTGTGGTTGGTTCATGGATACCTATTTTTATGACTCTTGTTCTTGGTCTTGGGTCCCTTTTTCTTATTGTTATACCTACATGTGTCTATTTTACTCTTACACTCTTCATCTAGGGCAATCCGAGTTCCTCATTGAAACTCTTTCTAGAACCACTTGATTCTCCATCAATATCTTCAAAACATGGAGATGTTTTATTACAAGTAGGAATATTTTTGTCATTGTTCATTGAAGGATTGAGAAATGCTAAGTTAACAACAATGGTTTATTGTAAAAGATGTGAAAACTTAGACTCTTGCATCACAAATGAAATTGACTTCGAATATAGTAGAAGAGTGAGTGGGGAGAGTAAAATACCACCACACAAGAGTTGGCTCATGATATAGCAAAAGCTTTAGGAGCTACTGTAAAATGAAATATAGTCACTACCTGGAACAACATAGATAAAGAAACGTTATGTGTGTGGAGAGAACGACCAAACTCATATGTGCAATGATAAAAAACCATCTCATCTTCAAGACAAAAGAAAACTTAAGTATTGTACCATAGAGAAGAAATGAAAAAATCATACTAGGGATGAGTGTTTCTATAACAAACAACCAGTGAAAGAAAAGGTGTATCAACATCAGTCAGTGCAATTGAGAGAAAGATAATTTTCCTATCAAGCTAGACATGTGTTAGAGCAACAACCACCTATACCAACGAATGTAGTTTGCATAAAATATACATAATTAGAAGAAACTTTGGAAAGATTATTTGTTCCAACCATAAAATATTCTGATGGTTATAATAGCCATTCAGATAATCATTCAATGGACACAAATTGGGACCATGTATATAAGAAAGAACTTGACATACAAGCTTTAGACTTGGGAAATAAAAGATTGAAAATGGATACATTCATGTACATAACCAATAATTACATTTCAAATGCAAGCTCCCAATTCAAGGCTCTTCAAAAGGTGAAGTGTTAAAGGTGTTGTGGAGAGCACTTTGTGAGAGGTTGTCCAAAAGATCCTACTTTTAGATTAGATGATGCATATGCAAGGAGTGTGGGAGAGAACATCTAATTAGACATTGTCCAAAAGACCCAAATAGGCAAAATACAAACAATCAAACACCTTTGAAAACTAAAAATCTTTTATGAACGTTTAGTAGTGATCAAGATGAAATAACACCTATACAAGTGGTAATTAGAGATCAATCCAAAAATCAAAAGGGGAATATTGATGGAGAAGAGGGAGATACACTTGAGATGTCGAAGAGAAGCACATAAAAAATTATCATGGAAAGGAAGAAGAGCAAAACAAAAATCAAGTTGGGAAAAGAAAGTAGAGGAGTTGGAAAAAAGCGTACAAGAAAGCATTCAAAAGAAATCAAGAGGAGGTGTTGATGATATGCCAAGAGAAAATGATGAGTTTATATGAGCAAAGGAACTTTTAAAACACCTAGACACTTTGATCAAAGCATATAAGGCTAGAATAAAAGGATCTATACGAGAAGAGTAAGATCAAGTATATCCAATGCCAAAACAAGAAGCAAAAAGAATGCACATGTGTGGCGACAACATTGAGATGATAGAAAAATTGCTAGAAAAGGATTCTTTAGAGATTAAACCCAACAACCTAGAGAATTTGCATGGGAAGGTTTGGAAGCAAGTGATGGAGAAAAGGTTAGAATATTACAAGGATGGTTATCTTCTATATGAAGAAACAAAAAGGAATAAGGAAGAAACAAGTGGATCAAATACACAATAAGAAATACCATTGAAAATAGTGGTGAGAATGAATAGGAAAGTAAAATGTCTTGTCAAATGACTTACAAAATTATTTAACAAAATCCTCATGTGAAATCACATCTGAAAAAGTAAGAGAAGAGTCAATGTGTGAAGAAACCAAAGTCTATAATAAAGATTAATTTCACCTATAGAACCAAGGAAATCAAAAAATCCCGTAAAAAATGCTTCCTCCAAAGTTTGCATGTATTGACTTGGCAAGAACATTAATCTTGAATAATATGCCATGATTGTAGGTAGACTAGGCATAACGGATAAATAAAAAACAAGGATATCCACGCCTTGGTTAATGCCGATGAAGTTCAAAAATGTATATTCTGCGTGTTTGAAAACTTTCAATACTGTAAGTAACATGCTGAGGATTTTATTAGTCATCTTGACAGTGAGATCAGGAACAACTGCATATCTATGTAGCCAAAATTCAATGGTTTTCAGAGGTGGACTTGGAAGTAATGGATAATTTAACCATTGTTTATTGATCACACCAGTCTTTTGCATTTCCAAAAATTCATGGCTTCACGGTGACGTGGTGTTGGGCAAAAAGAAGGATTTACCTATAGTAAGTATGGTGCTGCTTGCTAGTGCACCCGCAAAGTAGGGTTTTTCTCCAAAAGTTTTCTTCTCCATACCAGTTGAGCCGCTTCAAATTCTTCTTGCGTGTAATTGAAGGTGTCTTCCGTGAATTGGAGCTGCTCATTCGAATTCTTTTTTGTTATTTTCTATATATACTGTCGGGTTTGCTTCTTCACTAGTCCATACGAAATATTGAATGGCTTTATGATTTTATCCAAGTCTGTCCCTTTTATTTTGGCTTCCTTCATGAGTTTGATGACTTCATTTTCAAAATTTTAAGTCAATCCGAACACCAATAGTGCTTGTTCCTTCTGACCTATTTCTGCGGTATATGGCATGGGATGATCATCACATGGTTTCGCCATCTACTCGTTTAGTGGAGAATGATAGATCAGGGGAGATAGAGGATGTACCTCTACCTCGTCAGTAGGATGCTCTGGGGTTGGCTCTACTGGTGTCCCGATGGTTGCTTTTTGTGCGATATGAGCTTCCAGTTGTACAATACGGTTAGTCTTTTCTTTAGCTTCCTGAATGGGTATCTGAAGGGCATCTTTTACCGCAAGAAGCTCATTGCCGATTTCTACTATTTGATCAACATCTTCATTGTAGATTACCAAGCATTTTGCTTCAGCAGCTTTCAAATGCTTTTTGAGCTCATGTGTTTCTTGGTTATACCTTTGTTCCCATTCTCCTTTGAGGATTTTCTCTTGTTTCAGCATATTTTTATACTTTGCTATCTGATCGGTCAATTCCTTCTAATTGAAGGCTATCATCTATAGGAGGGTCATATAACAATGCCTTCATTAGTTCTTTATTCCTGTTGCGTAAAGTATCATTTTTCTGCACATATACTTTCAGTTGTGTTTCTAACAGATTGCTTCGAGTTTTCATTTTCTCTTTGTCCACTTCACTTGCTTCATGTTGTCTTTGTAATTCTCTTAGTTGTTCCTAGAGCTTCTGGTTCTACTCCATTAGTATAGTGCATTGTCCTTTGACTTCTATTATTTCCGTCTCTTTGGTTGAAACCACTTCTTGAACTTGGATCAACTACACAGACAATTGTTTGCTCATCACTTGAAATCGATTCTTTTCTCGCATAGCTTTGTCATAATCTATGTTTGTTTCCATCATTTGTTGTTGCGTATCCATGGCCGTTTGTATCATTTGTTTGACTATTGGTTTTAATTGAGTAACATCGACATTTAACCATGTTCTCGAGATGGTGATTGAAGCTTCCTTTATACTAATCTACGATGTTTCGTTCAGTTGAATGCAGTGTTCTTGTTCAGTCGATGCTTCTTGGTTTTGCATATGTGATTTTTGATTTTCTGGAGTGACTTTGACTTGGTCAATCTCAGTCCATTCCTCATTGTTTGTTTCTGTTTTCATGTCAATGTCCAAGGTATCTTTCTCATGGCTAGACTCCTCTTTGGAACTCGAATCCTCTAGTCCTAATTCTTTATATCGGGCAGCTAGTTCTGGAGTGCATTCCTTGTCCTTTTGTTGCTTGCCTCATCTTGCTTGCCCATATTGATGCCCTTGGACATTGAGGTTAATTTGACCTCTCATATACATATGCGTTTCTTCCAGTGTTGTTGAAAGATCTCTTTTTGTAATAGGTGGTTGTGTCAGAGGGGTCCTTAGTAGTGTATGTGTGCATTTTGAATGTGGTGTTTCTTGTGCATCTTCATCTCTTGCACGTTTAGACCCTCTCATTGGTTTCTTGGAACTTGTTCCTACTTCCTCTATGGAGGAGACTATTTTCTTTTTCTTGGGAAAAGTTTCCAACTTCACGTATTTTTCCATTTCTGTAGAGTTTGGCATCAAGCGTAAGCATTCTTTCATTTCAAGAGCCTCATAGATTAATAAAGTCAAAGCCGAACTCCCATTCAGGAACTTCGTCTGACTCCATTTCTTCTTAGCTTCGAATAAACGATCTTGGATGTATGGTGTAAAATTAACTTGATTCCCAATTTGTCGCATCGCATGGGAAAGCAATTGAACCACAATCTTTTGAGGTGTTGTGTATCGATTCATGCTCGAGAAACAAAAATGCTGATGCACTAATCGAACTGATTCTTCTATGTCCGTTCTATTGATTTCCAGAAATGTTTTCTTCTTTGCATCATGGCATTCATCTTTGACATTAGTGAGTCAATCCTGGCTCCATCCAAAAGCTTTGTTAATCACATCATGTGTGAACCTAATTGTTTTCCATGTACCTGTTTTGTTGAGCACTTTAGCCTCCGCGATTGATGGCTTATCTGCTGCACATTGGAGCATGTTCATAACTTGTGTGCATCTCTTAAAGTATGGTAAATATATTGGAAGCCACAGAAATGCATCAATTCTAGCTCTTGTCCAAACATCCATGATGTGTGGTAATCCTTCCATTATAGTTTGGAAATCTTTTGACATGACTGGTAAATAATGATCCCTATCCATAATTTTGATCGTTGCCATGAAAAGAAGATCTGATATAGGTTGATCTTCTAGGAACCAATGGCCTCTTGCTTTAGAAATCAGTTCCAGAGGAAGAAGAAGGGTATCTTCCTCTTGTGTGGCCTCAAAATTTGAAGATGCCATTTGCACTCAATACATACTAGTCATTTGTGCAAAGTTGGTATCATGAGCCATCCTTTACATAACCTTCATGAAAGTGGCAACTCTCCGAGTGACCTGTGTCGTCCCTTTTCCGTGGGTGAGCAAAAGGTAGTACCTGAGATTTTTCTCATTACACTTATATACTATTTCTTTATTTCTTTCTGAAAGAAACTAAAAAATGTTAGCACTTAGCCGAAGCTTTTATTATGTCTTTGATTATTTTCCTGGGAGATATTGTACAATTTTTACCCGATTCCCGGAGAGGGGAATGTGCTTCACTATTCAGTAGAACAAGAACTTTGTGCCGAATGCATGGCCTTGTAAGGTGGCCCTATTATGCATGCTCAAGACTCTTGGAACTCAGGATGTGTGTGAGCTGAAGTCTCTGGTGGATGCATATAGATTGATTTGCATTTAGGTCTCCAGATTTGTTTTATTTTTTTGTGGTAGATTGTATCTTTATCGTTCCTGGTGATTGATGTGCTTCTTACATTGTACCTCGGTTTTGCTAGTCTGTCGATTCCTTGAATAGTTCTTGTTGTGTAATTCAGTTTCTGCACCTTCCTGTAGTTGTGTTTTTCTTGATGCTTTGCCTCCATGTCGTATTGACACTTCTTATTCATTAACACTTCCTTTCTGTTGATTTTCATTGGTGCACATGACTTGGGGATACAAATTTGCATTCTAGAGGGTTGAGCGGCCATCACTTTTTGGGAATCCATCCTCTAGCAATCCTTTGTGGACCTTGGAGTCTAGCTTCGTTTGTGTCGTCGTACTTTGGTTGTTTTCGCTGTAATATGTAGCTCTGTTGTTGATAATAGGCTGTCACGTGATCTTTCCTTATCCAAGCCTGTCTGGTGCATGGGATGGGATAAATTCTAATGTGGGAGAGTTCGGAGTGAGAAAATGGACTAGATGCTCACGCGCTTAATTCCTCACAGGGACTTTGGTTGGAAACGATGCTAGTAATGAGTTTCACTAAGTTAGAAGTGTGAATGAGATTAATATTCGATGTACTCTCATGTGAAATATTTGTTGGCAGGGTTTCCAGAACGGGTATGAATGTACATTCATCATCATGCAGGCGTAAGTGATCATTCGAGCCTACATGCTTGGCTTTGAGGGGTCTTTCTTCCAACACACTAAATACTTCACAGTGTCCTATTTTGGCTGATATGTAGCCCAAGGCTAATTGGATAGTCACTTCATACTCATATATCCAATCTTGGCCTAACACAAGATCTTCCAATAAATCTTGATCCTGACACACAAGCAGTTTTTGTTGCATCGTGTTATTTCCTAGGTGTAGTGACAATGTGATCTCGCCTAGGCATTTAGTAACCTTTCTTCCTATTCCAATTAGATGAGCTTTGGTTGGACTTAACATTTCTTTGAGCCTATGCGCCAAAGAAGACTTGATATAGCTAACAGCTACTCCCGTATCAATTAGAGCATCCACCAAGTGGTGCTCTTTCATTCCAGCGCCCGAGTTCAAATATGGTTGCTCAGGTTGATGTCCTAATTCTTCAGAGGCTCTATAATTAGCCATAGGAATGAGTTCTTCTCCTTGTCGATATCTCTCATGTCTCTCTCTTATCCATGCCTTCCTTTTCCTTATTCATTCCAGAGCTTCCTGTCTGGCTTCTTCTCGTATTCTCTATTCTGCCTCTCGTCGATTTTTTGCTGTTAGAAGCCCTGACATTATTTCCTCTGTTAATGGGTCTAAATATTTTTTCACTCGACAACTGTTGATATGGTTTGGCAACACTTCTCCATCTAGGGTTGCTAAGTTGATGGCTCCACTCGTAGATATACAATTAATTATCAAGGGGCCATATCCTCTCTTTTGTAGGTTTTTTGCATGTTGCTTTGAAGTATAAACTAGGACCAAATCTCCTTCTTTCAGATTTTTGTCCTTAATATGAGTATCAAAATAAGCCTTCTGTCGTCTTTTTACAGCATAAATACCTGCTACTGCTTGTAATCTTGTCTCATGTTATCTTTTGAGTTGGTCCAATTGGGTTAATAGCTGGTGTCCAGTCCATTCATAATTTGCAGCTACTTTGAGGGTGGGTATCAGGAAATCAATTGGTCAGATGGCATTTTGCATGTACATTAGGTTAAACGGAGTAGTTCCTATAGTTGTTTTGTATGCTACTCAGAATGCCCATAAAGTATGAAGTAATTTCTTGTCCCAATCAGATCTGCCATTGTTAACAATCTTAGTGAGGACAGTACATAAGATTTTGTTCGAACTTTCTACTTGTCCATTTGCTTGTGGGTGATAAGGGGCTGATTTCTTATGAATCACTAGGAACTCATTCATCAAGGCTTCTATCACTTCATTGACAAAGTGTGTGCCTCTGTCACTTACAATTTCGATAGGTAATCCAAACCTAGTGAATATGTTCTCAAAGAGAAACTTAGTCATGGTCCGTGCATCATTCTTCTTGGTCACTTTGGTTTCTATCGATTTGGTCAAATAATCTGTTGCCACAGTTATATACTCGGCATGGGAACCTTTAGCTAGTGGGCTAATAGGTCGTACAAAATCTATTCCCCATTTGGTAAACACTCTGGCACTCATCATAGGTTTCAATGGCATTTCATCTCTTCTGATTGGGTACTTTGTTCGTTGACATGTATCGCATCATTGGACGTAAGTGGCTGCGTCATGATGTAGGGTTGGACACCACAATCCAGTGAAGAGAATCATTTTTGCAGTTTTATCTGTTGAGAAAGGTCCTCCCATAGCTCCCGTATGAGCCATCTCTAGGACTGAAAGGTACTCGTCTTCATGAATGCACATTCGTAGATGATTGTCTCTTCCTCTCTTGAAGAGTTGTTTCCCTATAAGGACATAGTCCTTGCTTTGCTCGTCTAGGGCACATTTTCTTCCTAAATTAGCTCCTTCTAGGTACTCCTGATTTTTCAGAAATTTTACTAGAGGCATACTCCACCTAGGTGCTACAATGGAGTATCATAGTGTAGAGTTCTCTTCTGGCCTCCGTTGTTGACAAGTGGGGCAGGTAGACACATAGTTATGTGTATCCCTTTGCATGGTTGGCTAGTATATGCCTAATCTCTTTAGTGTTTGCCATGTTCCACTCGTGTTTTGATGAGTTTTCCATTGATTTACATGTGCTTCTTGGAGCTACATCTCCTGTTCCTCTTCCTCCATGCATCTCATAAGTAATCCACTTGGATCCTGGTGATATAAACTTCCGGCTATGATGTGGAGATTTTTAGTCTTCCATAACTCCTCGCTGTTATTTCAGTCATCCCACATTGAGGTCCATATGTAAGGATTGGAATCAACTTTTCTGGCCATTCTGGACACACTTCTAGGTTGAAAAGATAAGTATTAGGTAGATCATCTTGTACTCTAATGGGGGGTTCTCCATGTGTCATTCGAGATAGATTATCATCTTTGATGTGTGTATTCCCCTTCTTGACTACTACTTCAAAGTAAAATTCCATTAGTAACACGAACCATCATACTAGACGTCCTATATTACACGGCTTATTGACTAAGTACAGTTGCGCTTGATGATCAATGAAGAATTTGAATTTGTTTGCCAATAAGTAGTGTTGAAACTTCTTTACTGCATACACCATCCCTAAACCTTCTCGCTCAATCATGGTATAATTGCACTCTGCTTGGTTTAATTGTCTACTCGCATAGGCTATAGGGTGGTCTAATTCTCCTGTATCTGCTGGCTACTCTAAGATGCATCCAATGGCAAACTTGGAAGCATCTACATGAATATGGAATGGCTTCATCCAATCAGGTACTCTGAGGATTGGTGCCGAACTGAGTTAATAATGCATAAAGAGGCCTAGCAATTATGGCATACATGTGGATAAATCTACGGTAGTACCCACAGTGTCCCATAAATGCTTGCACTTCTTTAGCATTCTTTGTTCTTGGCAATTCCAAAATCACTTTGATTTTGTCTTCATCCAAGAGATTCCATTTTTAGAGACAATGTATCCTAATATCTTCCCTTGTCGAACCATGAAGACACATTTTTTTGGATTAAGACAGACTCTATATTGTCAACATTTGGCAAATATCTTTGGTCCAAATGAACTGAGTTAATAATGCATAAAGAGGCCTATAAATTATGGCATACATGTGGATAAATCTACGATAGTACCCACAGTGTCCCATAAATGTTTGCACTTCTTTAGTAGTCTTTGTTCTTGGCAATCCCAGAATCACTTTGATTTTGTCTTCATCCGTGGAGATTCCATTTTTAGAGACAATGTGTCCTAATATCTTCCCTTGTCGAACCAGGATGCATTTTTCTGGATTGAGAGAGACTCTATATTGTCGAGATTTGGCAAAAATCTTTCTTAGTTCTGGGATATGTTCTGATCGTATAGCTGAATAGGTGCATAGGTCGTCCACATATACCTCCATGCTTTTCCTCAAGAATTCTTTGAACACATGGAACATCAACCTTTGGAAAGTAGTTGGGGCATTAGTTAGACCAAAAGGCATAACCCTACATGCATAAACTCCCCATTCAATTGCAAAGGTTGTCTTATGTTAGTCTTCAGGAGCGATTGCTACCTGATTATATCCTAAAAAACTGTCTAGAAAACTATAGACTTCCATTCCTGCAACCCTTTCCAAAAGATGATCCCTGATAGGTAATGGGTAACTCTCTCATATGGTAGCGGCATTCACGTTTTTCAAATTAATGCACACCCTTAACTTTCCATTCTTTTTCGGTACAACTACTAGGGGTGACACCCGTTCCGTGTGTTCTATCTCATGTATGAAGCCTGCATCCAACAACTTATCTATTTCTTCCTTAATTTTTGCTGAGTAAACATCATTATAAGTGTAGGGTCTTTGTTTGGAGGGTTTGGCTTCTGATGTCATAGGGATTCTATGGGCACAGATGGAGGGATCTACACCTTTTAAATCCTTATATGTCCATGCAAAGACATCCCTATATTCTCTTATGAGTTGTATTAACTCTTGTTCTTCCTCTAATGAGACATCATGTCCTATAAAAGTGCATCTCTCTTCTCCTTCCTCCAAAGCTACTATTACTTTCTTGGTTTGTTCTTTATTGTCGTATGCTATTCCTAGTTTCGCTTCCCATTTTGGCATCTGTATTGCAATTCTTCTCTCCTCTACCTCGTATTTCTTGAAGTGGGCAGGTACTTAGAATTGGTCTTGAGGCCGGTTTTCTCCTTCTTCGCTTTCTTTATCTGGTTCAAATTCTTCTCTTTGTGTTGTTCCTTGATTTAACTCATTAGCTATAACACTTTCTCTTTGATTTTCACCTTCAGTCTCAACTTGCTCGTGTTCCATTTCTATACTCTCGTAATCTTTCTTCCATTCTTTTTTTATTACTTCTCAGTCTTCAACTTCTTGAAGAACAACCATGTATAAGTTTACATCATATCCTTCCTCATCAATACATTCATTCATGGTTATTACTTCTTCACTTACGCACACGTCAAGAGTAACTAGAATCTCCATCCAACCATGAGTTCAAATTCTTCATCTAGTAATATCTTGGGCATGTACGCTGGATCTTGCACATATCTAGCAATTCCTTGCCTTTGCTACCATCCTCGTTTCCTTTCTTCTTCCCTTTTAGTTGCCTGGCATATCCACAAATGAGTATCTTCGTTCATCCAAGTTTGGTCACTTACTCCTATACTGTGAATCGACTGATCATCGTCCTCCTTATGTATCAGATTCCATTGAAGAGGGTGAACGTCTTGATACGTGTAAGTATGGATATTTATTCGTGTCGTGGTTCCTTCATGTTGTAAGTATGCAGCGTCTTTTCCCCAATCTTTCACTACCTTAAGCTGCTTCATGAAAGGCCTTTCCAGTATCATCTCATAATTACTAGTCTTTTCAAATTGACAGATTGCTAAGGTGTGCTCGAATTCAACTCCATAGGTTATAAAGATCACTTTTTCTAGTACTCCTAGGGATCATTCAGTATTTTTGGCCATTTGAATCTTCATCCGGGTTGGTCATAGGGCTTGTTTTCCCCATTTTTCCCAGATTTCCTTAGTAGCAATCCCTACTCCCGCTCCCGAATCTAAGATGGCCTTAGTGGTGTAACCTCTATAACTGATGGGGAGGCATGTGTTTCCTTCATCTCCCTCGCTGAAATCTCCAACCTTATTGATTGGGATTTTAACTATGGCTACATCATCTGCTCTTTCACTTTTATCTGACCTTGTCTCAAATTGACTAGTGAGCCTCTCTCTTAATTGCGGTTTTACCTTCAAAAGTTCTTCTAACATCAGAGTGCAAGGGATCTTTACTTTTTTAAGATGTTGTATGATATCTGAGGTTTGAATCGATGGGTTCTGCTCTTTTCTCCTTATTGAGGGAATGCAATATAATTCGGAGTATTCCCCTGTGTACTTAGGTAAAGTCTTCACACTATCTCCATCATTTTTGTTCTCGTCGGGTTGCAATAATCTTTCTGAGTCTAACCTAGATATTGATGCTTCAAATTCATCTTTGGCCTCTAGTTCTTCGAAGGGAGGTTCAATTCCTTCCGTTTTTTTCCATCTATCTTCTTGGACTCTTGCCCACAAGTCTTTGGGCCATTCCCCATCGACTTTGGGAATAATGGATCCTTCTCTTTTACTCTCACAGTAACTTTTATCATAGGTCTCGTCTCTCTTCCCTTCCCTAAGATCATTAGATTTGACATATTCCTAAAATGCTTTTTCCGGAATTCCTGAGCTGGGTAGTGGTTGAATAGGTTTTTCTAAGGTTTGCTGAGCTACTTCAATTCATTTTTTGCATATCTCCAATCTTTCTTTTCCTAAGTCACCTCTTGGATATTCTCTTTCGTGTTGCTCAATAGTTGGTCCTACTTTTATTTGTGCATGGTATAGCTGAATCCACATGGCTAACTCTTCTGGCATAGGGCCAGCTAAAACGGATCCTATCTCTTGTTTTTTACACTCTTCTATCTTATTGTGTCCCTCAAGTTCTTGTTTTTCTTCCTGGCCTAGTTCATTATTCTCACTTCCCATCTTTTGTTGTAGTTTCTTTTCTTTCATCCTTTCTCTACGATTCTTCCATCTTTGGGTCCATTTACTTTTCATGCTTTTCCTAGACTCTTTCGAGTCTGCCACTACTTGTGGTGTGGGTATATTCAATTCCTTACAGATGGGATTATTCTCTCTGGTTCTTTCTGGGGTCTCTTTTGCTTTAGCCCTCGTTATTGCTTTTAATGGTACCATGTACTCCTTATCACTTCCTGATGACTTGATTACTTCTATCACATTAATCTGCACATTGGAGTTAACTTTGTTGCGGTTCTTGGGGCAATCTCTGAAAAGATGTTCTTTACCACAATCACTATAATAACCTTCCCAAATTCACTACGGTGGTGGTGGGTTAGGTAATGTACATTCTCTGATGAAGTGGTCACCTTCGCATCTATAGCATGGTCCTCTAGGTGCAGGTGGTCTATTCATTGGTCGGGAGGGTACGTGTGCTCTGGGAGTTGTGTACATTACTGACGCATAGTCCTGTTCATATCCATAAGAGCTATCAGATCCTTCAAAACCATAAGTATATGGCTCATAAGATTGTCTGTACTCCTCTATGATGCCTTCATAAGTGGGATAATTCCCTTGAATATGGTCATAAGCTGGGTGGTAAGCCTCACTAATAGCCAATGGGGTGTCTAGGACTATTGCTCTCTCTGGGTTTTCTTCAAGTTGAGCTATTTTTACTGGTACAACATTCTGAGGGTGTGGTCGTTGTTGTCCTAGCACAGGTTGAGGTTGGTTGTATCCTTGATATGCATAAGGTTGCGGTGCTGGTGCTTGTTGCTGATATGCTGGGTATCTAAAGGCTTCTCCTCCTTGATCTCTCAGAGGATATCCATACGGCCTCACGAGTGGTTGTACCGCTCTTGATTCTTGATTGTAAGGATAGTTCTCTGTGCTGTGATTTGTGTATCTTTGTTCTATGCTGCAATAATGCGTAGGGCTCATAGCTGGTGGCCTATTGTAAGCATAAGGAGGTGGTGGAACTACTACCCTATTGCACATATGAGAAGGATGGTTCCCTTCACAGTGCACACATCGTCTAAGCATGGGTACTCTCATAGGATTGGTTGGGTAATTCCTCTGTCTTGCACATTCACTTTCCTGGCCACTAAGTCGGCTATCTCTTCTACATTGTTCCTAGAATTGGAAGTGTTGCTGACGGTATCCTCACTTTTCACGCTACCTAGAGGTATTTTTAAATCTTCTGCTAGATTGTCCTCTAGGTCAATACACTCTTTCATACACTCTTGCAAATTTTGGACTCTTTTCACATATACTAATGATCTCAACGATCCATTCGCTAATCCTTCCAAAAATAATGACACCATCTTGGTTTGAGTTGGTCTCTCCTCAACAGGGCATCTATCCACATATTGCTTAAATGTTCTTGCTGCCAATCTCACCGATTCCATAGGAGCTTGCTTAAAACTATGGATTAATGAGGATGAGTTTTTCTTGATTCCGGATTTAGTAAATTCTTCAATCAATTCTTGATAGACTTGTTCCATGTTTTGGAAATTATTTGGGTCTAAGGGTTGGAACCAAGCTAACGCCGTGTCTGTAAGGGTTAGGCCAAAGGATTCATACTAGATCAAGAAGTCTTCTTCTTGTTCGGCTCTTATTACTTGCTTAAATTTGGCTATATGGTTGTATGGTTCACTAGAGCCATCATAGTGACTTCTCATGCACTTTTCTACCTGAATAGGTCTTAGTCTTCTTCCTGGTTCAGGTGGTCTAGGCATTATAGGAAAGACTGGTTGTCCTATAGGTATACCTGGTCCTCTTCCTATAGGTGGTCTATCAGGGATGGGAATTCTATTCCTCTGTTCTACTGGTGGATGAGGCCGATAGTTAGGATTATTGCCCGGCGTAGCAAACTACACATGGGGTCTAACTAGAATGTTTGGTTGTTGTGTCTGTCCCGATTGCTGATGTGAATTATCCTAATAGGTTCCTTGGGGCTTTTGCAAAGTTGTGGCTTGATCCCTAGATGGAAACACAGGGATATTCTGAAATTTCAGTCTTGCTCTTTCTAATTCCATTAAGGGTCAGTACCATCTCTAGTTTTTGTCCAAATACGTAATAATAGTGGGGAATTCAGGGTCTTGTAGCTCATAGATGGTGGCTGGGTTGGTGGCTTCTTCCCACAATGAAGAGTGTGCTCTCAGTAAATGTTCCATTCCGTTGACCAAATAGACATCCATTAGGAAATCATCTTGAGGAACTAGGTCTCCTCTCCAAACCATGACTACAATGGACCTCCCTCTAGGGGTGGATACCTACTCGTCCTTTCGTTCTTCATTCAGGTTGTGGGTATTTCCCTCTTCCCTTTGTTCATTGATGTCCTCAAGGTGCTCTATGACCGCATACAGAATCTCTCTTTTATCCTTATAAAATCCTCCTGCATACTAAATAGCTGGCCTAGGTACTATGTAAGCATCTATAGCTTTCTTCAGCCTAGCCACTGATCTGTTTAGCCCATCTAGGTAGATGGGTAAACCGTGTTGATTGGTGCTCACATACTCTAAAGACGTTCGATATTCACCCTCAATAATTGACATCATGCCAATTATTGGTACAGAATTCTGCATGTCTTCTAAGGCCATGAGGGTTTCCTCCTCGGACTCACTAGAAGGTTGAGAGTAATGCGAGTGGATACTAGGTTCGACTACACTGCCCACAGAAGAAATTACGCTTCTTCGGCTCCCTAAGGTTCTTCTAGATCTCAGGTTCATTCACTTAAAAGCTCTAGCCAAATTTTGACAACCCGCTAGCTACCAATGCTCCTTGCTGAATCTTAGAGTTGTATGAAATATTTGGTTGGCTTGGAATCTCACACTGAAATATCTGAAAATCTCCCTACACGACACCTAACAATGGACAAATGTCATTCTTAGAACTCCATGATACTCGATAGATGTCACGAAGGAAAGTTCATGACATACGATATTTCACCAATGTCGCTAGAGGAATCTCATGATATACGATATCTAGTAAATGTCACGAGGCTACAACAAAATACCCGATGTTGGAACCTTGAAGTTATGAAGGACCCATGAAGCTATGAAAGATATGGAGTACTTGGAGGCCTACCTCGGAGCTAAGGATACTCGAGGCTCAAGGCCTTGTGATGGTCTCTCAAATTTCCCACTTTTTCCTTTTGTATACAAGTTCTTCATAGGAACTCTCTCTTATTTCCTTTTTTGAGAAAACCCATAAAAACTCAACCTTACCCTTCTTTTTTTGGAAAAGGTTTCTTTTTGAACTCTTGCTTTATTTTAGAAATAGGAGCCTTTTGGAAACGCACGAAGAAGACTCTCTCTCTTGAAAGATTCTCTTCTTGATTTTCCCACCTACCTTTTATTTTTAGATCTCTCAAATTAATGAAGCCTTTGGCCACTTGTGTTCAACGGATTCATCCTCCCCTCTTATAAAAGGAGGAGCTCATTTTGTAAAAGGAGGTCCCTTGGCCTCCATGCTAATGGAAAGAAGGTTCATTTGGCTTCCACATTTCTCCTTGTGTGCTAGGCGTTGATCCATGGGTGTGGGTTTGGCACTTGGGGTTGTCTTGTGTGTGAGCATTGCCCTCCCTTGCTCCCTTTGACGTTGGCCATGGTGCCATTGTTCATGGACATGGGTGTGTGTGTTGCTTACACTTCTTGCAACTCCTCTTGGAAGAGCCTCTCACTTCCATGTGAGGCGGTTAGGGTCCGTTGCTCCCCTTTTCTCAACATTTTGGCGCCGTTGCCGGCAACGGCGCCAAATTTTGTTGAAGTATGGGGAGTAACCAACCCAAACCGCCTCACATGGAAGTGAGGGGCTCTTCCAAGAGGAGTTGCAAGAAGTGCAAGCAACGCACACACACCCACGTCCATGAACAATGGCACCATGGCCAACGTCAAAAGGAGCAAGGGAGGGCAATGCTCACACACAAGCCAACCCCAAGTGCCAAACCCACACACATGGACCAACACCTAGCACACAAGGAGAAATGTGGAAGCCAAATGAACCTTCATTCCATTAGCATGGAGGCCAAGGCCATGGCCAAGGGACTTCCTTTTACAAAATGAGCTCCTCCTTTTATAAGAGGGGAGGATGAATCCGTTGAATACAAGTGGCCAAAGGCTTCATTAATTTGAGAGATCTAAAAATAAAAGGTAGGTGGGAAAATCAAGAAGAGAATCTTTCAAGAGAGAGAGTCTTCTTCGTGCGTTTCCAAAAGGCTCCTATTTCTAAAATAAAGCAAGAGTTCAAAAAGAAACCTTTTCCAAAAAAAGAAGGGTAAGGTTGAGTTTTTATGGGTTTTCTCAAAAAAGGAAATAAGAGAGAGTCCCTATGAAGAACTTGTATACAAAAGGAAAAAGTGGGAAATTTGAGAGACCATCACAAGGCCTTGAGCCTCGAGTATCCTTAGCTCCGAGGTAGGCCTCCAAGTACTCCATATCTTTCATAGCTTCATGGGTCCTTCATAACTTCAAGGTTCCAACACCCTCCCCCACCTAGTCTTTGTCGTCCTCGACAAAGCTAAGATGAAAGGAACATGCATAGCTGAACGGGGTCATGTTGAGTCTTCAATTTTGCAGCAGTTCCAGTCTCAATTTTATAAGGCAGCAAATCTTTTGAATTAGCAAGCCGTCTGCCTTCAAATCTTCAATCCAGCAATGCTGAGCGACACAATCCCCTTGGGGGGCAGTCAGCCCAGCAATCCAGAAGAGTAGCCTTTTGTTATGCAGCCATCCCATGGAGTAGTTCCTGAAAATCAAAACCTGCTTTTCCAAAAAGACTCATGTGCATACATAAAATTGCAAACATGGGAAGCAAGAAAGTAACCAACTTCCATAAGCTATAGCATTCTTTTAAATCCTGCAATTAATTCTTGCTGCCCTATCATAAGGAAGTGACAACAACCATCAACATGATTGCAGGTATTGTGGACAATCACACTACCCCACACAAGCCAATCTTAGCGTTTACTGCATTCAGGAAAATTCAGAGTATGACCCCATCATTCGTGAGCAATCCTTGCATCAAACATATCTGCAAAAAAGGCATGAACTTTATGCCATAGTTGTGCCCGCATCATACTCTTGATCACTAGAGTCCAAAACACTTATATCAGTATCTCCACATGATGATGGGTTTTGGACATCAACCACATTAATTGCAAATCTTGTAGTGGTGGTTACTTATGCCCAAATATATGAGTTGAATCTGTTCATGAACAGAATGGGTAAGCTTAAATCCTAGCATAGAAAGCATTCCCCAATAACTAGCCAAAAAATGTGCTGACCAAAATAGCTCAACTATGTATGGTACCTGTAAACCATGAATTTTGGCAGCATATAAACTTGTAATGTCCATACACATGTACCTCAAGCATCATACAAACTTCACACATACATAGGAACAAGTAGAATCAATCTCAGGAATTAGCAATCCAGATTTTTGAGTTGAACACAGAGAAACCCTCTGTTACAACCAAAATGAGGCAGTGAACCACTTTGTCATGCAACACATAGATTGATAAACCAGATTTGAGATTCAACCCCCATGCTTGTAGCCAACTTCTTCGAGTATTCAACATAACTATTGTCTGAGCGCTCATCTGCCAAAAGATTAAATGCTCGGTGTAGTAAACCACATTGTGTCCCCCAAGTAGACTATGATGTGCCTAACAAGCGATTGTGTGCACCCATCAACCGTATAATCTACTTCCCGAGAGCAAGGCATCCTTAGAGCAGAGTCTTGCATAGAAACCATTTTCCAGCAAAGGGCAATACACCAAGAATTTTATTGACCAAAAAATGCCCAACTATGAACTACATACACCATGTCACATAGAAAGAAGTAGAACCATTCTTTAGAAGACACCGATGAAAAATCCAAAGCTTGCATCTAGCCAAGCATGAGAGCGAGCGCCGTCTGAGGGGGCTGTGTGCCATTCATCTCTGGATAATTACTTTAGAAGACCTGAAAAATCTGAAAAGTATTCATGCAAAGCAAATGACTTGCCGGAAAATGTATGATTTGGGACATAATCTTATGAGCGGTCAACCCATGAAGGCCAATCATTGCATCGTTGGATGCAATCATGCTTTTCAATAGTATACAATGGTTAGCTTTGACTGCAAAATCCTGAAATGAAAGCAAGGAACAAGGTACTATGTGGCCGTAATGGGTGTGGATACTACCTTCCAAAGAGTGGCAACCTCACAATCAAATCTCCTGGAATCAATGAGCTTAATAAATCATAAAGAATCAGTAAGGCAAACACCTCAACAAAGCACCAGAAGTAGTAGCATCTGAAACTTGCAATTAATTATTTTTTCCATGCAACTGGTTCCCAAAACAACTTATAATGTTGATCACAGGCTCAAGGTGTTTGCAAGGATTGTGGATTTATTTAATCCAAGCTTCATAGCATTCAAATCAATTTGGCCGTATCATACATAGCATTAAGGAGAGCACTTCCTGCATCAAACATAGCTGCAAAGAGGCATCAACCATGTCCCGTACATCATACAACAATTCAACCTGCAACATGAATTTGTCCACCAAAACTCAAACAAACATGCTAAATTTTTCATCTGTTATTCCGATTGAGTGATAAAAAAATGGGATAGCAAATTCACATATCATTAAAGGACCAGTGACCTCAAGTGTGGGACCCTTCTCAAATGCTAGAATTACTTCAAAAACATGTGACTAATATTTCCTCAGCATGGCTCAAGAATAGTTCACAATCTCACGGAGGGGTACTTACAAGAATCACCACAACGCACAAGGGTTTGCTTATTTGCAATTTCAATTAGCACAAATGGCATACATATCCATTCAGAATCATGAAGGAGCATGCCCATCAGCTGATGCCATAAGAAGCTAGCATCAATTAATTCATATCCAGGCACCCATGTTCAACATCAACAAATAGGAAAGCAATTCATTACACCCAGTGAGAGCATCAACAGTTGAAACCCTGCTGAGAACAACCAGTAAATACAACCTTGTAATGAAAGCATTTATTCTTCCTTTTTCTTGTTCTTATGAGCCAAGGTACAACCAACCTTCCATACTTTCTGGGAAATACAAGTTTGAGAGATGTACCAAACTGTAGGCAACGTCCTTGAATATCACTCGAGAAATTCTATCAAGTGCATTGTGTCCTTTTATCCAGATTTCTGAGAATCACACTACTCGATAAAGACTGACTATCAATACAATCACCATAGGACAAGGCGGAGTACTTTTGAGTTTCAACTTGAGAAGCTAAATCACACATACAATGGCATTTTATCTAGCATAAAAAGGAAGTCTTCTTTCATATGATGATCCAAAAAAGGTGCACCCAATGAGACAGTCAAACATCCATTGCATTATGCAAAGCGTTGCAATTCATGATTAGTCCACCAACGTGTTGTGAAAAAACAAGCATAGGGCAGAGATTTCAAGACATCGTTTTCTCTACTAATTCATAGGTTTCATAACCACTAAGAGATTTCAAGACATCCTTTTGGCATCTTGATAGCAATCACCATGGATGTCCCCAACGAGGATCAGATTATTTGAATGGTTCCAGATGTGTCACCCACTATGGCTCAGAAATGTCAAGGCCCACAAAGCTACTTGTGTTAACCCACCCATTAGCCCAACCATTTTAAGAACAATATGGAGCGGTTCAGAACAAAAAGATAGCCCCCAACATGATTTATGTCAACTGCACACGTTTGAAATATATCAAAACACTCATATGCGGGACTCTTGTAGGTAGATGGAACACGACTTTTGCTTTACTTTTTAGGAATTCTTCCACATGAGCAAAAAAAAATCTGCAAGATATAGCATAACAAGGGCAGTGACACACCCCCATGTGAAGTCCAGGCTCTTTGGACTCGAGAGCGGCAATGATCTCCTCCGGCAGACTAACAAAAAAAATCATAATAGCCCAACGTCCGAAAACTATAGAGTTATAGCACACTCAATGCTCCACATGTCTGTAGGTTTTTCCTCATTTCAGAGAGTTCTCACCACAATACAAAGATATAACGTGTAAAATTTCTTTCATGCATATTGTTTATGTTGATATGGTAATCGTAAGCAAAAAAATCATACAACATTTCACATCCACTACAATCATGAGCATTCTTCATGAACTTGGTGGAAAAAAGATCTTAAAACTTCATTCTAGAAGTTTACATATCTCATAACTTCAACCCATGGAGAGACAGACTATGGCTACTGACATTACAGTAATGTTGCATGGCTGCAAGATCCACAAAATAAGTCCAAAAACCTTGGCGCACACTTGTTGATGTAAAGAGAGTCCTGTGTGAGCCGGGTTGAACAACACATCCACATAAGTTTTGATATTAAGGACATCACATAAGGCAAAACATGTGGAAAAGATTGAGTAAGAAGTATCCGAGGACAGAGATCATCGGTTTCAATATCCACATTCAGTCGCACATTGCATAGCTATTGCTAAAACACATTACCCATTTTTGTCATGGTTCACACAAGTATCCGAGGTAGTAGCCTGGTTAATAAGACCTAGGATACTTTTAGCCATCAAGCCCAAATCTGTGGCAATCAAGGAGCAAGGTCATTGCAGAAATGGTGAACATAGGGGAGTAACCGACTGTCCAAATGTGTGGCCCATGAAGCTTGCGATCACAAGGTCATTTCCAGCAACCAAACTTAACCTTTTAATGTTTCCTGTCTTGCGATCTGCACTTTGATAATGACGACACTCAAGGAGTGATCTACAAACAACAGGATTGAGACGGAGAGTATGCGGTTGAGCCTTTATTAGGAGGGAGTCGATTATGGGAGGGCTGCTCATGAAGAGCTTGACAGACCCACCTAGAGCAGATAGTGAGGGGGAGCAAGAGGTTGCTCGACCCGGAGGGCAGCAGAATGAGTCCGCACGGGAGAAAAGAGAAGCTACAGCCCTTCTGTGCATGAGCAGATGGCTATGAAGGGTGAGCTTGCACCGAGATCCAACCCCAAAGTGTAGCAACCTCTGAGACAGAGCGAAATCCTTGGCAAGTCCAACCCCAACATGGAACATGGCAATGGCAGAGCAACAGAGGCACTTCAACCCTTCAAGATTATAGTGATGGGAAAGCACCAAAGGTGGACGCTGCAACAGAAGTGAGACACGCAGTTGGACGGAGGGAAAACTGAGTGTCTCCCATAGTGAGAGAGGAAGGGAGGGAAAGGAGGAGGTTCCCCCCACCTTCCAAAGCACGGATCTGCCGACTCTTTCAGAGGAGGAGAGAGAAAAGGAGAGGGGCAACACGGAAATGCTCCAACCTGAACGCTCTCAACCTCCAACAGATCTTATTCCCAAGCTTAGGATGCAAGAGGAGGAGGAGCCCGTAAGAGCTCAGCCCACCAACACAGACGACGAGGGAGAGCCTGAAGCTCATCCCTGCGAACGGAAGATCTGGGTGGAGCTCGATCCCAACAACAGGTGGAGAAAGGGAGAGCCCAGCTAGGCAAAGGACGAAAAACCGGAAGCCAAACTCTCAGAATGAAGAAGCTCGAGTCTCCAAATTTGCTGAGGCACAGAGAATGCCTAGGAGGAAATGCTAGCCCGGCCTTCTGTGCCCCGCCCCATAGACAGAAGTTCGCCATGATCCTTCACCACCCAGCCTTGGAAGCCTCTGCGCACATGCAGTAGGAGAGAGAGGAGCTCATCCCGCCATGGCCATGAGTGGCGCAGGCGAAGGGAGGAGAAGAAGTGAGTACCGACCCCAAAAAGGGAAAGTGGGAGTGGAACGCATACGGTGCATGTTCTGGTATTAAGAAGAGAGAGAAATGAGGGAGAAATTACTCTCCCCCATGCATACACGCTGGAACCCAAGTCGATTTAATGCACTATGCCCTTTAAAAAGCATCCTATGGCGTGGGGAAAAGAAAAATGCTCTCTAATTTCCAATATGTGATTTTTGTAGGAGTGAAGAGAGGGAGGGAAAAAGAAGGAGGTACACGCCCCTCTACTTCACTCATTTAGGAGGTGACAGGTGTGGAAAGTCGTGCTCCAATGAGTAAGTGGGAATTTGTATATATGTAGAAGTGAGAGAGAGAGAAGAGGGTAAGGGGGTGTTTTTGTGCATCAAATAGAAATGAAGATCTAAACTACACAAAATGAGAAATAAGGGGTACCCTTGACCAACCGAAGGCCACACGTATCCACAACTCAATCCAAGTGTGAGGTGCATCCACAAAGTGTAGGCACGGCAAGCTTGAAAAAACCCAACGGCTAAAGGTCGACATCCCCGGCAACGGCGCCAAATTTTGTTGAAGTATGGGGGAGTAACCAACCCAAACCGCCTCACATGGAAGTGAGGGGCTCTTCCAAGAGGAGTTGCAAGAAGTGCAAGCAACGCACACACACCCACGTCCATGAACAATGGCACCATGGCCAACGTCAAAAGGAGCAAGGGAGGGCAATGCTCACACACAAGCCAACCCCAAGTGCCAAACCCACACACATGGACCAACGCCTAGCACACAAGGAGAAATGTGGAAGCCAAATGAACCTTCATTCCATTAGCATGGAGGCCAAGGCCATGGCCAAGGGACCTCCTTTTACAAAATGAGCTCCTCCTTTTATAAGAGGGGAGGATGAATCCGTTGAATACAAGTGGCCAAAGGCTTCATTAATTTGAGAGATCTAAAAATAAAAGGTAGGTGGGAAAATCAAGAAGAGAATCTTTCAAGAGAGAGAGTCTTCTTCGTGCGTTTCCAAAAGGCTCCTATTTCTAAAATAAAGCAAGAGTTCAAAAAGAAACCTTTTCCAAAAAAAGAAGGGTAAGGTTGAGTTTTTATGGGTTTTCTCAAAAAAGGAAATAAGAGAGAGTTCCTATGAAGAACTTGTATACAAAAGGAAAAAGTGGGAAATTTGAGAGACCATCACAAGGCCTTGAGCCTCGAGTATCCTTAGCTCCGAGGTAGGCCTCCAAGTACTCCATATCTTTCATAGCTTCATGGGTCCTTCATAACTTCAAGGTTCCAACACCCGACACGCGCCAAGTGTCCCGAGCAAAACTCAACGATACACGATATTCGTCAGGTATCATGAGCAAAACTCAACGATACACGATATTCGTCAGGTATCACGAGAAAACTCAACAATACATGATATTCGTCAGGTATCGCAAGCAAAACTCAACGATACATGATATTCCACCTGGCTAGGTATTGCGATACACAACCACAGGAGATCACGACATTCAGATGTCATGATACTCAACCACGACAGCACACGATACTTGGCATTTTTTCAAATTTTAGCAAGTGCATTTAGATTTCCACTTAATGAGGGTGATACCACAACTTATCTTCCCCCTTTTCAAATGCCTGAATCACAAAAAAAAACTTCCTCGCCCCTTGAATAATCCCTCACGATATCTGCCATAGATCGTTTTAGCTATTTTGCCTTGATTCCATTGAATGTTGAGAGTAGAAATTTGATGTGCTCACCTTAAAAGCTATTCTCCAACTCTTTCACACTCTCACTTGCTCTGCATGGCCCAATCTCCCTCATCTCTGCTCGCGATATTCGGTTTCTAGCCCTCTCGATACTTGCACATGTAGAAATGAATTGAAATGTTTGAATTTTTTTTTATTTTTATACCTTTGGGAAATGTTTGACTCCAAAAAACTGAAAGAACTAACTTAACAACTACCCTACCTTTGTAGGCTACTCACCTAGCTACTCCTTCCTACTCTGACTCACGTCTCTATCCACTTTTCTAAATTCTCAACTCACTACACACACTCCAAGAGTGAGAAGTAGTAAGTGCGGATGAGTGTGACTTATCAAAGAAGAGAAATTCACCACTCCTCTACTCGCTTCAATTCTAAGAGCTACTCACCATCACACGAATGCCTCGGTTTGATTCGACACTCCTTGGCAATGGTGCCAAAAACGTGTGTACCTAAGTAGCACCTTAGGGACTTGTGGAGAAAGTAGATAGATAGATAGATGGATAGATAGGTAGATAGGTAGATAGATAGATAGATAGTCCCCTTCAAGTGCATATAGTGGGGATTTCATGCTTTATTTGTCAATCCAAAGAGTATAAAAACCTAGCCGAGTGTATGAAGACATGCATTCACGTGGTGGTCAATGCAAATGTAAGCTACCAAGGTACAAATGAGCATACAACCATCACATACAAGCTTTCATGGTCAGTAATGGTGCCGTGATACTTGGAACAGCAACCAATAGTAAATCAAGCTTTTCTCTCAGCTCCAAACTCCAATTATAGAAAATACCGGATTCATTTCGAAGCTCTCAAGAAGACGCATCAAATGGTAGTCTTTTCACTTGATTTTGACGCTTTTGCTTCAAGTTATGAGAAAAATACTGAGTCATGGGATTGGTCCTCCTGCACTTCAGCACTTCTACACTTCACACACACCTCACTAACAACAAACAAGCACTTACATGGATAGAAAACACTCCTAAGTACTCTTTCCAAGCATCACACATGCATGCAAGCTCACAAGGAAGAAGAAAGAGAGAGGAGAAGACACAAATTCGAAATTATGTGCTCTTGATTCTCATAATGGCAAAAGGTCTTTACAAAGAGTCACAAAATGACTTATATACATGTGCGAATGGTCCTTTCACACAAGAGACTGCTCCTCTAGTGCATTTACATCGGAAAAATATTTACATGAATGACTATGATACAAAAATAAAGTGTCCAAATCGGAAAAAATTTCAGCTTTATACACGGATAAAAGCAAGTCTAAAGATAACAAAGGAGACATGGCAGAGGAAGACATGGCAGAGGTAGAGGAAGAGGAGGTAGACAAGGCAGGGGGAGATCCCAAGACTCCAACTCATGTTCTATTTGTGGATTAACTAATCATACAACTGAAAATTGCTTTAGGAATTCCAGGAATCAAAGAGGCAGAGGATACAATAGAGGAAGTTATGGCTACTCAAGAGGAAGGTTCAACAACTACCATGGCAACTACAACAACTACAATCATTCAAACTATCAAGGAGGCTACAAAGGAAGGAGAGACTACAATAACTACACAGAAGACTCAAACAAAGAGGATTCATTATTGATCATGAACATGGCTATGCCACAAGGTAAATCTAATGAGCATGTTTTCTACATAGATTCAGGTTGTTCAAATCATGTGGCAGGAAATGTGGCACTCCTATCAGATTTAGAAGATCCAAGGAATAAGCATGAGGTACAAACAGGAGATGATACAAAACATCCTGTGGAGAAAATAGGCAATGTCAAAGCACATGATGGAAACATCAACCTATTTAGTAAGGTACTCTATGTCCCTACCATTAAAAAGAATTTGATAAGTGTTGGGCAGATAGTAGAGAAAGGGTTGCAAGTCAGGTTCACAAAGGCAGGAGCATTTGTTGAAGATCCAAGTCAAGGATTCATAAAAATTGCAAAAGGTGAAAAGACAGGTAGATTGTTCACATTTGAATTACAGGACACTAGAAACATTGCTCTCTTTAATTATGGTAGTCAGACACTCACAAAATTGGAAGTATGGCACAAAAGGTTAGCACATATTGGTGAAAGGTCATTAAAGCAAATCTGCAGGGACCAAAGTGTACTTGGACTTCCTAATTTGTCAAAACAACATATGATTTATAAGTGTAGTGCATGCCAATTTGGAAAGTCTCACAGGTTACCATTCATGAAGAAAGGTTATATGCATGGAGATCTCTTGGAGTTGGTTCAAATAGATGTATGGGGACCTAGCAAGGAAGCTTCAATATCTGGATCAAGGTATTATGTTTCCTTTATTGATGATTGCAGCAGATGGACTATCCTACTCTTTATGAAACACAAAGATGAAGTTTTTTCATGTTTCAAAAGATATTTGGCTCTTGTGGAGAACCAAACAGGTAAATCACTAAAAAGGCTAAGGTCAGATGGAGGGGGAGAATACTTCTCCCATGAGTTTGATTCTTTTCTTCAAGAAAGAGGAATCAAAAGAGAGGTAACTACAAGGTACACTCCTGAGCAAAATGGAGTGGCAAAAAGGAGGAATAGGACAATTGTTGAAGATGCAAGGTCTATGTTAAATGAAAAGCATTTACCTAATTACTTATGGGCTGAGGTTGTATCTACAGCCACTTACTTGATTAACAGGTTGCCTTCAAAATCCCTTGATGGGATGACTCCATATGAGGCTTGGAATGGAAGAAGACCAAGCTTAGATCATTGTAAAATTTTTGGATGTATTGCTTTGGCTCATGTTCCTTCACAGGTTAGAGGCAAGATGGATCCAAAAGCAGAAAGGTGTGTATTTATTGGATATGACAACAATCAAAAGGGCTACAGGTTATACAACCCTACCAACAAAGGATTCTTGGTAAGCAGAGATGTAGTTTTTGATGAGAACAATTCATGGTATGAAGATTCATGCAGGAAGATCAATTTACCATATGATCTTGAAGAAGATTTTCCAAAGCTTGGTAGAGAACAACCAAAGATTGAAGAACAAGACACCTCAGAGGATGATGAAGAATCTCAAATGGAAAAGATCAAAGCATGGAAGTCTAAAGGTAAAGCAAAATTGCAGGAACTTGGACATGAGGCAGAATCATCACATCATGGCCTAAGAAGATCTATGAGGGAAAAGAAAAAACCAGAAAGGTATGGGTTTGACACCTCATTAGTAACTAAACATTCTATCTACATAGCACAGGACATAAACCAAGAGGAGCCATCATCATTTGAAGAGGCCAAAGCAAAAACAGAATGGAAGCATGCAATGAAGGAAGAGATCGAAGCACTTGAGGAAAACAACACTTGGGATTTGGTGCCCAAGACTTCATCCATGAAGGTAATAGGTATATAAACTCAAGAAGAATTCTAATGGTTCCATTAACAGGTATAAGGCAAGGCTTGTAGCAAAAGGCTTTGCACAAACTCAGGGAATTGATTATGAGGAGACCTTCTCTCCTGTGGCAAAGATGCCTACTATTAGGGTTTTGCTTAGTATTGCCTCTTCCAAAAATTGGAAGATACTTCAACTAGATGTAAAGAATGCATTCTTGAATGGTTGGATAACAGAAGAGGTATATATGGCACAACCACCTGGTTTTGAGAACCAAGTTTATCTTGATTATGTGTGTAAACTTAACAAAGCATTGTATGGTCTCAAGCAAGCTCCAAGAGCTTGGAATTTCAGGCTTGTTTCATTCTTGCAGGACAAAGGCTTTCAACCAAGCAAGGCAGATCCTTCACTGTTTATTAAAAAGAGTAATTCTGAGGTCATCTACTTATGTGTATATGTAGATGATATTATATTGACAGGAAATGATGTAGATGGTATGAAGAAGATCAAAGATCAGATGAGAGAAGAGTTCAAGATAAGTGATTTGGGTTCACTTACCTACTTCCTAGGTTTGGAAGTTGTCTATAAAGATCATGGTTTGTTTCTCACTCAAAGAAAGTACATTAAGGACATGTTGGCAAAATTCAAGATGCAAGATTGTAAGATTGCAGGTACTCCAATGGAGGTCAATTACAAATTGAGGTCACATGAAGGTGAACTCATAGAGGACATCACATCATATCAAAGTCTAGTGGGTAGTCTCAATTATGCCACATTGACAAGAGTAGATATATGTTACAGTGTGAGTGTGCTAAGTCAATTTATGCACACACCAAGGAAACCACATATGGATGCTGCCAAAAGGATTCTCAAGTATCTCAAAGGAACCATAAATGAAGGACTTTATTATCCTTATGTATCTGATTTAGGTTTGAAGCTATTTTCTGATGCAGATTGGGCTAGCTCCAAGGAAGATAGAAGGAGCACTTCAGGTTATCTTACCTTTGCAGGTTCAAAGCTTATTTCATGGTCATCCAAGAAGCAACCCACAGTTGCTCTCTCTTCTATTGAAGCTGAATATAGAGGTCTTGCCATAGCTACACAAGAAGCTATGTGGATGAAGACATTATTCAAAGATCTTGGATTGGAGTTTGGAACTCCAACTATTTTTGGTGACAATATGAGTTCTATTCATTTGGCTGCTAATCCTATTTTTCATGCAAGGACTAAACATATTGAAGTTCATTATCACTATGTACGAGAAAAGGTTCTAAGCAAAGAGATTCAAATATCATATGTGTCCACTCATCAACAATGTGCAGATATTCTAACCAAAGCATTGGATGGTACAAAGCTTTGCAAATTCAAGGCTATGATTGGTTTGCAGGTAATCTTGGAAGATTGAAGACCTCAAGCATACTTGGCTTGAGGGGGAGCTGTTGGAGCAAGTCTATGACAAGCCTAAGTATTGGCTTGAGTCTCACAAAGTCATAGAAAAAGCCTTAAAATGAAGACTATGTAAAGTTCACTTATGAACTACCTCTTGTAACTTTTGAAGAGTTTATTTAATGTAAAAGTGAAAGAATCTTAAGTGGTTGAGTCCACTTGATCAAGAATGGAAAGAGGAGCCACGAGTTCGTGATTTGTGGTAGGTAGAGAATCAAATCAATCATTGATTGATTGGAGAGTGATTGAGGGAAGTTAGCCTCCCAAACTCAACTATAAATAGATGGCAGTTTTAGTCGTGGTTAGAGAGACCTACGTGAAGACCTCCAAGAGCTGAGCTTTATGCCATATCAAGGTGTGATTACAAGGCACACATATGTATCAGTAAGTCCATTGTATTTTACAAGCAATATACTTTCATTTTCATTATCATTTGTGTTCATATTTCCATGTTCTTGTGAAGTGTACTACTCACTGCCATATCTCTCAGTTTTCTTAGTCAGCTTGCAGAGATGTTTTCTCTGATCTTGGTGTATCATTTTCAGTGATTTAACTTGGTAAAGTTAGCTCTATAAGTCTACTATATGATCAAAAATTTTCATGTCGTTTGGATGTTGCCATCTTCAGTTATGTTCATTTGAAGTCAACAGGGTCTGTTCATCTTCACTTCTCTGTCAGGTACCCGACTTTTTCACTCACCGTGTCAGAGCCATTTCTCAGTGGTTACTCATCCAAATTCAGTGATTTAAAGCTTGTTGGATTCAGCTTACTGTCTAGTATGACCATACACATTTTTCATAATCATTGGATTTCTACATTTTGAGTTATGTTGATTTTTCTGCTCACTGGTCTCAAACTATAGCAGCCCGTGAAAATCGGGATGATGTCATCACTTGTTAAAACTCATTCTCAGTGTGTGGTTTATTATTTTTGATGAGATTACTGTTGAAAGTTAGCTCTTTAAGGTACCTAGACTTCCCCAAGAGGAATTAAGCTAATTGCTGTTGTGCTCAGAGAATTATGTAAAACACTGGACAAGTGTATGAACCAAGAATAGCAAGTTTTCACCTCTGAGCTAACTCCAACTTATCTGTTTTGATCTATCTTTTTGAGAGTGATCTTCCAAGGTACATAGGGTGTCTAATACATCCGTTGGCAAGCTAACTCCTGGAGTTCAATTGGCTGGTGTAGATCAAGTATTTTGCAATACCTCTTCATCTTCAAGCACATACCTATCCATCTCTTCACATGATACATAATACTTGAATCCTGAAATTGAAGGGTCTTTGCTAGGTACCCAAACATCTGTGTGGACTAGCTCCAGTAGGTCACCATGAATGTAACCTTTCTTCATAAATGGTTTTCTATGAGAGTTCCCAAATTGAAATGAAGTGCATTTATATATCATATGTTGCTTGGATATATTTGGCAATCCCTGCATATTTGCTTTAAACTTCTCTCACCTATATGAGCTAATCTTTTGTGCCACATTTCTAATTCTAATAAGGTTTGCCCTCCATAATTGAAAAGTGCTATATTTCTAGTATCTTGTACTTCAAATGTAAAGAGTCCACTTGTCTTTTCTCCTTTGGCTATCTTCTTGAATCCTTGTTGAGGATCTTCAACAAATGCTCCATTCCTTGTAAACCTTACCTGCAAGCCTTTTTCTACAATTTGTCCAACACTTATCAAGTTCTTGGTTATGGTAGGTACATACAATACCTTATTGAGTAGATTCATGTTTCCATCTGAGGTTTTCACATTTCCAATCTTTTCAATTGAGTGCCTTGTATCATCTCTTGTCTGAACTTCATGCTTGTTCCATGGATCCTCCAAGTCAGATAATAATGCCACATTTCCTACTACATGATTTGAACAACCAGAATCTATATAAAACACATGCTCATCTTCTTTACCTTGTCTCATGGTCATGTTCATTAACAAAAGTGAGTCCTCTTATGCCTGCTCTTCAGTATAATTGATGTAGTCTCTTCTTCCTCTATAGCCTCCTTGATTATTCTAGTTGTCGTAGTTGTTGTTATAGTTGTTGAAGTTGTTTGATCTTCCTCTTCCATAGCTTCCTCTGTTGAAGCCTCTTCCTCTCTGATTTCTTGGATTCCTTAAAAATTTTTAGTTGTGTGGTTAGTCAATCCACATATGGCACATGGAGAGGTGCTTTGGAATCTCCCCCTGCCTTGTCTTCCTCCTCTACTTCTTCCTCTTGTACCTCTACCTCTTCCTGCAAAGTTAGCTTGAGAGGTGCTAGCTTCATCATCAGATTTCTTGCCTTTACCTTTACCATCCTTACTCTTGTTCTTATCAGTGTATAGGGCAGAGGATTGATTACCTTTTGAGTTGTCATTATTCTTCACAAGCTTGGCTTCATGAGTAAACAATTGTCCCATTAGAGTATTGAAGTCAGGTACCTGCATGTCCATGTATACATCCATTGCAGTAGTGAATGCTTCCCATTTGTCATCTACTTTAATTCCATTTATCACTTGTCTCACAATTTGCTTTTCGTCAATGACTTCTCCAATGCTCTCAAGCTGATCAGCTAAGTCCTTCATTTTGGTGACATAATCAGTCACATTCTATCTATTGATAGAGAGAGAGATAGAGAGATAGATAGAGAGAGAGAGAAAGAGAGAGAGAGAGAGAGAAAAGATAGAGAGAGCTAAAGAGAGAGCTAAAGAGAGATGAAAGAGAGGAAGGTAGAGAAAGAAATAAAGAGAGATGAAAGAGAGAAAGATAGAGAGAGATAAAGAGCGATGAAAAAGAGAAAGATAGAGACAGAGATATAAAGAGAGAGAGATATAGAAATACATACACACACACATGCATATACACACACACATATACACACATGCATACACATACATATGCATACATACATATACACATATACATACATGCCTGCATACATACACACACATGTACACACATGCATACATACACACACACCCATACATACACACGCACACACGCATATGTACACACATGCATACATATACACACATGCATACATACACACACATAAACACACACACATATACACACACATACATACACACACATGCATACATACACACACATACACATAAACACACATGCATACATACACATACACATACATACACACACACATGTACACACATGCATACATATACACACATGTACACACATGCATACATACATGCATATACACATATGCATACACATACATATGCATACACATACATATGCATACACATACATATGCATACATACATACACACATATAGACACATGCATGCATACATACACACACATGTAAACACATGCTTACATACACACACAGACACATACATACACACACATGTACACACATCTGCTGATTTCAAGGCTGATTTGCATGCCTCATTTGAGATGTCTGATTTGGGGCATTTGCATCACTATTTGGGCATTCAGTTTATGCACGTTGATGGTGGAATGGCTTTGTGTCAAACCAAATATATTGACACATTATTGCAGCATTTTGGCCTTGAAGACTGTAAGCCTATTGCCACTCCTATGGAGACAGGTTTAGAATTGAGTCTTCATGATGCTGGAGATGCATTTGATGTTGTTCTCTATCAGCAGGCTGTTGGATGCTTGATTTACTTATGCATTACTCGACTAGATATTCAGTTTGCTGTCTCACAAATGAGCAGGTTTATGCATTGCCCAAGAGTCACGCATTGGAAGGCGATTAAGCGCATCTTTCGCTGCTTGAGTGGTACTCGGCTACTTGGGAAGGGGGGATCACTACCGCCAGATTTGCATGCTTTTTCTGACTCAGATTGGGCTGGTTGCTATGACACTCATGTGTCCACTAGTGGTTTTTGCTTCATGCTTGGTAGCTCATGTATATCTTGGTTGAGCAAGAAGCATCCTACTGTGGCCACTTCCAGTTGTGAGGCTGAGTATAGGGCAGCTTTCACAGCGACTGTTGAGTGTGTGTGGCTCAGACGCCTTATGGCTGATTTGGGTGTTGGCCAGTCTTCTGCCATCACCATGTTTTCACTGCTTTACCCAGACAATCGTGATTGCTCACAATTGTAAATAACAAAATTTTCTTATGAAAATCGTGTTCTGGGAATCGCGATTTTGTAATAAATTCTGAGAATCGCGATTTTGTGTCTGACTACATAATCGCGATTCTGATCAATTTTTTTTTGAAGATTTTAAGGTATTGTTTTTCAAGTTTTTATTTCTTCTATAGAATCGCCCTATCTAGTTTTTAACATGCAATGAAAAAAATTAACTAAAAAATAATATTTTTTTCACTGAAAATTAAAAAACTCAGAATATCGCGATTTCGTGATTTTGGTTATTTCCTACTTTTTTGTGCTTAATGATCATGAAAATCTAAAGGAATGTAATTAAAATGATATAGAAACCCCTCACCTTACTTGCTTGATTCAAAAATTCTTCAACACTTATATCTGCAGAAGGTCACGATTCTGTGCATGTTCTCTCTCTCTCTCTCTCACTCACTCAAATGAGTTTCTCTTGTAATTCGAGGATCAGTCAAAGATTCATTTGATTGCATGGTAAGAGGAGCAATTGCAAATCACCATAAGTCGAGAGCATACTAAAGTAGCCTTATAGTTTAATTCTATGGGCAAAAAGATTATGTGACCTTTGTGAAAACGAATGAAGCTTCTTACAAACGATATTCCAAGTTCCAATATTTCAAAGCAAAACCTAATGAGGAATCGGAAATTAAGACATTTTTGTAGTTGATGTGCTTTCAAGACTTCCAAGATACACCATGCCTCATAAACTAGTGACCGTAGTTATGATGAGTACTATATATAACACAAAACCATTTGGTTTAGTTCACATGTCACTCTACATCCATGATCAACTAAAATAAGTAGAATACCATTGAGAATCCAAGAAATAT
Source organism: Ceratopteris richardii (assembly GCA_020310875.1). Taxonomy (NCBI): domain Eukaryota; kingdom Viridiplantae; phylum Streptophyta; class Polypodiopsida; order Polypodiales; family Pteridaceae; genus Ceratopteris; species Ceratopteris richardii. The sequence goes on from CM035434.1 coordinate 57,726,068, forward strand.
ATGAATTGAGCCCAACTTCTCACAAAAATCATATATCATGTATTGGGAATCAAAGATAATCTTCAATTCGTACGAGAGGCTCAAGTTTTTAGAGAAGCAATTGCTAGTGTAAAGAGTCCTGAAGGAAAATGGTGGATAAAGAGGGTACAAAGAAAAGAAAAGAGATTGTAGATGATGTCTAATCTCCCTTGAAGAAAAGAAGTTGGATCTCAAAAAGTTAGAATTTGAGGATAAAGTGCTGATAGAGGAAGAAGTGAAATTGAAGCAAAAGAGGTTGCAAGCAGAAAAAGAGCCTTATCCACCCCAAACCAGAAAAGAGCAATTATACTCTTATTTAATGGAAGATAATAACAAAAGGGCATTGTAAGATGCCCAATATCAAAACATGCTAGAAGATTATTCTAAAAATGCTACTAACTCAACCCAAGCTAAACTTGAACACTATGAAGATTGTATGAACATATGATAAATGCAAAGATTGAAGTCATGTCTGTAAAAAAAGATGCAACTTTATTGGCCTACTTCGAAGAACTTCAAGGACCATCTAACAAAAGAAACATAGTGATGGAAATAGTGAATAAAAAGGACCCAAACTTAAAATAGAAGTTCAAATAGCCAAAGCAAAAGGAAAAAGAGGAAAAGAAGCAAAAATTAGGATATGTTGTACCTCATGAGCAAAAGGAGGATCTATTTTGATCCAAAAGATAGAGTAGAGCAATGAGGACAGAGAAATAGAAGATCATGTTGGAGTCACAGTGGTTGATAATCTATCCAAGAGTGATGATGATAGTGATGTAGAGGGTTTTCTCTTAAGAGTTTTGAACTTATCAAGACCCAATATTCCTAGAATCTAGTAGGAAAGAGTATAGGAACAAAGAACATGATCAAAATCATAGAAGAAGAAAAGGAACATGAAGCACATACAAAAAAGATAGACTCACAACAAACCACAACAGAAGACATCTAGAACGCTATGGATGGTATTTAAAGAGATCATGATTTATAGGACATGAAAATGAAAGATGTGTCATAGCAAGAGCAAAAAGAACATGAAGAAGAATATCAAGAAAATGATAAATAATTGTAGAATGATAATGAGGAAGAGGAGAAAAATAAAAAAGAGGATCGATATTCATAGGAGTGAGAAGAAGACAAAGAAGAGGATGAAGGTGGAAAAGAATTGGAGATTGTTAAACAAAAAAACCTATAGAATAACAGATTTCAAAGAGATATCAGAGGAATATGTGAGATAGTTATCAATAAAAAAGAATACTCTAGGCCATCAAGTAAAAATGTAATTTTATCTGATATGGCTACTAAATCTGAACTCATGAAAGGGAAGAAATTTGATGAGTATAAAAAGGAATAGGATAGGATGTCTATAGAGTTAAGGGAACAAAAGAGAATCATAGAATCCTATCAAGAGAAAGGGATCAAGTTGCAAACTGAATGAAAGCAACACAAAAATAGAATCTCATTTATGGAAGATACGTGCAAGAACCATATAGAGACCATCAAAATATTAGAAGCAGAGGTAAGGCACTTGGAATCAAAGAATAAAATTTAGCAAATTTTTGACCAAGTATTGAGAAAATCAAATGAGGAGATTCTTAGAGTACTCATGGGAGAAGAAAACCAAATATTAGAAGGAACTGAGATGGAAGAGAGGTCATATGAGGATCAAAGTGAGGAGTTGAAAACTATGAAACAAGAAATAGAAAAATTGAAAGAACAAATGAAAGATGCAAAAGAGCTAGAAAAATAAGCTCATGGACATGCTACAAATGTTATGAGAGGTTAAAATAATCTCAATGAAAAAGTAAAAAAATAAAATGATCTTGTGGCAACAATAGAGGGCTATGTTGATGATAGAGATAGAGTTATGGAAAGCTAAGTGCAACATCCAATCAGAAGAGATTATGATTCAAGATGAGGTAAACCTTTTGCAAGGAAAGATATAGAATCTTTGTAATTGTAGTAGATTAAGTTATCCCAAAATTTCTAAAAATGAGCAAGATTCTTCCTCATCATGAGTTGTAACATATGTATTTTTTTAGACTTTTAAGAGCTCTCAAGATGGCATATTTTTAGAGTATAACTTAGAAGGACCTATTTTAAGTGTGAACATGCACACATAAAAGGTATGAAAAAATCAATTTTGAATACTTTCTTTATAATCTTGTATTTTGATGATTAATGAGAACTAGAGAGCTCTTGCTATTGTCTTGCCTCGTCATTAAGCTTTCATGGTAATTTCAAGGGGATTTGTAAGCATTTTTCATGGATTTATCTTGTTTGTCATTAGTTCTACGTATGTATTATGCATCCATGAGTCTATTCCCATCCCTTAAGCTCTAAGAATTGAACTACGAGTTGTTTTCTCAAGACTATATGAATCTATCAGAATTGTGATTCCCTCTTGAAGGGGTTGTAGTTACTCAGATGTCTTCCTTATTAGAAAAGCACACTTTAGGCACAAGAACCCTTGAAAAAACTTCCTTGTAGCACAAATTTCATTCAAAAGAAGAAATATATAGAAACTTTACAGAAATCTGTGATGTGCTTATCTTTGAATGATAATACTTGTAGTCCATTCACAAAAAAGGGGATAGGGTCTTAGTATACTTATCAGATTGACAAATTAAAATGGTTGAACTTTTTGATCCTTTATGCTATGATGGTTGGAGATGATAACTCAAAAGTGCAACAAACGCCTTGGTACTTGGAGTAAGAAATTTTGCTAAATGGCTCATCACTACTTCTCTTTCCAACTCTAAGAAATTGTCATTCATGCTTTTAATGCATTTTCCTTCATCTATAATTCTAGATTTTTATATGGACGTGACTTAATTCCCTTACCTTTTGGAATGAGGAACTCACCTCTACCTCCTTTGGCTCTCTATCAAAGATGATGGTGTAGGAGGTGATTTAGGAGTTCATTCGAAATTTCACTCATCATGCTTATGCTTTGGATCCTTCTCTTGTGTTTTCTGCGATTGATCAATTTGGTATTGGAGGTTGAGATTTTCTTCCTTGTATGTATTTATGTTTTTCCATGGATTTTCTATGAAGGCATAAAACTAGAAGTTCTTTTGAGTAGTTCCTATTGCTTCTTCTAATAGTCGAGGATCACTTTGTGCTCTTTTCTCCTCAACTTTCTTTCTTACATATTTTTCTATGAGCTCAAACTCTATTTTGCGAACCTGAAATTTTGCTTCATATTGTGCTCCTACCTTTGATATATCTTCAAATGACGTTAGGGTATGTGAGGCATGTGTATCCATTATTTTCACAATCGTGTTGCTCATGAATTCTTGAAGAAGAATTTTTTGCTCTTTGCAAGTGTAGATTAATTCTACTTTTTGGAGTATGATCGTCTTTTTATAGATGTCTTTGTGAGTAGAATATGTTACAAGTAATTTTTTGATTTTTTCCTTCTCGAAGCATAGATCTTCCATTTGTATATTGACTGGAGGACGCATTTCATGCTCTCTAACTAGTTGGTCACATATATCTTCAATATTTCTTTCTTTGGTTAGGAAAAGAAAATTGTGCAAGATAAAGCTTTGAGAAGTTTAAGATAATTAAACAAAAGGACATAAAAAGGAAATATTACAAGAGAAGCATATATGTGCAAGTATCACAACTCTAAAACCTAGATCTCTGAGTCTCTAGGAAAGAAATGACATTGAAATCAGCCCTTTGTTCCAAATACCTTAGAGGATCCTTATACATTTGGTGATTTCCCCCCCGAATTCTTGGGACTTTAAGACAAAGAAATTGATGCTTTCATACACTTACTTGAAGTTACTAGGGATGCAAATGAAGTCGTGGATCAAACGTAGATGCAAGAGAACAAGGATTACGACCACCACGTGCTAGAGAGATGACTCTCCTCCCAACCTTATGATTGTATATATAGCTGCTTGAATCAACGAGGACCACAAATGTAACTAGAGTCAACAAATGCATGTGCAATATCCTCCACTCTTTTCATACCTTCCACTAGAGTCCACTAGTGGTTGTTGTACTCACCTCTTGAGTTAAGTCTCCCTGGACTCAAGTTTACTCACCTTAACTTGAGTTAGAAGGCTCTAGAGCTCCTTGGGCAAAACACTCTCCCCATGCTCCCCATGGGAGTTGAACCCAAGACCTCCTCCTTCACAACCATGAGACTTAACCACTAGGCTAAGTGGATTCCTTGAATATGAGAGCACATGAACTTATGCTTGAGTCTACTCTTGAGATCTTTGGTCCTACAGACGAGTGACCAAACGGTGTCCGATTTCAGATCTGTATGAACCGGCCAAACCCTTAGATCATACACATACTTTATTATATTCTTCCCCCCTTGGAAAAGTTTTTCGTCCTCGAAAATAGAGCTATATACATACTGTAGGCATCCCCTGAGCCTCATGTTCTAAAACTGAAAGAACATGGTCATGTTCTAGAATTGGAAGAACAAGTCTCACTTTTATGGTGGCCTCCCTACCCAAATGATTCAAAACACTGTCTCATTTTGCACTTTGATGAACTGGATAAAGTACAAACTAGTGAAAGAATAATACGGGTGGATCTAAACACATCCCTAGCCAATTCACAGTTTCTGGATGTGCAATCTAGGCACAAACATGTGAACTAGGTGGATTCAAATTACTAGTCCATTTATAGGCATAATTGATGCATGGACTTAGTAATGAAGGTGGGATTCTTATCCCTTGCAAGACTTTGAGAACTCTTTATTCACATGAATTTATTTTAGAGAACTTGAAGTCTGGTTGTCTCAAACATCTAACTTAGATGTTTGTACAATGGTTTACTTTGATCCAACAGTTATTTGATTTTTTCACCTGACTAGAGGACTACTTTGTCCTAATGGGTTTTAAAATCCTATGTAAACTGTAAGAGAAAGTTACCATTTTCTTTGAATCGACCATATTATAACTTACCCAATACAAATTTGCAATGAAATTTGTCCAGCTTAGGACACTTTTCTCAAAGACTAGTTTTTAGCTAAAAGTTCTTGGGAATTGTCAATCTGATGAATAATTCCTAACTTCTCTATTCTAGAGTATACTAGACTCTAGGAAATTATTTATGCTATAACTTGAAGCAAACTCAAATAAATAAGTCCACTTAGACTTATTATCTTTTGAAGATTGAAAAGGTTCTTGTACATAACATCTATCTAGGATGTTTTAATTTAGTTATCTAGTTCTAACCAGCTAACCCTAGTCTTTTGCAAAAAGGAATCAGATACCATATCTGAGCCAATTCCAAAAGTTTTGAAAAGCAGAAAGAAATAACTACAACTCAGTACAACCAATTCAAACTTCGAAGCTACGTAAGCTCGTTATGAGTCAAAGTCTAGATGACTCAGGACTTTAACTTCTCAATGATCTGTTTCAACAGGGTATTGAAGCATTTTCTCTATTTTTAAGAGAAATAAACTGGATTCTCGAAAGGATTCAAAGCAATTCCAAAAACATCATCCAACCACAAGATACTAGTTTGGTAACCAACATCAGTGTGTCGACCCAATGAGGTTCTGTTGATGAGTTTTGTATTCAAATAATGCTTCATTTGAGACTAAGTTTAGGTCATATTCAATCTTTATGAATCCTTACTGGGAATGCAGTTCTTGTGCACTTCTTTGAGTCAAAAGAGTGAATTTACCAAGTTACACTAGGAACTTGGTGCTTGACTTAGTCAATCAAATCCTTGGTTGAAAAGACCAACTCAAAGTCAAAGTCCAACTTTTTCAGAAATTTATCAAATATTTTTGATCGACAACACTCAAGCTTGAAGTGTTCTAAGAAGATCTTAGAAGTTACTTACTTCATATTTTCAATTTCGTTGATCTTGAAGTTATCTTGAAGTATCTTAAGATACCATTTTCATCCTTCTTGAATTAAACTCCTTCTTTGAAGTTTTAATCTCCTTGAGGATCAAACCTAACTTCAAGATCTAATCTAGGACTAAAAATAATCATCATCTCACGGTCCGATGTCCCATACCATCTTTCCTACATCAATCTGAGTATAAAATCTGTTGTCCCATAGAACCCTATTTTATATGTACATTGACGAGTGAGTGAATTTTATCCTAAAGTCTAATTATTTCTTGATAGAGTATCTTCTTGCTTCAATTTTTTACAAGAATTTTTGAAGTTTCAGGCATCCTCTAACTAGATTTTCTAGGTTTCTGATCCCTTCACATGATCCTGTCACGATCTTGTGATTTCCTTGAGGAACTTAAAACCTTTTGATGGAACATCCATCCTTCTTCGCTAGGGTTTTCAAATGAAAACGAATTAGAATTCCAAGTACTTGAATTTTCATAGATTCAAAGCTTTTGATAGTTCAGAATAAAGCCCAAATCTTTTTTTTTTGTCGCAAGATCAACCAGATTTGATCAAGCTTGGCCATGATTGTGCAAAAATGTGCGATTGGAACTACTTTGTAGATTGCCCAAGTATTGGCAATAAAATTCCTTTTGGGAATTATACACTTAGGTTCTATTTATCCAATGGAAAATTGTGAAAAGAGTAAGTTGTTCCAAGTTTGAATAGAGTGAAGCAATTCCAAGAATGTATTCTACAACCGTGAAGACGGTACTTAAGTTTGTGCAAGGTAAAACATAAGTGTTTGCCTATTCTTAAAGGGATTTTGGTACAAATCTAGAGAGCATGAGCGGATGCTTAGACTTAGGTAGTAGAGAGATTCCTGTAAAAGTCCCAGCCAGGGTAGGTACCTAAAGCTTCAGTAAGAAAGGAACCTAAAGACAACAAGTCAAAAGCTCTTGTCACTACAAATTGGTTAAGGATAAACCAATTGAACTTGAATCTATGAAAATTCAAGTACTTGGACTTTTGATTGGTTTTCATTTGAAAACCCTAGCAAAGAAGGATGGATGTTCCATCAGAAGGTAATGCAAGAGAACAAGGATTATGACCACCACGTGCTAGAGAGATGACTCTCCTCCCAACTTTATGCATGTATATATAGCTGCTTGAATCAATGAGGACCACAAATGTAACTAGAGTCCACAAGTGCATGTGCAATCTCCTCCACTCTTTTCATACCTTCTACTAGAGTCCACTAGTGGTTGTTGTACTCACCTCTTGAGTTAAGTCTCCCTGGACTCAAGTTAACTCACCTTAACTTGAGTTAGAAGGCTCTACAGCTCCTTGGGCAAAACTCTCTTCCCATGCTCCCCATGGGAGTTGAACCCAAGACCTCCTTCTTCACAACCATGAGACTTAATCACTAGGCTAAGTGGATTACTTGAATATGAGAGCACATGAACTTATTCTTGACTCTATTCTTGAGATCTTTGGTCCTACAGACGAGTGACCAAATGGTGTCCGATTTCAGATCTATCTGAACCGGCCAAACCCTTAGGTCATAGACTTACTTTATTACACTACAGGTTGAGAAATTTTGTTGTGACCGTAAGGGATGAAGCCACCAACTAGTATGGTAACTTGTAACCTAGGAAAGAGTAACATATCAAGTGCTCAAGAATGCATTACCAAGTGAATGTAAAAAGAGAAGTGACCCCTTATTGTCATAGGCGTATATATAAGCCATGGGCCAGAACCTCTTAAAGAGGGAAAAAAGCACCCACATTGCCCTAAGTTTGTTCACAAAAATCACTCCTAAAATATATCAACAAATCCCCCTTTGGAGTGATGCGCTAAACAAGGAGTTGGCACTCATGTATAAGGAAGTACCAAGCATTGTGGAAAGAGATCAATCCATAAAAGAAAGTAAGCCCAAAGATTTGTAGAAAGCTTCAAACTTCTCCCTAGCAGAGCCTTTGTGAAAAACTATGCAACGTTATCTTGTGTGGGCACATATGCAAAAATGATCTCTCCAATAGAGAATCTCTCTTTGACATAGTGATAATACACCTAAATATACTTTGCATGAGCATGGAACAGAGGGATCCTTGCAACTGCCAAATCACTCTAACTATTAGTGAAGATGGTGGTGGTAGAAGATTCACCAACACCCAAATCAACCAAAAGGTATCTGAGCCACACAAACTCAATAGTTCTTGTGAAAGCTATCTTATACTCATCCTTTTACCATAAGTGTCCATAGTAGGATGCTTCTTACTTAACCAAGATATGCATGAGCTACCAAGCATGAAGCAAAAACCACTCGTGAACACACGAGTGTCATTTCTAGATCCACTAGATCAATAGATGGATTACTTGAAGCAAGGCATCAACGAGAGCATGGATCATTACATATAATAAATGGAAACATTATTAAGGAAACTAGGTGCAAATGTTTGTAACAATGAAACCTTGAAGATGTGACTCATTCTAGGATTTAGAGATTCTCTTGCAAAACACTCTATAAAAATGAACAGGTGCAATTTTGTCTAGCCGTCGGTGTAAGGGTCGGTGTAGGCATCGAAACCAAAGCACTGGTATAAACATCAGTATCAGCATCGGTATAAACATAGGTATACACATTGATATAAGTGTAGGTATAAGCATCGGTATAAGCATCCGTATAAGACATGGTATGCCCCTGGGCAAAATAGTCAGTATAAGCATCCGTATGTGCATGGGGATATTGACGCTTATACCATTGCCTATATTGACGACTATATCTACAAATTTCCTTTGGGTAGACTGTGTTGTCTCTTGCTACAACCACATTCACGTGTTATTATGTAGCAAAAGACGATACACTTTGCCCAAGAAAAACCCGAGTACATGTGATATGTACGACACGCAACAAAAACATGATTTGATTAAGCAAAACATACTCTCAAATACAAAAGACATGAGCGAAATGAATCATGAAACATGTACAAAGAAATGAGACACATTGACATGATATTTATAAACAACAACTAGAACACATGTATATGTGTGTGTGCCTATGTATATACATGTGTATGTGTATATGTATTATGTGTGTATATTTGTATATGTGTAAATGTTTGCATGCATCTGTAAAAACTCTAAAACCCTAATCCTAAATGCCTAGACCTAAAACATGTGTATGTGTGTATTCTTGTGTGTGTGTGTGTGTATATATATATATACCATTTATGAATTCAAAGATCCTAAGATACCAAGCAAAGATGTCTATCTTGATAACACATCAGAGAGAATGTTCTTGGTAACAGATCATGGTAACCATGCATACACTTGGTAAGGAGAATTGATTTTGCCTCCACCTAGATCTCATGTTTCCCATAGTCTCCAAGGAGCCAGATCATCCTAGGCTCATGAAACCCAACAAGAACGAACCAGAGAGATACCTGAGGTAAGCTTTACACATGTAGTGGGCAGAGACAGATTAGGACATGAAGGTGAAAGGCATGAAAGGGAGATACATAGATCACATAGGCATCAAAGAGATGAACATGACTTCCCATTGCCTAGACCCCGAGAGCACTCAAGAACCCTTATACCCTCTCAAGTGGTGAAGGCAATGAAGAACTATTTTCATGGGTCAGGAGATCCTTATGATCATGTGGCCGAGTTCAAACAAGTGTTAAGAGCTAAGTAGGTTGAGGATTTGTTCACACAATTCAAGGCATTTGGTTTGACTCTCAAGGGTACTGCCTTAGCTTGGTTTCAGCCCCCTAAACCATTGCAACTACCAAAATATAGGTCAAGTGCTAGAAGAATTCATTGTTGAATTTTCCAAGAGTGGTATCAGACAGAACACATCATCCTTGTCCATAGCTTCAAGCACACACCTCAAGAAACAGTGCAACTTGTAGGAAGACAGTTCAAACAGTACTTAGAAAGATGCCATGTTCTAGAGTTGCCCACACTGGCCAAAGAAGTGGCCTTGTTTTTAGATGGCTTACTAAGCACCAACTTTAGATCATATGTGTACATGAAAGATCTTGGATCCATAGAAGAGTGTGTGTGGATGTGCATTGACATAGAAGACAACTTGGGTGAGGAGTTAGAATTGTCCAAACTCTATAAGGATTTAGATAGTTCTATTAGTCATTCCTCCAAAACCTCCACTGAGATAGATGAGATAACTAAGCACATTGGCAAGAAGCTGGGAATTCAAAATCCACAAACACCAAGGGTCACCTCATTGATGCAATGTTAGAATTGTGGATGAGACCACATGGCTAATGTTTGCTCGATGATGGCTCAACCCTAAGGAAACCCTAATGCTCCATATTGCACCATTGAGAGAAAATACACAAACCATACAACTCAAGATTTTCCATACAATAGGTAGGCTGTCAGACAAAATTATCAGCAACCTTACCAATAGGGCAGATATCAGAAATCAATACCAACAACCATATTATAGACCATAACAACAATATTAGGCACCATATAGGCCACAACCAGTCCTAGGAAATCAACCACCAGCTCCTCCCCATGTGATTCCAGTTAAGTATGCAGTGGTAGAGGAAATCCCTAATAGAGCATTAGTGCCACTAACCCCATTGGTCTTAGAAAATGACTCTCATGCTTAGAGTTCAGACTACTCCCATGAAGATAGTCCACAAGCTTATTACACAGAGTCACCAGAGCATAGCAAGGCTTATTCCTATCAATACGAGACACCACTTATGGAATGAAATTGGGAGCCAGGATACTCCAATGTCATGTACATGAATCCTAACCCCAGGCCCCAATCAATGTGAAGAGAGATGGTGGATGCAATCCAAAGATGAGTAGGTGCTCCTACAACCAACTTTACACCAGCCAACTGAGACTTCAGAGTTGATTAGTAGACCCTTTGAGCTTCCTAAATCCACCAAAATATCAGCCAAGTACTTTGGAACATGTATCCCAAAAGTTTAAGTCAAGACAAACTAGTTGCGAAATGACTAGCTCCCAAAACTTGCTATTTTTGGACATACACCTGCTGGAAAAAATGAACAGTGCTCTCAACCTGGTAGGAATTAGATAAATTCCTTTTGGGCATAGCAAATAGACTTAGCAAGATTCCCAATCCAAGTTAAAAAACTTAAAATGATGGACTGAGAATTGAGAAGAAGATTCATCAATTTCTGGAACATGCCCACAATTCTTGGGGCTCTGCAGAGATAGACTAGTGAGGAGTAAAATGCAGATATCTCACAAACTGTAAACCCAATGACCATGAAAATTTATGTGCACAACGTAGATAGTGAGAGCTATCCAACGCACATTAAAATGTGGAAAAAGGTTGCGTATAACTCGAGATATGACCTTCTGAAGTTACTGCTCTGAGTGAGTATAGCAGAGAACAAAACAGAGAAGTAAATGGTGATAGATGTATAGATTCACATATGATTACAACCACATTGGCAATGAATCTTTGCACAATGGGAGTAGAATGATAGAGCTATGGAGAAAGCTCTTAAATCTCTACAAAATGACATGAAGTGGTCACGTACAAGGCTTGCTAATCGCCTCTTCCTCCTTGCTCTTTTTATAGCTATTCTTAGAGGGAGTTTTGAATTCGAATTCGAATGGCTCCACCTAAAAGTGATCCCGAAAGTTAAGAGATATTTCCTCAGCTCAAAAATTTGTGGTTTTAGGTAGTTAGAGCCACGAAATTGCTTTTACATCATGGATGAGGTAAGCCATCCTTTTCCTTTTTCTTTTTTCAATTACAAGAGAAAAAAGAACTCTTTTACAAGAGGTGTTCACATGACTACTCATGTGACTTACAAATGACGATAATATCAAGAATATCAAGCATGTAGGCTTGGGTAAAAATGCACCAATAATCAAGACAAGTAAGACCACAAGCCCCTAGAGGATCATGGTTTTTATGTCAGGGTGACCATTTCATTCGTGAATTTCCCCGCTCACCGACTCTGGGTCAAGGACAAAACATCACAATACAAGGCTTTTGTCCTAAGTGCAACAAAGAACATCTCGTGAGAGATTCCAAGGAACCCCTCTAGTGCACTCAAGGTTACACCCATTAATGTGGTAGGCTTAGTGGTGGATTCAAGTTCAAGTAGCATTAATCTGGCTCTTATATAGGTAGTTACTAGGGCACAAGCCATACAACAAGCAAAACTAGTTGAACAATCAGAGCCAAGTGATTCAGGAGAGCCTATTAAGAAGAAAACAAGAACATGGAAGGATAATAGGGAGAAGTCCAATCGTAAGTGGACTAAAAAGTTATCCAAACTAGAAGAAAGCCTCAAAGATGCAAAAACAAAAAATAGAAGATATTGCCTCTCAAAACCCTCGCATGCCAAAACTCCCACTTCATCCCACCCCACCAGTCATTCTAAATAAACCGCAATCAGGGTTTGTTAATGCAAATCCAACCCTAGAAGACTTGGACATGATGTTCAAGGCCTACTAGGCTCGACTTCAAGAAGGGTTAACAGCTGCAAACCTAGACAGGAGCTACCCTAGAGCATATTTAGAGATTGAACGGACAAAAATGCATATTAAAATGGTAGAACTCGCTCAATCTATGCTTGAGATTAGTCAAATAATCAATCAAACAAACTCTATCAAATCGGGTTTGCATTTCTAGGGCTTACTAGAAAGATTTAGAGTAGTTGATAAACAAGCTGCAAGTTTTTGTACCTCCACAGGCTCAACTATTTGTTGAAAGAGAAATTTCACCACCAACAAAAGTTTATGTTCCCAATTCCATGGATGATGAAATACCTCTTTCACTTCAAGAGTACTCTCAAGCGTTCTTGCGGGAAATACAAGAAGAGAAATGGGCCAAGGAGAAGGGTAATCCCCCTCCTATTTCTGAAATCGTTGACCTTCATGATCAATTTCCCCAAGACATTCCATCTATTTACGAAGACCAAGTAGAGCAACAAGAAGACAAAAGATTAGATTTTGAATCTAATTTTCTACAAGAGTTGCCACAATTCACCAACCCATGGGAATCTCAATCTCTTCAAATTAGAGCTCCCACAATCTTGGTAAGAAATGAAGACTCAGTGGTTCCAAGGAACACTGAAGTGTGAAGAGCACTAAGTTTCAGTGTCATCTCACTTTAGAAGAGCTCCTCAAGGTAAAACCTGAGCTATGGAATCATGTGGTTAATCAGGTTCTAGAACTTGATTCAAATATGCCAAAAGTAGGCTCCAAGCAGAAAGTCCCAGAGATACCTCTGCTCCTCAAGCTCGAGGACTCCTTGGCTTGCACAAAATGGATTAGGAATAATAAAAACTGGTATTTACAATAGTGTGAAGTGACTAGATCACTATTTGGGAAATATTGCTTTGTGAAAAATTATAGGGCCTATTTGTCGGATCTACATTGACTACTTTGCCTACTTGGTCCTTCTCTTTGCTCTGACTCTTTGTGTAGGCTTCCTTGTCTTGTAAGTCCTTGAGTGCCCTGACTGCTACCAACACCCCCCTCTCTCGTGTCTGTTGTCTCTAACAGACCCTTGCTGAGCGGAACGTAGGATGTAGTACTCGACTCGACGACATCTATGGACAAGTGGTGCTCTTCTAGCCTCAATCCTCTGGCTAAATCTGTTAGTAAGGCATCCCAATCAATTGGCCTGGGTACATCCGAATGTGGCATACGTAGCTTATCGGAGTGTAGAGCCTGCTCCAAAACAAATAAATGTAGCAAATGAGAGGGTCTGGGTATAAACATTTCTGAGTGATACTCCTTGAACCCTGTGACAAACATTTCTTCAAACATTTTTTTGAAACACGTCGGGAGGTATTTGATTCGAGCATGCCACACATACAACATTCATGGATGGGGTTGTGCTCATATCATAGACTAGATCAAGGTTGCCTTCATTGAAGCCTAGGGCCAAGAGGTGAGGTTCTTTAACATTTTTGAAGGTCCGGAATGTGATAAGCATGAGTTCGAAGATTTTGAGGCACATGTGTGCCATGACATCCGGTACATTCTTGAACCTAATGCCCCAATGTCGAATGGTTGAAATCATATATGCTACCATTGGTGGGCCACGTGGAGGTGCCAAATATACATAGTTCAGCCATTTCGCACATCCTTTGACATTCTTCACTGTTTGAGTGAACTCAAGCCATGATCTTCGTCGAAACACAAGGCAATAGCAGGGGTTATACTTAATGTACAAGGGCATTTTTTTCCATGTGTGCACCATTTTGGGGTAGGTTTCGAGTAATCTTATTCTCTATGTAGGTTGAAAGATGTTGCCCTACGTAGCGCTCTCAAGAATGTCATCTAGCGCAAATTGGGTTGCGGAGGTTGGCTCTTTCGTGGTGCGGTGTTTGATCGCCGCATTATAATGTGCTAATAAGACACAAAATGGTACATACAAATCATCAGAAACACCAATCCATCGATGATGAGATAGGTTCTTGAAGTAGTCTGATTTGATGACGACATGTTCTAGTTAAGACATGGACTGTATCTGCACTACTACTCTATCATCATGAGTTGGGCTAACCTTTTCTAACCTTTGCATCCATTCTAGAGCTTCAATCTCAAATGTATCCATTCCTTCCTCCGTTTGTTTGCCTCCAAGGGAAGGCATAGGTTCATAAGGGTCCTCAAATGTCTGTTCTACTTCAATTGGAATGAGTTCTTCAGGCTCGGGCTCCACTAGGGGAGAAGGTTGACGTTCATATTGGAGAAGCTTATCTTGCAAAGCTGCCAGTTGTGCTTTCAACTCTATCACCTCTTCAGTTGTGACCTCTGTAGGTGCTGCTTCTTTTGGTTGCTCTTGTTGATTGGCCAATTGCTTCTATAGGTCATCACGTTCTTTTTCTAAGGCATCATATGCCTATAGTAGGTCAGCATGGGTGTCCAATATGGTCTGCATGTTTGCTGATGGGATGGCTTTGAAGCACTCCGGATTGATCTCTTTTGGTGATCCTTCCATCGTCGCTTCTAGATTTTCTTCATTTTGTCTTTGTAGACTTTTATTTTCTTCTAGTGCTGCTGACATGTGTTTCTTTAGTAGCACAAGGTTGCGATGGATTTTGAGGTTGTCTGCTTGTTGGATGCATAGCATTTCCTCGAGGTGTTGTTGTGTTTGTGAATCTAGTTGAGGGGGGGATTGGCCACCAATTCCTCATATTATCTCTGCAAAGTATCATAATCCTGTTGTAGTAGCCGCTTGTCCTTCTCCATGTTTGTGAGTCGTTCTTGTAGTGTCTCATGGACTCTGAACAGGTTCGTATGTTGAGCATCTAAATGGTGGTAATTATGTTGTAACTGAGACACACATTGATATAAATTATTGAATACATTATTTACAAGAGTGGACGTTGGGAAGGTGTGGAATGCAGGGGGTAGGGAAAAGGGAAAGGGAGGGTGTATACTGTGCTTGAGAATGGTGAAGTGGGTGGTGGAGGATTGGGAGATTGTGGGAATATGGGGGGAGGGAGAGGTGTAGATGTGGGTGATATGTCCATGAGGTCATGCGTGGATGCAGTCGTGGGAGTTACCATATACATGGGAATGGTAGGTGTGGTGATGGTCGTGAAGGTGTACAATGGTGTGTTTAATTGTACATGTGGGCCAGCTAGAAGTGTGACTAGAGGAATTGGGTTTTTGGTAACCAAGGTTAGTGTTTCATCTTCCGTAGTGGAAGTTACAACAGTGGTGGTGTCAGATTGTGAAAGTGATGGCGGTTGATTCACATTATGAGCTTCACTAAGGGAGGTGGAAATCGTGGCTGTGACAGTAGTGGTGACAGTGGTGGTATGAGGTGAGGGGATGGAGTTGGAGGGGAGGGTGGTAGGGGTGGTGAAGGGGGTGCACTTGATGCATGGGGTTCTTCCATATGTTGAATGGAGTGTGTCGTGCTGATAGTTGTGGAGGTGGTTCCATGTGGTTCTGATATTATAATATGTACATGCTTCAATGATCTTGGAGGGCGTCTCCCGTGTCTTTTCTCAAATCTTTGCAAGTGTGCGAGGGTGGTGTGCACAGTCTCTGGCACCCCCAATGCATCAGTGATCATGTCAAGGGAAGCTCCGAATTGATCATCCACACCTTCCTCTTAAAATATCTGGTTCATTAAGGCCTTCCCTACTGCCACGAATAGTCTATGTTGTTCCTGAACCAGGTTTATAGTAACTCTAAATCTGTGGGAAGATCAGATTATGCCCTTTTGCACTATGCCTTGGTAATCTGATGGTGAAGGGTTGTACTCACCTTTGGGGTGGCGGAGTCATGTCCGGTGTCAATGTAGCACCTCAAGCCTATGCACATGGCATCTGAACAGCTCCCATCATCTTCTTTGATGGAGGCCCTACGACTGATACTCTTTGTTGAAATTCTTGCACCCTAGTCTAAATGAGTGCTCTTTGAATTGGCACATCATATGCCAAGCACCGATAAACAATTCTAGTAAGTGCACAACATCCATAGATCAGTGACTTCTGTTTCTTGTACTAACATTGATGTGCAAGATGTATCTGGTCAATGATCCAATGTGGCATATTGATTGTCAGATTCAGCATGTCTGCTAAGTATACACTAAACCAAATCTTCTTGGGTGGCATCGTAAATCTTTCTTGGGCAAGGAATGGGAAGTGCTACATGCACATTTGGAGGTGGATGGCAATAGTTGGTGTCATTGCCACCATATCCTTTAGCTTAGTTAGGTTCCTGTTCTTCATGTTGTCCGGGATCATTGTCTCCTTATCCATAGGGATGTGCATACCTATCATTTCTAGAGCTTCCCTTACCAAATTGTTAGTAAATTTAAAGCGCTTCAGTTCATTTCCTCGTCTAAGAGAAGGCAGTACAAAGGTGCTCGTCCCCTTTTTATCTTTACGGGGGGTGAGTGTGCTAATTAGGTATGAACACCTCAGGAAGTCCGACTTTGGTAACTGAGCTCGGAAGTAATCATCCAATCCGGCCTTCTTCCATATTGGTTGCAATCCTTCACTGTTCTGAAGCTTTTCAAACTCTCGTGTAAAGAAATGATACCGGTCCCATTGTCCGTTAAACACTAGCTCAGCCTCCCATAAATAGGTGCCCTCTCCAAGGGGTCCTGCTACTTCACTGAACCAATGGGAGTTCTTGCTAACTGGTGAGGTGTGCCCCTGGGGAGGATTTTGAGTCGGTATGACATGTACTGCTCTTAACACTTGTGGTCCTTCCTTAAACTCATCTTGAATAGGGATACTTTCAATGTCCACTATTTGAGGGCTAATGCCTACCTGGGAGCTCGTTCTTGCAGCCTCTACCATGTTTGAGGAAATCGGTTGCTGGTTCTATGAGAATATACAAATGAATGTTAACATTGCAATGGACACAAAGTGATCCTATGTCCCCGTTACAACATTAACATGATGAACTATGATGTAGTTAGTAGGTTAGTTAGTGCTCGCGTGGTTGTGAGTGTGAAGTGTGGTTAGCGGATGCAGGTTTCCTTTGTGCTTATTGGGGTGGTGAGGTGCAATGCAGATACAATTAGTAAGAAGATGTGGCTTTACAATGAGATCAGGTGGTTTATTACAAGATTTGGGCTGCTAAACACAGTGGATGGCTTTCTCTTTTGATTTTGTGGAGACTCTGGAGGGCTTTATAAGAATGTCTACTTGGAAATGAGACTTTTTAAGGACCCATTTACAAGTGATTCTGCTTGTGCTCATGGACGAATATGTGTTTGTGCATGTCGAATAAGAGTGGGTATCAGTTGTTCAAGTGAGTGAATCACGTTGTACATTGTGTGGTTTATGTGTGGCTATTTGAGCCCGCAAGCAAGCCTTAGGCACCCAAATTTGTCTTGATTGTGGGTTAGCCTTCATTGACTTCTTCGGTACCCAAATAGACTTTACTTTCGTAGAATAATTTTTGAAAGACTTCTTATTAAAGTCATGTCGCTGATCACTAGTATGACCTTTAGTGAGTGGTTGTAACTTGACCGTAGCAGGATGCTCGCCTTTTCGTACCCATACTTGTTTCGGTGGCTGAGACACCTTGCTTTGTACTTTCCTTTGGCTTCGAGCATAGGTCGTGTGCTTCTTTTGCATTTGGTACTCCTTTGGTTGCTGTGTCTCTATCACTTTTGGAAAAGAAGGGAGTTCCATCGTATCCTTGACTTCTTTGTTGAGAAAACCATCCCTTTGTATCACATAGTTTCGGACAAGAATAGCATCATCATCTTCATGTGTACTCCTAGAAGGATCAGGAGTTGGTGCCTTTCCTGGTTCCTTGAGTGCTTCATTTTCAAACTCAATTAGAATGCAATTCTGATTTACCCAGACCTGAAGAATTCTACTTCTTATGTTTAGGTTGACTACATGATCATAGATCCAATCTTGACCCAAGACAAGAGGCTCAGTGAGGTCCTCGTCTTGACACACTAGCACCTTAACGGTCATAAGAACATCTTGGATGTAGAGGGGAAGTTCCACCTCGCCCATGCAAGGGGTTTCCACACCTCCCAATCCTATGAGGTATGCTTCTACAAGATTGACACTTAAGTTCAATTCTTGACAGTAAGAAAATTTAACAGCATTAGTGGCTGCACCTGAGTCAATCAAGGCCCATACAGTCCTTGCACTATTTCCTTATCCTATCTCTAAGGTTACAAAAGGACGTCGGTCAGTTATTCTATGGGAACTTACACATGAGACTTCACACATAGCCATATGATATCCTGGAGCTGCAAAGGCATCTATCCTAGGCTGATCTATACCCTATCTCCTCAATTTCATTCTTTGGATGCGTTCCAAGGCTTCTTCCTGTGCTTTTTCTCGAATTCATTTTTCTTCTTCCTTATGTTTCTTGGGAGTGTTGAGTCAATTGAGCATTTCCTCAGTGAGGGGTTCATGATATAGTTTGACTCTACATCCGCTAATGTAACTAGGGAGAACATCACCTTCTAGTATAGCTAATTGAACTATTCCACTAGTTCAGATCCTATTTATGATCATAGGTCCATAGCCACACTTCTCTAGCTTTCTTGCATGTTGTTTCAGGGTATACACCAAAACTAAGTCTTTTGCCTTCAAGCCTTTATCCTTACCATGGGCATCGAACTATGCCTTCTATCTTTTCTTAGCTGCATATATCCCTGCGGTAGCTCACAGTTTTGTTTCACCTAGCCATTCAAGATCAAAGATCCTAGAAGAGAGTTCATGCCCTATCCACTCATGCTCTTGTGCTACTTTCACTGTAGGTATCAAGAAGTCCAATGGTGGCACTGCATTTTGGCCAAACACCATCTGAAAGGGTGTGGCTTGGAGTACCGTTATATAGGCAACTCGGTATGCCCAAACAGCATGGTGTAGCTCTTTGTCCCAATCAGAGTGTTTATTATTCACTAATTTGGTCAGCACATTGCATAGAATCTTATTGGTGCATTCAGCTTGCCCATTAGCTTAGGGATGATAGGGGGCAGACTTCTTGTGTATCACCAAGAACTCTTGAAGAAGATTTTCAATGGCTTCATTCAAGAAGTGAGTGCCTCTATCACTTACTAGCTCTATAGGTAGCCTATATCTAGTGAACACATTCTCAAATAAGAACTTAGCTGTCATTTGAGCATCGTTTTTTGTTGTGGCTTTCACTTCATAGGACCTACAAAGTCTATTCCCCACTTAGAGAATGCACATCCACCCATCATTGGTTTCAATGGCATCTCATCCTTGCATATCGGATATTGAGTTTGCTGACAAATGTCACACTGCTTCACATAGGTATGTGCATCCATGTGAAGGGTTGGCCACCACAAGCTTGCAAATAGGATTGCCTTAATCACACAGTACAACTTCCAGGTTAAACAGGTAAGCATCAGGGAGATCATCTGATACTCCTTGTGGGGCCTCTCCGGATGTGAGCCTGGAGAGATGATCTGCTCTCAAGTGAGACTTGCCTTTCCTCACCACAACCTCAAAGTCATATTCCATTAGTAAGAGAAACCATCTCACTAACCTACCTGTATTGCATGGCTTGTTCACAAGATATAGCAATGCTTGATGGTCTGTAAAAATTTTAAACTTATTTGCAAGCAAATAGTGTCTAAACCTTTTAACCACATATACGATGCCTAGTCCTTCTCATTGAGTAGTGGTGTAATTCCTTTCTACAGCACTCAATTGCCTACTTGCATAAGCAATTGGTAGATCCATGTTACCTTCACCCGTAGGTTGTGCTAGCACACATCCAATAGCATAGTTGGATGCATCCACATGCACATGGAATGGCTTTTCCAATCTGGGGTAGTCAATATTGGTGTCGAACACAATCTTCTTTTGAGCTCATTAGAGGATTTTTCACATTCTTCATTCCACTCAAAGTCAGTCAAAAGGGAGTATAGGGGCTTTGCAATGATTGCATACATATGAATGAATCAGCGATAATAGCCACAATGCCCCATGAAAGCATGTACCTCTTTGACATTCCTTGGCCTAGGTAGCTCTGCAATAGCTCTCACTTTCTCCTCATCCGTGGATATGCCATTCTTTGACACTATGTGTCCTACAATCTTGCCTTGCTTGACCATGAAAACACACTTTTCTAGGTTCAAGCAGACTTGATATTCTCTACATTTGTCAAAGGTTTGCTTGAGTTCAGGTATATGTGTCTGTCTAATGTTGGAATGAGCACAGAGATCATCAACATAGACTTCTAAATTCTTCCTCATGAATTCTTTAAATACATGACACATCAGTCTCTGAAAGGTAGCGGGCGCATTGGTGATACCAAATGGCATTACTCTAAAGGTGAATATGCCCCACTCTGTGGAAAACGTTGTCTTATGTTGATCTTAAGGAGCAATGGCTACGTGATTGTAGCTAGAGAAGCCATCAAGAAATCTATAGACTTCCTTGCCTGCTACTCTTTCTAAGAGATGTTCAGTGATAGGAAGCGAATAACTATCTCTAATCATGGATGCGTTAACTTTCTTCAAGTAAATGCATACACGTAATTTTCCGTTCTTCTTAGGTACTACTATGATGGGGGATACCCACTTAGTGTGCTCAATTTCATAGATGAATTCAGCTTCAACCAAACCATGTATCTCTTCCTTGATTTTGGCAACATAGTTATCATTGTATGTGTATGGCTTCTACTTATATGATTTAGCCTATGAGGTCATGGGTATCGTGTGTGAGCATATGTCTGGGTCTACACCTTTTAGTTCTTTGTAGCTCCATGCAAAAACATCTCTATATTCTCTTAGCAAGGCTACCAACTCTTGCTCTTCATCCTCAATTAGGTCGTGTTCTAGGTAGGTGCATCTTCCTTCTCCCTCTTCTATGGTTACAACGATTTTCTTGGTGGTTTCCTTGTTATCATAGGCCTCTCTTGCTTGTGAATCTCATTTAGGCATTCTTATCATGACTCTCTTATCTTCTATTTCATACTTCTTAAAGTTTTTAGGGACCTCAAACAAGGATTCTTCCTCTTCTGGCATGACTTCTCTCTTCTTCCTCTTCTTGGCCTCATTCTTAGTGGTCACTTGTGTGGTTAACCACACAACATTTGTAAGCTCTACATGTCTCTGAGGGTAAACTTCTACTTCATAGAAATGTTCCTCATCTGATCCAAAAGGTGGGTCCATAATGATTGACTCTATATCAGAGTCACTTGTATCCTCGAATGCATCAATGCTACGTTCACATTCTTCAATAACCAAATCACCCATGATTGGCTCTATTGTGAAGACTAAAATGTCACAGCCATCCTCGTCATAGTGGGGTGTCCATTATTCTTCATTGATGGCTACATCCATTGTTGCTAGAATTTCCACCCAGCCATGAGGTTCAAATTTTTCATCAGGAAATACTAGAGGTTCATAGGCTGGGTCTTGAATTGATCTATGAGTTTCCTTCGCACCTACCTCTCTGACTTTTTCTCTCTTCTCTTCTTCTACTGCTGCCTTGCACATCCATAAGTGGGTGTCTTCATGCATCCATGAGGATCCTTATCCTATGGAATGCACTGTTTCTATATCATCTTTAGCTCTATGGCTGGGATTCCATTGAATAGGGGGTACCTCTCTATGAGAGTAATCCTTGAGATTGACTTTGGTTGTAACACCTAAGTGTTGCAAATACAAAGAATTGGTTCCCCAATCTTGTACCACTTGCAACTACCACAAATGATCTTCCCAAAATCATCTCATAGGCCTAATTCTTGCTAAAGTCACATATGGCAAAAGTATGCTCAAACTCGACGCCACATGTAGTGAGAGTTATTCCTTCTAGCAGTCCTAAGGGTCTTTCTATGTGACCATCGGCCATCTGCAATTTCATTCTCGTGGGCCTGAGTGCCGGCTTTCCCCATCGCTTCCATAAGGAAGTGGTAGCAATTGCAACACATGCGCTTGAGTCCAAAATTGCCTTGGTTGTGTATCCTTGATGGGTAATGGGAAGATAGGTGTTTCCTTCTTCTCCTTCACTCATGTCTCATATCTTGTCTAAGGGTATTTCTGGCACTGTTCTATGAGATCCTACCTGGGAACAAGGTTTTGCTACTTCTAACACTTGATTGGATACATGTTTCCACAGTTCTAGCCTAACCTTGAGTAATTCTTCTAAAGTGATATTGCACTACACGTTAGTGTTCTTTATTACCTCTGTGTTCCTAGGTATGATTGAGTCTTCCTTTCTTACCATGACCGTGGGTGCTCTCATACAAATAGACTTAGCTTCCCATGGGCCTGTGAAATGGGGTAGTTCCTATATGGAATTAGACTCGAAGTCTAATCTCTCATGGGATTGGGCACTCTCTTGCTCCTCATAAATGGAAGGAATGTCTTGCGGGAATTGATCATGTGCATCAGCCACAAGTTCAATGGGAGGAGGAACTTCACTTTCTTTAACCCATTTCTCTTCTTGAATCTCTCGCAAGAATTCTGGTGAGTACTGATTCATAGAAGAAGATGTGTCTGATTCTGTGGAGTTAGGCACATAAGCTTCTTGGGTAGGAAGGCTTATCCTTTCACTTGCCTTGTCCTTACTTTAAAAGGCGGGTTCCTTTTCGGATTGTGCAATTAGCCTCTCCAATCTTTCTAGCAGTCCATCAAAGTGCAACTGCGTCTTAGATGAACTAGAGAACTTAAAGAGGCAACTGGCTTCAAACATGGTTTGAGCCAATTCCACCATCTTAGCACAAATTTTAGTTCGTTCAAGCTCTAGTTCAACTCTAGGGTAATACTTTTCATGATCCATTTTGTTTGGTCCTTCTTGGATTCAGGCCTGATATGCCTTAAGCATCATGTTTAGGTCCTCGAGAGTGGGATCTGCTAAGAGTGATCCTACTCTAGGGGGTGATGGGATTGTGTGAGGTGGTTTGGAAGGTGGTGGATTGGATGGAGATGGGAATGGTGGTGGTGGGGTAGTGTGAGAGTGAGTTTGAGATGCGAGTTCAATTATCTTGGCTTTCGTTTCTCTTAGGCTTTCCTTGAGTTCGCTCATCTTCTTTGCCCATTGCCTTTTCATTCTCTCATGACTATCCTTCCAAGCTCTGGTCCTCTTCTTAGTTATGCTCTCAGTTTCACTAACCTCTGAACTCTTTTCTTGGCCTAAACCTTGGTTTTTCTGCAAAGCTTGAGCTCTAGTGACCACTTGCACTGGTGCAGGCGAAGTTACACTTCTCGTAGAGTGTACTACTAACCCAATTACGTTGATAGGAGTGATTTTTGATATATTGTTGGGGTTCTTAGGAAAATCTCGCAAGAGATGCTCTTTCCCACAATTAGGAAAAAAACCTTGAATTGTCACAGATTGGGGTTGTGTAGGTGCAAGCATAGGGAAATCACGGATGAGGTGATCTCCCTAACATCGGTAGCATGGTCCTCTATGAAATGGGGGTCTTACCTGCCTAGGTTGAGGTCTAGAGTTGGGGTTTGCGTACATGACATTTGCATACTCTGGCTCCCAAGTGGGTTCACTCGGGTCTTCATAATAGTATGACTCATTATGCTCAGGTGACTGCATGTAGTAAGCTTGGGGGCTATCAATGTGAGTGGCATCAAAAGTATGATCACTAGGGTCATTTTCTGATAGCAATGGTGTTAGTGGCACTATGGCTCTATTCAAATTCTCTTTTGTAGTGGCATACTTCACTGGAATCACATTGGCTGGAGGAGGGGGTTCATGTGCCATAACTGGTTGAGGTCTTTGTTGGGCCTGATATTGTGGTTGGTAGGGTTGCTGAGGCCTAACATACTACTCTGATGGGTACTTGTTCTGGTATCTTCCTTGTTGAGGGTATGGATGTGGATAAGTTTGGCTAATGGCTTGCTTATTATATGGGCAATCTTGCGTGGTGTGATTCATGTATCTTCGTTCTATGGTGCAATATTGACTACTAGGGTTCACTTGATGTTGAGCCATAATATGACATACTTTTGCCATATGGTCACCTCTGCAAGTATAACATCTTTTCACTGGGGCAAACCTTGGTATTTGTTTACTTGAGACTCCTAACTTCTGAGCTACCTTCTCTGCAAGCTCCTCAATAGATTTGGATGGATTTGAATTGAGGCTAGTTGAGCTATCTAAATCTCTGTAGATTTTTTGAAAGCTCTAATTCCTCCCCTAGGTTATCCTCAATGTCGATGCACATATGTACACACTCTTCTATGGTCCGAGGGTCCTTCAAGTACACATAAGATCTCAATTTGGTACTTACCAATCCATCTAGGAATAAAGCCACTTGTTTGGCTGGAGTGGGTAACTCTGGAACTGAACATCTCTCTAGGTATTGCCTAAAACCTCTTCCTGCAAGTCTAACCATCTCTTGAGGTGTCTGTTTGAAGCTATGTATTAAGGAAGAGGTATTGTGTCATATGCCACTCTTAGAAAATTCTGTGATGAAGGCTTCTAGAAGTTGGTCTATGTTCCTAAACTGACCTTGGTGAAGCGGTTGAAACTATGTAAGGGATGTGTTCTTGAGAGTTAGGCGGAAGGCATTGTACTGTGTG
Organism: Ceratopteris richardii; assembly: GCA_020310875.1. NCBI lineage: Eukaryota > Viridiplantae > Streptophyta > Polypodiopsida > Polypodiales > Pteridaceae > Ceratopteris > Ceratopteris richardii. The sequence continues at coordinate 57,750,901 of CM035434.1, forward strand.
AATAGGTCATCAACTTTCTCGGCTCTCAAGACTTGCCTAAATTCTGCCACATGATCGTATGGATCTCCAGTGCCATTGGAGCAGTTCTTCATGGACTTAACTAGTTGCATAGGCCTCAAGGTCCTCGTGTGTTCCCTAGGCCTTGGTGGAGGAAATTCGTCTGTATTTCTTTGGTTCCTTGGGTCTCTAGGTCTCTTGGTTTCCATTCTATCCATCTCTGTTCTCGTTCTTTCTCTTCCTAGTGGGTTAGCAAAGCTCACTTCTGGCCTATCTCTACTCCTATCCCTTTGAGCTCCATGAGCATGGGATGTTCGAGATCCTTGGTGACCATAAGAGACATTAGATCTTGGTTGGGGAAAAACAAATTCACCCTTCCAAGTGTAGGCATGCCTACCATGATCTGTGACCATAAAGATCCTTTCTAAAGTATTGTCTAAATAGGTCACTTTGCCTTTGCTATCACGATCTTTAAACTCATAGATTGTGAGCATTTCTACTTCATTAGAGTGGTCAGTCTTATAACTCCAAAAGGCCTCGTCAATGTCTCGGTTCAAGCGCAAATCTATGCTCTTATTGTCCTGGGGAACCCACTTTGGCGTGATGATTCTAGCCAAGACTGATTTGCCTCTGGGAGTTCTAGGCTCTCTTCCTAAGTTCCCTTGCTCTATGTTACCTATGTCTATCTCTTGAATCACATTACCGAACTCATCTGTTCTATCTGGTTGGTTGGTTATGTACATTGTCCCTTCCTTATCTAGGTATGCACCATTTTCAAACTTGACCACTGGATGTTCTAGTTCAAAGGGTTGATCAGGGTTTTTAATTTTCACAATGGACCTTCTAAGACCGTCCTCATAGATGCGAGCACCTAATTGGTTGGTCTTGATGTATTCAAGTTGAGTTTTGTACGGGCCTTCGGGCTTCTCTAAGTAAGCCACACCTAAACTTCATGTAGGTCTCTCCATACCATAAGACATCTCAGACTCACTAGTTTCAGAGCTAGTGTAGTGGGGATAATTGCTCAACTGTTGGGCCCAAGACCTAGCAGTGTGGTTGACACTAGCCTCTGAAGACCTAAGACTTTGTCTATCTCTCCCTAGATGTCGTCCTGATCTAAGGTTCATATGCCCGATTGAGCAACCCCAACTTTATCCCAAGTACAACCTCGTTTCAGATCAATTTGTATCACTCACTTGGTTCTTTTTTAGTTGGTTATTGTGTTTATGCTCTTGTTTGATATCACATCATCAGGAATATTTAAGTGAATTTATGCACTTTAATTTGATTTCGATCACAAAGAGATCATATTTCTGCTTGAACTTGAGTGATTAAGTAGTCTTCGATTGGATAGATGCCTAACGGCACCTTGACTTACTTCTAGCACAACTCACACTTAGCCTAAGCTAGGAATTGACAAAGGGAGTTGAGAATGATCCAACCTCACTTGCTTATCCCTTGCTCCTTCGTGCTCAAGAACCCCATTCTCAAGCTTGCAATATGCTAGTGCTCTGGATGCCCTTTCATGCTCTATATGGACCTGTAAAAGTCCCAAAGTTAGCTCAAGACTTAAATTCAGATGACATAACAAACCATTTTTATTCATGTAATTCATAGACCAAATTGTCCTTTGTCTTTATGGAAAACAATCCTAATGATCCTTCAATTTTCTTCCCTCGGGGTATGGTCAACTTCAAAATACCCTATCTATAACTCCGAACGGATTTCGTATGAGGAAGTTATGACTATTCAGGTTCTGGGGTTAAAACATGGTTCAAAAAGGCTAATAGGCAAACAAGGTCTTCTCTACTTATTTGCGTATGGCTTCCCTATGTGTCCTATAGCACAATATTCATGCCCAAAATTAGCCAAAATTTTCCAATTAAAAATCCCTAAAAAATTGCCAAAAATGGCTGTCAATCGCGATCGATAGGGCTATCAATCGTGATCGATAGAGGTGTCCGTTGGGCCTGTCAGTCACAATCGACATGTCAATCGCAATTGATGATGTCAATCGCGATTGATAGAGTCGTTTGTGAGGTATGTCAATCGCGATTGATGGTGTCAATCGTGATGGACACTTTTTTCGCAAATTTCGGTGCAAATTCTGTCGATGGTGGGTGTGTCCATTGTGATGGACATGTGGACATGCAAATCTTTGTGTCAATCCTGATACTTCAGTCGATCGGGATCGATGGTGTGAATCATGATTGATTGAGTCCTACGTGGCAATCCGTCGTGGTCTGTCAGTCGTGATTGAAAGGGTCTGACAGTCGTGATTGACAGAGTCTGTCGATCATGGCTGTCGGTCCCAATTGACAATGTTAATCGCGATTGATAGAGAATTAAATAATTTTTTAATTTTGATTAGTGATTTGGAATGTGCTCATCATGTGTGTTATGGTGGTGCACTTTGCTTTACCAAATGTCCAACTTTTCTATCGATCGCGATCGAGAGAGGTCAATGCCCCAAGACCTGCACGGTCAATTGTCTCATGTGTTGGAGCTATTGATGCTACAATGGAAGCTGGTCCCTGCAAGAACACTCAGAAAAAACACACAAGACAAGTGTGCATATAAGTTCTCTCTCGCTCTTGCTCTCAAGTGGAAATGGGGAAATGAACGGAGATGGAGGTATATGGTCACGATGGTGAAGATGATGATGAATGGATATGGCGTTTAATGAAGAGGAAGGAAAAATAAACAACTAAATCAAGTAAAAGATAATGCTTACCTACTCTTCCAACGTCTCTACTCTACATCTTACCATCATACGCTCATCCTCAAAGCTCAATCCCCAGTAATGGTGCCAAAATTTGGTGTAGCTCAGTGGTGAGTAGCACCTCCTTTAATGTCAATCTGGGAAGACATGAGGATGGTATGAAGACCTCGAACAAGTGATGGCACAAGTGTGTGAGTGAGAAGCACACAAACATGCACACACATGCACAAGGCAAGAACAAAGAGAGAAACGATGGAGTTCTTTAGATTACTCAAAAAGTCTCATATAGAAGCTCAAATCACTAACAAGCTAACCTCAAAAATGAGCTCTCTAGCTCTTTTTATAGTTTTTGACTAGCTTTGGTCTTGTCGAGACCTAGTGTCCAACCTAGTTAAAAATTAGGGTCCTAGACTATTTTGGAGGCTCAAACGAGCTCTGAAAATTATGAAAATTGGTACATAAATAATACTAATCCTCCTCAAGCTCGAGGACTCCTCGGCTTGCACAAAATGTAGTAGGAATAATAAAAAATGGTATTTACAATGGTGTGAAGTGACTAAGATCACTATTTGGGATATATTGCTTTGTGAAAAATTATAGGGCCTATTTGTCAGATCTGCGTTGATTGCTTTTCCTACTTGGTCCTTCTCTTTGCTCTGACTCTTTGCATTGGCTTCCTTATCTTGTTATTCCTTGAGTGCCCTAACTACTACCAACACCCCTCTCTTGAAGAAAGGAGCCAAATTCATGGGAGAAGTACTCTCCCCCTCCATCTGACCTTAGCCTTTTTAGTGTTTTACCTGTTTGATTCTCCAGAAGAGCCAAATATCTTTTGAAGCATGAAAAAACTTCATCTTTTTGTTTCATAAAGTATAGTATAGTCCATCTACTGCAATCATCAATGAGGGAGACATAATACCTTGATCGAGATATTGAAGGATCCTTGCTACGTCCCCATACATCTGTATGAACCAAATCCAAAAGATCTCCATGCATCCTTTCTTCATGAATGGTAACCTATGAGACTTTCCAAATTGACATGCACTACACTTATTAATCATGTGTTCTTTTGACAAGTTAGGGAGTCCAAGTACACTTTGGTCCCTACAAATTTTCTTTGATGATCTTTCACCAATATGTGCTAACCTTTTGTGTCATACTTCCAGTTCTGTGAGTGTCTAACTACCAGAATTAAAGAGAGCAATGTTTCTAGTGTCTTGTAATTCAAATGTGAACAATCTACCTATCTTTTCACCTTTTGCAATTCTCCTGAATCCTTGACTTGAATCTTCAACAAATGCTCCTGCTTTCATGAACCTGACTACAACCCTGTTTCTATTATCTGCCCAACACTTATCAAATTCTTTGTAATGGTAGAGACATAGAGTACCTTACTTAGTAAGTTGATGTTTCCATCAAGTGCTTTGACATTTCCTATTTTCTCCACAAGGTCTCTTGTATCATCTCCTGTTTGTACCTCATGCTTGTTCCTTGGATCTTCTAAATCTGATAGGAGGGCCACATTTCCTGCCCCATGATTGGAACAACTTGAATCTATGTAGAAAACATGCCCATCAGATTTACCTTGTGGCATGGACATATTGATGATTAGCAATGAGCCTCTTGATTTGAGTTTTTTGTGTAGTTATTGAAGTCTCTTCTTCCTGTATTGCCTCCTTGATAGTTTGAATGGTTGTAATTGTTATGGTTGCCATGGTAATTGTTGAACCTTCCTCTTGAATAGCCATAGCTTCCTCTACTGTAGCCTCTGCCTCTTTGATTCCTGGAATTCCTAAAGCAATTTTCAGTTGTATGATTAGTTAATCCACAAATAGAGCATGAATTAGAAATTTGGGATCTCCCCCTACCTTGTCTTCCTCCTCTGCCTCTATCTCTACCATGTCTTCCTCTACCTACATAATTAGCTTAATGTGTACATGCTTCATCATCCACTTTCTTTCCTCTTCCTTTGTTTTCTTTTGACTTGTCCTATGAGTGTGTTGAAATCTGGTACATGCATATCCATGTATAAATCCATAGCTGTGGTGAATGCTTCCCACTTGTCATTTTCCTTCAAGCCATTGATGACCGGCCTTATAATTTGTTCTTCATCTATTGCCTCTCTAATGCTTCCCAATTGATCTCATATGTCCTTAAGCTTTGTGACAAAATCAATCACATTTTGTTGGGAGCTTTCTTGAGAGTTGTGAAGTCTATCCATAGTTGATGCTTCCTCGCCTTTGTACTTGAAGAGAAGAAGGCTTCAAGTGCATTCCACACTTCCAGAGATGTTTTACAACTTCTAATGTGAGGCAACAAAAAATCTGAGGTAGATTTGAGGAGATAAGACCTTGCAAGTGCATCCTTGGAGCACCATGTGCTCAATCTTTCTTGTTCTTCTTGTGTTGGTTGGCCTTTGTTCTTGAAACTTTGCATAACTTCATCTCTAGCTATATAACCATATAAATTCCTTCCTTGAAGATAAGCTTCCATCCTTAATGACCAGGCTGAGTAGTTACCTCTGTCCGATTTGTCAATTAATGAAGGAAATCCATCTGCTATGTTGTCCAAACTTGCTCTGATACCACTATGAGGAGATGGATTTGTAGTTGACTAAGATGAAGTTATGCTACAAAACCTTTGCACTTTACACCAGCCAAATAAAATCCCGAAATATGAAGTGGGCCCTTTTAGCTTGCCAAAGGATGTATTTGAAACCCTATGTACCTTGGAAGATCACCCTCACAAAGATGAATCAAAGTAGATAAGTTGAAGTAGATTCAAGATCCAAAAACTTGCTATTTATGTTCATACACCTATCCAAAGTTTTGAACAATTCTCTTGCCACAGCAGCAACTGACTTGATTCCTTTCGGGGAACTCTTAATAGCTTAATATGCTAACAACCAAGAGTTATCTCATAAAAAATGATGGACTACACAAGGAGAAAAGAAGTAAGCAAATCATAGGACCACCCTGATTTTCACGGGTTGTAGCAGTACTCAAACCCATGAACAGAAAAATGGCAATATCTCAAGACTGAAGACTGCAATGCTTATGAACTTTTGTAAATATATACTAGATAGTATGCTGATTCTATCAAGATTTGAATCATGGAAAATAATCAAGTACACACTGAGAGCTAGCTCTGAGAAATACACTGATCTTATGGAGTGCTGACAGAGAGGTAGAATGAAGCAGTATAGTCTACTTTAACTAAATATAACTGACGATCAAAACATCCAATTTCAATGAAAATTTGAGAATATATAGTAGACTTAGAGAGCGAACTGTACCAAGTTGAATCACTGAACATGATGCACCAAGCTCCGAGAAATCATCTCTACAATCTGACTGCGAAAACTAAGAGATATGGTAGTGAACAATACACTTCACAAGAGCATGAAAATATGAACTCAAATGATCATGAAAATGAAAGTATATTGATTGTAAAATACAATGGACCTGATACATATGTGTGCCTTGAAACCACACCTTGATATGGCATAAAGATCAGCTCATGGAGTTCTTCTAAAATGTGGTTAGAAGGCCATGTATTTATAGTGATCTTTGGAGCCAAGATTTGAATTTGAATCTTCCTATAATCACTCTCCAATCTTTTAGTAATTCATTCTCCTACTCTTAAAATTTCCCACACCCCTTGCAATTTTAAACATTGCATCCCTTGAGTAAAGTAATATTGAAAAGCAACACGTGTTACTGACATGTTATCCTCAATCATTTACATGTGAGAAACAAGGTATATATCCTACCTTTCACTATCTAAATGAAGGAATTTCCCTCTTAGGTGCTTTAGTTTCTTCATTCCTAAATTGTATAAACATTTCAAACCACAACAATGCTTGACAATATCCAATGCAATCTGTTATTTGAAGTAAGAAATTTAAATCTTTTTTGAGTTACTTCACGAGGCCTTCGTTTAAAATGTAGATTGAGCGTGCTTTGCCTTTCCTTCTGTTTGCAGCTAACATCCTTTGCTCCACATGCACTTGAGCTAGAAGGGAGATCAATGGTTGGATCCGATGGGAGATCAAGAGGTGCATTTGGTTGATCAGCATTGCATTGCGAATTGGATAACTTAAATAACTCAACAAAAAACATAGAATGATGACCAACACATTCTAACCATGGATTCCATCACTTATGAGGAAAGGATCAACTGAGAACAATGAATTCAAAACTATATCAATATGAGTAGAGGAAGATGATGCCCAAGCATCCACTGAAAAGATTGAGCTCATCTTCACTTACTTCAAAGAGGACAGAAGATGAATTACCTTTTTAAATGAGTAGAAGTCCAAGATCAAGTGAAAATGTCACATCAAATAGATATGAAATCAAAAGTGCATTAAAGTACGTTAAAGTGCATTAAACATCAAATTATATTAAATTACTTAAAGCCTAACATTAAAGTACTTAAATTACTCAAATATACATGATTGATGTTTTCAAACTAGTAAGGGAACCAAAGATTTGATTCTGCTTTGAAAGTAGTGGTGATGAGATACACTATGAAGTGTGTCCACATCAAGTAATGTGTTTGTGATTCTACGTTGATGCTCATAAGATTGGTAGGAAAGAGCACACAAAGGTTTTGACAATATTATTACTTCTACGTGGTTGGCTTCAAGGAAAAAAGGTTGTATTCGATTATCTGAATTACTCTAAACTTCAAATTGATTGCATTTTGACTTTTTCAAGCATTGAAATCTCAAAATTGGATGAGCAGGATGATATTTAGAATTTTATATATCAATATGTAGATGTCATCGAAGGATTTTTGAAAGTATGGTTTAGGATTTTATATATCAATGTCCAGAATGATTTGATTGTCATCGAAGGACTTGTTAAAGTATGCTTTAGTCAATGTGTAGATGTCCTTTCCACTATACACTAAAGGGCATCTGGTAAGACATCAGTCAACAAGCAAAACAAACAAGTGGTAAAAAATCTGATGTCACTAGGCGGTAGGTCATGAGGAGATAAATCTCTTGGATTTTTGAATGAAGATGGGAATTCATGATGGACACCTTAGAGTACATGGAAGATAAGTGAACATTTCATATGAATATGTATGAGCAATGATAATTTGGAGGGTTTATTAATGTTATCAAACAAAAGGAGTCATGCAATTATTATGTTTTTGGTGTGGATTCATTAGAAGAAAAGTTGGGTGGCAATTGTGCTTTACTCTCATCTTTTTGTTACAAGAAGAATGGATAAATGCAACTATTTTTGAAATATATGGGTGTGGAGGGTTGTAAGAGGGTACAGGCAAAAAGAAATGGGCAATTGTCTATTGCATTTTCATATCGTATGCATGCAAAAGGGGAGTTTGCCACATGGACCTCATTTCATGGGTTGGAAAATGAGAGTTGATCTACCAGATCTTCAAAAAAGGAGTTCAGGAAGCAGAAAGGATGGAGCTATGAACAGGAGGAGGAGGTGGAGAACGACTCTTTCCACTCACACAAGGACAGATGTACCCTTTCCAATTTAGATTTAAATGATGAAGTGATGGATCCTAGTTAGATTAGTTGGCTAATCTAGTTAGAAACTGGATTCATTTAATTAGATCCATTTAGTCTCTCGTTCAAGCAACCCAAGTGCCTATAAAATAGGAGAGGAGGAGATCATTCTCATTTCCAAAATCCGCGAGCGAGAGAAAGCAATCGAGCACAGACAGCAAAGGTGCATAGAGCTCAACAAACTAGCAAGGAAACTTTGATGGAGAAGAAGAATGTTGCCAAGAGTACCCATAGGTAGAGAAAATCACACCACAAAAAAACATTCCAAAAAGATTCCTTTTTATTTTTTAGGAAATAGTATCTCTTCTAGCTATTTTAATTTTATGTGTTCATGAAATCTCGATCCATGACAATGAGATTCGATGCCAGGCATCAACCTGGGATACAATTCAATGCCAAACATCAAATTCTCTGCATAAGTTGATGCCAGGCATCGAATTGCACACAAAGTCAATGCATGGAATCGACTTGCACCCTAAAGTTGATGCCTCGCATCGACTTTCACCCCAAAGACGATGCCAGGCATTAACCTTCTCCAAACTATAAGGTTGATGCCTGGCATCAAATGTGGCCTGAAACTCGATGCAAAGCATTGTCTCGGAGCCCAAAGTCAATGCCTAGCATCAACTTTAGGGTGCAAGTCGATGCCACGCATCGAGTTTGTGGGCAAATCGATGCCAGGCATCGACTTGCCCCGTAAAGTCGATGCCTGGCATCGACTTGCACATGAAGTCGATGTCTGGCATCGACTTGCACATAAAGTTGATGCTTGGCATCGACTTGCACCCTAAAGTCGATGCCTAACATCGACTTGCACCCTAAAGTCGATGCCTCGCATCGACTTTCACACAAAGTAGATGTCTGGCATCAACCCTTCAGCTTGAAAAGTAGATTAATATAAAGAGCTAATGCTTTTGAGGCCATTTTAGGGATGCTGAGGGAAGAGGTGAGAAGTTTGTCAAGAAGCTCAAAGTGATAGTGAGCTCAGTGGATCAGCAGCGTGACAAAGGTGTTGGTCACCAGACAAAATCCAAGAAAACCCTTGCATCCTTATCCTCTGAGAGGGCAACCGCCCCAGCTCGCATGTCATCTGGTGGATAGAGGAGCATCAGAATAGTTGAGGATGATGCAACTAGGAAGGAGAGGTCATAAGAAAAGATCGTCCATTCCGGGACATGACAAACCTGGAGTGGTGCCTTCAGTATGTTGAAGAGAAGAATGCAGTCCTTGTGTTTCCAAGGGCCTATGGGAGAGGCAAGATCACGACAACACATGCCTTTTAGTATGGCCTTGTGTTCAAAGTGGACTATGAAGATGAGGATTCAGGCAACCTCCTTTTCTTGGTAGAGACATCGAAGGGCTTACAAAATGCAATCTGCAAGATGGGTTTCTTGTGCTCGGAGTGTTGTGTACGAGAGAGGCTTGTAGAGATGTACAAGGACTCAATAAACATGATCAGAGACTTGATGCCATGGATCCAGGGAAACATTATGCCAACATAGCAGAAGAAAACCCCTATAAAGGCAAAGGGTAAGCAATGTGTGTAGAAGAGGCCATTGAAGAAAATGAAGAGAGTGGCTGATGAGGAGTCTTCTGAGTCAAGTTCTAGCTCTGAGGATATTATTGTTACACCTGGTGGTGATCTTGCATCGGGAATTTTGAGTACTAATTAGAACAAGATGAGGGAGGACATAGCTCGGGGAAAGCTTGTCAAGAAGGGGTAGTTGTTCCACCTACCAATCAATATCATCCATAGGCCACCACTTGATCCAGTAACAGGGACGAGGCCCTTGAGATAAGGGAGCCACATAATTTGCATGTGTAGGATCTTAAGAAGAAAATAAAGATAAATCCTCATGCTATTGTTGTGCCATTCCTCATCATGGTGGATCCGAATGAGTGTAGCTCTATGGAGGATTTCAATGAGGGCCTATTCAAAGATTACACATATTGTGTTATTGGTGGTTCACACTCTGTAGAGGCCTACAGAGAGCTAGTGAAGGAGCACCCCACCACATTCTTCTTTAGGTATGCAGCGTGCAAAATCTTTGCTAGGCTTACAACTAAGGAAGCCAAACTTCTTGCTTGGGATCACAACAATGATAATGACTACATGCAGAAGATCTCCTCCATAGAGAGAATTCGGTTCTTCCACCATGAATATGAAGATTGCCTAATGAAGGAGGCTGATAGAATACATCTCAATTTGTGAAAGCAATGCCTTATTGAGGTTGGCATTGCACTTGATGAAAATAGGAAGTCTGATGCTCTGAGAAAGTATGATCCATGGTTTCAGCTTGCATTCAAAATAGGTGAGATCTAGGATCTGCAGGATAAGATATTCACAATGTGGGAGAAGAAGGAGGTCAAGGGCCACAAGCAAAGGAAGTTGAGGCCAGACCCTCAGGTTGATTTGAGGGGGAAGGGAAGGAAAGTTGACCTTTCCATTGAAGAGGTTCCTGAGGACATGAAGCTCACACCATGGAGCGCCCTTCAAGGAATCAAAGATGATACTTTGATTATATCAACTTTGTCAAGGGTAATCTCCAAGGAGTTAAGCCTATAAGAGATGGTGATTGAGCTTAATAAGTAGGTATTTTATTCTCAAATCCTTTTTCCCTACTCCCATATTTGTGGTCTAACCTACTCTCCTTTTCATGTTTGTGATTGTAGTTATAAAGTATACATGAAGATTCAAGAGGTGATGATGAAGAAGGTGGGATGCTTCTCTTGAATAGAGGTCCAAGCAGAGTATCCAACCACCTCATCATACAAAGCTTTATCGGAGCATTTTATTGTGTTCCATGACTGGGTAGGTTCTACTCTTAGAGAGGATGCTTGGTTTGTTGTCCGGGTCGATGCCTAGCATCGACCTACACCACTAAGTCGATGCTAGACATCGAGTTTTAGTACTAACTCGATGCTTGGCATTGACTTGTGCCACAGGTCGATGTGTGGCATCAACTTATTGCTGAAAGTCCATGCCTGGCATGGATTTACTGCTGAAACCTGATGCCTAGCATTGACTTAGTGGCATAAGTGGATGCCAAGCGTCGACTTATGGGAGAGGTCGATGCCACACATCGAGTTTCAACAGAAAGTCGATGCCTGGTATCGATCGAGACAAGAAATCAATGCTAGGCATTGATTTTCCACTTGTTTATCATAGAGCTTGTTTAATTTCCTTTCCACTTGCTTCTGCAAAAACCAAAGAAAAGTAAGTTTACAAAGGCATTAGATGATTGTCCCCCTACATTCGTGGCCCACATTATTCTCCATAACAGAGACTAGTCTTTCTCTATTTCAACCGCTTTGAAGTCGAGATGTCATGTTGTGGAGTGCATCACCTGGTAACTGATCTTCTTTCTATCTCACTAGCTTAAATGATGCTCTCTCTCACTTATAGTTCTCGTTGGCATGGTGAAGACAAATGTGAATCATACTCCTTTGCATAGATTTGTGAGCTCCACCGAATGCATTATAGTTGGCTATTATGATGAAGTAAGCAAAAGAAGAGTCAGAGAGCATTGCAATGAGAATGGGATCTCCAATGTGCTCATGTTCCCAGTAGTTACCAAGAAACTTCATCATGTAGCTAGGGACACAACATTGGTTAACCCATATCAGAAGCCACAAAATCTTATAATGAGATTGATTCAATTGTTCTCCAATGATGATGATTGGGTCCTAGACCTTTTTTTTGGCACAGGTAATTTTAGTTGTAACATTTCTCATTAGCCATGATATTGATCGGCCTCTAATTGGTTTTCTTCTGTTTCAGGAACGACTCTCGCTTGCTCCTTAAAGATGTTCAGGCACTTCATAGCTGTGAAGAAGGATGATGCTCAAGTGAGCTTCATAAGAATAATAATCAATGTGTTGAATGAATGCCTAGATGAGGACCAAGAGGTTGGAAGGAAACACATTGTAGACACGGAGATATTCCAACCAGCTTCAAGGGAGTTTGTTCCCCCACTTGCAGATGAACCAGGAGACATGGCTGACCTTGAAGAGCCAATCTTGGAGCAAGAGAAAGAGGAGATGAGTTCTAGGGTTCTAGAGGATGCCATTATGCATGAGCTTAAGGAAACTCATGATCAGCTTTTATTGTAGAGGCCTATTATTCTTGTAAAACATACATGAAATGTAAACATCATTTTAATAGAAATAGAATGCCAAGTTCTGCTTCCATTTTGTGCAAAGCTATACTTATCTTGAGCATTTCTCTGATAAATGTGTGGATGTTGTTTAATATAATTTGGTTGATTATGGTCTTCTCTTGGGAATGCTTTTGTGATATTCATTTTATATGTTATGAATATGGCCAACATTCAATGAGGCTCTTAATTGTACAAAGCGATGATCTGAATTGCCTTGTTAAAAGATTGGACTTTTGCAACATATGTACTACAAATTTTGAGTATCTTTTAATAACCTTTAATCTATGCTTGCTGAGGTTCTAGAGGTAATGAAGGGGTTTCACCGATTATTATTTGTACCTTTAACTATGATCTCTTATGTCGAAGGTCATGATGTGGGGTTCTTCATCATGCTGAATAGTTAGTTTTCATGGCACCAAGCATTTTGACATATCTATCTCCGACTACTTGTCTTATAGAATCAAGCTTCTACTCAATGTTTACAAGCAAGGGATGATGTGCCTATAAGTGAAGTGAAATGTGAGGATGTGGGAACAATTGTGGTGGTGGGTGCTCCTGTGGATGGTGAAATGTCCATGGGATCGGACGTGATTGTGTGTGTTGTGTGAATCGTGAATACGGGAATGGTGGACGGTGTGTTAGTGGTGGGTGTGAATGTGGGTGAGGTGTGCTGGGAAAGGGAATTTCTCATATAAGCATCAAGTTGTCGCATCATATTTACAAGGTTTACCAACAATGGAGTTAGGGTGGCTTGTGTTGGTTCTGAGGGGGTGAAGAGGGGCTCAATGGTCTAAGGTGGGGAAAGAGGAAATGTATCAGTGACTGGAATTGGGTGTGTTAAGGTTTGGCTAGTGGCAAGTGGCTGTCCGAGGGCTAGGAGATATGAAGGGTGACCTATTATAGTTTGATCGATGGCAGGGTGACCTATATGGGGTTCAGAAAATTGGCTGGAACTAGTGGAAGGAGGTAAAGGGGCGGATGGGGAAATGGTAGTGCGTGGTATAGTTTCACTAAGGGTTAATGCTGATTGTTCAGGAATACTGGTGGTGAGGGTTTTGGAGGGCTGGATGGGAGGTGATGGTGGAGATGGTACCTGTGTATTTACATCTGGTTCCTCACTGTTGGTTGGGCTGGCCATGTGGACATCTTCTTGAGTGGTGGTAGGGAGGGCGGTAGAAACTTCCATTTGAATCATCTTCCCCCTTCGTGGTCGTGTATCGATCCTTCGTTGATCATATTGAGGAGGGTTGCGATGTAACATGATCCTCATAGGATCTACACTCTATTTGCCTCCTCTGATAGCTTATGCCTCTTTTGTACCTGCTTGATCGTTTTGTAGAGCCGTTTAAGTTGTGCGGTGTAAGCAGGGGCATCCTCCTCACTCTCCTCTGATTCATTCCTCTGCATCTCCACTTGTTCATGTGTGCCTCGCGCCTGCGTGCGTTGTGCCTCATCCTCCCAATGTACTCTTCGTGCTTCACCATGTGGTCGTGCTCTCTAGGATGAAGATTCAGGGCCGTCGGTCTCAGAGAAACACTCACTCTCAGATAAGTGGGCTGTCTGCAGGAAGCTTTCAAAGTCAAAATTTGGATCCTCTACCAAAGTAACCATGGATGCAAACTCAGCATCTGTGGGTAGTGGAGGGGCTGATGGAGTGGGCTGTACCATACCCCCTAATTGTGGTCCTTGGAGATGGATAGTGAAAGGGGCTACTTGTTCCTCTTCTCTAAGGGAAGCTTCTACGGTGGCCTCACGAGGGATTAGAACTTGTGAAAGCGAACCACGCATTCTTTTTGCGGGTTGCACCCCTGACTTCCGCCCTTTGAAGAATTCCAGTTGTAAGTACTTAAGGGCCCTTGCGATCGGTACATCATAGGCAAGGCATCTGTAGATAATTCTTGTAATGGCACAGCAGCCATTCAAAGTAGGCTTACGTACTCCTCGCTTGCCTGCTTCATATAACTGGTCCAGGATCCACACAGGCATTTTAATTGGTAAGCTCCCAGTCTCTGCTAGGTATAATCCATACCATATCTTCTTATGAGGCTGGGTGAACCGGTCTTGCGCCGGAAATGCGAAGTGTTGAAGGCACATCCGTAATGGTATGGCGATGTTGGGGGTGAGAGCACACATTTCCTTCAACTTCTTGATTTTATTGTTCTTCATAGACTCCGGTATCAAAGGGTCTCGATCGGAAGGTACATGGGTGCCATACATCTGAAGGGCTTCCCTGATTAAAGTAATATTCAATTCAAACTTCTTCATTTCCTCCTGGTGTGATAGAGAGGGCACCAGGAATGTGCCTGAATGATCTTTATCTCCCATCACCTTCAGTGTGGCAATCAAGTAGTAGCACCTAAGAAAATCAGGTCTAGGCAAAGCTGCACTGAAATAATCTTGCAATCCCGCTTTTAGCCAAATATCCTGAAGAGGGGCTGCATTCTGTAATGTTTCAAATTCTCTCGAGAAGAATTGAAATGTCCACCAGACTCCTCCGAATTCCAACTTGGACTCCCATATGTGGTCTGCATCTCCCAAATCTCCTGGCATCTCGTTGAACCAATGAGAATGCCCCTTCACTCTTTCTGTTAGGCCACTTGGAGGATCCGAGATAGGAATTCTTCTCACATTCAAAAGCTCTTCCGGCCTTGCTGTCAATGGCGCTTCCACAGGCATGGTATCCCAATTGCTTTGAGTATTAGTGCCCGCCTGGGAGCTTGTTCCTGCTCCAGCTGCCATGACACTTCTGATGCTTATCTGCTAGAAGAAGGAAGACACATTAGTGTTGCTTAGGAAACAGGATGTAATAGTGTTCCCTCCACAATACTAACATGACAATCGAGATGGTTAGTGGTTAGAGATGAAGTGTTTGTGATAGATGTGAGTGGGGATTAGTGGTTAGTGTCATTCTAGATGCATACTTTGGATATGCAAGGTACTCAGAATGCATCTACTTCAGAGTGGATGGATTTACAAAATGGGTCTGGGGGTTTGATACAGGGTTTAATTCTCCAGACTTTGTTTGAGGATTCGTGGCTCCTTGAGCTGATGACGGTTAAAGGTTCATGGACTAGATTGTGCTGGATTTGGGACCTTTTGGGTACCCATTTCCAGACATTCCTAGGTTTGACCAAGTGCGTGTTAGAGTGGGATGTAAGTAGAGTTCCTGAGTTGTTTGCCAAGAGGACTTGTGAGTGTTGAATTGTGCTAGTGACTAGAGTTGGAGCTATTTGGGCTCGTAAGCAGGCCTTGGGCACACATATCTGCCTAGCATTGGGGCTAGCCTTCATTGACCGCTTAGGGACCCAAATAGACAAGGTATGCCTAGAGTGTTGACTAGGGATCTCCTTCGTTTTAGTCCTTGATAGTGTGGCTTCCTTGATGCTCTTTTGAGACCCTGTCTTTAGGGCCGTGATTTTTTCCCCCTTGCGTATCCAGATCTGTTTCATGCCACGAGGCACTTCATGCTGTCGAAGTTGGTGCTCATGCTTCTTGTTCATCAATCTCCTCAGTGTCGGGTGTTGCTGGGCCTTCCGCTTGAGATTCTTCTCTGGAACAGATGGGAGTTCCTCCTTGACTTCTGTACCTTTGGCAAGAGTGACAATCCTCTGCACCATAGAACTTTGGACAAGAATAACATTATCTTCATGTGGGTTCCTGGAGGGACCAGGTGTTGGTGCCTGTTCTAATGGTTTGAGTGCTTGCTTTTCTAATTCAATCGTAAGGCGGCTTTGGCCTACCCAAGCCTGAAGAAGTCCACTTCTTAGGTTGAGGTTGACTGTGTGATCATAGATCCAGTCTTGGCCCAGGACGAGAGGTTCGGTAAGATCCTCGTCTTCACATACTAGTACTTTTGCTGGCATGAGGACCTCTTGAATGTAGAGGGGAAGTTCCACCTCTCCCATGCAAGGGGTTTCAACACCTCCTAATCCTATCAGATATGCTTCTAGGGGTTTTACCTCCAATTGCAACTGTTGGCAATACGAAAGCCGAACTGCACTAGTGGCCGCTCCTGAATCAATTAAAGCTCTCAAGGTCCTTGCACTCTCTCCTTGTCCTACTTCTAGGGTCACAAAAGGTCGTCGATCAATTATCTTACGGGCCAGTTCACTCGAAGCCTCGCACATGGCCACGTGATAACCTAGAGCTTCATGAGCGTCAGTCATGGGTTGATCTCTACCTTGCCTTCTCAATTTCATTCGTCGAATGTGTTCTAAAGCTTCAGCATGTGCTTCTTCTCGAATTCTCTTTTCCTCATCCTTACGTTTCTTTGCAGTAACGAGTCGATTGAGCATTTCTTCCATTAGGGGTTCTTGATATAACTTGACTCTACATCCGCTTATGTAACTTGGTAGTATGTCACCCTCTAGAGTGGCTAGTTGTACTGCTCCACTTCTGGAGATCCTATTGATAATCATTGGTCCATAGCCTCTTTTCTCTAATTTTCGTGCATGTTGCTTCAATGTGTAGACTAGGACTAGGTCTCCTGCTTTCAAGCCTTTATCCTTCACATGTGTATCAAAATATGCCTTTTGCCTCTTCTTCGCTGCATAGATTCGTGCTGCAGCTCTCAATCGTGTCTCACCTAGACGTTCAAGATCAAAGATTCAAGAGGAGAGTTCATGGCCTGTCCAGTCATGCTCTTGTGCTACTTTCAATGTAGGTATCAAAAAGTCCAAGGGTAGCACCGCATTCTGACCAAATACCATCTGAAAGGGTGTGGCTTGGAGTACTGTTTTATAGGCAACTCGATATGCCCAAACAACATGGTGTAGCTGTTTGTCCCAATCAGAGCATTTGTTATTCACCAGTTTAGTTAGCACATTGCATAAGATCTTATTTGTGCTCTGAGCCTAGCCATTAGCTTGTGGATGATAGGGGGCGGACTTCTTATGTATCACCAAGAATCTTTGGAGAAGGTTTTCTATGACTTCATTCAAGAAGTGTGTGCCTCTATCACTCACCAACTCTATTGGCAATCCGTACCTAGTGAACACACTTTCAAATAAGAACTTTGCTATTGTTTGAGCATCATTTTTTGTAGTGGCTTTCACTTCTACCCACTTGGTTAGATAGTCTGTGGCCACGATGATATACTCAGCATGTGAACCCTTAGCTGGGGGATTAATAGGACCCACAAAGTCTATTCCCCGCTTAGAGAATGCACGTCCACCCATCATAGGCTTCAATGGCATCTCATCCTTGCGTATGGGATACTAGGTTCACTAACAAACCTCACACCTCTTCACATAGGTATGTGCATCCATGTGAAGGGTGGGCCACCAAAATCCTGCAAATAGAATTGCCTTGATCACCCTATCTGGACCGAAGTTTCCTCCTGCTACACCTTGGTGAGCAGTCTCTAATATCTTGAGGTATTCGCTCTCATGAACACACAGTCTTAGGTAACCATCTTTACCACGTTTGTATAAATTATCACCAATGATTGTGTAATCCAAGGCTTCTTGTTCCAAACTTCTTTGTCTGGCCAAAGTCATATCTTGAGGGAATGTTTTCGTCCTCAAGAAGGATACTAATGGTTCACTCCAATCTGGCACTAAAGACACTCGATAAAGAGTGACATGTTCCACTAGTGGTTTAGGGCAGCAGATTGGGCATTCTGTGCACATTCTATGGACATCAACTTCCATGGTTGAAAGGTAGCAGGTGCATTGGTAAGCCCGAATGGCATTACCCGAAAGGCAAATATGCCCCACTCTGTGGCAAAAGCTGTCTTGTGGTGCAATGGCTACTTGATTGTAGCCAGAGAACCCATCTAGGAAGCTGTGTACTTCCTTGCCTGCTACCCTTTCTAATAAATGCCCGATGATAGGAAGCGGATAACTATCCCTGATAGTGGTTGCGTTAACCTTCTTCAAGTTAATGCATACACGTAATTTGCCATTCTTTTTGGGCACCACTACATTGGGGGATACCCATTCAGTATGCTCAATTTCATAGATAAATCCAGCTTCAACCAAGCGATCTATCTCTTCCTTGATCTTGGCCACATAGTTGTCATTGTATGTGTATGGTTTTTGCTTAGAGGGCCTAGCCTCTGAAGTCATGGGTATCGTATGTGAGCATATGTCAGGGTCTACACCTTTTAGGTCCTTGTAGCTCCAAGCGAATACATCCCTCTACTCTCTTAGCAAAGCTACCAACTCTTGCTCTTCTTCTTCCGTCAGGTCATGCCCTATGTAGGTGCATCTTTCTTCTCCCTCTTCTATGGCGACAACTATTTTCTTGGTAGTTTCCTTGCTATCATAGGCCTCTCCTGCTTGTGCCTCACATTTAGGCATTCTTATCATGACTCTCCTATCGTCTATCTCATATTTTTTAAAGTTTTCAGGGACCTCAAACAAGGATTCTTCTGCCTCCGGAGTGACTTCCTTCTTCTTTCTTTTCTTTCCTCCACTCTAAGTGGCTACTTGTGTGGCTAACCTCACATCATTCGTGATTTCTCCGTGTCTCTGGGGGTAAGCTTCAACTTCATAGAAGTATTCTTCATCTGATGCAAAAGGTGGGTCCATAATGATTGACTCTAAGTCGGAGTCACTTGCATCCTCAAATGTATCAGGCCTAGGTTCACATTCTTCTAAAACTGCATCTCCCATGATTGGCTCTATTGAGAAGACTGAAATGTCATAGCCATCCTCATCATAGTGGGGTGTCCACTGCTCTTCATTGATGGCTACATCCATTGTTGCTAAAATTTCTGCCCAGTCGTGAGGCTCAAACTCTTCGTCAGGAAAAACTACAGGTGCATAGGCGGGGTCTTGAATTGATCTATGTGTCTCTTTCGCACCTACCTCTCTGGCTTTTTCTCTTTTCTCTTCTTCTACTGCCACTTTGCACATCCATACGTGGGTGTCTTCATGCATCCATGAGGATCGTGATCCTATGGAATGCACTGACTCCGTGTCATCCTTGGCTCTATGGATGGGATTCCATTGAATGGGCGGTATGTCTCTATGAGAGTAATCCTTGAGATTGACTTTGGTTGTAACTCCTAAGTGTTGCAAGTATAAGGAATTGGTTCCCCAGTCCTGTACTACTTGAAATTGCCGCATAAATGGCCTTCCCAAAATCATCTCGTAGGCTTGGTTTCTGCTAAAGTCGCATATAGCAAAAGTATGTTCGAACTCAACACCACATGTAGTGAGAGTTATGCCTTCTAGCAATCCCAAGGGCCTCTCAATATGGCCATCGGCCATCTGCAATTTCATTCTCGTCGGTCGGAGTGCTGGCTTGCCCCAACGCTTCCATAGGGAAGTTGTAGCAATTGCAACTCCTGCACCTGAGTCCAAAATTGCCTTGGTTGTGTATCCCTGATGGGTAACTGGGAGATAGGTATTTCCTTCTTCTCCTTCACTCATGTCTCCTATCTTATCCAATGGTATTTCAGGCACTATTCTATGAGATCCTACCTGGGAACGCGATTTCGCTATGTCTGGCACTTGTGTGGCTACGTGTTTCCACACTTCTGGCTTAACTTTGAGTAGCTCTTCTAAAGTGAGATTGCACTGCACTTTAGTGTTCTTTACTACCTCTGTATTCCTAGGTATGATTGAATCTTTGTTTCTTATCATGACTGTGGGTGCTCTCAGGCAAGTAGACTTGGTTTCCCATGGGCCTGTGAAATGTGGTAACTCTTGCAAGGAATTAGACTCAAAGTCTAACCTCTCATGAGAGTGGGCACTTTCCTGTTCTTCATAGATAGAAGGGATGTCCTGTGGGAATTGATCATGTGCGTCATCCACAAGTTCAATGGGAGGAGGGACTTCACTTTCCTTTGCCCACTTCTCTTCTTGAATCTCTCTAAGGAACTCTAGTGAATACTTATTCATAGAAGAAGAAGTGTTTGGTTCAGTGGAGTTAGGCACATAAGCTTCCTGGGGAGTAATGCTTATTCTATCACTTGCCCTCTCCTTAGCGTGGGAGGTGGATCCTTTTCCAGACTTTGCAAGTAACCTCTCCAATCTATCCAATAGACCATCAAAGTGCAATGCTGTTCTGATGGGGTTAGAGCCATTGAACAAGCGACTGGCTTCAAACATGGCTTGCGCCAATTCGACCATTTTAGCACAAAGCTTTGTTCGCTCTATCTCTAGATCGGCTCTAGGGTAACATTTCTCATGATCTGTTACATTGGGCCCTTCTTGGATTTTGGCCTGATATGCTTTAAGCATCATGTCTAGATCTTCAGGAGTGGGATCGGCTAGGACTGATCCTACTCTGGGTGGTGGGTGGGTTAAGGGTGGTGCCTTGAAAGGTTGGGGAATGGAAGAAGATGGATTGGCGGGTAAAGGGAAAGGTGGTGGAGGGGTGGTGTGAGAGTGGTTTTGAGATGCAAGTTCACTTATCTTTGCTTTGGTTTCTCTCAAGCTTTCTTCAAGTTCGCTCATTTTCTGTGACCATTGTCTTTTCATTCTCTCCCGGCTATCTCTCCATGCTCTTGTCCTTTTCTTGGTTATACTCTCTGTCTCACTAACCTCAGAACTCTTTTCCTGCCCTACTCCTTGAGTTTGCTGCAAGGCTTGGGCTCTAGTGACCACATGCACTAGGGTTGTGGATGTTATACTTCCCGTAGAGTCTACCACTAACCCAATGACGTTGATAGGAGTGATTTTAGGCATGTTATTAGGGTTCTTTGGGCAATCTCGTAGGAGATGCTCTTTTTCGCAGTCTTGACAAAAACCCTGAATTTTCACTGGTTGGGGTTGTGTAGGGGCAGGCAGTGGACAATCACGTATACGGTGATCTCCCTGACATCTGAAGCATGGTCCTCTAGGAAATGGGGGTCGTACCTGCCTAGGTTGGGGTTTAGAGTTGGGGTTTGTGTACATGACATTAGCATACTCAGGCTCCCCACTATTTTCACTTGGGTCCTCATAATAGTATGACTCGTTATGCTCGGGTGACTGCATGTAGTAAGCCTGTGGGCTATCAATATGTATGGAATCAAAACTATGGTCACTTGGATCACTGTCTGATAGCAATGGGGTGACTGGGACTATGGCTCTGTTCGGATTTTCTTCAGCAGATGCATATTTCACTTGGATCACATTGGTTGGAGCAGGGGGTTGCTGCACTAGGACTGGTTGAGGTCTCTGCTGCCCTTGATAAGGTTGTTGTGGTCTGTTGTATTGTTGTGGTGGGTACTGATTCTGGTATGTACCCTGTTGTGGATATGGATGAGGGTAATTTTTCCTAACAGTTTGTTTGTTATATGGGCAGTCCTGTGCAGTGTCGTTGGTGTACCTTCACTCTATGGTGCAGTACTGGCTACTAGGATTCACCTGGGGTTGGGCCATAATGGGACATACATTTGCCATATGGTCACCTCCACAAATGTAGCACCGCTTAACAGGGGCAAATCTTGGAATTTGTTTGCTAGAGACACCTAGTTTTTTAGCTACCTTCTCTGCAAGTTCCTCAATGGATGTGGACTGACCAGATGTGAGACTACTAGAGCTATCTGAATCCTTATAGATTTTTGATAGCTCTAACTCCTCGCCTAGATTATCCTCAATGTCTATGCACATGCGCACGCATTCTTCTATAGTTCTGGGGTCCTTCAAATACACATATGACCTAAGTTTGGTGCTCAACAAGCCATCTAAGAACAAAGCCACTTGCTTGGCTAGTGTAGGTAACTCAGGCATCGGGCACCTCTCTAGGTATTGCCTAAACCGTCTTCCTGCTAGTCTAACTGTCTCTTGAGGTGTTTGCTTGAAGCTATGAATTAGTGAGGAAGTGTTGTGCCTTATGCCACTCTTAGAAAACTCAATGATAAATGCCTCTAAGAGCTGGTCTATGTTTCTGAAATGCCTCTCGTTCAGTGGTTGAAACCACGTAAGGGCAGTGTTCCTAAGGGTTAGACCAAAAGCATTATATTGTGTGAATAGGTCCTCTACCTATTCAGCTTTCAAGACTTGCCTAAATTCTACCACATGGTCATAAGGGTCTCCAGTGCCATCGAAGTAATTCTTCATGGACTTCACCAGTTGAGTTGGCCTCAGGGTCCTAGTGTGTTCTCTTGGCCTTGGCAAAGGGAAATCATTGGCATTTCTCTAGTTCCTTGGGGCTCCAGGTCTCTCGATTTCTTCTCTATCTATCCCTGTTCTCCTCCTTTCTGTTCCCTGGGGGTTGGCAAAGCTTACTTCAGGTCTATCTCTACTTCTATCTCCTTGAGCTCCATGAGCCTGGGAGGTGCCAGCTCCTTGGTGACTGTAGGACATATTGGACCGTGGTTGGGGAAAAACAAATTCACCCTTCCATGTGTAGGCATGTCTGCCATGCTCGATGACCACGAAGATCCTCTCTGATGTATTGTCTAGGTAGGTTACTTTGCCTGGGCTATCAGGGTCTTTAAAGTCATAGATTGTGGGAGCACTTACTTCCTGAGGCTGGGCAGGTTTAAACCTCCAAAAAGCCTCATCAGTTTCTCGGTTTAAAAGCAAATCTATGCTTTTATTATCCTGTGGAATCCACTCTGGAGTCATGATTCTGGTTAAGACGGATTTACCACGGGGAGTTCTTGGCTCTCTCTCTAAATTCCCTTGCTCTATATCACCCATGTCGGTCTCTGCAATCACATTTCCAAACTCATCTGTTCTATCAGGAAGAGTGGTGACTACATATATAGTCCCCTCTTTATCTAGGTATGCTCCATTCTCAAACTTGACTACCGGGTGTTCTAGTCTATGGGGTTGATCGGGGTTCTTAATCTGGACCACAGATCTTCTCAGGTCATCTTCGTAGATGCGAGCACCTAGACGATTAGTCTTGATGTATTCCAATTGAGTCTTGTAAGGTCCTTCTGGCTTTTCTAGATAAGCCACCCCTGAACTACCTACAGGTCTCTCCATGTTATAGGACATCTCAGAATCACTTGTTTCTGATCGGGGAGTGTATGGGTAATCACTCAACTGTTGGGCCCAAGACCTAGCAATGTGATTGACACTAGCTTCAGAAGATCTGAGGCTTTGTCTGTCTCGGCCTAAGTGTCAGCCTGACTTGAGGTTCATATGCCTGGGTTATCTACCCCCTTGGTCCCAAGTACACCCTCGTTGGAGGTGAATTTGTACCAATCACTTTGTTCCTTTTAGTTGATTAATATGTTAAGCACTTGTTCAAGATCACGTCGTCAGGAATATTTAAGTGAAGTTCGCACTTGATAAGTGATCGATTCGAGTTTACTTTTGTCCCTTAGGGTTTTCGCACTTAAGACTTACTTAATGCTTGCACTTAGTTGATTAGTTCTCTTGGACTTGATTCGTGCCTAACATTGCCCTAATTAATTACCACACCTAAGTCGTACTTAGCCTAGGCTAGGAATTGACAAAGGAGGGTTGAGAGAACTTCCAACCTCAATCCTTTGGTTGCTCAGACCGCTGCACAAGCCCAGAAAGCCTTCTCCCAAGCTTGGTACACACCCTTGCTAGCTTGCCTTGGAATGCCTTACTTGCACACAATGTTCCTGCAAAAGTTCTCAAGTTATATAGCTCCTTTACCACAATGGATTGACTGGCACACATCAACAATTACAGGCCCCCCTTGGAGTAACTCACTATACCCCAAAATCTTATGACCACCTAATTCTACCGAATGGCCAACTTAAAAATACATGTTCTAAAACTCCATGTATGATTCTTACAAGCTTTCCAACGAGACCAAAATCCCATCAATCGGAGTTCGTATGGTGAAGTTATGCTCATTCAGGCACCTAGGGGTCAAAACAAGCTCTCAGGGTTCAGGAAATTCCTCCCTAGTTTCTAGGTCTTTTGCCCACTCCTAAGGCTCTAATGTTATCCCAATGTGTCCAAAATTAAGCCCAAATATACCTCAATTCACTCAATTAATTCACTCTAAAATTTTATGCGTTAAGCCCATGTATCGCGATAGGTCGGGTCGAGGTGTCATGATAGGTCGAGGTGTCGTGATACTTGGGAGTGTCGCGATAGGTCAAGGTGTCGCGATACTTGGGAGTGTCGCGATACTTGGGAGTATCGCGATAGGTCGAGGTGTCATGATAGGTCGAGGTGTCGCGATACTTGGGAGTGTCACGATAGGTTGAGGTGTCGCGATACTTGGGAGTGTCGCGATAGGTCGAGGTGTTGCGATACTTGGGAGTGTCGCGATACTTGGGAGTGTCGCGATAGGTCGAGGTGTCGCAATACTTGGGAGTGTCGCGATACCTAGGAGTGTCGCGATACCTGGGAGTGTCACGATAGGTCAAGTTGTCGCGATACCTGGGAGTGCCGCGATAGGTCGAGGTGTCACGATACCTGGGAGTGTTGTGATAGGTCGAGGTGTCGCGATACTTGGGAGTGTCGCGATAGGTCGAGGTGTCGCGATACCTGGGAGTGTCACGATAGGTCTAGGTGTCGCGATACTTAGGAGTGTCGCAATACCTCGAGGTGTCGCGATAGGTCGGGATATGGTGAATTTTTCTGTTCTGTCTAGTGATCCTAGGAGCTCTAGGGTTGCGCAATGTCGTGATGCACTCAGAATCGTGATTGGGGCAACTTTTCGGTGCGTCGCGATAGCTCGGGCTCGACGCCTCGGGGCTTGCGCAGAGAGATTCCGTACCTGCTGAGCTTGCTGGAGATGATGATGGAGCTGAAACCTGCAAGAAACATGCAAAAACACACACAAACAAGGACACACACTCGCTCTCTCTCAAACTCGCACAAAGCAAATGAGGGAAATGATTTGGAAGTGGGAATATAAGGTGGTGAAGGAGATGAAGATGGAGATGGAGATGGAGAAAAAAAAACAAGAAATCTACCTACTACTTACCATTCCAACGCGTCCTCTCTACGTCTTTCCATCACACACTCATCCTCAAAGCTCAAATCCCCGGCAACGGCGCCAAAATTTGGTGTAGCTCAGTGATGAGTAGCACCTCTTTTAATGTCAATCCGGGAAGACATGAGGATGGTATGAAGACCTCGAGCAAGTGAAGGCACAAATGTGTGAGTGAGAAGCACACCAACATGCACACACATACACACACACGCGCACACACAGCAAGAACAAAGAGAGTAGGACAATGGAATCACTTCTATTATAACCAAGTTCTCATACAAGCTCAAAACTACAAGAAGCTAGCCCCAAAAATGAGCTCTCTAGCTCTATTTATAGTTTTTGACTAGCTTTGGCCCTGTCCAGACCTAGTGTCGGCGTAGTTAAAAATTAGGTTCTAGGGCTTATTTGAGGGCTCAAACGAGATCTATAAAATATGAAAATTGGCAGGCAACTACTTCTAAGGCTCCCCAAGCTCAAGGACTCATCGGCTTGTACAAAATGGAGCTACAAAAAGATGAAACCGTATTTACAAGGGTTTCTAGTGATGAGAATCACTTTTATAATGATGTAAGGTTTGGAAAAATTTTAATAGGTTGCCTTAGTGCTAGATCCGCATGCATGCCCATACTTGGCTTCTTCCCATATGATGCCAACAGGAACTAAAGCAGATTGAGTGGTCGTATGATCTTTTAACAACCAAGATAATTTTATTGATCATAACCTCTTTTCCACGACTACTATGTTTTAGTCAAGGTCACTTTCTTGGCACTCTGTGTGCACCCCTAAGCGCACAAGATCTCGACCACATAAGTGAACCCGACGTGAAACGATTAGGGAATTTATAAGTTGAAACCTTGCCTTTGACTTTAGATTGGATTAAGATGGGTGATGAGACTTTACTGAGAGGAGTGTGAGGTGACTTTGATACACGAACTATCAATGCCCTGTTAGAACTTATGTCTATGACTCAAAATATCACTATAGATAAAGACCGTTTGGTACAAGCATTAGAAGCAATTGTTAAAGAACATGGGTTCTTTAATGGTCAAAATGTATCTAGCTTCTTGCGTGTTTATGACCTGAAAATAGATTTTCATGGGATACCAGTGACCCTAAAATTATCTGACTTTGTGAGAGCAGTTACTCTTGGAATTAAACCAAGAATTGTTACACTTCAAGAGCAAGCAAAGACCTAGGATGAACTGAAGCAGCTCCTGAAGGAAGAATATTTTCTAGAAGATTTGACTACACCCACACGTCGATTATTTAAAGAATGGGTAACTCCTCCTAATAAGGGACTTGTAGCAACAGAACTCCTACGTGAATTTGAAGAAAGATTTAGCCAGTTGGATGAAGCATATCAGAATGCATTAGCTCTCAACAAAGTCAAACTTTTTGTTGAGAGTGCTGATCCTGCCCTAGCCTTAGAGCTAGGAAACTTACTTGAATATTTGATTGAACCGATAGGTTTAACTACTGAATGGGTTTAACTACGAGAAGTTGTCTTAATGATTGTGAAGCGTGAGCGATGGAAATCTCAAATTTCTCAAGAAAGAGTAGAAGAAGTTAAGAAACCCCAAGAAGTTCAAAATAACTTAAATCCAAACCCAAAAATAAGGATTGATCCTCACCCTGAGATTCATCCAGTAGTTGCTCTGCCGGCATATATGGATGAAATTATTCAAGGTATGAAGGATCTACGTTTAAAATTAACCACATTAGAGAAATCTAATGTGATAAAAGAGAAGCAAGAACCTAAAAGGAAATTTATTAAAAGATGTATTTGGTATGATAGTTTGGAGCATGCTAGTAAGGTTTGTGAATCCTTCCAAAAAGCAAGAGCTGAAAATCTTGTGCAATGGATTGATGGCAAGATTTTCTCTATTTATATAGGGAAGCAAATACCTAACAATTTTGGTAAAGGAGGAATGAGAAGATATTTTGAGGCATCCTCTAGCCAAATGTTCTATGAAACGTCTAGTTTCTTGTTTAAACTTGCTAGAGGACAAGATGATGAGACTGAAAATTTATGGGATAATGTTCTAACATCTGTTTCAAAGGCAAAATTACTAGTAGAGTCATTTACTAAAGTAGGGAACACAATTCGATTGCAAACGAGTTGGGATTCCCCTATTGATGCATTTACTATGTATGCATATGAGGCTAATGTTTAAGAAAAGCGAAAGCGAGAGGAGAAGAATTAGGGTTTGAATAAGAGAGTAACAAGACAAAGTGAAAAGGAAGTTCGAATTGAGGAGCCGATTGAAATAGAAACTAGCAAGGAAGAAAAGAAGGAACCTAAAAAAGGTCCTGCTTATAAGCTAGTTTCAGATTTGGAAAAACAAATGGATTAGAAGCAAGTGCTTGATGAAAATATACTTAAGAGTATTGTTTCTATTCAATTAGGAGATTTACTGGGAATTGCTAAACGTGAGTTTATCGATGAAATACTTGATAGTGTCAAGAGAAAGAGGCAGTACTTTAGAACCAATATCAAACGAGCCAGTTCCTATGGTCCAAAATATTCAAAGAGAAGTAAAGTGTAATGAGTTTAGAAGATTACCTAAGGTACTTCCTGAGCAAGAATGGAATATACTTGAAAGCTACTATGCAAATAATCTTTGGGTTAGAGGGACAACAGAAACTATGGTGAAACTTGGTGGGAAGCCAAGAGCTTATGTTGCTCTTATTGACTTTGGGTTAGAAATTAATGTAATTTCCAAAAATGTTTATGATGAAGAGAAGTGGCCTATTGATCGAGAGCACAGATGGAGGATGAAATCTACGAATAACCTTATTGGAGCTTTACATGGAGCATGTGCTCATGTACCAATTTCCATAGGAGATGTTTGTGATGAACATCACTCTTTCATACATGATCGTTGCCCATATCCGGTAATTTTGGGACAACCAATCATTAGTGAAGCACGAATGGAGACTAAATTCCTCGATGATGGAAGTGCATATGCACGCATTTGTTCATGAGATGGACTCAAGTCTGTTTAATTTATGATCGTGTGTGTTAACCATCCGCGTAATAGGATGTTGCTGAGAAGTGATCCTATTGGACATTTTGAGCAGGATTTTATAAAAGTGCCATGATTAAGCAAGATGATTGTGGCACGAGGTTTATACAAATCTCGCCTTCTGCCATGATGGAAGAAAATTCAAGTTTTGTATGTGATACAGAAGAGTCAAAATTTACAAGATGCAAAGATATGAATCGAGGATTGAGGAAGATTATTGCACGAAAAGAAAAAGATTTTGTGAAAGAAGGATTGATAGAACAAGATGAGAAAACTAGTGGTTTGTTTGATTGCTTTTCATGTTCTAATATAGTGGAAAGCATTGAAACATTTCTAGTAAGCGAGAACTCCTATGATCAATTTTTGAATGTATATGATGAGACATTCGAGCAAGAATCAGTAATTGATGAAGTGTATGAAGAATAGGGTCTAAGTTCATCTTTTGAAGAAAATCAACAAGAATCCATGGATATGAATGAAGAATTTTATGATGGCGTTGCAAATAAAGAAATTGTGTTTCCATCAAACTATATGCATAGTCCTAGAAGGAGTTCAAATTGTGATGAGTCTGACCTCAATATGCAAGATTCTAGTGACACTGAAGATGAAAGCTTTCTTGATTATGATGATATGGATTCCCTTTGTGTTGAAGGAGAAATAGCTTGGGATCATGACAAAGATAGTGATGCTGAGTTCTTGGATAGATTGGAAGTAGAAGCAGACCTTATAATCTCCAAAACTCGAGTAGAAGGAAACGGTCTCACTAAAGATTGCAAAGATGAATATGGATCATTTTCTGAATTGGGTGAACACATCCATTTGAAGTGGGATCCAAATGAATCAATTCAAGAAACCCATTCTCATAAAGATGGGAATATAAAAGAAGATGATGAGAAGGATGAAAGTCCTTCAAATGATTTCAAACATGAAATAGAATAAAATGCATGTTTGTAAGAAACTTCTGATAATGAAACAAAGATGTTCAATTTGAGAACTTCATATACACATCCTTTTGATTCTAGATATGATGAACTTGGAAGAACCATGAATAAAGAAGTCTATGCCCAAGTAATGGAAGCTTGGATTTCCAAAATTTCCAAGAGCTATATATTCCAAACAAGCCCCCGAGAGATAAACAAGCAAATGAGGTGGCTTGTTTACATATCCACCATATTTATGAATGCAGCTCTGATCGATGTGATTCAGAGATGGCTTGTTTTTAAACATAGCTTCTTTGGGGAGCATTTATTTGTGAAAATGTATTGGAAAGGAATTTCTTGAATTTACAAGAAATTCAAAAAGTGACTTTGATAAATATAAGTACGTAAATACTTAATAATTATGTTTTGATTTTCTTAGATGGATAAAAGTAAATAAAAAAATAAATAGATATATAAATGCATAAATAAATAAATATATAAATGAAATAAATAAATAAATATGAATAAATAAATGAACAAATAAATACAAGTAAATACATGAATAAATAAATAAAACATAAATAAATAAACATATACATAAATAAATCAAATAAATAAATAAATACATAAATATATAAATAA
Organism: Ceratopteris richardii; assembly: GCA_020310875.1. Taxonomy (NCBI): domain Eukaryota; kingdom Viridiplantae; phylum Streptophyta; class Polypodiopsida; order Polypodiales; family Pteridaceae; genus Ceratopteris; species Ceratopteris richardii. The sequence goes on from CM035434.1 coordinate 57,780,732, forward strand.
AGAAACAAATAAATAAATATATAAATAAATAAACAAATACGTGAATAAATAAATATTTTTACAAATAAGTGGAAGAAGTAACTGTATCTAGTATTCAAGTAGATGATTTTTTTTTCAAATAATCTTTTTGAATATGATGCTACTGATGTGTTTTTTGAGTTTATGAGTAGAGGTGAAGATTTGGAGCCAATTGCAAATCAGGAATTTGAATAGATTGCAAGAAGAGCAATAGTTTTTGAATCATCTATACATACCATAAAGTGTTATCATGGATTGCATGTCTACAGATGAATATTTTGATTCGATATTTCTTATCACGTGCTCAGTGTTTGAATGCAGGAGAAGATCGAAGGAAGGTGATCAAGATCAAAGAAGAGTTCAAAAAGGCCTTGTCCTTTTTCTTAGTTCTCCTCTTAGTCAAAATATTTTTTGCACCCATTTTGAGATGCATTGCACACCAAATATGCATGTACAAATGTGTAGAAAGCACGTCTTTTAAAACCAATAGAAGCATGTCCATCTGCACATTAGATAAATAGGTAAACATCATTGAAAAGTTGATAAATCAAGTTTTGAGAGAAATAGAGAGAGTGTAGTTCTGAGTAAGGAAGAGAGATTGCATCTGTGAGAGAGTGGAATTGTGAGTATTGAGAGTTTCCTTGCTTAGATACCATAAACCCTCAAATTTTCACACCATTTTGTTTCCCTTTATGCAACTAACACATGCATAAATGAAATGTAAAGAGCACGAGTATTTTCAAGCCCATAGATGCACGTCTAATTGCACATAAGCTGATTTGAAGATGCATGATCAAAATTCACTTTGGATTTGAGTGGAGAAACCTCATCTTCGGATGCCGATTACCTTGTCTATGCACCATTGTGTCTTTCGATGCATTCTAAGTATGCATATGTTAGGGCCCACTACATGGTTGTGCATAGGCACAAGTGATTTTGTTTACCCATGCACTTGATTTTCATCATCCTACTTGACTTGTAGATGCAGATACGGAGCTTGGTGTTGGTGTGTCCAGAGGCCACATAGGTTGGTGGGGGTGAATGTCGAGAAGATTTGCATCTTCACGGTAATCATTCAAAGTTATGGCAAAATTTCCAAACTCTCCAATACTTGACATCATCTTTTGGAGCTTTGAATATGTATCTATGGATATTTGAGAAGTCGTAGGTGATTTGGGACCATGTGAACCATAACATTTATGATCTTTATGTGCAAGTCAAGGATCCATAACGTAATATGGAGTCAATCTTAAACATAGAAGAAAACAACAATGCGAAAGTGACTGAATATAACTTTACGTTTAAAAATAGAAACTCATGTATAGAGTTCGGCATGCACACTATCATGTAAAAAGGGAGAGATACCTAAGGGGTCCGAGAATGACAACACAGATATAGCAAATGGAATTTTAGGCAGATATTTTTCTCCTTGGTGGGCGGAAGGAAACCCCATTTTCTTTTGCTCTCTCTAGGCATCTCCAGTCGTCAAGCATTTAAATAGAGTTTTTTTGGTGGCTTGAGTGGCCTGCTTCGTTTTTGTACAAGGGAGAAAGTGTGCATCAGAAGCAGAAAGAATTTCTCCCTAAAGAGCAGGTGATGTACGATTCAAGAATACGAAGAATCTAGCTTCGAGAATTTGCAGAGAGGAGGGAAGAATGGAAACCTTGGTTGTGGATATGCTATGTCTTGCCTAATATTGATGGGAAATATATATAACCTCTGATTCCCCATAGTTCTAGAAAAGTACGCATTTCCCTATCACCGTAATATTCCAGCTGGGCAATACTTTAGAGTGAGGAAGAGTCGGAAGTGTGCACTTCTGGATGAGTGTGGAAAACAGATGAACGACAATGAAGATGTGAAAGCTTTGATGGACCAAGAAAAACGTGAGAATAGGGTTGTTGAATCTGAGCAGAAGGAGCTTTTATTAATGCCGACTACTGCTAACAAAAGAGAACGCTGCACTACTGAAGAATTTTGTCATCGAACAAGAAGGGAGATATATGCTAATCTGGCATCACTGGAAGATGATTCTAAGAATTCTTTGAAAGAGATCAAATACAAGTGTGAGATCATGGTGTAAATTGTTAAGTTCATGTTCTAGAAATTTTGATTTCCGCGTTAATGCAACTTCGAATGTTGTTAATTGCATTGTAGCGCCCAACTTGCGGTTGTTCTTTATGTCACTTCTTATATATATTTCCAGTTTCAATAGTGTGCACTTACTTTAACACTAAAGAGCATCGTGTCATGAAATGATGTGCCAATTTTGGCTTGATGTGATCTCTGCCTGACTAAACTTACACCGCGAATGATCCTACTAATTTATTCGTGATACTCTGAAATGAGGATAGCCAAACGTTGTAAGTGTGGCCGTTTCTTTAAAGATGAACTCAAATCATATTCTGGAATACACATAGGTAAGATTTGTATGTTCTCTAAAAATTCTTTATTCTTTAGAGATGGGAATCCATGTTCATGACGAGTTATATGGAAAGAAAATTAAGAAAATGATTGTTAAAAGAAAAACTATGTACCGTGAAAGTTTTTTTTAAAAATGAATCTGCATTCAACATGGGTTAGATAATGTTCTATCAAGCCGTTTATCCAACCCTTTTGAATAACAAATTAAAATCGCTCTGCGTTAGTTGGGAGCTAGCTCACCAACAGCCAACTTCCGTAAATCTTTTCATCATTAGGAGTACTTAAGGAATGAATGCTTTGACATTTGCCTATTGCCATAATACCCTACATAAACAATAGCTTTCATGACAATGAGTTACGGTTTCGAGGATACCTTGAGTTTCCCGTAAAAACAAAAATGTCAATCTCTATTTCTGTCCAACGTGACCTTTAGCACACATGCAGTGAAGCTTTGAGTTGCCATTAACTTGTAAAGACCATGTGTTCATGTTTTTTCGGAAATGAGCTACTAATTAACTTGTGAGAAAAATAATGCAATTAGAAAATGTGCTGAAACATAGAATGAGTAGGATCATAGTTTATTGGGAGGTTTGACTATTTACACTTAGAGGCAAGGATGAAACTAAGCAAATAATACGTTGTACGAGTGATATGCAGATTAAGAGTACTTTAAATCAATTCTCATATATGCTTGTTTTTTATATCAATACTTCCATTTATAACCTTTTTTATTTGTATGTGTTGGATTAACAGCATCTACATTACGTGATAAAGTGCACTTCATAACATCTTTTGTGTGACTCTTGTCGTTTTTTCTACATGAGTGTCTTTTTGTGTTCTGACAAGATCAAACTGATTGACTTTACAAACCTTTAAGATTAATGGCATAAGAAACTAAAGCAGATTGAGTGGTCTTATGATCTTTTAACAACCAAGCTAATTTTATTGATCATAACCTCTTTTCCACGACTACTATGTTTTAGTCAAGGTCACTTTCTTGGCACTCTGTGTGCACCCCTAAGCGGACAAGATCACCACCATATAAGTGAGCCTGACGTGAAACGATTAGGGGATTTATAAGTTGAAACCTTGCATTTGACTTTAGATTGGATTAAGATGGGTGATGAGACTTTACTGAGAGGAGTGCGAGGTGACTTGGGTACACGAACTATCAATGCCCTATTAGAACTTATGTCTATGACTCAAAATAGCACTATAGATAAAGACCGTTTGGTACAAGCATTAGAAGCACTTGTTAAAGAACATGGGTTCTTTAATGCTCAAAATGTATCGAGCTTCTTGCGTGTTTATGACTTGAAAATGGATTTCTATGGGGTAGTAGTGACCCTAAAATTATCTGACTTTGTGAGAGTAGTTACTCCAGGAATTAAACCAAGAATTGTTACAGTTCAAGAGCAAGCAAAGACTTGGGATGAACTTAAGAAGCTCCTGAAGGAAGAATATTTTCTAGAAGATTTGACTACACCCACACGTCGATTATTTAAAGAATGGGTAGCTTCTCCTAATAAGGGACGTGTAGCAACAAAACTCCTACGTGAATTTGAAGAAAGATTTAGCCTGTTGGATAAAGCAGATCAGAATGCATTAGCTCTCGACAAAAGTCGAACTTTTTATTTAGAGTGCTGATCCTGCCCTAGCCTTAGAGCTAGGAAACTTACTTGAATATTTGATTGAACCGATAGGTTTAACTACTGAATGGGATAAGGTACGAGAAGCTGTCTTAATGATTGTGAAGCGTAAGTGATGAAAATCTAGAATTTCTCAAGAAAGAGTAGAAGAAGTTAAGAAACCCTGGGAAGTTCAAAATAACTTAAATCCAAATCCAGAAATAAGGATTGAGCCTCACCCTGAGATTCGGCCAGTAGTTGCTCCGTCAGCATATATGGATGAAATTACTCAAGGTATGAAGGATCTACGTTTAAAATTAACCACACTAGAGAAATCCAATGTGATAAAAGAGAAGCAAGAACCTAAAAGGGAATTTATTAAAAGATGTATTTGGTGTGATAGTTTGGAGCATGCTAGTAAGGTTTGTGAATCCTTCCAAGAAGTGAGCTGAAAATCTTGTGCAACAGATTGATGGCAAGATTTGCTCTATTTATACAGGGAAGCAAGTACCTACCAGTTTCGGTAAAGGAGGAATGAGGAGATATTTTGAGGCATCTTCTAGCCAAATGTTCTATGGAACGTCTAGTTTCTTGTTTAAACTTGCTAGAGGACAAGATGATGAGACTGAAAATTTATGGGATAATGTTCTAACATTTGTTTCAAAGGCAAAATTACCATTAGAGTCATTTACTAAAGTAGGGAACACAATTCGATCGCAAACGAGTTGGGATTCCCCTATTGATGCATTTATTGTGTATGCATATGAGGCTAATGTTGAAGAAAAGCGAAAGCGAGAGGAGAAGAATCAGGGTTCGAATAAGAGAGTAACAAGACAAAGTGAAAAGGAAGTTCGAATTGAGGAGCCGATTGAAATAGAAACTAGCAAGGAAGAAAAGAAGGAATCTGAAAAAGGTCTTGCTTATAAGCTAGTTTCAGATTTGGAAAAACAAATGGATTTGAAGCAAGTGCTTGATGATAATATACTTAAGAGTATTGTTCCTATTCAATTAGGAGATTTGTTGGGAATTGCTAAACATGAGTTTATTGATGAAATACTTGATAGTTTCAAGAGAAAGAGGTAGTACTTTGAAGAACCAATATCAAACAAGCTAGTTCCAATGGTCCAAAATATTCAAAGAGAAGTAAAGTGTAATGAGTTTAGAAGATTACCTAAGGTACTTCCCGATGATGAGCAAGAATAAAATATACATGAAAGCTACTATGCAAATAATATTTGGGCTAGAGGGACAACAGAAACTATGGTGAAACTTGGTGGGAAACCAAGAGCGTATGTTGCTCTTATTGACTCTAGGTCAGAAATTAATGTAATTTCCAAAAATGTTTATGATGAAAAGAAGTGGCCTATTGATCGAGAGCACAGATGGAGGATGAAATCTGCGAATAACCTTACTGGAGCTTTACATGGAGCATGTGCTCATGTACCAATTTCCATAGGGGATGTTTGTGATGAACATCACTTTTTCATACATGATGGTTGTCCATATCCGGTAATTTTGGGACAACCATTCATTAGTGAAGCACGAATGGAGACTAAAGTCCTCGATGATGGAAGTGCGTATGCATGCATTCGTTCACGAGATGGACTCAAGTCTGTTCAATTTATGACCGTCTGTGTTAACCATCCACGTAATAGCCTGTTGCTGAGAAGTGATCCTATTGGACATTTTGAGTAGGACTTTATAAAAGTGCCATGATTAAGTGAGATGATTGTGGCATGAGGTTTATAGAAATCTCGCCTCCTGCCATGATGGAAGAAAAATCAAGTTTTGTCTGTGATACAGGGGAGTCAAAATTTATAAGATGCAAAGATATGAATCGAGGATTGAGGAAGATTATTGCACGAAAAGAAAAAAATTTTGTGAAAGAAGGATTGATAGAACAAGATGAGAAAATTAGTGGTTTGTTTGATTGCTTTTCATGTTCTAATATAGTGGAAAGCATTGAAACATTTCTAGTAAAAGAGAACTCCTATGATGAGTTTTTGAATGTATATGATGAGACATTCAAGCAAGAATCAGTAATTGATGGTGTATGAAGAATATGGTCTAAGTTCATCTTTTGAAGAAAATCAACAAGAATCCATGGATATGAATGAAGAATTTTATGATGGCATTGCAAATAAAGAAATTGTGTTTCCTTCAAACTATGTGCATAGTCCTAGAAGGAGTTCAAATTGTGATGAGTCTGACCTCAATATGCAAGATTCTAGTGACACTGAAGATGAAAGCTTTCTTGATTATGATGATATGGATTCCCTTTGTGTTGAAGGAGAAATAGTTTGGGATCATGACAAAGATAGTGATGCAGAGTTCTTGGATAGATTGGAAGTAGAAGCAAACCTTATAATCTTTGAAACTCGGGTAGAAGGAAACGGTCTCACTAAAGATTGCAAAGATGAATATGGTTCATTTTCTAAATTGGGTGAACACTTCCATTTGAAGTAAGTACGTAAATACTTAATAATTATGTTTTGATTTTCTTAGATGGATAAAATTAAATATAAAAATAAATAGATATATAAATGCATAAATAAATAAATACATAAATGAAATAAATATATAAATATAAATAAAATATAAATAGATAAATAAACAAATAAATACAAGTAAATACATGAACAAATAAATAAAACATAAATAAATAAATAAATAAATATATACATAAATAAATCAAATAAATAAATAAATAAATACATAAATATATAAATAAATAAACAAATGAATAAGTATATAAATAAATAAGTATATAAATAAATAAGTATATAAATAAATAAATATACAAATAAGTAGAAGAAGTAATTGTATCTAGTATTCAAGTAAATGATTTTTTTTTCAAATAATCTTTTTGAATATGATGCTACGGATGTGTTTTCTGAGTTTATGAGTACAAGTGACGATTTAGAGCCAATTGCAAATCACGAATTTGAATGGATTGTAAGAAGAGAAATAGTTTCTGAATCATCTATACATACCATAAAGTGTTATCATGGATTGCATGTGTACATATGAATATTTTGATTCGATATTTCTTATCATGTGCTCAGTGTTTGAATGTAGGAGAAGATCGAAGGAAGGTGATCGAGATTAAAGAAGAGTTCAGAAAAGCCTTGTCTTTTTTCTTAGTTCTCCTGTTAGTCAAAATCTTTTTTGCACCCATTTTGAGATGCGTTGCACACCAAATATGCATGTACAAATGTGTAGAAAGCACGTCTTTTAAAACCAATAGAAGCATGTCCATCTGCACATTAGATAAATAGGTAAACATCATTGAAAAGTTAATAAATCAAGTTTTGAGAGAAATAGAGAGAGTGTAGTTCTGAGTAAGGAAGAGAGATTGCATCTGTGAGAGAGTGGAATTGTGAGTATTGAGAGTTTCCTTGCTTAGATACCAGAAACCCTCAATTTTTCACACCATTTTGTTTCCCTTCATGCACCTAACACATGCGTAAATGAAATGTAAAGAGCACGAGTATTTTCAAGCCCATAGATGCACGTCTAATTGCACATAAGCTGATTTGAAGATGCATGATCAAAATTCACTTTGGATTTGAGTCGAGAAACCTCATCTTTGGATGCCCATTACCTTGTCTATGCACCATTTTTTGGTGCAGGGCAATCAACAATCGAAGTTTTGATGAAGGTTTAAACTCAAGGACTGAAGAAAAATATCCAGATATGAAGCATGAAGAAAGTACATATTCAGAGAATGAAGATGTGTATACATATGTACATTAATTTAGAGTTAGTTCACTTATACTTTTGTATTGTCATGAGCTTGTAAATATTTCCCTATATATACAAGGAAAAATATCAGGGCAAATATGAGAGAGAGTGTGTGAGAACAAGAATTGAAGAGAATTAGAAGTCATTAGACACTTGTGAAGTGTGTAGAATAGCTCTCTCATCCAGATGTAAAGTTTTCAGTAATGAAGAAAAGTTGCACCCAATTTTTCTGAGTGTTCTCCTTATGTGCTTGATCATTTCAAGAATCCTTTTTTAGGTATCTAACTTCATATGAGTCTATGGTTAAAGTTTTAGAGCCTAATTGTAAACAGGCTGTGAGAATTATGAGTAGGAACATTCATATGTGAAGAAGTGGTGAGTGTTTTTTGAAACAGGTGCAATCTAGATGGCAAGGAATTGATCATTTCTCAGTGCATAGTGTAAAGTTTTGCACAAATGAGGATTCAAAATCTAAGTTGGAAGGTAAGACATCTATGGCTAAAAGAATTTGCATAAACGGGTTCTAGTTTGAGAGAACCAGCTTTAGAAGTTTCAGGTGTCAAAGTCGACTATAAAGAACTACAGTTTTAGACATAGGTGACTTGTTAAGATTATTTCTCAAGATCTACTGAGTCTTTTGGAGTGATTTAACTCGGAGGAGGTGCCCAAACTATAGGCGACACCTTGTGCAAAGTTTTATAAAAAACTTTAGACATTTGATTAATCAATGAGTGAATTATGTGCAGTAGACTTTCTGTGTAGTCTCCTTCTTCATAGTTTGTTCAAAATTTTGATAATTGATCATTGATCCTCTAAATTGGTAAAGGTTTTGAGTTACTCTTGATATAGAGGTGCTCTAACTTCAAGAGTAGCTTTTTCTTTTGGATATTAACACTCTCCATCAGTGGTATCAGAGCAAGAAGTATCAAAATCGAAGAAAGGAGGATCCCGACTACTGCAGTCATAAAGAATTCAACATTTGAAGATTCAAAAGGTGAAAGCTTGAGAGCAAAGCTTGAGAAGGAGGCCAAAAGACATCAAGGAAGACAAAAGGGGTATCATTCAAAGTAAATGTAACCTTACTCCCTATAAAGCTAGAAGGATTTAATACATAGGTGAAGAAAGGATGGGAGATTCTCTTCAGATAGAGAAACTGGATAGAGAGAACTATCCAGCATGGTCAATGAGGATGGAAGCTCATCTTATGAGCAAAGACTTGATAGGTCATATTACAGGTGAAGAAGAAAAGCCTCAGTTCAGAGATCCTAGTGTTCCAACTAGGGAGGAATTATCAGATTTGAAGACTTGGATGAAGAGAGATGCTCAAGCTAGGAGCATTATCTATATGGCAGTTAATGACTACTTGCTACCTCACATCAGAGGTCTTGAAAGTGCAAGTGATATATGGAATGCTTTGGAGGAGCATTTCCAAAACACCACAAAGTCAAGGAAGGCATCCTTGTGGGTAGAGTTTACCACATTCAAGAAGAAGGCTTCAAACCATCTCAGATTTGTAACAAGAATGAAGGACATTACAGATGCATTAGGAGCAGTTGATGAAGATATTGAGGAGGATAATGGTAAGGCAAATCCTTATAGGTTTGAGAGGTGATGACAAATGGAAGCCATTCACTAGATCATTTTACTCCTGACTTAAATCAGTTGTTAGGACACATGCTAACCTTTGAGCAAGATGTCAAAGGTGAAGGTGATAAAAGTGCAGGTCAAGCAATGTATTCAAAGGATAAGAAGAAGAATAGCAAAGGGAAGCAACAATCAAATGAAGATGAAGGTACAACTAGCCAAGCTAACTTCCTAAGAGGAAGAGGAGGTGGCAAAGGTAGAGGAAGAGGTAGAAGTAATAAAGATGGAGTCAAAGCTAGCTGGATTCGTGGTAAGAAAAATCATTTAGCTAATGATTGTTGGCATAATACTCAGAATAATGGTGGATATAATCAGAACTTTAACTCAAGAGGAAGAGATGCAGAGATCAAAGAGGTAATTTCAGAGGTAGAGGTTGTAGAGGATACTTTGGAAGAAATGCAGGTAGATGATTCCAAAGTCAACAATACAACTATACCTACTACAATTATGCTTCAGATCAGAAGGAGGATTCAACATTGATAATGAATGCAACTTGTGAAAGACAAAGTGAAGATCAAAGAGTCTTCTACATTGACTCAGGGTGTAGCAATCACCTGATTGACAACATAGCTTTGATGACTGATTTGGAAAATATGGTAACTAATCATGTAGTTCAAACAGGTGACAATACAAAGCACAATGTGAAGTCAAGTGGATCAGTGAAGGCCAAGGATGGAAGTACTCTCTTGAGTACGGTTTTGTATGTTCCTACAATTCCAAAGAATCGGATAAGTGTAGGACAAATTGTTGAAAAAGGTTATGAAGTTAGGTTCACTAATGAAGGAGTTTTTGTGGAAGACCCTAGCAATGGGTATAAACAACTTATTTTAGGGAAGAAAGAAGGAACACTTTTCACATTGAAGATTCAAGGTAACATTGGTCATGCCTTGTACACCTATGGAGGACATAAGATCTCAGAGTTAGATCTTTGGCACAAAAGGCTTGAACATTTTAATGAAAGAGGTATTAAAGATATGGTTAATAATGGTTCAGTGCTTGGATTGCCTAATGTTGCAGGTCAACATATGACATACAGATGTGAGGCATGTCAATTAGGTAAGGCTCATAAGCAATCTTATTCCAAGCATGGTTTCATGTATTCAGAAAAGCTTGAGTTGGTACACACAGATGTGTGGGGACCATCAAAGGATTTCAATATCAACGGTTCAAGGTATTATGTGATTTATGTTGTTGATGCTACCAGATGTTTCACTATCTATGTGATCAAAGATAAGTCAGAGATTCAATACATTCAAACATTATCATGTGTATGCAGAGAGAATTACAGGTCAAACGTTGAAGAGACTAAGGTCAGATGGAGGGGGCGAGTATTTCTCTAATGAGTTCAGTGATTACTTGTGGAATGCAGGTATAAAAAGGGAAACTACTTGCAGGTACTCTCCTCAACAAAATGGTGTAGCAAAAAGGAGGAATAGAACTCTTGTTGAGTTTGCAAGATCCATGATGAAGGAGAAAAATTGCCCAAATTACTTGTGGGTTGAGGCTGTAAATATAGCTACATATTTTGTCAATAGATTACCATGTAAAGCTTTGCACGGTATGACACCATATGAGGCATGGTGGGGTAAGAGACCCACTCTAGATCATTGCAAAGTATTTGGATGTTTGGCATATGCATATGTGCCATCTCAATTGAGGCATAAATTCGAACCTAAAGCTGAAAAATATGTGTTCATTGGATATGATGATAAGCAAATGGGATATAGGTTGTGAAGTCCATCCACAGAAAATTTCCTTGTGTCAAAGGATGTTACATTTGATGAGCAAGGTACTTGGTATGTAGGTACACTTAATGTTCATGCAAATGATGAAGAAATTGTGAATCAAAAGAAAGGTAAATCAAAGGTCCAGATATTTGATGAAGAGGAGAATAATGAAGTACAGGTTGAAGTTGAAGTAGTGCCAAGATTTGATCTAGAGTGTGATGAACCAGAAACCTCAAGAAGTGGACCTATAGTCCTATGGCAAAGATGACAACCATCAGGACACTTATAGCTATTGCTGCATGTAAAGGTTGGAAATTATGTCAACTAGATGTGAAAAATGCTTTTCTAAATGGTTACATTTCAGATGATGTTTTCATGGAGCAACCACAAGGATTCAAAGATGAAAGGTATCCAGATCATGTATGTAAGCTCAAGAGAGCTTTGTATGGTTTGAAGCAGGCTCCAAGGGCATGGAATTATAGACTTGTGAAGTTCTTGAAGGAACTTGGTTTTCAAGTATCTAAAGTAGATAGTAGCTTGCTTGTTAAAGCAAGTGATGATGGGTTCATTTACATGTGCATATATGTTGATGATAGAATTCTTACAAGTACAGATTAGAAAGGCATTCAAAGCCTAAAGAAGCAAATGGAGAAAGAGTTCAAGATTAGTGAGTTGGGAGACTTGTCATATTTCTTGGGCATGGAGATCTCATACACTCAACATGGAGTGTATGTAACTCAAGAAAGGTATTTGAAAAACTTGTTGATCAAGTTTAAGATGAATGATTGCAGGGTAGCACCTACTCCAATGGAGGCGAATCACAAATTGAGCAGATATGGAGGAGGAGAGTTCAAGGACATGAAGCTATATCAAAGTTTGGTTGGTAGTCTCATCTATGCTACATTAACTAGGCCTGATTTGTCATATGCAGTTGGAGTATTATCTCAATTCATGCATTGTCCTAGGAAAGAATATCGGATTGCAGGACAAAGAGTGTTGAGGTACATTAAGGGTACACTCAAAGAAGGTTTGTATTATGGTTTTACATCAGATACAAACATCAAGATATATAGTGATACAGATTGGGCAGGTAATCCAGATGATAGGAGATCAACTTATGGATACTTGTGTTATGTGGGAGATAAGTTAATTTCATGGTGTTCAAAGAAGCAACACATAGTTGCTTTATCATCCACAGAGGCTGAGTACAAAGGTATGGTTGAAGCTGCAAAGGAAGTGATATAGCTGAAAACTCTTATGAAGAGTTTTGACATCACTCAGAGTACACCCACTATTCATGGAGATAACATGAGTTCATTGTATTTAGCTGCTAATCCTATTTTTCATGCCAAGACTAAACATAATGAGATTCAGTATCACTTTCTAAGAGAGAAGGTGATGGATAAGGAGATTGAGGTAATACATACTTCAACAAAAGATCAGATAGCTGATATGCTATGAAGAAAAGTTGCACCCGATTTTTCCGAGTGTTCTCCTTCTGTGCTTGATCATTTCAAGAATCCTTATGTAGGTATCTTATTTCATATTTAATGAGTCTATGGTTAAATTTTGAGTGCCTAATTGTAAACAGGCTATGAGAATTATGAGTAGGAACATTCATATGTGAAGAAGTGGTGAGTGTTTTCTGAAACAGGTGCAATCTCGATGGTCAAAGAATTGATCATTTCTTAGTGCACAGTGTAAAGTTTTGAACAAATGAGGAGTCAAAATTTAAGTTGGAAGGTAATCCATCTATGGCTAAAAGCATTTGCATAAATGAGTTCTAGGTTGAGAGAACCAAGCTTTAGAAGTTGCAGGTGTCAAAGTCGACTGTAAAGAACTACAGTTTTAGACATAGGTGTAATAAAGTAAGTCTATGATCCAAGGGTCTGGCCGGTTCAGACAGATCTGAAATCGGACACCGTTTGGTCATCCGTGTGTATGACCAAAGATCTCGAGTTTAGACTTACTAGGAGGTCTTCTGCTCTTGTGAACAAGTGATCCACTTAGCTTAGTGGTTAAGTCTCAAGGATGTGAAGGAGGAGGTCTTGGGTTCAATCCCCATGGGAGACATGGAGAGAGTATTTTGCCCAAAGAGCTCTAGAGCCTTCTAGAAGCATCCACTTGAGTTAACTCGAGTTAACAAGGACACTTGGCGCACATGTAGTTACATGGCTGACACTTGGATGATTAGTATCCACCTTCCCAAGAAGGCAGTCCCCTGGAAAGAGCTATATATAGAGGCATTTGGTTGGGAGGAGAGTCATCTCTCTAGCATGTGGTGGTCGTAATCCTTGTTCTCTTGCATTGGTATCAGAGCCAAGCTCTCATGGTGACCTTGGAGTGGGCGTCATCATATGTCTCTCCATTAGCTTCTTGATTCATTACTTTTTGCGTGCATAGCTCCCTTTCATATTTCTGCTCGCGGCTATCCCGAAGTATCATCACGACTGGCAATCGTCTTGGCGGCCATAGCATAAGGTGAAGATCACCAAAAATGAACGCATATTTGCTGCGAGTGGAGGAAGGACTCGAACTCGCGTCCTTGATTGAGGAAGTAATTCGGATATCCGCTACGCCAACGCGTGTATCTGCATAATTTACTGAATATTTTAATGTTATCTCATCATCTTTGGTCGGCGCTGAAGCAGACCTGCAATCGACGGAGCAAAAGGTTTGCAATTATATCTGCAGTCAGCCCGCAGCGGAGTCGAACACCCAACCTCTGATTTGGAGCGCTTCAGCATATCACCAAGCCCGAAGGCGCTCACGTAACAACACGGCGCGAGTATTTAGTAGTGTCCGCATGAATAAGTATGCATCCAGGAGCAAAAACAAAATAGGACACCAGCTCCTCTGGCAGATAGTCCGCGCTGGAATCGAACTCAGAACGTTGTACTTCTCAGGATTTCTGCATATCCGTTCCGCCATTGGGGCGCTGTTAGAAGTCATATTGCCATGATTAAAATACTATATCTAACTAGGCGCCGCAGAAGTTCGCGTTTGAAGAGTAGAAAAGATGTTTAATCTCTGGCAAAAACATAGACTACATCTCCGATGGCACCCAGTGTACGAACACGGGACATCTCTGTTGGGTAGGCGCTTGCCTGTGCACAAAGGCAACCGCTGTTAGTGACTCGCAACCTGCCGCAGCCTAATTTTGTTTCAGTTCAGCGTTGAAGTAGACTTCATGTAGGGGCAAAAGAAGATGAAGACACTTCGTTATATCAGGCTGTGCCATCTGAGATTCGAGCTCGGGTGCCAATTGAAGGGGCACAATGAGGTAGCCAAGCGTTCAATCGCTTTGTACTTCTAGATGCCGCAAGTACAAATTCAAGTGTGATTGATGATCAAGAAGCTCTTACCAACAAGCAAAAGAGCTAAGACCTACAGGAGAAGGACTCGGGAATCGTTCCTTCGACCTCCAAGTTTGAAGAGCAGCTATCTGTCCACGATGCTAAGACAATAGCATAGGAAAGTTTTTGGCTATAACATTCATGTTGAGAAGTCAAGACTGTAATTGGAGCACCAAACTGTTGCAGCCGGACTCTGAGATTTATGAGTCTTGGGACTCTTCCAAAGGATCAAGGGAAGGACGTAGCTCTATGTGGAGCTAAGTATTTTCCAAGTTGTGTTTTCATTTTAATATTTGTTTGCTCGAATGCTTTCATTTAAGATGCATTAATTAGGACTAAAAGCATAGTCCAATTATGGTTATATCAATATGAAAGCTAATTAGAGGACTTAACAGTAATGAAATGATTCAAATTTTTGAAACAGATATAGCTTAGGAAATCACGATATTTCCTAAAGACCATTTAGGAAACAAGTTCTTTCCTAAAAGATTAGCTTCAAGTGGTAAAACCTTGAATCTTATAAAAATCAAGAATATCTTTTATAAGATTAAGTAAACAATTCCAAGCATTATTTGCTTGTGCAAAGTTTTCAAATATGAAGACTTTATTAAAGCACTTTTCTAAAGATAAGAAAAGTATGCTTGGTGGTCTTTAAGATAAGAAAAAGCTTAAACAAGAGACCCAAGCAAAGTAATCTTTGGAAATTAAGCTATTTCCTAAAGATAAACTAATGAAAGAGTCTAATTAACTATTTCATTAGTTAAATAAATGGGAATGTCTTTTGGACAAGCAAAGCCTTAAGTCTTGGTCTTATCCAAAAGTCTAGAATTCCTTTTGAAGATCTTTCCAGTAAAGGAGAAGATTCCAAGATGAATCATTGAACTGGAAAGCAAAAGATTCCAAGATGAATCATCTGCTTCAAGTTATAGCTTAGTATTACTTGATTCCTTGGTAGGAATCAAAAAAGTTCTTGAAAGAAATCTCTCCAGTTGTGAGACTAGCATATTTCAAGAGAAGTTTTATAGCAAGTAGTTCCCAGCAAATCCCTAACCACCAGTTTTGGTATTTAAGTCCAAATAAGTGATATAACCTAACGGTATATCAAAGATTCTTAGCTTTGGAATCTGAAAAGCACTAGAAAATGCTTGGACTTAAGTTGAGGGAAAGATCTCTAAAAATCCTGCAGGTAAGCAAAGAAGCTTAAGATAGTTTAAGAGATCTTAAAAGATAAAGACTAAGTCTTTATTTTTGTCGCAAGTATCAACCAGAATTGATCAAACTTGGCCATGATTGTCCAAGAATGTGCAATTAGAACTACTGTGTAGATTGCCCAAGTATTGGCAGTAAAAAATTCCGTTAGGAATTATTCACTCAAGTTCCATTTATTTAAATGGAAAATTGTGAAAAAGCAAGCTGTTCCAAGTCTGAACAGAGTGAAGTAATTCCAAGTATGTAGTCTGCAACCGTGAAGACGGTACTTAAGTCTATGGAAGGTAAAACATAAGTGTTTGCCTATCAAGGGATTTTGGTACAAATCCAGAAGCATGAGCGGATGCTTAGACTTAAGCAGTAGAGAGATTCCTATGAAAAGTCCTGGCCAGGATAGGTACCTAAAAGCATTAGCAGAAAGGAATCTAAAGACAAGAAGTCAAAAGCTCTTGTCGCTACAAAATTGGTCAAGGGTAGACCAATTGAACTTGAATTCGAGAAAATTCAAGAACTTGGAATTCTGATTGATATTCTGTCAAAGAGGTTTTCAAGTTTCCAAGGCAAAGCACATGATTCTGAGGTGATCATGCGAAGGAATCAAAACCTAGGAAAATCTAGTTAGAGGTAATGCCTGAAACTTCCAATTCTTGTAAAAGAATTGAAGAAATAAGGTACTCTATCAAGAGATGTTTAGACTTTAGGATAAGAATCACCCACACATTAATGTGAATATAAAATAGGGTGGTATGGGACACCAGATTTTATACTCAGATTGATGTAGGAAAGATGGAATGGGACATCGGACCGTGGGATGATGATTATCTTTTAGTCCTAGTTTGGATTTTGAAGTTAGGTTTCATCCTCAAGGGAATTAAGACTTCAAGAAAAGTTTAATTCGTAAAGGATGAAAGTAGTATCTTACGATACTTCTAGGTAACTTCAAGATCAAGGAAACTGAAGATATGAAGTAAGTAACTTCCAAGATCTTCATAGAACACTTCAAGTTTAAGTGTTATTGATCAGAAATATTTGATACATTTCTGAAAGAAGTTGGACTTTGATTTTGAGTTGATCTTTTCAACTAAAGATTTAATTGACTAAGTCAAGTATCAAGTTCCTAGTGTAACTTGATAAATTCACTCTTTTAGACTCAAAGAAATGCACAAGAATTGCATTCACGATTAGGAGTCAAAAAGACTGAATGTGACATGAACTTAGTCTCAAGTGAAGCATTATTTGAAAACTAAACTCATCGATAGAACCTCAGTGGGTCGACACACTGATGTTGGTTACCACACTAGTATCTTGTGGTTGGATGATGTTTTTGATTTTCTTTGTATCTTTCTGAGAATCCAGCTTATTTCTCTGAAAGATAAAGACAATGCTTCAATATCTTGTTCAAATAGATCTTTGAAAAGTAAAAAGTCCTGAGTCATCTAGTCTTTGACTCATAGCAAGTTTATGTATATTCGAAGTTTGAATTGGTTGTACAAAGTCTTAGTTATCTCTTTCCGCTTTCCAAATCTTTTGGAATTGACTCAGATATGGTATCTGATTCTTTTTGCAAAAGACCAGGGATAGCCGGTTAGAATTAGATAACTAACTTGAACATCCTAGATAGATGTTATGTACAAGAACCTTTTCAATCTTCAAAAGATGATAAGTCTAAGTAGACTTATTCATTTGATTTTGCTTCAAGTTATAGCATAAAAGATTTCCTAGAGTCCAGTATACTCTAGATTAGAGAAGTTAGGAATTGCTCATCAGATTGACAATTCCCAAGAACTTTCAGTTAAAGTCTTTGAGAAAAGTGTCCTAAGTTGGACAATTTTCATTTTTAATTTGAATTGGTGAAGTTAGTATGGTTGATTCCACCGAAATGGTAAACTTTCTCCTACAGTTTACATAGGATTTTTTCAACTCATTGGGACAGAGTAGTCCTCTAGTCGGGTGAAAAAATCAAGTAACTGTTAGATAAAAGTAAACCATTGAACAGACATCTAAAGTTAGATGTATGGGACAACCACACTTCAAGTTCTCCAAAACAAATTCAAGTGAATCAAGAATTCTTAAAGTCTTGCAAGGGATAAGAATCTCACCTTCATTACTAAGTCCATGCACCAGACATGCCCAGAAATGGACTAGTAATTTGAATCCACCTAATTCACATGTTTGTGCCTAGATCGCACATCCAGAAACTGTGAATTAGCCAGGGATATCTGTTTAGATCCACCTTTATTATTCATTCACTATTTTGTACTTTGACTAGTTTATCAAAGTGCAAAGCGAGATAGTGTTTAGAATCATTTGGAGAAGGATACCACCACAGAGATGAGACATGTTCTTCCAGTTCTAGAACATGACCATGTTCTTCCAGTTTTAGAACATGAGGCTCGGGGGTTGCCTATAGTGTGTATATAGCTCTATTTTCGAGGACGAAAATATTTTCCAAGGGGGGAATAATGTAATAAAGTAAGTCTATGATCCAAGGGTCTGGCCGGTTCAGACAGATCTGAAATCGGACACCGTTTGGTCATCCGTGTGTATGACCAAAGATCTCGAGTTTAGACTTACTAGGAGGTCTTCTGCTCTTGTGAACAAGTGATCCACTTAGCTTAGTGGTTAAGTCTCAAGGATGTGAAGGAGGAGGTCTTGGGTTCAATCCCCATGGGAGACATGGAGAGAGTATTTTGCCCAAAGAGCTCTAGAGCCTTCTAGAAGCATCCACTTGAGTTAACTCGAGTTAACTGGGACACTTGGCGCACATGTAGTTACATGGCTGACACTTGGATGATTAGTATCCACCTGCCCAAGAAGGCAGTCCCCTGGAAAGAGCTATATATAGAGGCATTTGGTTGGGAGGAGAGTCATCTCTCTAGCATGTGGTGGTCGTAATCCTTGTTCTCTTGCAATAGGTGACTTATTATTATTTCTCAAGATGAACTGAGTCTTTTGGAATGATTTAACTTGGAAAAGGTGCGCAAACTATAGGCGACACCTTGTGAAAAGTTTTATAAAAAACTTTACACATTTGATAAGTCAATGAGTGAATTATGTGCAGCAGACTTTCTATGTAGTCACCTTCTTCACAGTTTGTTCAAAATTTTGATAATTGATCATTGATCCTCTAAATTGGTAAAGGTTTTGAGTTACGCTTGATATAGAGGTGCTCTAACTTCAAGAGTAGCTTGTTCTTTTGGAGATTAACACTCTCCATCACAATTGTGTCTTTCGATGCATTCTAAGTATGCATATGATAGGGCCCACTACATGGCTGTGCATAGGCACAAGTGATTTTGTTTACCCATGCACTTGATTTTCATCATCCTACTTGACTTGTAGATGTAGATACGGAGCTTGGTGTTGGTGTGTCCAGAGGCCACACAGGTTTGGTGGGAGTGAATTTCGAGAAGATTTGCATCTTCATGATAATCATTCAAAGTTATGGCGAAATTTCCTTAGTCTCCAAGAAATACTTGACATCGTCTTTTGGAGCTTTGAATATGTATCTATGGATACTTGAGAAGCCCTAGGTGATTTGGGACCATGTGAACCATAACATTTATGATCTTTATGTGCAAGTCAAGGATCCATAACGTAATATGGAGTCAATCTTAAACATAGAAGAAAACAACAATTTGAAAGTGACTGAATATAACTTTAAGTTTAAAAATAGAAACTCATGTATAGAGTTCGGCAAGCACACTATCGTGTAAAAAGGGAGAGATACCTAAGGGGTCCGAGAATGACACTATAGATATAGCAAATGGAATTTTAGGCACATATTTTTCTCCTCGGTGGGCGGAAGGAAACCCCATTTTTTTTGCTCTCTCTGGGCATCTCTAGTCGTCAAGCAGTTAAATAGAGTTTTTTTTGTGGCTTGAGTGGCCTGCTTTGTTTCTGTACAGGGGAGAAAGTGTGCATCAGAAGCAAAAAGAATTTCTCCCTGAAGAGCAGGTGATGTACGACTCAGGAATACGAAGAATCCATCTCAGAGAATTTGCAGAGAGGAGGGAAGAATGGAAACCTTGGTTGCGGATATGCTATGTCTTGCCTACTATTGATGGGCAATATATATAACCTCTAATTCCCCACAGTTATAGAAAAGTACGCATTTCCCTATCACCGTAATATTCCAGCTGGGCATTTCCTTATGTACTTGTATATATTGCACTTGTTGTATTCTTGTTTTAGGCCATTTTCTTGTACATTCCTTTTCATGTAATAGAAGAAGAAGAAGAAGATCATTCTTCCTTGCCGCAATTTGTGTGTGTGCTTCTCCTTGAGGGTGAGAGTATGTGTGTTAGCTCTCTTCCTTATCTCCTTCCTCGTGACACTAAGTATATGCTATGAAGATTATCATAATAGATAGTGATATGCTTTTGCGCTTCCACTCCTAAATCTGCATGTAGGATCTCTAGCCATGATGCCTCACATGCTGCCATTGCAGCACCTCTATACTCAGCCTCTACACTCGATAAAACAATAGTGGGTTGCTTCTTACTGCTCCATGTAATAGCTGCCCTCCCAAGTGAGAATAGAAAGCCACTACTAGATCTTCTATCTGGAATGCTACCAACCCAATCTACATCGTTGTATCCATGAATGTGCAAGTCTACACCACCTTCATAAAACAATGCATAATCCAAAGTAGCACTTACATAACGTAGAGTGTGCCTCAGAGCATCTAAATGTGGCTTCTTGGGAACTTGCATAAGTTGAATTTCAAGTTCAACAGTGTAGCTTATATCAAGCCTTATAATTGTGAGATATATCAAACTTCCCACAATTTTCCTATACATAGTGTTGGAGTTAGGTGTCTGTGGAAGCACATGAATAGCACAAGGAAGAAGAAGAAGCTTAGAGCACAACAGACAATGCTGAATGTATTACCACTAGAATGTACAAAGATAAGTAGCATGTTGGGGAAATAGGCGTTTTTGCAAGTCGGGGTAAAAAACCTCCTAAAGAGGGGAAAAAAGTGCCCTAGGGGTCCTAGAGTGTTCACACACATCACTACCTAAATATATCAACAAATCCCCCTAGGAGTGATGCGGTGAACAAGGAGCTGGCACTCATGTATAAGGAAGTGCCAAGCTATGTGGAATCAATCCACAAAAGGAAGTAAGCCCAAAGCTTTTCGGAAAGCTTCAAACTTCTCCCTAGGTAGAGCCTTCGTAAAAAGGTCTGCAATGTTCTCCTGCATGGGCACATATGCCAAGCTGATCTCCCCAACAGAGAATCTCTCTCTAACATAATGATAATGCACCTCAATGTGCTTAGTGCGAGCATGGAACACAGTGTTCCTCGCAACTGCCAACGCACTCTAACTGTTAGTGAGGATGGTGGTGGCAGAAGATTAACCAACACCCAAATCAGCCATAAGGCGTTTGAGCCACACACACTGAACAGTCGTTGTGAAAGCTGCCCTATACTCAGCCTCACAACAGGAAGTGGCCACAATAGGCTACTGCTTGCTCAACCAAGATATACATGAGCTACCAAGCATGAAGCAAAAGCCACTAGTGGACACACAAGTTTCATAGCAACCAACCCAATCGCTATGAGAAAAAGCATGCAAATCTGGTGGTAGTGATCCCCTCTTGGGATAAAACAATCCAAGTTGTCGGGTACCACACAAGTAGTGAAAGATGCGCTTAACCACCTACCAATGCTTGACACCTGGGCAATGCATAAACCTGCTCATCTGTGAGACAAAAGACTGAATTTATGGTCGAGTAATGCATAAGTAAATCAAGCATCCAACAAGCTGCTGATAGAGAACAACATCAAATGCATCTCCAACATCATGAAGACTCAATCGTAAACCTGTCTCCATAGGAGTGGCAATAGGCTGACACTCTTCAAGGCCAAAATGCTACAATAATGTGTCAATATATTTCGTTTGACACAAATCCATTCCACCATCAACTTGCATAAATTGAATGCCCAAATAGTGATGCAAATGCCCCAAATTAGACATCTCAAATAAGGCATGCAAATCAGCCTTAAAATCAGCAATATGTGTGTCATGAGGACCAGTGAGCAGCATGTCATCAACATACACCACAATGATCAGAAGCACATCATTAGCATGCTTAACATATAAGGTGCTTTCAATTGGACTGTTCTCAAAACCATGTGCAATGAGATAAGCGTGTATTTTTCATACCAAGCACTTGGTGCTTGCTTTAAACCATATAATGCCTTCTTTAACCTACACACCTAGTTTTCATGCCCTTTTCTCACAAAGCCACGGGGCTAAAAAATATACACTTCTTCATGAAAGTCACCATTCAGAAATTTTGTTTTAATGTCCAACTGATGTACATTCCAACCATGATGAGCTACAAGTGCACAAATGCTATGAACAATAGTCATTCGACAAGTAGCAGCAAAGGTTTCATCGAAATCAATGCCTCTTTCCTATGCATAACCCTTTGCAACAAGCCTAGCTTTATACATGTCAACTATTCCATCAGGTTTACGCTTGAGCTTATATATCCACTTAGTGCCCATGGCCTTCTTGCCATGAGGCAAGTCACATAAGGACCAGGTACCATTTTTCATGATAGCATCATATTCAGATTGCATTGCAGCCATCCAATGTTCAGAATTTTGTGCATCATCAAACGAAACAGGTTCAGTCTCATCACAAAGACTAGAAGCAGCCATAGCATGGCAATATGATGCAAAAGCGGCACTATGAGAGCCTGATCGAGTACGATATGATAGAGGTGTATCTAATGTGCTGTCATGCAAGGTTTGGACCAGCCATTTTAGCATAGTTTTTGCCTGCTCAATATCAGTTATCTCATCAACAAGTGCATCATCTAAGGCTGCATCAAAAATGGAATGATCTGCATCATCACATGAAACCTGCAAAGGCTGAGAAGTTGCCTCATTAGGACCAACACTAGACTGTCCACCTTTAAAAAGAGGCAACAAAGTATCATACATGTCTTTGGAGCTAACAAATGTCTCCTTAGTACAAGAAAGCAATGGTTGAATAGCATCTTCCACAAAAAGAACATCACGGTGTCGTGAAGATTTGCATCTTCACGATAATCATTCAAAGTTATGGCAAAATTTCCTGACTCTCCAACAAATACTTGACATTATCTTTTGGAGCTTTGAATATGTATCTATGGATACTTGAGAAGCCGTAGGTGATTTGGGACCATGTGAACCATAACATTTATGATCTTTATGTGCAAGCCAAGGATCCATAACGTAATATGGAGTCAATCTTAAACATAGAAGAAAACAACAATGCGAAAGTGACTGAATATAACTTTAAGTTTAAAAATAGAAACTCATGTCTAGAGTTCGGTATGCACACTATCGTGTAAAAAGGGAGAGATACCTAAGGGGTCCGAGAATGACAGCACAGATATAGCAAATGGAATTTTAGGCACATATTTTTCTCCTCGGTGGGTGGAAGGAAACCCCATTTTTTTTCGCTCTCTCTAGGCATCTCTAGTCGTCAAGCATGTAAATAGAGTTTTTTTGGTGGCTTGAGTGGCCTGCTTCGTTTCTATACAGGGGAGAAAGTGTGCATCAGAAGCAGAAAGAATTTCTCCCTAAAGAGCAGGTGATGTACGATTCAGGAATACGAAGAATCCAGCTCCGAGAATTTGTAGAGAGGAGGGAAGAATGGAAACCTTGGTTGCGGATATGCTATGTCTTGCCTACTATTGATGGGCAATATATATAACCTCTGATTCCCCACAGTTCTAGAAAAGTACGCATTTCCCTATCACCGTAATATTCCAGCTGCGCAATACTTTAGAGTGAGGAAGAGTGAGAATAGGGTTGTTGAATCTGAGCAGAAGGAGCTTTTATTAATGCCGACTACTGCTAACAAAAGAGAACGCTGCATTGCTCAGGAATTTTGTCATCGAACAAGAAAGGAGATATATGCTAATCTGGCATCAATGGAAGATGATTCTAAGAAGTCTTTGAAAGAGATCAACTACAGGTGTGAGATCATGGTGTAAATTGCTAAGTTTGTTAAACATTTGCTGTCAGAATTTATGAATCACGAGTTTCAAGTTCATGTTCTAGCAATTTTGATTTCCGCGTTAATGCAACTTCGAATGTTGTTAATTGCATTGTAGTGCCCAACTTGCGGTTGTTCTTTCTATCAAATGTATGTTTGGACTTCTTATATATATTTCCAGTTTCAATAGTGTGTGCTTACTTTAACACTAAAGAGCATCGTGTCATGAAATGATGTGCCAATTTTGGTTTGATGTGATCTCTACATAGCTAAACTTACACCGCGAATGATCCTACTACTTATTTTTTCGTGATATTCTGAAATCAGGATAGCCAAACGTTGTAAGTGTGGCAGTTTCTTTAAAGATGAAGTGAAATCATATTCTGGAATACACACAGGGAAGATTTGTATGTTCTCTAAAAAATCTTTATTCTTTGGAGATGGGAATCTATGTTCACTACGAGTTATATGGAAAGAAAATTAAGAAAATGATTGTTAAAAGAAAATTATGTACCATGAAACTTTTTTTTTTTAAATGAATCTGCATTCAACATGTGTTAGATAATGTTCTGTCAAGCCGTTTATCCATCCCTTTTGAATAACAAATTAAATCTGATACAACTTAACCGCTCTGCATTATTTGGGAGCTAGCTCATAAGCAATAGCTTTCATGACAATGAGTTACGGTTTTGAGGAAACCTTCAGTTTCCCGTAAAAACAAAAATGTCAATCTCTAGTTCTGTCCAGCATGACCTTTGGTACACATGCAATGAAGCTTTGAGTTGCCATTAACTTGTAAAGACCATGTGTTCGTGTTTTTTCAGAAATGAGCTACTAATTAACTTGTGAGAAAAATAATGCAATTAGAAAATGTGTTGAAACATTGAATGAGTAGGATCATAGGTTATTGGGAGGTTTGACTATTTACACTTAGAAGCAAGGATGAAACTAAGCAAATAATAAGTTGTACGAGTGATATGCAGATTAAGAGTACTTTAAATCAATTCTCATAGATGCTTGTTTTTTATATCAAAACTTCCATGTATAACCTTTTTTATTTGTATGTGTTGGATTAATAGCATCTATATTACGTGATAAAGTGCACTTCATAACATGTTTTGTGTGACTCTCGTCATTTTTGCTACATGAGTGTCTTTTTGTGTTCTGACAATATCAAAATGATTGACTTAACGAACCTTTAAGATTAATGGCATAAGGAACTAAAGCAGATTGAGTGGTCTTATGATCTTTTAACAACCAAGCTAATTTTATTGATCATAACCTCTTTTCCACGACTACTATGTTTTAGTCAAGGTCACTTTCTTGGCACTCTATGTGCACCCCTAAACGCACAAGATCCTGACCACAACGGCCAACCAAAATGCATTTAGTCTGTGGATGATAGAGACGATAACTTTACGTATATAATTGTACCCAACAAAACTACATTTTATGACTTTATCATCGAATTTTCTACGATGTTGTTCAAGCACTAATGCATATGCCAGACAACCAGAAACACTCAGATGAGCAGTTGATGGCTTGCAACCATGCCAAGCCTCATATGGAGTGATAGACTACAGCGCCTTAGTGGGACAGGTGTCCAATACATATGCTACGCACATAACAGCCTCAAGCTAGAAACTATGTGGTAAAGCCTGACTCTTGACCATACACCTCACCATCTCCATGAGTGACCTGTTCTTTCGTTCAACAACTCCATTCTATTGAGGTGTATATGGCATTGTACACTGATGTTTTATCCCACATTTAGCCATAAATTCACTAAAGTCAGTAGACATATATCCTCCCCCTCGATCAGAACGGAGGGTGCCCATTTTACATGCTGACAAATTTTCAGCCAAAACTAGAAAATGTTTGAAGCACATAAACACTTCGAACTTTGCCTTCAATGGATATACCCATGCATGCCTAGAAAAATCATCAATGAAAGTCACGAAGTAAAGATAGTTCCCATAAGGTGTCTGCATAGTGTTGGGAAAGATGGATGGACACTTCAAGTGATGAGTAGGTATTGCCAAATCCTGCTTAGTACCAACCCTTTGTAGCTTCAAAGATGTTATGTGAGCCCTCTTGGCATTCCAATGACACCATATAAGTGCCTATGCACTTTGGAAATGATGTATGAAAAGATTAAATAAAAATTCTAAATAGAGGATCAATGAAAACCTTCTATTTTTTATCATACACCTACTGCTTGTAATGCTCAGTGCTACCACTACAATAGGAATTAGAAAAATTCCTTTTAGATGTATCTAATTAGCTTTGTAAGCTAATTATTCCAAGTGGAATCACTTGAAATAATGCACTATACACAGAGCAATCAATTTAACAAATAGATCATTACCCCTGATTTTTTAGGACCTCTACAGAGTTTGACTAGTGAGTGCTTCAATGCGGTTTTCTCCAAATTGGCTGAATGGATTTGCTTCACAATTTGTCAACATGTAGATGACTTAGAATAGATTCCAAGAAGCTATAGATCATTGAGTTGATTGAAGGATTGACCGAGATATGAGTAGCACAAGTTGACAGTTAGGAATGACTATAATAGAGAGATCATAGATGAACAATGTAGATGTATTGTATTAATGAACAATGTTGTAAAAGGTCATAGGCTTGATAATCATAGCCTTATGATGGAGACTAGTGTAGGCTACAATGTAGGCCTCACACTCTTACTCAATAGCAATGGAATACTCGGGATAAGTGACTTCTAAAGGTGACTTTTTCAAGCCACCTTTTATAAGTGTTACATTCAAATTGAATTTGAATTCAACTTTTGGCTCTCTCTAAAAAGTGATCCTTTAATCAAGGGAATATTCCCTCAATGAAGTAGATGCTTTTCTAACTAACAAATGCACGTGTTTTTTGGTAGGTGATTGCAAATATTCTCTCAAGTCAAATGAATGACTTTTACAAATGTAAAAGGGTAAATTTCTAATAGCAATGGTTTCCATGGAGCTTCATATGTGTATGAACTTCAAGCCAAATGTGTAGACTTGTGATTTGCACCAACAGATCCCCCTCAAGCCAAACATTTTGGCTTGGTCTTCCTCTTCAATCTTCATGTATATACTGCAATATACAACAATTTGATCCATATGACCTCTTGGGTAGAATTGGCCAATCTTCTATACTCTACCTCTGTAGAAGATAAAGCAATAGTAGGTTGCTTCTTTGAATACCATGATATTGGCTTATCACCTACAAATGATAAGTATCCTGAGGTACTCCTCCTATCATCTTTGCATCTTGCCCAATCTGCATCTAAATATATCTTGATGTCCAAGTCTGATGTATATGGGAAATACAAACCATGATGTTGAGTACCCTTTAGGTACTTCAAGATCCTTTTTGTAGCCTCAAGTGAGGTGCCCTAGGCCTGTGCATAAACTGACTTAGCACGCTTACTCTATAAGCCATGTCAATCTTTGTTAAAGTAGCATACTTCAAGCTTCCCACTATGCTTTGCTAACCTGCAATGTTCTCAAGTACATCACCTTCATGAGCACTTAATGTTAGGTTTACCTCCATTGGAGTACTTGAAACTTTGGCATCCTGCAAATGAAACTTCTTCAACATATCCTATATACTTTCTCTGAGTAATGTAAATTCTAGAGTTAGTATAAACTAAGTCAAGTCCAAGAAAATCTTTTAGTGATCCAAGGTCACTAATTTTGAACTCCTTCATCATCTGCTTCTTGATCTATTTGATGCCATTAGCATCATTACCTATGAGAATGATATCATCAACATATACACATAGGTATATTACCTTTGAATTACTTCTCTTGATGAACAGAGAAGTATCCGCTTTACTCAAGACAAAACCTTGATCCTGAAGGTATGTAGTCAACCTATGGTTCCATGCCCTAGGTGCGTGCTTCAATCCATAAAGAGCTTTGTTCAATTTACATACATATGTTACCTAGTTTGGGTCCTCATAGCCAGGAGGTTGTGACATGTACACCTCCGATGAAATCTAACCATTTACAAATGCATTTTTTACATCCAACTGATACATGTTCCAATTCTTTAATGCAGCCACACTTACCAATACCCTGATGGCTGGCATTTTGGCTACAGGTGAGAAGGTTTCTTCATAATCTATTCCTTGGGTTTGTGCAAAACCCTTAGCCACAAGTCTAGCTTTGTACCTACTTATTGAACGATCAGAATTCCTTTTGATCTTATAGATCCACCTAGATCCAATTACCTTCATAGACTCCTTCTTTGGTACTAGTTCCCAAGTATCACTCTCCTTTAGTGCTTCAATCTCCTCATCCATAGCTTCCTTCCATTCTGCTTTGGTCTTTGCCTCCTCATATGATGTTGGTTCTTCAATTAATAAATCGTTTGCAAGATAAACAGAGTGTTCAGTAACTAGGGAAGTGTCATACCCATATCTGATTGGCTTCTTGCTCTCCCTTTGTGATCTTCTGATTGCTTGGTTGGATATCCTCCAATTTCTTCATCTTGACTTTGCCTTTGGACTTCCATGCCTTGAACTCTTCAAGATTGATGATGTCCTCATCATCTGAAATGATGTCTCCATTCTGAGTAGGTTCCTCTTTAGTGAGGCTTGGAAACTCCTCTTCCAAGTCATAAGTTAGTTTTACTGTCCTGCATTCATTATCAAACCAAGAGTCATTTTCATCAAAGACAACATCTCTATTGACCATGAATCCCTTGTTTGAAGGATTGTAGAACATATATCCTTTCTGATTTAGATCATACCCTATGAAGATGCACTTCTCTACCTTAGGGTCTAGCTTACCTCTTATCTGAGAAGGGATATGCACATATGCTACATATCCAAAGATCCTGCAATGATCAAGTGAGGGTCTTCTACCATGCCATGCTCCATATGGGGTCATCCCATCAAGAGATTTGGATGGCAACCTGTTTACAAGGTAAGTGGCAGTAGATACACTCTCTGTCCACAAGTAGTTAGGTAACTTGTTCTCATTTAACATTGACCTAGATGTTTCAACAATCAATCTATTTCTCCTTTCTGCTAACCCATTCTGCTCAGGGGTATACCTTGTGGTAATTTCTATTTTGATTCCTCTATCCTTCAAGAATATATCAAACTCATTTGAGAAGTACTCACCTCCTCCATCTCACCTTAATCTTTTTAGGTTTCTCCCTGTTTGGTTTTCAACAAGTGCAGTATATTTTTTAAAGCAACTGAATACTTCATCTTTGTGTTTCAGAAAGTACAATACAGTCCACCTACTGTAATCATCAATGAAAGATACACAGTACCTTGATTCAGATATTGAGGGATCCTTGCTTGATCCCCATACATCTAGTAGTCCTCATGCATGTAGCCTTTCCTTGAGAAGGGTAACCTGTGAGACTTTCCAAACTGACAAGCACCACACTTATAAATCATGTGTTGCTTGGATACATTAGGTATCCCAAGCACACATTGATCTATACATATTTGTTTCAAGGTTCTTTCACCTACATGCCCTAATATTTTATGCCAAATTTCAAGCTCTAATAATGTTTGATTTTTATAACTATAAAGTGCAATGTTCCTTGTATCCTCAAGTTCAAAAGTGAATAGTCTAACTATCTTTTCTCCTTTGCCAATTCTCTTGAACCCATGATGGGGATCCTCCACAAATTCTCCATATTGGTTGAATCTAACCTACGATCACTTTTCCACAATCTGTCCATCACTCATGAGATTTTTGGTAATTGTGGGTACATACAGAACCCTACTCAACAAATTCTTGTTTCCATTAGAGGTCTTAACATTCCCTACTTTAATCACTGATTCCTTGGTGTCATCACATGTTTGTACCTGATGCTTACCCTTTGGTTCCTCAAGGTCAGAGAGAAGAGCTACATTGCCTGCCACATGGTTTGAGCATCCTGAGTCAATGTAGAAGAGATGGTCATCATTTATACCTGGTTTTGAATTCATATTCATAACCAGAAGAGAGTCTTCTTGCTCCTCTGTGTAGTTGTTGTAATCTTTTCTTGATTTGTAGCCTCCTTGGTAGTTTCTATTGTAATTCTTGTTGTAGTTGTTGTTGTATCCTTGGTGATGGTTGAATCTTCCTCTTGATTGTGTATATTCACCTCTTTGATATCCTCTACCTCTCTGATTCTTGAAGTTCCTGAAACACTCATCTGCAGTATGATTGATAAACCACAAATTTTGCATGGTGAGGAGTTATAAGATCTCCCCCTACCGTGCTTACCTCCTCTGCCCCTTCCTCTTGAGGTTCTACCTCTCCCTGCATAGTTGGCTTGGGAGGTAGTTCCTTCGTCTTCTACCTTCTTGTTCTTCCCTCTCTCTTTAGAATTATTTTTATCAGTGTAAAGGGTAGAAGAGGTATTACCTCTTGATGAATCTCCATTCTTTTTGAGCTTGGCTTCATGGGTAAATAGTTGCCCCATGAGTGTGGTAAGGTCTCGAATCTGCATGTTCATGTACAAGTCCATGGCAGTTGTGAAGCTCTCCCATTTGTCATCAACTTTAATACCATTGATTACTTGCCTTACAATCTGCTCCTCTTCAATTTCTTCACCTATGCTTGCTAATTGATATGCTACATCTTTGAATTTCGTCACATACCTGAGATGCCTTGCTTAGGTTGCTTTCTTTGAGTGGTGAACTCAATCCACAATTGATTCTTCCTGGCCCTTGTGTTTGAAGAGAAATAGGATGACAATGTTTCCTAAGTCTCTTCGAATGTATTATAGCTCCTAATATGTGGAAGAAGAAAATCAGAGATTGAGTTAAGTAAGTAAGACCTTGCAAATGCATCCTTGGCACACCATGTGTTGAGTTTTTCATGGTCCTCTCTTGTAGATTGTTCCTTGCTTCTGAATATGGGCATCTCCTCATCTCCTGAGATGTATCTATAGAGGCTCCTTCCTTGTAAGTATGTCTTCATCCTTAGAGACCATGCCTGATAGTTGTTCTTGTCCAATTTATCAATGAAATAAGGAAAACCATCTCCCATTTTACCTTAGCTTTGCTCTGATACCACTGTTGGGAAAGATGGATGGACACTTCAAGTGATGAGTAGGTACTGCCAAATCCTGCTTAATACTAGCCCCTCGTAGCTTAAGAGATGTTATGTGGGCCCTCTTGGCTTTCCAATGACACCATATAAGTGCCTATGTACTTTGGAAATGATTTAGGAAAAGATTGAATGAAAACAGAGTACTTCTAAATAGAAGGATCAATGAAAACCTTCTATTTTTTATCATACACCTGCTGCTTGTAATGCTCAGTGATACCAGTACAGTAGGAATTCGAAAAATTCCTTTTAGAGAAATCTAATTAGCTTAGTACGCTAATGATTCCAAGTGGAACCACTTGAAATGATGCACTATACATAGAGCAATCAATTTAACAAATAAATCATTACCCCCGATTTTTTAGGACCTCTGCAGAGTTTGACCAGTGAGTGCTTCGATGCAGTTTTCTCCAAATTGGCTGAATGGATTTGCTTCAAAATTTGTCAGCACGTAGATAACGTGAAATTGATTCCAAAAAGCTATAGATCGTTGAATTTTGTGAAGAATGGACCGAGATATGAGTAGCACAAGTTGACAGTTAGGAATGACTATAACAAAGAGATCATAGATGAACAATGTAGATGTATTGTATTAATGAACAATGTTGTACAAGATCATAGGCTTGATAATCATAGCCTTATGATGGAGAGTAGTGTAGGCTACAATGTAGGCCACACACTTACTCAATGGAAATGGAATACTCCGGATAAGTGACTTCTACACGCGACTTTTTCAAGCCACCTTTTATAAGTGTTACATTCAAATTTGAATTTGAATTCAACTTTTGGCTCTCTCTAAAAAGTGATCCTTCAATCTAGGAAATATTCCCTCAATGAAGTAGATGCTTTTCTAACTAACAAATCCACGAGTTTTTTGGTAGGTGATTACAAATATTCTCTCAAGTCAAATGAATGACTTTTACAAATGTAAAAGGGTTAATTTCTACTAGCAATGGTTTCCGTGGAGCTTCATATGTGTATGAAATTCAAGCCAAATGTGTAGGCTTGTGATTTGCACCAACACATAGGACCATAAACATCACTATGTATAAGCTGCATTTTTTTAGTAGCCCGAACTAAACCATCTATTGGAAAGGAATAATGCTGCATTTTTCCCAAAATACAGTCTTGACATACATGTTTACCGGGTGCCTCAAGTTTGGGCAAAGAGGAGACCATTTCAGATTTCTACAGGCGTAGCAAACTAGTGAAATTCAGATGACCAAAGCATGAATGCCAAAGCTTTGCACCTGACATAGCCTAAGAATCATGAACTACACATGCCAAATCATTTATAGATCTTTCATAATCTATGAGCTTATACTACCCATGACATAAAATGTCGGAAGCAATAATGACATTTCCATTTGACAGATCATGAACTATACATATGTCAGCAACAAATTTCACAACCAAGCCAATCTTGGCTAATGCAGAAACTAATAACAAATTTTTCTTGATCCTTGGCACAAACAAAGCATGTGAAAAAGTGAAAGAACTACCATCATCAATAGTCAAAATGATCTTACCAACTCCCATAACAAGATAGGAGGAGTTGGTCGTGCATGTAATAGTATTCCTTGTAGGGGTAGGCTCGAGTGAAGAGAAGAAACTGCATTGCGAGGTAATATGTTTGGTCGCCCCACTATCAAAGTACCAAACATCTGAGTCTACTATAGACATGCACTTCTCATGAGAAGATGGGTCAAAATTGCAAACAGTAGTAGTAAACGCCCATTCTTCTTCCTGCACAAGATTAGGAGACTCTGTTTTTGACATCCATATACCTGTTTTTGTTTGTATAAACTCAATGCCCAAGAAATAGCATAGCACACCAAAATCTTTCATGCCAAATTCCTGCATAAGGAGTTGCTTTATCTCTTTAATGCTTGCTTCATTGTTGCCTCCTACATTCAAGTCATTAACATAAATAGCCACAATTATGATGTCATCATCACCCTTCCTTGCATATAGTGAATGATTTGCATCACACATAGAAAACCCAATGGTGGTTAAATAGTCTACAATCCTTGCATGCCAAGCACGAGGGGCATGTTTAAGCCAATACAAAGCCTTTTGCAACCTGCAAACATATTGTGGGTTCTTTGAATCTTCATATCCCTATGGCTGGTCCATGTATACTTCTTCCTGTAAGTCACTATGTAGGAAAGCATTGTTTATATCCATCTGATGCAAAGTCCATCCTTTTGTTGTAGCTAATGCAATAAGTGTTCTGACAGTAGACATTTTGGCTACAAGGCTGAACGTTTCCTCATAATCAATGCCATATTTATGTGCATATCCTTTTGCTACCAATCCTGCTTTGTACCTGCTTATGCTACCATCATCATTGTGCTTTACCTTGTAAACCCACTTGCAGCCTATGGATTTCTTTCCTTGTGGCAATGGAACCAGCTTCCATGTGTTGTTTCCATAAAGTGCAGCCATCTCCTCATCCATAGATTTTTCCCAATCCGCATTTTCAATTGCATCTTCAAAACAAGAAGGTTCAACATCTTGTATTACCTTGGTGATGTAGGCACAATGACGAGTCATATGTCAATCATTGCACAAAACTACGCATCCTCCCAAATCTTCTTGGTCTTGGGTCACTTCTCGTATCATCTTCATGTGCCTTTCTAACTCCTAGAGCCTTCATCAAGGGCAATCCAAGTTCCTCATCAAGGCTCTTCTCTGAACCACTTAAATCTCCATAATTGTCTTCAAAACCCATAGATGTTTTACTACCAGCAAAAAGCTTTTCTTTACCTTTCTCTGATGCACTTGATGAATTTGTTGGACTGAAATTTCTAGGAAATCTTCCACTCCGTGGATTTGAGTTGGAACTATTTCTTGGTGATGCATCTGCTCCACTCAAAGCTTGAGATTCTAAACTTGATTTTTCAGCATTTTCTTTGTCATTTTGTTCAAGATCAAGTTCATCTTTGGCATCTGCATAGAAGCTTGACATTTCACCAAACACCACATCCCTGCTTAGCTTCACTTGTCATGTGAGTGGATTATAAAATTTATACCCCTTTTGCTCAAGGAAGTATCCGATGAAGATACAGTTTTTTGCTTTCGGATCAAGCTTTATCTTCAACTCATTTGGAATATGTACATATGCAATACAACCAAATAATTCTATATGTGATAAGTTTGGCTTTTTACCTATAAACTTCTCTTCAAGTGTATCTTGATGTATAGTAGCAGTTGGAGTTTTGTTCATGATGTTTACAATAGTATGTAGAGCTTTTGCCCAATAACAATGAGGCATATTCTTCTCAACCATCAAAGCTCTTGCTATTTTTGAAATATGTCTATTTTTGCATTCAGCAATGTCATTTTGTTGTGGTGTGTACCTGCATGAAAACTAACGTCGAATTCCATGACTTTTAAGGAAGTTACTGAGCTCATTTGACATGTATTCAACTCCTCCAGCCGACCTTAAAATTTGAATATACTTTCTTGTCTGCTTTTCCACCATAGCCTTAAATTCTAGAAGTGAGTGAACACCTCACTCTTCTCTTTCATGAAATATAACCATATTTTTTGTGTATGTTCATCAATCAAAGTAACATAAAACATGCAACCACCCATAAATGTGGTCTTTGTAGGACCCCAAACATCTAAATGAACTATTTCTAGTACATTCTCACTAACATGCTTATCACGTGAAAATCATACTCTTCACTATTTACCAAATTGACACTGCACATACCTTTTGCATTTATGCAACTTTGAAATTTTGTGGTCCATTGACAATCTCCTTGGACTGCATCAATTTCAGCCTCTACAGATTTGCATGTCCAAATCATTTGTGCCTGATCTCTATATTAGCAATAACTCCTACACCTTTTGCAAACATGGCTACATCCATCTCAAGAATTTTCACATTTAAGGTGAACACCCCACCCACTTTGTTTCCTTTGGCAATCAATCTTCCATCCTGTTTGTACTCTTCTACATATAGCCCATCAACATTGAACTTGACTTCTAATCCCTAGTCAACCATTTGTCCAACAAAAACCAGATTCTTTGTTATATTTGGAACATGCAACACATCAGCAAGATGTTTTACCTTCCCATCCTCCATAGAAGTGCTATGTTTCCTGTATGCTCAATGGGGTGTGATGTCTCACCTCTTTCAACGTATCCAGGAACTAGGAATTTTTGCAAACTACTAAACCATTCCGCATGATTGGTCATGTGATTTGAAGCACTTGAATCAACATACCAAACATTACAATTCGATTTTGAAACATCAATAGAAATCATATTCATCATATGATGTTGAACCACGAACAACTTCATAAAATCATCTGCACTCATGGATGGAGAGTTGTTTTGTTGCCTTCTATTATTTTGATTCTTGACTTTGGTCTTCATTATTGTTTCCTCTTCCACTTCCAAAACCTCTACCTCCTCCTCTGCTAGAGTAGAATACCTGCTCAGAACTTGATTTTCTTTGGGAGTTTGAGTCCTCACCAAAATTCTTTTCTTCAATTATCAACATGGATACCAGATCAACAAAATTTGAAATATTTTCCCTAGTTTGTATAGAATTTCTAAACTGCTTATATGCAGCTCCTAAACCACAAAGGCACACTTCCACCTTATCATCATCATCTACATTCACGCAATTAGATGCAAGTGACTCACATATGCTTTTGATTTTCAGGGTGTAGTCACTTATAGGCATGCCCTATTTCTCTAGTGTATACAACTCATTCTTGAGTTGCAATTTTTGTGCCTTTGTATTGGTCTCATACAATGTGACCAAACTATTCGAAGCATCTTTTGGAGTCTTGGCATCCTATATGTGCCCAATCATGCTATCCTATATGCTAACAGATAGCCAATACATTACCTTTCATGCTCCTTGATTCCATTCTTCATATGCTCTTAATTGTTCTGTAGTGTGATTCGTTGCTAGTGACTGTGGAGCATTTTTCTTCTCTCCTTCGATGTACTTCCAGTATCCTTTTCCCATTAGGAATTTTTTCATCCTAAATCGCCAAGCATGGAAGTTATTCTTGTCCAGCTTATTGCTCATAAGCTGACTCATTCCATTTGCATTTGCCATTTCTACAGCAACTCACAACACTCTAAAACACTACAAGCAGCACTTTTGCTTGAGCATTGTTGCATTATGACGTGACAATTTGACCTCAGAAAAACGGAGTTTTTGTGTATCAACTGTACGAAGAATTGCTTGAAATTTTGGATCTAGAATATATGAGTGTTGTCAAACATGGTGCAAGTTACACTTTTGCAAATGGGGCAAGTTACAATTTTGCAAATTGACCTGGTTTTTGTGTGGGCTCCACCTTGTGGGCTCAAAATAGGGATCGAGATGGCTCCGAAATAGAAATATGACAAAATCAATGAGCCTAAAGAGGTAACTATAGAAAATATTTTGAGGCCTTCTACCTTCTTGCCAATTTTCATAGCAATCAGAGGTCGTTTGTGAATTGCGCTTTCTCCACACCTTCTCGCGTACTCTTCACCATTGGCCTTCTCCACGAGCTCTCTATAGCCACACTGGCTCTGATACGATGTCACGAGGACACTCACACTCAAAGAGGAGCACACACATAGATTGAGGCAAGGAAGAATGATCTTCTTCTTTTTCTTCTATTACATAAAAGGAATGTACAAGAATGACCTAAAAACAACAATCCAACAAGCGTAATATTTAAAGAATAGTACATAAGGGAAATGTCTACAAATGAGTGAGCTGGCAAGAAAACAAATATGACATCACTCTCGGTAGATAAATCTAGTAAAGCTCAATGAAGTATCCCTCACATATATTGGCATGACCACTATACATGTCAGAGAAATGAAAAAGTGATATGTTTCATCCTAGATCATCACATGTTGAGCTTGATATCTCAACATTCATATGATGCATTTGAGAGAATTGTGAATAAAGGCAATTGTGCTCAAATGATTGCAACATGGATTTTCAAATTTTCCAAGAGCTATGTATACCAATCTAGTCATCAAGGAATGGATAAGCAAATGAAGTGGCTTGTCCACATATCTGATTCATTTAAGAATGCTTCCATGATTGATGTGATTCAGAGGTGGCTCCTTTACAAGCATATTTTTTTTTGTGAGCATATATCAAAGGAGATGCACTTGAAGGGAGAGCCCTAGTCAATAAGGTTTAATAATACCTAAGAAGGATTTTGTGAATAAAAATGTATATAACTGATGTTTTTTGCTTTGATATTAAGACAGATATAGGGAACCAAATAAAAAGCCAAAAATGAGGATTTGGAGTGGATATGCTTATGATGATAAATAAAAGATATGTCAAACAAAGTAGTGATCAATAATTAGGTGAAACATTTCCACTGTGACTTCTTTCCTTCTATAAAAGTATGAAAATATATATTTCATCTTGCATGTGATAGATCTGCTAGAATTTGTACAAATGTAAGCGAATTAAGTAGATTCAAGTTGACCTATGACTATTGTGATTGCATGCAATACATAAAAGATCGGGATTATATGATTAGGATTGGTTAACAAACTAGAACTTTCGAGAGGGAGACATGGGAAAGTGAAGGAAAGACTTAAACTGAGTGCCTCTATATGCTAGTATATGCAAATGCTTGATGAGTGAGATTCTTTGATTTCTACTTTTGATCCCTTGCCTGATCCTATCTCCAGATAGACTAGGATTTAGATAAGCCTTCTTACATCAGCTAGCTATATATATATGTGTATTTGTTTTCAATGCACTATGATGGGCTAGTAGGTGGATGGAGCTACCATGTTCGGGTGATTAGGGACACAAACTAATGCTAGTTTTGTTATATGGCCTCACTTATATGTTTTCATGTACCTATATGGGTCGATAGGTAGGTGGAGTCACTCTAGTCAGGTGGTCAAAGCCATGAGCTTACATCGATTTTGTATGGGGCTGGCACTATACATTGTGTGCTATGTTGGGTCGGTAGACAAGTGGGGTAAACCTGGTCAAGTAGATAGGTCCATGAATTGCACTTGATATCAACATAGGCTGACTTGTGTAAATAAAAGAATAGATAAACAAAAATAAAAACAAAAGGGTTGAGCTGGGATGGTGCAAACACAAAGAAAAATAAAATAAAACTAAAAGAAAAATAAGAAAAAGATCTGATGGGGTTTTGGAGGGTGAGAGACCAACATGGAAAACAAATTGTAGTTCCAAAAACCAAGTTAGTAGGGATTAGTATATGCATGCGCTTGGGATCAGCTACTAGATTTGAACAGGTTGAGTGAATGAAAGGGCTAAGAAGTTTACAATTCATTCATATGACTGCTAGTCTAATTGTATTGGCTCTAACATAGTAGGTTGAATGTGATACTTGTATCTACTTTATTCTCTAAGTTTGTGCCAAGTTCAATATATTTTTATGAAGTATGCATGTGTTTGGCTTTAAATTTTTTTCTTCAAGTTGATTTATACCCACATGTGAATGCTTGATACTCATTTGTGTTTGATTGATATGTATGCAAGTTGGTGCATCTAAAGAATGCATAGGTTCGGATGGGATGGATGTGGTCGAGATATTAAAAACAAGCCCCAATCCGATCAAATGTAATCAAAGGACCCATTGAGGAGGTCTGAGGAGATGGACATCATCGTGATTTGAAGTGAATCTTTGGCCCAAAGTCATAAATAGGTGATCTCTACCCTTGATTGTGTTTCTTACTGCACATCGCAAGATGACTAATTGTTGCCCATGTGAATATGAGTATATGCTTTAATGTGTGCATGTAAATGCAAAAGTATCTATATGCATTGACAATTTCTTACTTATGTGTGTGTATATATGTATCCCATGAATGATGTACACCCGATTCAGTGTGTTAATTTGTGCATATCACCTTAGGTTCTATGTGTGTAAGTGTGGACTTTTGCAATGCTCTGATTGATATGTATGTCAACCGCAATGTGCTTAGAAAATCAAGGCAAGTGCTCAATGAGCTTCCCTTCTGGAATGTCAAATGTTGGAATGCTTTAATCATGGTGTATATCCAAAATGTTTGTAGAAGCATTGATTGTTTTTTATGAGATGAAAAATGAGGTCCTTTCTCTTGATGAGATTCACAAAAAATTGCATGCATGATTGATGATTTTGGGCATTTAGGATGCCTTTCTCAAGCTATGGAGATGATTGAAGACCTAAAGTATATTCCATGCTGGGATTCATCTGATAGTGAAGTTCAGCCTATGCTACTAGGTGCATGTCAAAGATGGGGTGATTTGAATGTTGGCAGATGGGCATTTGAATGCACACATCATGTGAAGTCTGTGGGTGCAACAAATTGAAGTGTATTGAAAAATGCTTTTTGATCTCCAACATCTTATATGAAAAAGAAGAAAGATAGAAGGTGAATGAAGGGCATGTGGAAAGGCAACTCAATTACCTCAATTCATATTAGATCATGAAATTGCCAATGGATGCGGAGCTAGTTGCAATATTATTTGCACATAGCATCGTCATATTTATGCTATATCCATTGAAACACATGTTGCACCTAAAACAAGGGGAACATTCAATCGTGGGATTTTTGGAGGGCTCGGTGGCACTTGTGTCTCGTTAAGGAGCCTACAAATTAAGGGCAAAAAAAAAGGGAAAAAAGTCACCGTTGAAGTACAAAAGTCCTCTTTGCAGTAACCAAAACAGAGGAGAAAAGACTTGGCTGATCAAGTGCATGCTCTTTCTAGTTTTGTTTCCTTGTAGGTAAGGTCTTCCCAAAAGAAATGTAGATAGAAATCTTCTGAACATGAAGAAAGTACACATCAATCTCCCATCCTTACAAGTAGAAGAAGTTAGAATCTGCAAAGGAGGAATCGAAGGGGATACACAGCATGAAGGCAGAATTTTGAGAAAGTTGAGAAAAAAACTCAGTTTTTTTGTGCAAGGAAAAGAAGAATGGAGTGGTCATTGATACATTTGGAGGTTCCTATTATGGAAGAAAAAGCCATTGTTGGATCTATCTACATTTCTTCTTAAATTCTCTACGACGGAGGCTATTGCTCTAGCACAATGGAAAGTACCACATTAAGAAGCTCCACCTCCTTAATGTCAATCCGCGGAAGAGATAGGAGTGATATGAAGATCGTGAACGTGAGATGAAGTGAGAGTGATGGTGAGAAGCATAAAGATGCACACACACATACACACACACAACAAAGAGACAAGCAAGACACAATGGAAGGTAGGAAATCAACTCTATTGCTCAAGATCTCAATTAAAAGCTCAAAATAGCTCTAAGCTCACACCAACTAACCTCAAAAAAGAGCTCTCTAGCTCTTTTTATAGATTCTAGACTAGTTTTGATCGGTTTCACATCTAGTGACCGGCATAGTTAAAAAATAGGTTCTAGGTGCTATTTGAAAGGGTAAACGGTGTCTAAAAATAACCAAAATTAGTACAATTATTCTACCTAAGCTCCTCAAGCTCAAGGACTCCTTGGCTTGCACAAAATGGAGCTATAAATTACAAAAATGAGTTTTTTCTGTGTTACATATGGTACATGAGTGATGAAAATCACTGTTGAATGTTTGAAAGAGTAATATAAAACATATTTGCTTGAAAAATTGATTCGATTGGCTCCCTGCTCTGTCTTTACATGCTTCCGTGTCTTCTATGCCTCTGGCTACTGCCAACACCCCCCTCCCTCTCGCTTCTGTCGTTCTCGACAGAACCTTGTTTGTGCGGTCGTTGGATGTAGTTCTGTAGGAGGTCTTGAGCAAGGGTGTGCTCTGATATGCGAATGCCTCGGGCCAGATCTACCTCGAGTTTCTCCCAATCGATTGGTTGTGGTTCATGTGATGGCGGGAGTCGATAGTGCGTGGAATATACCATCTGTTCATAGGCGAATAGTTGAAGCAAATGCGTGGGCCTGATGATGAACACCTCTAAATGGTATTCTGAGAAACCGGTTGTGAACATTTCTTCGAAAGTCTACTTATAGCACGCCGGTAAGTATTTAATTCTGCAATGCCAGGCATAACACACCAGTAGCGATGGCGTTGTACTCATATCATATGCAAGATCGAGATTGCCATGCTCGAAGCCCGGGGTGTTTACATGAGGTGCCTTAACACGATGGAAGACTTTAAGAACCATCTGCATCATGTCAAATATCTTGACAGTCATGTGCGCTGCTATATCATCCATATGTTTCAAGCCAGGGAGCCAGTGATGAATCGTGGCCATCATGTATTCAACTATTGGTGGTCCTGTGGGTGGCCTGAAGTATGGGTAGTTTAACCAATCTTGGCATTGCCTGTTGTTCTCTACTTTAATAGCGAATGCCTTCCAGGAGCGGCAACGTGGCACTGGTCCCCAACATGGGTTGTATTTTAAGTGTAGTGGCGCCTTAACCCAAGTGTTGCTCTAGCACAATGGTGAGAACCACGTTAAGAAGCTTCACCTCCTTAATGTCAATCCGAGGGAGAGGTAGGAGTGATATGAAGATCGTGAACGTGAGATGATGTGAGAGTGAAGGTGAGAAGCACAAAAATGCACACACTCATACACACACACAATGAAGAGACAAGCCAGACACAATGGAAGGTGGGAAATTAGCTCTATTACTCAAGAATGCTCTTACAAGCTCAAACTAGCTCTAAGCTCACACTAACCAAAATGAACCAACCTCAAAAATGAGCTCTCTAGCTCTTTTTATAGTTTCTAGACTAGTTTTGACCGGTTTCACATCTAGTGACCGGCCTAGTTAAAAAATAGGTCCTAGATGCTATTTGGAAGGGTAAACGATGTCTAAAAATAACGAAAATTGGTACGCGCATTCTACCTAAGCTCCTCAAGCTCGAGGACTCCTCGGCTTGCACAAAATGGAGCTATGGATTACAAAATGGGGTTTTCTTATGATACATATGTTACAATTAGTGATAATAATCACTGTTGAATGTTTGGAGAATTAATAAGAAATATATTTGTTTAAAAAATTGATCCGCCTGGCTCCCTGCTTCGTCTTCACATGCTTCCGTGGCGTCTGTGCCTCTGACTGCTTCCAACACCCCCCTCCCTCTCGCTTCTGTCGTCCCTGACAGAACCTTGTTGTGAGGTCTGCCGGATGTAATTCTGTAGGAGGTCTTGAGCGAGGGTGTGCTCTGATACACGAATACCTCGGGCTAGATCAGCCTCGAGTTTCTCCCAGTCGATAGGTTGCGGCTCATCTGGTGGTGGGAGCTGATAATGTGTGGAGTACACCATTCGTTCACAGGCGAATAATTGCAATAAGTGTGTGGGCCTGCTTATGAATACTTCGGAATGGTACTCCCAAAAACCGGTGGTGAACATTTCTTCGAATGTTTGCTTGTAACATGCCGGTAGATATTTGATCCTGCAGTGCCAGGCGTAACACACCCGTAGCGATGGCGTTGTGCTCATATCATAGACTAAATCAAAGTTGCCATGCTCAAAGCCCGGGGTGTTAACATGGGGAGCCTTGATGCGCCGGAAGACTTTAAAGACCATCTGCATCATGTCAAAGATTTTGACAGTCATGTGCACGGCAATATCATCCATGTGTTTTAATCGAGGGAGCCAGTGGCGGATCGTCGCCATCATGTAGCCTACTGTGGGTAACGCGACTGGTGGCTTGAGGTAGGGATAGTTCAACCAGTCTTGGCACTGCTTATT
Organism: Ceratopteris richardii; assembly: GCA_020310875.1. Taxonomy (NCBI): domain Eukaryota; kingdom Viridiplantae; phylum Streptophyta; class Polypodiopsida; order Polypodiales; family Pteridaceae; genus Ceratopteris; species Ceratopteris richardii. The sequence continues at coordinate 57,823,232 of CM035434.1, forward strand.
GTTCTGTAGCTTTATAGCGAAGGCAGTCCAAGAGCGGCGTCGTGGTACTGGTCCCCAGCACGGATTAAATTTTAAGTGAAGCGGCGCTTTTACCCACGTGCTCATCATCTCTGGATAATTTTGCAGTAAATCTGTGCGCCAGTCTGGTTGAAGGATTTCACCTCTCTGCGCCCTTGGTGGCAAGTCCTCTGGCTCGAATTGAGTGGCATGCGTTGGTTTCATGCCGGTTTCTTTCTCTATGGTTAACTGATATTCTGCCATTAACATGAAGTATGGTTTATACTGAAGCTCATGCCCGGATATGTATCGTCGCGGGGCCATTTGAGCAAAGAATGGTGATTGTAAAATTTTCTCTTCAATTATGGCCATGGCATGTAGCTGTGCCTCTACTCTGGCCGAGTGTGTCGTTCCGAGTTCTTCTACTGTCTTCATCCACGCGGGGGTAGGTAATTCGTAGGTCATCTGGCCTTCGGCCATGACACGTCCGCCTGGGATGGGTATCGGTTCATAAGCCTCTTCGAAGGTCTCCTCCACCGGGATAGTGACGGTTTCTTCCTCAGCTGGTAGCTCAGGTGGGGAGTCTGGCCTTGGTGGTGCTTCATAGATGGCAATCCTAGATTCAAGATTTGTTACCTGGGTCCGGAGTGCGTTGAGTTCCTCTAAAACTTCAGGGGCAGGGTCCACAGGCGCTGGTAATTCCGCTGCTACTGGTACCTGTTGTGTTGCTGGTTCTCTGAGTTGTAGCAGTTTGTGGTCTTCCTTTAACTTTTGATGTTCTTCGTTCATACGATCATAGTCCTCGAGCAATCTGACATGGTCGTCTAGCAGCATCCGCATCGACTCAGATGGGATTGCCTTGAATCTGCTCGGACTTAGTGGCTGTTCTGGATTATCTAAAGCCGCTTCCAAGTTCTCTCTGTTCTGCTCTTGGAGTCTCTGGTTCTCCTCTTTTGCTGCGGCTAAGTGTCTTCTTAGTAAGCCCATATTTCTAGTGAGCGTTGCATTGCGGACAGTCTGGGCTCTAAGTAGGTTATCTAAATCCGCGGTGGCCTCTTTGCTTTTTTCCTCACTTTCTATTTCTAACTTGTGATAAGCCTCTCGTAACTCTTGGTATCGGCTGTTCAGTGAGGCGTTCTCAATTGATAACAAATTAAGCTGCGTTTGTAAGTCGTTCGTCGTTTTCTGCAGCTGTTGATAGTTGGTGCCGAGTGATGCAAACTCATCGCGGACTTGCGTCATGCATGCGAACATGTGTTGAAATGCGGTGTCTATGGTGGGCGATAGTAGTAGTGAAGTGCTAAATGAGGATGCAGTGGTAGTAGATGTAGTGGGAATGGGGAGCGGGGTTGGGACTGTGGATGCAGTGGTGATTGTGGAAAATTGTGAAGTGCCTAAATATGAGGGTGCTGTGAGTGGAGTGGGTGGTGGTGAGGTGGGTGGTGATATGTCCATGCCATTGGACGTGTTTAATGTTGTGACTGTGAAAAGTGGTGTGATTGTGGGTGGTTGCGTAGGTGTGAATACGGGATTTACAAACGTAGAGTAGTTTACAGGGGGGATGGTTGGAGCAGCTTGGTGAAACGGGGAAATAGGGGTTATGGTAGGCTGGGGAGGTGAGACTGGTGAGAAGGTTAGTGGGGTTAGGAAGGGGAATGGGGGTCTTAGAGGTGGGGGAAACGCTGGGAAGGATGAAGGGGTGAAGGGGTTAACATATGGATGCGGAGGGTTGGGTGTGGGCAGGGTGGTATGAATGGGTAAGGAAGAGGTTGTGGCTATGTTGCTTTGTACAGGTGTGGATGTGGGGAAAGCCGGTGGGTGTGCGGGTGATACGGGATGGGTTGGTGAAAGATGAGGTGAGAGAGGAGTCGAAGGGGTGGATGTTATTTCGAGGATAGTAGTGGTATGTACAATGGTGGTACGGGGTGGCGAATCTACAAGGATGGTTTCTGCGGTTAATGAACGTTCGGGGGCGAGGCGTGCCTCCCTGGCTTGTGCTGAAGATTGGGCTCCTGTTGGTACACGAATATACTCCCCAGGTTTTGACAGTAGTCGCACTCGGCGGGGATCAAACTGTGGTAGTTGCTTTCTTTGTAAAAACCTGAGTGCTTCATGTGAGCCTACGGATTTGACTAATTCTCTGAACCCTCTGATATATGCGTCTTCGAATCCTCCGGAGATGAGTTCCTGTTCAATTAATGCCTGGCTCTCCTCTTCAGTTAACTTCTTTCGTGCCCAGACTTTCTCCATGGTACGATATAATTTCTTTATGGCCAATGTGTACGCTGCGGCTTCGAAAGTTTCATCTTCATATGTGCTGGTGTCGCCGTGCGTGTCGGTTTGTTGGCCTTGCCCCTCTGTCTGGTCGTCATGTGAACCCTGGCTGGCTTCATCGTCGCCTTGATCGTCGTCTGTTTCGGTTCTTTCTTCTTCAGAGCCCGACACAGCTTGTCCCTGTGGCAAATCTCGCGGCGTAGTAGGGTAGCTGGGACGTTCATATTCCTGGGAGAACAGTTGTGCTTCTGAATACTGGAATTCGTTTGAGAATGCATCAGGCATCTCAAAATCAAATGTCGTGTTTATGGGGTCGGCCTCCATATGTGGTATCGGGAAAGAAAACGCTTCCGCACCAATAGTGGTGGGAGCTTCTGCTGTTGTGGTGGCGGGTTCTGAGGTGGCAGTTGCCTGGGGTGCAGCGGTACTAGTGGTGGCCTCTGTAATCACTGGTCTGGACAATCGTATGCGAATAGGTTGTACAGTGGGAGCAGCTTCTGTCTGTGGTCGCTCTGGAGAGGGTTGTGGTGATGGCGACTCTGGCACTTGGAGGCAAGGGATGGTGCCTCGCATGCGCTTACCTGCCCGTGTCCTACTGGGCTTCCTAGCTTTCTTCGCTGTGCTCTTGAATGCCTTTAATTCCTCTCCTGTTAATGCACGCTCGATGGGCAAGTCATAAGCCAAACACATATACACAATTCTTGTGAGTGCACAACATCCGTTAAGCACTTTTTTACGCTCCCATCTGTGCTGTGCCAGGTACATTTGGTCTATGATCCAGCTTGCCAGATCAACTGTTTGAGGTCCCGTACATGCCAAATATAATCCGAACCATATTCTTTTGTGTGGCATGGTAAACCTGTCCTGAGCTGGGAATGCGAAATGTTGCATGCATATTCTTAGTGGCTTTGACAGCTCAGGTGTAATGGCCGAAATCTCTTCCCACTTCGTGACATCCCCACGTTTCATCGGTTCTGGAATTAATCTCTCTCGGTCTGTGGGTGTGTGGGTTCCATGAATCTTAATGGCTGCTCTGATTAAGTCTTTAGAGAGATAAAATCTCTTGTAAGGTGGATCATCCACTAGGGTAGGCAATATGAAGGTTCCTGGGATGTCCTTATTCTCTGATGCCAGCAATGTAGTGATTAAATAATAGCACCTATAAAAATCCGGTTTGGGCAGAGGATCACTGAAATATTCTGTGAAGCCTGCTCGGGCCCAAACATGGGTTAAATCCTGGGTGCTTTGTAGGGCTTCGAATTCTCTGGAGAAAAACTGGTACTTCCCCCACGTGCGGTCATCAAAAGTCAGAGAGGATTCAAATATAAAGTCTGCGTCCGCAAGGGGTCCTGCAAGGCCCTGAAACCAATGAGAGTTTCTGTGTATCTTTTCGGTGTAGCCCATGGGGGGGTTGTCGATAGGCATGGGCCCTGGAAATCCCTGAAATTCGGGCGGTGGAGCAGTAGGGTGGGACTCTGCTCGTAGCACGTTGAGTGGTACTGCTGCTACACTGGGGCCTGCTCCTGATGTCCCTTCGTCAGTTTGCATGGTGGCTGGTGCGCTAGTGAGAAAGATCTGCTACAAAAGATTAACACATTAGCATGGAAATTAATCATGATCCCATTAAAGTGAGACCGCAATCCCTTTCCATAACTGATGCATAACCCGTGTAGCCAAGTGCTGTGATGTGATGGATGCAATGTTTCTTGCAGCACTAGTGCAGGTCTCTAGACACCTATACGTTTCAGATCATGCATACATTTCTTGATGAAATGAGATTACGAGTGGTGTGTGATGATGGTGTGTGAATTTATACAAGGTTTAAAGGTTAGTGATTTAGTACAAGGTTGTATGTTAGTAGGGGGGTAGTTAGACAATGGGTTAGGGGAAGACGGTTGGACACGTTTCGGTATCCATTTCCTAAAGATCTTGGAGTGGGTGGTGGGTTTCTGCTGAGGGGTAAAAGGTGGTATCGGGTGTGGTGGTGTCGAGGGATGAAAAGGTTTGTAAGGATTATATATTACATGGCATATGGGTTGAGCTATGATACATGGTTTGGGTACCCAAATCTGCGTGGGCATGGGTCTATGGGTAAGGTACTTCTTGGCGATCCAAATTTGTCGAATGGTCGGACCTATAGAAGGAGGTCGAGGGGATGGTGGATATCGATTCTGTTTCTGTTCTGCCTTTTTCTTGTTGATCTCTGCTTGGTTGGAGATCTTTGGTGCTTTTTGTCCTTTTGGCACCCATATTTGTCTGGTACTGCTTCCTTCGGGAGGCCTAAACTGCTTTCCATGTTGTTTCCTCTGATACTGTCGTCGGTCTGGGTTCCTTTGTCGTGGTTGACTCTGTTGTTGCTGGGGTTGAGAGGTCGGATGGACACTCTGCTTTGGAAAAGAAGGGAGTTCCAACACTTGCGTGACCTGCCCATTAGGAAGTGATGTCTTTTGTAACTTTAATCTAGGCCAGTCCGCAACAAGTTTGGAAGGATGAGCACCGTAGGGTGTCCTGCTCATTTGGCCGCTGATGCAACCCACCTGACCTCTGATTGTGCCCTTCTGTCCTTGCGTTTGGGTAACTGTCGCTTCTAGTTTGCAGGAAGTCCCAGGGAAGATCTCCTGTCGTTCTTCTGACTGACAACTGTCTATAGCCAAGCCCGAGTGGGTTGGTGTAGATGTAACGTGACTGGTCGGATTAAAGATCTTCCGGTCTTCCGTCGCATGCGTTTCATAGGGTCTAGGGTCACAACCGTCAAGCGGAATGCCGTTAGGGAAGTCGAGCGGTATCACTCGCTTCTGCTCTAAGGTTCCAATCTGTAAGGAGCCGTGTCTAAGATTTAGGTCCACTGAGTGATCGTATAGCCAATCTTGGCCAAGGATTAGGGGTTCTATCAGGTCGTCATCATGGCACACTAATAGCTTCGCTGTCATGGTCAAGTCCTTAATGAGGATAGGAAGGTCCACCTCACCCATGCAAGGGGTTTCCATGCCTCCTAGGCCTATGAGGTATGCCTCAATTGGCCGCATTTCTATTCCTGAAGCCTTATAGTGGGACCATCTAATCGCACTAGTCGCAGCACCTGAGTCAATCAAAGCCCTGAGTTCTTGGCTATGGTTACCGTGCTCTAGCCTAACTGTAAGGAATGGTCTCCTGTCCACTATGCTAGGATGAGTGGTTGACTTTACTTGACACATGGCCATGGGATATCTGGGTGATGTTTCCAGATGGTTAAAATGTTCTCTCCTTAGTCCTTCTCTTCTTAGCTTCATGCGCTTAATGCGTTCTATGGCTTCTGCCTGAGCTTCTGCTCGTATTCTATTTTCTTCCTCCTTACGCTTCTTTGCCAACGTGAGTCGTCTAAGCATATCCTCAGTAAGAGGTTCTTGATATAACCTGACTCTACAGCCACTAATGTAATTAGGCATTATATCTCCTTCTAAGGTGGCTAACTGTACTGCTCCGCTCGTCGAGAGTCTGTTAATGATCATAGGTCCATAACCTCGCTTTTCTAACTTCCGCGCGTGCTGTTTCAGCGTATACACTAGAACTAGATCTCCTTCTTTTAGGCCTTTATCTTTCACATGTGCATCAAAATATGCTTTCTGTCGCTTCTTCGTTGCGTATATTCCTGCTGCTGCTTTCAGCCTGGTTTCTCCTAATCGTTCCAATTCCATTATTCTCGCTGATAATTCATGGCCGGTCCACTCATGTTCTTGTGCAACCTTAAGGGTCGGTATCAAGAAGTCCAAGGGAAGCACTGCATTCTGACCAAAAACCATCTGAAAGGGAGTTGCATTGAGTACGGTCTTGTAGGCCACTCGATATGCCCAAACAGCGTGGTGTAGCTGTTTGTCCCAATCTGAACGTTTATTGTTCACGAGTTTCGTCAGTACGGTACAAAGTATCTTGTTAGTGCTTTCAGCCTGACCATTGGCCTGAGGATGATATGGTGCAGATTTCTTGTGAATCACCATAAAATCCTGTAACAAATATTCAATGACTTGGTTTAGAAAGTGAGTGCCTCGATCGCTCACCAACTCTATAGGCAATCCATATCTTGTAAAGACATTTTCAAATAAGAATTTTGCCGTCGTGTGTGCATCATTCTTTTTTGTGGCTTTTGCCTCTACCCATTTCGTCAGATAATCTGTAGCAACAATAATGTATTCCGCATGTGTACCTTTTGCAGGGGGGTTAATGGGTCCTACAAAGTCTATACCCCACTTTGAAAATGCACGTCCGCCCATCATGGGTTTCAATGGCATTTCATCTCTGCGAGTAGGAAACTGAGTTCTTTGGCACACGTCACATCTCTTTACATAGGTATGAGCATCCATGTGAAGAGTGGGCCACCATAATCCTGCAAAGAGAATGGCTTTGATTATCCTATTTGGTCCAAAATGACCTCCTGCTACACCTTGGTGTGCAGTCTCTAGTATTCTCAGATAATCACTCTCATGAACACATTGTCTTAGATATCCATCTCGTCCTCTTTTGTATAGATTATCGCCAATAAGCGAGTAGCCTTGAGCTTCCTGCTCTAGACTGTGTTGTCGAGCTAAGGTCATTCCTTGAGGGAATGTGTTCGTCCTCAAGTAGGTTACTAATGGTTCACTCCAGTCTGGTGTGAGAGACACGTGATAGAGTGTAGCATGCTCTACTGGTGGTTTTTCACAACACACCTGACATTCTTTACACAACTTGTAGACATCTGCTTCCATCGTAGGCCAATATACTCCTAATCTATGCAGAGTCTGTAGTGTTCTATGTTTTGAATGATGTTGCTTTAGTGCACCTACGTGTGCTAATTGCAACCATTTCGCATGTTCTGATTCATCTACACAACAAGCAAGAATCTTTTGATTATCCTGTTTATATATGCTTCCTGCTATTATTTGGTACCTCTGAGATTTGGTAATCTCTCCTTCTTTGATCTTTATCCTAGGACTCTTGGGTCCGTATGTCAGAATAGGGACTAACGGCTTAGCCCATTCTGGTGCTATCTCAAGGTTGAATAAGTATGCATCTGGTAGATCATCAGCTACTCCTTGAGGAGCTTCTCCTGAGGTTAATCTTGAGAGGTGGTCAGCTCTAAGATGCGTCTTTCCTTTCCTAACTACCACTTCAAAATCATACTCCATGAGCAGTAGAAACCAACGTATCAGTCGTCCTGTGTTACATGGTTTGTTGACTAAATATAATAGGGCTTGATGATCTGTAAAGAACTTGAATTTGTTGGCCAACAAGTAGTGCCTAAACTTCTTCACAGCGTAGATCATCCCTAATCCCTCTCGTTCCGTCGTGGTGTAATTTCTTTCTGCTGCGTTCAGTTGTCTGCTAGCGTAAGCTATGGGGAGATCTATGTTACCTTCATTCGTGGGTTGTGCTAACACACATCCTATGGCATAATTGGATGCATCCACATGTACATGGAATGGCTTACTCCAATCTGGGGTAGTCAATATAGGTGCTGAGCACAAGCGTCTTTTAAGTTCATTGAATGAATTTTCGCATTCATCTGTCCACTCAAAATTGGTCAAAAGAGAGTACAGAGGCTTGGCTATGATTGCATACATGTGTATGAATCTCCTATAATAACCGCAATGGCCCATAAATGCCTGTACCTCTTTCACATTAGTTGGTCTTGGTAATTCTGCAATTACCTTCACCTTTTCCTCGTCCGTAGAGATTCCATTTTTTGACACAATGTGTCCTAGAATTTTGCCTTGTCTGACCATGAAAACGCATTTTTCTGGGTTCAAACAAACCTGATATTCTCGACATTTGTCAAATATTTGTCTTAATTCTGGAATATGTGTCTGTCTTACATTTGAATGAGCACATAAGTCATCGACATAAACTTCCAAGCTCTTGCGTAAGAATTCCTTAAAGACATGACACATAAGTCGCTGGAAAGTGGCGGGTGCATTTGTTAAGCCAAATGGCATCACACGAAATGCAAATATGCCCCATTCTGTGGCAAAAGCCGTCTTGTGTTGGTCTTCCGGAGCAATGGCTACTTGGTTATAGCCTGAGAATCCATCAAGAAAACTGTAAACTTCCTTGCCCGCAACTCTTTCCAATAGGTGTTCCGTGATAGGAAGAGGATAACTATCTCTAATCGTGGCGGCATTAACTTTTTTAAGGTTAATACACACACGCAATTTTCCATTCTTCTTGGGCACGACCACAATGGGGGATACCCATTCGGTATGCTCAATTTCGTAAATGAATCCTGCTTCTATCAAGCGATCTATCTCCTCTTTAATCTTTGCAGCGTAATTATCATTGTACGTGTACGGTTTCTGTTTTGTCGGTTTTGCATCTGGAGTCATAGGGATTCTATGAGAACATGTATCTGGATCTACTCCTTTCAAATCTTTGTAACTCCAAGCAAAAACATCTCTATATTCGCGCAATAGGGCAACTAACTCTTCTTCTTCTTCAGTCGTCAAATCGTGCCCTATGTAGGTGCATTTTTCTTCTTCTCCTTCTATGGCAACTATGACTTTCTTGGTTTTCTCTCGGTTATCATATGCTTGTCCGTCCTTCTCTTTTCTATTAGGCATTCGTACCATGATTCTTCTATCTTCAATTTCATATTTCTTGAAATTCTCGGGTACTTCAAATAAAGATTCTTCTTTTTCCGACATGGTTTCCTTCTTCTTTCTTTTCTTGCCTTCACTCTTGGTAGTCACTTCTGTGGCTAACCTTACCTCGTTCGTTATGTCCTCGTGTCTCTGAGTGTGAGTCTCTACTTCGTAGAAATATTCTTCCTCTGATGCGAATGGAGAGTCCATAATAATTGATTCTAACTCAAAATCGCTTGCATCCTCGAATGCATCAGTGTTTGGTTCACACTCTTCTAAAATTGCATCGCCCATGATTGGCTCTATCGTGAAAACTGAAATGTCATAGCCATCCTCGTCACAGTGGGGTGTCCATTGTTCTTCATTGATGGCTACATCCATGGTTGCTAGAATCTCTGCCCAACCATGGGGTTCAAACTCTTCGTCTGGGAATACTACAGGTGCATAGGCTGGATCTTGAAGGGTTCGTGGATGTTGTTCCGCACCTAAGGTCCTGGCTTCTAACCGTTCTTCCTCTTGTTTGGCTACTTTACACATCCATAAATGGGTGTCCTCATGCAACCAAGAAGGATCTGATTCTAATGAGTGCACGGATTCCGTCTCTGCTGGTGTCTTATGGATGGTATTCCATTGTATTGGGGGTACATCTCTATGTGAATAGTCTTTAAGGTTGACTTTGGTAGTCACTCCTAAATGTTGCAAGTACAAGGAATTAGTTCCCCAATCTTGTACAATTTGTAACTGACGCATGAATGGTCGTCCCAATATCATCTCATATGCATGATTTTTCGCAAAGTCGCAAATGGCAAAGGTATGCTCAAATTCTACACCACAAGTGGTGAGAGATATGCCTTCTAGTAAGCCTAACGGTTTTTCTATGTGTCCATCGGCCATTTGTAGCTTCATCCTGGTGGGTCTGAGTGCTGGCTTACCCCAACGTTTCCATAAGGCGGTAGTAGCGATAGCTACTCCGGCTCCTGAATCTAAGATGGCTTTCGTGGTGTAGCCCTGATGGGTTATTGGAAGATATGTGTTACCTTCCTCTCCTTCGCTTACGTCTCCAATCTTTTCCACGGGTATCTCTGGTACCTTCTTCTGTGATCCTATCAGAGAGGGTGTGGTAGCTAGCTCAGGGAATTGATTTGCTACGTGCTTCCACAATTCTGGTTTTACCTTTAACAACTCCTCCAGAGTGAGATTACACTGTACTTTAGTATTCTTGATCACTTCCGTGTTCCTAGGGATCACTGATTCTTCATTCCTCACTATTATCGTGGGTGCTCTCATACTAATAGACTTAGCTTCCCAAGGTCCTGTGAACTGAGGTAATTCTTGTAAAGAATTAGATTCAAATCCTGTGGGTTCACTCAGTTGTTCCACCTCTACCTCATCATATATAGAGGGGATGTCTTGGGGAAATTGTTCCTGCAAGTCGTTTATTTCTTGAATAGGAGGATGAGTTCCTTGTTCTTTTCTCCATTTCTCTTCTTGGATTTCTCTTAAAAATTCATGTGAGTACTTATGTATGGAAGATAGGTTATCTTGACTCTCTGTATTGGGTACTTGAGACAGGGATGGTGGATTCCTTTCCTGTGTCTCTGGGACAGTAGGGTTCCTAGACTGATCCTTTTTCTCTTTGCTTTCAATCAAGTGTTCTAGCCTCTCCATTAGTCCTTGAAAGTGTAGTTCCGGTTTTGCCATGTTATTCCAATTAAGATATCTAGAGGCTTCGAACAACGCCTGGGCTAGTTCTACCATCTTCATGCAAAGTTTAGTTCTCTCAATTTCTAGATCAGCTCGAGGGTAGTTTTTACTCATTTCCGTGACTTGAGGTCCCTCTTTTATTCTAGCCTGATATGCACGAAACATCATGTCTAGATCTTCCGGTATGGGTTCCGCTAAGACTGATCCTGATTTCTGAGCTGGGATTTCTTGGTTTGATTCTTGTGAAGCCAATTCTTGTATTTTGGCTCTAGATTCTCTTAGACTTCCTTCCAACTCACTTATCTTTTTACTCCATTTTCTCTTTATCCTTTCTCTAGAATCTTTCCAAGATTTTGTCTTTTTACTACTCGATTCTGCAACTTCACTAGTTTCGGCTACTTTCTCTTGATTAAGCTGTTGGTTTTGTAAGAGCGCCTGGGCTCTGGTTATAGCTTGGATAGGCACGTATGTAGGGTTGGATCCATCTGCGTTGTTTACAATACCTATCACGTTGATCGATGTCACATTTGATGTGTTAACTGGGTTCTTAGGACAATCTTTGATTATGTGTTCTTTGCCACAATCGGCACAAAAGCCTTGGATGCTATAGTACTGCGATTGCCTTGCTATTGGGGGATGTGGACAATCCTTAATGAAATGATCTCCTTGGCACCTAAAGCATGGTCCTCTAGGGCCCTGTAGTCTTTGTTGTCTCAATTGGGGCCGTGGGTTTGGGTTTGCGTACATTACATTAGCATAATCTGGCTCCCAACTAGGTTCCATTGGAGGACTATCATATTGATATGTCTCCACATGTTCTGGTGACTCCGTGTAATAAGCTGGTGGACTAGTTACATGAGTAGAGTCAAAATTGTTTGAGTTCGGGTCACTTTCGGTGATCAGGGGTGAAGAAGGCACTAAGGCCCTACTTAGGTTCTCTTCTGCCGCCGCGTATTTGACTGAGATGACATTCGCGGGTGGGGGTGGCTGCTGAGCTAAGACGGGTTGAGGTCTCTGTTGAGCCTGGTATGGGTAGTTCTGAGGAGGCCTATAGTAATAAGGCTGAGCATTGTATTGGCCTTGATACCTACCTGGCTGCTGGTATGTTTGCGGGTAGTTCTGTCTCACGGTTTGTTTGTTGTATGGGCAGTCCTGAGCTGTATGATTTGTGTATCTTCTCTCAATTGTGCAATATTGGCCACTAGGGTTGGCTTGAGGTTGAGGTGCATTGGGACACACGTTTGCCAAATGATTTCCACCACAAGTGTAACAACGTACGTTAGTTGGTAGCTTGGGCATCTGTTTGCTAGAAACTCCTAGTTTTTGGGCCACTTTTTCTGCTAGATCCTCTATTGAATTCGACAATTTTGTGGATGCTAGAGAAGAACAATCTGAGTCCTTATAGACCTTTGAGAGTTCTAATTCATCTCCTAAGTTGTCCTCAATGTCTATACATATTCTTACACACTCCTCTAGCGTTCTGGGTTCTTTCAGGTACACATAAGAGCGTAGTTTAGCGCTCAACAAGCCATCTAAAAACAAAGACACTTGCTTAGCTTGTGAGGGTAGCTCTTGCATTGGACATCGTTCAACATATTGTCTGAACCTACGTCCTGCCAATCTAACTGTCTCCTGAGGGGTTTGTTTAAAGCTATGAATCAATGAAGACGTGTCATGTCTAACTCCACTTTTAGAGAATTCAGTAATGAATGACTCTAAAAAGTGATGGATGTCTCTAAATTGCCTTTGTTGCAGTGGTTGGAACCAAGTTAAAGCTGTATTCTTTAACGTTAGTCCAAATGCATTGTACTGCGTGAACATGTCTTCAACTTGTTCTGCTCTTAGTACTTGCTTGAATTCTGCGACATGGTCATAGGGATCTCCTGTCCCATCAAAGTAATTCTTCATTGATTTTACTAACTGTGTGGGTCTCAATATTCTTGCATGTTCACGTGGTCTAGGAAGAGGAAAATCATCTCTACCACCTGGTATTCCATGTTCTCTTTGTCTATCCGTCCTATTAGTGTTCGTGGTTGTTCCATCTCTCCCTATGGGATGAATGAAGCTTACTTCCGGTCTCTCGTGATTTCCTTCTCTTTGATTTCCATGGGCTGAGGATGCTCCTGCCCCTTGTTGATTTGCATTCATGTTTGTTCGAGATGGAGGGAATATCAATTCACCTCTCCATGTGTATGTGTTTTTAGCGCGTTCAGGCACCACAAAGACTCTTTCTGAAGTCTCATCCAGGTATACAACCTTTCCAGGTGTATCTTGGTCCTTGAATTCATAAATTGTAATGATGCCTACCTCACTGGGGTTTTCCTTTCTGTACCTCCAAAAGGCTTCGTCTGTTTCTTTATTTACAAACAACTCGGTGCTCCTGTTATCTTGAGGGATCCACTCTGGGATGAGTACTCTCGTTAATACAGATTTCCCTCTTGGTGTTCTAGGTTCTTCCAACGGCTCTTTTCCTCGAAATTTCGCTTCCGTCTCTAATTGAATTGTGCCAAACTCATTAGTATCGTTTGGTTGCGTACTTAGGACATACATGGTTCCTTCTTTGTCTATGTAAGCGTCTCTCTCAAATTTCACCACTGGCCTTTCCAATCCAATGGGTTGATCAGGGTTGTGCAGTTGCACCACTTGCCTTTGCAAACCATCCTCATAGATGCGAGCACCTAATCGGTTGGTTCGGAGAAACTCGAGTTGCGTTCTATAGGGTCCTTCGGGTTTTTCTAGGTATGCTACATGGGACCCTCCTTCTGGTCTGTCTGTGCTAAATGCCATTTCTGATTCGCTAGTCTCTGAGCTCTCGTAGGGATAACTATTATTCAATTGCTGAGCCCAAGATCGTGCAGTGGTTCTTACACTAGCCTCTGATGATCTAAGGCTTCGTCGGTCCGACTTACCTATATGTTTGCCCGATCTAAGGTTCATTAATTTCCTTCCTTGCTCACTCAATCACACACTTAGATCGTCAATGGCTCTTTGTGATTAATTCTTGATTCTTTTTAATTCTTCTTTGGATTCTTGTCTTAATATATGCGTCAGGAATTCGACTTTCCGTTATAGTTTTGGGTTCTCGTTCCGTCAGACTTATGTTCTTTTCTTTAGGTATTCGTCACACACACCTTTACTTTAAGTCTTAGACTTGAAATAATTAAGTATCTTGAACTTGAGGCGTTCCTATCGACTTAAATCCACAATGCTAACGTGTAGCCTAAGCTAAGAATTGACTGAGGGGGTTGAGTAATCTTCCAACCTCGAGTCGACTTTTCTGTTGCTCTGGTGTCCTGTTGCCCAAGAAGTCGTGCTTCCCAAGCTCTGCTGTCTTCACTGCCTCGCTTGCTTGCCTTGGATTGCCCTTTCTAGACCTGGAAAATTCCAATATTAGACCAATTCACAAGATGATTAAACACTTGAGCACATACATCTTTTAAATCCCTTCCCTTTTGCTCAAACTTTCAATGTGTACCCCCTGGGTTCCTAGTCCCAAACTAGGTGAACCTCAAAATAGCTTATCCAAAAATAGATGTATTCTTTATGAAAAAAACAGTTGAGGTCACGTAGTACTCGTCACGGGCTTTCTAACGAGCTATTAAGCTCAAAAAACGGACTTCGGATGAAAAAGTTATGAGCATTCAGGCCCTGGGGGGTAAAAACTGACAATCCAGTTTTCCTTTAAATATGAGCTAAGGGGTCTCCTATGAGTCTAATGGTCCAAAAATTTTTCAAAAATACCCTCAAAATTGGTTAAAAATTGAAGTCCAAAATTTGCGATGGGGGTGGACAATCGCGATGGTCTGGGACCGTCGCGATGGTCCGATCGAACCGTCGCGATGGCGTGGGATTTGGACAATCGCGATGGCCCGAAAAGGCGAACAATCGCGATGGCGCGGGTCAACGGTCAGAGTTGGACAATCGCGATGGCGCGAAAAGGTGAACCGTCGCGATGGCTCGAAGTGAACGATCGCGATGGCGTGAGGTCGAACCGTCGCGATGGCCCGAAAAGGTGAACCGTCGCGATGGCGTGGAAATGAACCGTCGCGATGGTCCGAAAAATGAACCGTCGCGATGGCGTGATCAGGCGGACAATCGCGATGGCACGGTCAACGGTCAACGGTGGACAATCGCGATGGTCCGAAGTGAACCGTCGCGATGGTCCGGGATGCGATGGCTTGAGCCAATCGCGATGGTCCGATTTTGGGCTGTCGCGATGGTCCAAAAAATGAACCGTCGCGATGGTCTATCGAGACACGTGGCACTATCGTGGCGATGGCATAGGCCAATCGCGATGGTCCGGGCTAAGCTGAACCGTCGCGATGGTCCGAATGGACCGTCGCGATGGCTCAAGTGAACCGTCGCGATGGTCCGAAAAAGCGAACCGTCGCGATGGTCCGGCCGAGCCGTCGCGATGGCGTGAGCCTATCGCGATGGTGCGACACAATCGCGATGGTCCGAGCCAATCGCGATGGTCCACCAAATGACGAATTTTTGAAATGCAACTATGGTGCCGTGTGTGCGCAAGGATCGCCTACCTCGTGGTGTGGTCGCCTACCTCAAAATCCGAACTTGGCGGACCATCGCGATGGTCCGACACAGTCGGAAATTTCTGACAGAAAGTACATTTTTTACCTTTTGGAAGCTTTCCTGATGCTCTGAAGCTCTGTACCTGCAAGAAAACTCAAGAAAACACAAGTGCATACAAGCGCAAAAACTCTCTCTCGCTCTCTCGCATGCACAAATGAGGGGAAATGAGGTGAATGGGTGGATATGATGAATTTTCTGATTTTTTTTGGAAATGGAGATGATGATGCGATGATGAAGATGGAGTATGGGGAAGGTGAAAAACACTAAAAACTAAGTAAAAACAACAACAAAAACTGAATTTTTTACCTTCCAACGCCACTTCTTGCTATACTCTTACCATCACACATTCGTCCTAGACTCGATCCCCGGCAACGGCGCCAAATTTGGTGTTGCTCTAGCACAATGGTGAGAACCACGTTAAGAAGCTTCACCTCCTTAATGTCAATCCGAGGGAGAGGTAGGAGTGATATGAAGATCGTGAACGTGAGATGATGTGAGAGTGAAGGTGAGAAGCACAAAAATGCACACACTCATACACACACACAATGAAGAGACAAGCCAGACACAATGGAAGGTGGGAAATTAGCTCTATTACTCAAGAATGCTCTTACAAGCTCAAACTAGCTCTAAGCTCACACTAACCAAAATGAACCAACCTCAAAAATGAGCTCTCTAGCTCTTTTTATAGTTTCTAGACTAGTTTTGACCGGTTTCACATCTAGTGACCGGCCTAGTTAAAAAATAGGTCCTAGATGCTATTTGGAAGGGTAAACGATGTCTAAAAATAACGAAAATTGGTACGCGCATTCTACCTAAGCTCCTCAAGCTCGAGGACTCCTCGGCTTGCACAAAATGGAGCTATGGATTACAAAATGGGGTTTTCTTATGATACATATGTTACAATTAGTGATAATAATCACTGTTGAATGTTTGGAGAATTAATAAGAAATATATTTGTTTAAAAAATTGATCCGCCTGGCTCCCTGCTTCGTCTTCACATGCTTCCGTGGCGTCTGTGCCTCTGACTGCTTCCAACACCAAGTACTCATCATCTCAGGATATCTTGTAATAGATTCTTTCGCCATTCTGGTTGAAAGATTTCTCTGCGTTGCGCATCTGTTGGCAAATCGTCAGGCTCAAACTGAGTAGCGTGAGATGGTTTCTTGCCTGTCTCTTTCTCTATGGCCAACTGATATTATTCCATTAACATAAAATAAGGTTTATACTGTAGCTCATGCCCAGAGATGTATCTGTAAGGGGCCAAGTGAGCAAAGTAGGGGGACTATAAAATGCATTCTTCAATCATTACCATGGCGTGTAACTCCGCCTCTACCCGTGCTGAGTGGGTTGTTCCAAGTTCTTCTATCGTCTTCATCCATGCGGGAGTTGGAAGTTCGAAAGTCGTCTGGCCTTCGGTCGTGACTCGTCTGCCTGGGATGGGTTGGGGTTCATACGCTTCCTCAAAAGTTTCCTCCACCGGAATAGTGACTGTTTCTTCCTCTGCTGGTAGGTCCGGTGGGGAGTCTGGCCTTGGGGGTGCTTCGTATACTACTATGTGAGATTGAAGTGTTGACACCTGGGCCCATAATGCGTTGAGTTCCTCTAGGATGTCAGGAGATGGGTCCGTAGGAGCTGGTAGTCCTTCTCGTATTGGTGCTCTTAGTTGGAGTAGTTTATGATCTTCTTTCAGCTTTTGATATTCCTCGTTCATGCTGTCATACTCATCTAACAATCTGACATGATCATCTAACAACATTTTCATAGATTCTGAGGGCACTGCCTTAAAGCGACTAGGGCTCAATGGTTGGTCAGGTTGATCAAGGGCAGCTTCTAAATTTTCTCTGTTCTGTTCTTGTAAACGCTGGTTCTCGGGGTTAGAAATGGAAATAGTGGTCTCAGGGGTGTAGGAAAGGAAGGGAAGGATGGAGGGAAAATTGGATTAGATAGAAAGGTGGATGTGCTAAGGGGTAGACTAGGTTGAGTGGGTGTGGACATGGTGAGAGGAATGGATGTTACAAGGGCTTCTGCTACTTCGTCGTGGAAAAATGTGGGAGGTCTGGGAGAGAGTGGATGTACATGGGAGATTGGAGAGACGGAAGGTGAAGGAGGAGCGGTTGGGGTGGTAGGTACTTCGACAACTGTGGTGGTATGTATAGCAGTAGTACGGGGGGGGGGGGGGGGGGGGGAGTCGATGATAATGGTGTCTTC
The DNA here is from genome assembly GCA_020310875.1 of Ceratopteris richardii. NCBI lineage: Eukaryota > Viridiplantae > Streptophyta > Polypodiopsida > Polypodiales > Pteridaceae > Ceratopteris > Ceratopteris richardii. The sequence continues at coordinate 57,840,595 of CM035434.1, forward strand.
TGCCCATGAGCCTTCAGGGACAAGACGTGCTTCCTTGGCATGTTCTGAAGATTGATTGTCGGTGGGTACCTGAATGTATTCACTAGGTTTGGTTAGTAGAAGGATTCTACGAGGGTCATACTGCGGTAACGGTTTCCTCTACAAATATCGTAAGGCTTCTGTGGATCCCACTGATTTGACAAGATCTCTGAAGCCTCTGATGTATACTTCTTCGAATCCGCCTGAGACAAGTTCCTGTTCTATAAGTGCTTGACTCTCCTCCTCAGTCAATTTCTTACGTGCCCAAACTTTTTCCATCATACGATAGAACTTTTTGATGGCCAACATATAAGCTGCTGCTTCAAAGGTTTCATCTTCATGTGTACTGGTATCACCCTGGGTGTCTGTGTGTTGTCCTTGTTCATCTGTCTGCACATGTTCTTGGGAGTCATGAGTGCCTTGGCTGGCTTCATCATCGCCTTCATCTTCATCAGTTTTTGATGAAGATGAAGGCCGTTCATATTCATGAGAGAAAATCTGGCCTTCTGAAAACTGAAATTCATTGGAGAAAGCATCCTGCATTTCAAAATCAAAGGTTGTATCCAGTGGCTCTGCTTCTAGGTTGGGTATCAGAAAAGAAAAAGCTTCCGCACCAATAGTGGTGGGAACTTCGGCTGGAGTGGTGGTAGGTTCCTGAACTGGTGTTGCCTATGAGGTGACTGCACTGGTAGTGACTTCTGTTACAACTGGTCTTGATAATCGTATGCAAATAAGTTGTACCGTTGGAGTGGCTTCTGTCGGGGACTGCTCTCGAGAGGGTGATTCTGGAATCTGTAGGCAAGGAATAGTTCCTCTCATTCGCTTTCCTGCTCTTCCTTTGCTGGCCTTCCTAGCTTTCTTTGTTGTTCCCTTGAATGCTTTCAACTCCTCGCTTGTCATTGCACGCTCGATAGGTAAATCATAGGCCAAACACATGTATACAATGCGCGTGAGAGTGCAACATCCATTGATTACCTTCTTTCTTTCCCATCTATGTTGTGCTAAGTACAACTGATCAATTATCCAGCTAGCTAGGTCTACCGTTTGAGGTCGAGTACATGCTAAATATAAACCAAACCATATATATTTGTGGGGCATATTGAATCTATCCTGAGCTGGAAATGCAAAATGCTGCATGCATATCCTTAATAGTTTCGATAGCTCAGGTGTGATTGCTGAAATATCTTCCCACTTAGTAACATCTCCACGTTTCATTGGCTCTGGAACCAACCTTTCTCGTTCCGTTGGAGTGTGCGTACCATGGATCTTGATTGCAGCTCTAATCAAATCTTTAGACAGATAAAACTTCTTATATGGCGGATCATTTACCAAAGATGGCAAAATGAATGTTCCTGGCAAATCTTTGTTCTCTGAAGTTGTCAAAGTGGTGATTAAGTAATAGCATCTGTAGAAGTCAGGTTTAGGCAGAGGATCACTGAAATACTCTGTGAAGCCTGCTCTTGCCCAAACATGCGTTAAGTCTTCTGTGATTCTGTAGTCCTTCGAATTCTCTTGAGAAAAATTGGTACTTGGCCCAAGTATGGTGATCAAACACCAAGTTCGCTTCAAAAATGAAATCTGCATCCGCTAACGGTCCTGCTAGACCTTGAGACCAGTGAGAATTGCGATGAATCTTTTCAGTATAACCCCTAGGGGGATCGTCAATTGGCATGGGCCTTGGAAATCCTTGAAACTCTGGTGGTTGAGCCGTAGGATGGGGCTCCGCTAGTAGTTCTCCAATATTGGCCATGGGTACGCTGGGGCCAGCTTCTGATGGTCCTTCTGCCTGCATGATGAATGGTGCAAATGCGTAGTAGATATGCTACATAAGATTAACACATTAGTATGGAAATTAATCATGATCCCATTAAAGTGAGACCGCAATCCCTTTCCATAACCGATGTGTAACCTGTGTAGCCGAGTGTTGTGCTATGGTTTATGGAATGATTTCTTGCAAACTAATGTAGGTCTCTAGACACCTACATGCTTCAGATGATGCATACATTTCTTGGTGAGATATTATTACAAGTGATGTTGGGTTATAGTGTGTGGATTTATACAAGGTTCAGTTGTGAATGATTTATTACAAGGATGGTGTTTAGTCGGGGTGGGAGTAATGTTAGATAATGGGATCAGAAAAGACGGCTGGATACGTTTTGGTATCCACTTCCTAAGAGTTTGTGTGCGAGTGATAGGCTTCTGTTGAGGGACAAAAGATGAGATCGGATTTGGTGGTATTGAAAGGTGAAGAGATTTTTGAGGGGTATATACTACATGGCTTGAGGGTTGAGCTATAATACACTGTTTGGGTACCCAAATCTGCGTGGGTGTGGGTCGGTTTGTAAGGTACTTCTTGGCGATCCAAATTTGTCGAGTGTTCGTACTCGTAGAAGAAGGTCGAGTAGACTTTGAATACTGACTCTGCTTCTGCCTTGACTTCTTCTTGTAAATGTCTATTGTCTTGAATTCTGTCGGTGGTTTCTGTCCTTTTGGCATCCATATTTGTCTCGTGCCGCTTGGTTTGTGATACCGATACTGCTGCTTTCTTTGTGTCATCTGATATTGTCGTCGGCCTGGGTTCCTTTGCCGTGGTTGACTCCTTTGTGGTTGAGGTTGAGAGGTCCGATGGACACTCTACTTTGGAAAAGAAGGGAGGTCCAACACTTGCGAAACCTGCCCATTAGGAGGTGCTCCATTTTGTACTTTTAATCTAGGCTAGTCCGCAGTAAGTGTGAAAGGATGGGCACCGCAGTTGATAGTGTCCATTTGGCCGATGATGGTGTCCATTTAACCAAGCGGTTGGTTGCTTGTCCCTTCTAGTTTGCAGGAAGACCAAGGGAAAATCTCCTGACGTCCTTCTGATTGACAATTGTCCAATGCCAAGCCTACGTGGGTTGGTGTAGACGTAGCGTGACTTATCTGACCAAAGATCTTCCGGTCTTCCATCGCATGTTGTTCATATGGTCTAGGGTTACATATCTCAGACGGAGGTTTGTTAGAGAAGTCAAGCGGTATCACTCGCTTCTGATCTAAGGTTCCAATTTGTAAGGAGCCTTGTCTAAGATTTAGGTCCACTGAGTGATTGTATAACCAATACTGGCCAAGGATTAGGGGTTCTATCAGGTCGTCGTCATGGCACACTAGTAGTTTCAATGTCAAGGTCACTTTGATTATGAGGATAGGAAGGTCCACCTCACCCATGCAAGGGGTTTCCATGCCTCCTAGCCCTATGACGTATGCCTCAATTGGCCGCATTTCTATTCTTGAGTCCTTATAGTGGGACCATCTAATCGCACTAGTCGCAGCACCTGAATCAATTAAAGCCATGAGCTCTTGGCAAGGGTTGCCGTGCTCTAGCCTGACTGTAATGAATGGTCTCCTGTCCACTATGCTAGGGTGTGTACTTGACTTTGCTTGACACATGGCCATGGGGCATCTGTTTTCTCCCTAGTCCTTGTCTTCTTAACTTCATGCGCTTAATGCGTTCTATAGCTTCTTCCTGAGCTTCAGCTCGTATTCTATTTTCTTTTTCCTTATGCTTCTTTGCCAACATGAGTGGTCTAAGCATATCCTCAGTAAGAGGTTCCTGATATAACTTGACTCTACAGCCACTAATATAATTAGGCATTATGTCTCCTAAGGTGGCTAATTGTACTGCTCCACTTGTTGAGAGTCTGTTAATGATCATAGGTCCATAACCTCGCTTTTCTAACTTCCGTGCGTGCTGTTTCAGCGTATATACTAGAACTAAATCTCCTTCTTTCAAGCCTTTATCTTTCACATGTGCATCAAAATATACTTTCTGTCGCTTCTTAGCTGCGTATATTCTTGCTGCTGCTTTCAGACTGGTTTCTCCTAATCATTCCAAGTCTATTATTCATGCTGACAATTCATGGCCGGTCCACTGATGTTCTTGTGCAACCTTAAGGGTCGGTATCAAGAAGTCCAAAGGAAGCACAACATTCTGACCAAAAACCATCTTAAAGGGAGTTGCATTGAGTACGGTCTTGTAGGACACTCGATATGCCCAAACAGCGTGGTGTAACTGTTTGTCCCAATCTGAACGTTTGTTGTTCATGAGTTTCGTCAATATGTTACAAAGGATCTTGTTAGTGCTTTCAGCCTGACCATTGGCCTGAGGATGATATGGTGCGGATTTCTTGTGAATCACCATAAAATCCTGTAACAAATATTCAATGACTTGGTTTAGAAAGTGAGTTCCTCGCTCGCTCACTAACTCTATAGGCAATCCATATATTGTAAAGACATTTTCAAATAAGAATTTTGCAGTTGTGTATGCATCATTCTTTTTCGTGACTTTTGCCTCTACCCATTTGGTAAGATAATCTGTTGCAACAATAATGTATTCCGCATGTGTACCTTTTGCGGGGAAGTTAATGGGTCCTACAAAATCTATGCCCCACTTAGAAAATGCACGTTCGCCCATCATGGGTTTCAATGGCATTTCATCTCTGTGAGTAGGAAATTGAGTTCTTTGGCACACATCACATCTCTTTACATAGGTATGTGCATCCATGTGAAGAGTGGGCCACCATAATCCTGCAAAGAGGATGGCTTTGATTATCCTATCGGGTCCAAAATGACCTCCTGCAACACCTTGGTGTGCAGTCTCTAGTACGCTCAAGTAATCGCTTTCATGAACACATTGTTTTAGGTATCCATCTCATCCTCGTTTGTATAGATTGTCGCTAATAAGTGAATAGTCCTGAGCTTCTTGCTCTAGACTTCGTTGTTGTGCTAAGTTCATTCCTTGAGGGAATGTTTTTGTCCTCAAGTACATCACTAAAGGTTCACTCCATTCTGGTGTGAGAGACATGTGATATAACGTAGCATGTTCTACTGGTGGTCTTTCACAACAGACATGGCATTCTTTACTTAACTTGTAGACATCTGCTTCCATAGAAGGCCAATAGACTCCTAGTCTATGCAGAGTCTGCAATGTACAATATTTCAAATGATGTTGCTTCAACGCACTTACATGTGCTAATTGCAACCAATTCGCATGTTCTGATTCATCTACACAACAAGCAAGAATCTTTTGATTATCCTCTTTATATATAATTCCTGCTATTATTTGGTATCTTTGAGACTTGGTAATCTCTCCTTCATTGATCCTTATCCTAGGATTCTTGGGTCCATATGTGAGAATAGGGACTATCAGCTTAGCCCATTCTGGTGCTATCTCAAGGTTAAACAAGTATGTATCGGGTAATTCATCCACTATTCCTTGAGGAGCTTCTCCTGTGGTTAGTCTCGAGAGGTGGTCAGCTCTAAGATGCATCTTTCCTTTCCTAACTACTACTTCAAAATCATACTCCATGAGTAATAGAAACCAACGTATTAATCGTCCTATGTTGCATGGCTTGTTGATTAAGTACAATAGGGCTTGATGATCTATAAAGAACTTGAACTTGTTTGCCAACAAATAATGCCTGAATTTCTTTACCGCGTAGATCATCCCTAATCCTTCTCGTTCCGTAGTGGTGTAATTTCTTTCTGCTGCGTTCAACTATCTGCTCGCGTAAGCTATGGGAAGATCTATATTTCCTTCATTCGTGGGTTGTGCTAACACACATCCTATGGCATAATTGGATGCATCCACATGTACATGGAATGGTTTGCTCCAATTCGGGGTTGTCAATATAGGTGCTGAGCACAAACATCGTTTGAGTTCATTGAATGAATTCTCACACTCGTCCGTCCATTCAAAATTGGTCAAAAGGGAGTACAGAGGCTTGGCTATGATTGCATACATGTGTATGAATCCTCTATAATAACCGCAATGACCCATAAATGCTTGTGAGTCGCTGGAAAGTAGCGGGTGCATTTGTTAAGCCAAATGGCATCACAAGAAATGCAAATATGCCCCATTCTGTGGCAAAAGCTGTCTTGTGTTGATCTTTTGGAGCAATGGCTACTTGATTATAGCCTGAGAAACCATCAAGGAAGCTGTAAACTTCCTTGTCCGCAACTCTTTCCAATAAGTGTTCTGTGATAGGAAGAGGATAACTGTCTCTAATTGTGGTGGCATTAACTTTTTTAAGGTTAATACACACACACAATTTTCCATTCTTCTTGGGCACAACCACAATGGTGGGGATACCCATTCGGTATGCTCAATTTCGTAAATAAATCCTGCTTCTATCAAACGATCTATTTCTTCTTTAATCTTCGCAGCATAGTTATCATTGTACGTGTATGGTTTCTGTTTCGTAGGTTTTGCATCTGGAGTCATAGGGATTCTATGAGAACATATATCCGAGTCTACTCCTTTCAGGTCTTTGTAACTCCAAGCAAACACATCTCTATATTCGCACAATAGGGCAACTAATTCTTCTTCTTCTTCTGTCGTCAAATCATGCCCTATGTATGTACATTTTTCTTCTTCTCCTTCTATGGCAACTATTATTTTTTTGGTTTTCTCTCGATTATCATATACTTTTCCAACGTCAACCTTTCTGTTAGGCATTCGTACCATGATTCGTCTATCTTCTATTTCATATTTCTTGAAATTGTCAGGAACTTCAAATAGAGACTCTTCTTCCTTTGACATGGTTTCTTTCTTCTTTCTTTTCTTGCCTTCACTCTTGCTAGTCACTTGTGTGGCTATTCTCACATCATTCATAATTTCTTCGTGTGTCTGAGGGTAAGTTTCTACTTCTTCTCAAATGGGTGGCACCATGTAGAGCGTGCACAATGGAACTTCTTGTGGTGGTTTTGCCTTCCTAAGCATGCTAAAATGGATGAAGTTATGGCTAATTTGAAGAATTGGAGTGCTCTTGGCATGTGGTAAACAAGCATCGGCTTCTGGGAACTTTGCATAGAAGCACACTTGAGATAAAGAATATACATTGAAATGTGAAGCTCAGACCTTGTTGATATGACTTGAAGAAGGAGTCCAAAAAATCACCCTTAACATAAGCACCCTTAACAAAGACTTCTAATTATATTTGAGATATGTTTGAAGGAATCTTTATCCTAAGATGTGGATATATTTACATATTGGAATGAACCTCACTCATCAAAGGTTTATTCTAAGGACGTGATGGATGCCACTATCAAAATGATACTATGTAAAATATCGATGGGGAAGTTGCTAAAAATGTCACGTAGGACTCATCAAGAGCTTTCTAACGAGCTATAAAGCTCAAAAAACGGACTTCGGATGAAAAAGATATGAGTGTTCAGGCTCTCGAGGGTAAAAATTAACAAACAGGTTTTTCTCCAAAATATGAGCTAAGGGGTCTCCTATGAGTCTAATCACCCAAAAAGTTCCCAAAATTAGCCCCAAAATTGACCAAAAAATCAATTCCAAAAAATCTATTTGGGGTGGACAATCGCGATGGTCTGGGACAGTCGGGATGGTCCACGTGAACCATCCCGATGGCGTGGCACAATCACGATGGTCCGAAGCAGCAAACAGTCCCAATGGTCAGAAACTGGATGATCGTGATGGCATGAATGTGAACTGTCGCGATGGTCTGAAATGAACGATCGCGATGGCCCGAAAATGGACCCTCGCGATGGCGTCAGTCCACGATCAACGTGAACCATCACGATGGTTCAAATGAACCGTCGCGACGGTCACGGGCACGATGTCATGAGCCAATCATGATGGTCTAATTTTGGGTCGTCATGATGGCGTACCTGGGACAGTCACGATGGCATGACTAGTGAGCAATCGTGATGGTCTAGCTTGCAACGTGGGAGCGTTGGCGCGATGGCATGAGCCAATCGCGATGGCGTGAGGTCGACGGGATCGTCGTGATGGTCCAAGTGAACCATCGCGATGGCTCAAGTTAGCCGTTGCAATGGTGCGAGATCGTCCCGATGGTCCGGCCGAGCCGTCGCCATGGCGTGAGCCAATCGCGATGGTGTGACACAATCGCGATGGTCTGAGCCAATCCCGATGGTCCACCAAACTATGAATTTTTCAAATGCAAGTTTAGATTCCTATGTGCGCAAGGATCGCCTACACGTTGGTGTGGTCGCCTACCTCAAATTCCGATCTTGGCAGACCATCGCGATGGTCTGACACAATCCCCATTTTCTGACAGAAAGTGATTTTCTTACCTTTTTGTAGCTTTCTTGATGCTCTGGAGCACTGTACCTGCGAGAAAACTCAAAAACACAAAAGCATGTACAAGCACAAAAGCTCTCTCTCACTCTCCCACATGCACAAATGAGGGGAAATGAGGAGAATGGGTGGATATGGTGAATTTTCTGATTTTTTTGGAGATGAAGATGATGATGCGGTGATGAAGATGGAGTGTGGGGAGGTGAAAAACACTAAAAACTAAGTAAAAACAACAACAAAAACTGAAAATTTTTACCTTCCAACGCCACTTCTTGCTATACTCTTACCATCACACATTCGTCCTATACTCGATCCCCAACAACGGCACCAAATTTGGTGTTGCTCTAGCACATTGGAAAGTACCACGTTAAGAAGCTCCACCTCCTCAATGTCAATCCGTAGAAGAGATAGGAGTGATATGAAGATCGTGAACGTGAGATGAAGTGAGAGTGATGGTGAGAAGCATAAAGATGCAGACACACATACACAGATACAACAAAGAGACAAACAAGACACAATGGAAGGTAGGAATCAACTCTATTGCTCAAGATCTCAATTACAAGCTCAAAATAGCTCTAAGCTCACACTAACTAACCTCGAAAATGAGATCTCTATCTCTTTTTATAGATTCTAGACTAGTTTTGACCGGTTTCACATCTAGTGACCGGCATAGTTAAAAAATAGGTTCTAGGTGCTATTTGAAAGGGTAAATGGTGTATAAAAATAACCAAAATTGGTACGGTTATTCTATCTAAGCTCCTCAAGCTCGAGGACTCCTCAACTTGCACAAAATGGAGCTATAAATTACAAAAAGGAGTTTTTTCTATGTTACATATGGTACATGAGTGATGAAAATCACTGTTGAATGTTTGAAAGAGTAATATAAAACATATTTGCTTGAAAAATTTATTTGACTGGCTCGCTAATATGTCTTTACATGCTTCCGCGTCTTCTATGCCTCTTGATGCTGCCAAGAGAGGCCATCATTAGAGCAAGGACACTAAGAATGCACATATGTTTAGGGTGCATATCTTGATTCTAGCTAAAGACAAGGTAAAGGTGCAAGTTGAAGATAAACATGTGTTGCAAATCAATGATGAGCGGTAGAAAGAACGTTCTCAAATGGGTGGCACCATGTAGAGCGTGCAGAATGGAACTTCTTGTGGTGGTTTTGCCTTCCTAAGCATGCTAAAATGGATGAAGTTATGGCTAATATGAAGAATTGGAGTGCTCTTGGCATGTGGTAAAGAAGCATCGGCTTCTGGGAACTTTGCAATAAAGCACACTTGAGATAAAGAATCTACATTGAAATGTGAAGCTCAGACCTTGTCGATATGACTTGAAGAAGGAGTCCAAAGAAGCACCCTTAACATAAGCACCCTTAACAAAGATTTCTAATTATATTTGAGATATATTTGAAGGAATCTTTATCCTAAGATGTGGATATATTTGCATATTGGAATGAACCTCACTGATCGAAGGTTTATTCTAAGGACGTGATGGATGCCACTATCAAAATGATACTATGAAAATATGGATGGGTAAGTTGCTAAAAATGTCACGTAGTACTCGTCAAGAGCTTTCTAACGAGCTATAAAGCTCAAAAAATGGACTTTGGATGAAAAAGATATGAGCGTTCAGGCTCTCGAGGGTAAAAATTGACAAACAGGCTTTTCTCCAAATATGAGCTAAGGGGTCTCCTATGAGTCTAATCACCCAAAAAGTTCCCAAAATTAGCCCCAAAATTGACCAAAAAATCAATTCCAAAACATCCGTTTGGGTGGGACAATCGCGATGGTCTGGGACCGTCGCGATGGTCCACGTGAACCGTCGCGATGGCCTGGCACAATCGCGATGGTCTGAAGGAGTGAACAGTCGCGATGGTAAAAAAGTGGATGATCACCATGGAGTGAATGTGAACTGTCGCGATGGTCTAAAATGAACGATCGTGATGGCCCGAAAAATGAACCGTCACGATGGTGTAAGTCAATGGTCAACGTGAACCGTTGCGATGGTTCAAATGAACCGTCGGGATGGTCATGGGCGCGATGGCATGAGCCAATCGCGATGATCTGATTTTGGGTCGTCGCGATGGCGTACCTGGGACAGTTGTGATGGCGTGACTAGTGAGCAATCGAGATGGTCTAGCTTGCCACGTGGCAATGTTGGTGCGATTGCATGAGCCAATCACGATGGCATGGGCTCGACGCGATCGTCGCAATGGAGCGAGACCGTCGCGATGGTCCGCCCAAGCCGTCGCGATGGAGTGAGCCAATCACGATGGTGTGACACAATTGTGATGGTCTGAGCCAATCGCGATGGTCCACCAAACTAAGAATTTTTCAAATGCAATTTTAGATTCCTATGTGCGCAAGGATCGCCTACACGCTGGTGTGGTCGCCTACCTCAAATTCTGAACTTGGCAGACCATCGCGATGGTGTGACACAATCGGCATTTTCTGACAGAAAGTGATTTTCTTACCTTTTTGCAGCTTTCCTGATGCTCTGGAGCACTGTACTTGCGAGAAAACTCAAAAACACAAAAGCATGTACAAGCACAAAAGCTCTCTCTCACTCTCGCACATGCACAAATGAGGGCAAATGAGGAGAATGGGTGGATATGGTGAATTTTTTGATTTTTTTGGAGATGAAGATGAGGATGCGGTGATGCAGATGGAGTGTGGGGGAGGTGAAAAACACTAAAAACTAAGTAAAAACAACAACAAAAACTGAAAATTTTTTCCTTCCAAGGCCACTTCTTGCTATACTCTCACCATCACACATTCTTCCTAGACTCGATCCCCGGCAACGGCGCCCAATTTTGATGTTGCTCTATCACAATGGAAAGTACCACGTTAAGAAGCTCCACGTCCTTAATGTCAATCCGCGGAAGAGATAGGAGTGATATGAAGATCGTGAACGTGAGATGAAGTGAGAGTGATGGTGAGAAGCATAAAGATGCACACACACATACACACACACAACAAAGAGACAAGCAAGACACAATGGAAGGTAGGAATCAACTCTATTGCTCAAGATCTCAATTACAAGCTCAAAATAGCTCTAAGCTCACACTAACTAACCTCAAAAATGAGCTCTCTATCTCTTTTTATAGATTCTATACTAGTTTTGACCGGTATCACATCTAGTGACCGGCATAGTTAAAAAATAGGTTCTAGGTGCTATTTGAAAGGGTAAACGGTGTCTAAAAATAACCAAAATTGGTACGGTTATTCTACCTAAGCTCCTCAAGTTCGAGGGGACTCCTCGGCTTGCAAAAAATGGAGCTATAAATTACAAAAAGGAATTTTTTCTATGTTACATATGGTACATGAGTGATGAAAATCACTCTTGAATGTTTGAAAGACAAATATAAAACATATTTGCTTGAAAAATTGATTCAACTGACTCGCTGCTCTGTCTTTACATGCTTCCGCGTCTTCTATGCCTCTGGCTGCTGCCAACAGAGTCCATCATTAGAGGAAGGACACTAAGAATGCACATATCTTTAGGGTGAATCTCTTGATTCTAGCCAAAGACAAGGTAAAGGTGCAACTTCAAGATAAACATGTGTTGCAAATCAATGGTGAGCGGTAGAAAGAACGTTTTCAAATGGGTGGCACCATGTAGAGCGTGCAAAATTGAACTTCTTGTGGTGGTTTTGCCTTCCTAAGCATGCTAAAATGGATGAAGTTATGGCTAATATGAAGAATTGGAGTGCTCTTGGCATGTGGTAAACAAGCATCGGCTTCTGGGAACTTTGCATAGAAGCACACTTGAGATAAAGAATCTACATTGAAATGTGAAGCTCAGACCTTGTCGATATGACTTGAAGAAGGAGTCCAAAAAAGCACCCTTAACATAAGCACCCTTAACAAAGATTTCTAATTATATTTGAGATATGTTTGAAGGAATCTTTATCCTAAGATGTGGATATATTTGCATATTGGAATGAACCTCACTGATCAAAGGTTTATTCTAAGGACGTGATGGATGCCACTATCAAAATGATACTATGTAAAATATCGATGGGGAATTTGCTAAAAATGTCACGTAGTACTCGACAAGAGCTTTCTAACGAGCTATAAAGCTCAAAAAACAGACTTCGGATGAAAAAGATATGAGTGTTCAGGCTCTCGAGGGTAAAAATTGACAAACAGGTTTTTCTCCATATATGAGCTAAGGGGTCTCCTATGAGTCTAATCACTCAAAAAGTTCCCAAAATTAGCCCCAAAAGTGACCAAAAAATCAATTCCAAAAAATTCGTTTGAGGTGGACAATCGCGATGGTCTGGGACAGTCGCGATGGTCCACGTGAACCGTCGCGATGGCGTGGCACAATCGCAATGGTCCGAAGTAGCAAACAGTCGCAATGGTCAGAAAGTGGATAATCGTGATGGCATGAATGTGAACTGTCGCGATGGTCTGAAATGAACGATCGTGATGGCCCGAAAATGAACCCTCGCGATGGCGTCAGTCCACGGTCAACGTGAACCATCATGATGGTTCAAATGAACCGTCGCGATGGTCACGGGCGCGATCGCATGAGCCAAACGTGATGGTCTGATTTTGGGTCTTCGTGATGGCGTACCTGGGACAGTCGCGATGGCGTTGACTAGTGAGCAATCGCGATGGTCTAGCTTGCAACGTGGCAGCATCGGTGCGATGGCATGAGCCAATCGCGATGGCGTGGGGTCGATGGGATCGTCGCGATGGTCCAAGTGAACCATCACGATGGCTCAAGTGAGCCGTCTTGATGGTGCGAGATCGTCGCGATGGTCCGGCCGAGCCATCGCGATGGCGTGAGCCAATCGCGATGGTGTGACACAATCGCGATGGTCTTAGCCAATCGCGATGGTCCACCATACTATGAATTTTTCAAATGCAAGTTTAGATTCCTATGTGCGCAAGGATCGCCTACCCGTTGGTGTGGACGCCTACCTCAAATTCCGAACTTGGCAGACCATCGCGATGGTTTAACAGAGCCCGCATTTTCTGACAGAAAGTGATTTTCTTACCTTTTTGTAGCTTTCCTGATGCTCTGTAGCACTGTACCTGCGAGAAAACTCAAAAACACAAAAGCATGTATAAGCACAAAAGCTCTCTCTCACTCTCGCACATGCACAAATGAGGGGAAATGAGGAGAATGGGTGGATATGGTGAATTTTTTGATTTTTTTGGAGATGAAGATGATGATGCGGTGATGAAGATGGAGTGTGGGGGAGGTGAAAAACACTAAAAAGTAAGTAAAAACAACAACAAAAACTGAAAATTTTTACCTTCCAACACCACTTCCTGCTATACTCTTACCATCACACATTCCTCCTAGACGCGACCCCCAGCAATGGTGCCAAATTTGGTGTTGCTCTAGCACAATGGAAAGTACCACATTAAAAAAACAAAAATGAGCTCTCTAGCTCTTTTTATAGATTCTAGACTAGTTTTGACCGGTTTCACATCTAATGACCTGCATACTTAAAAAATAGGTTCTAAGTGCTATTTGAAAGGGTAAACGGTGTCTAAAAATAACCAAAATTGGTACGGTTATTCTACCTAAGCTCCTCAAGCTCGAGGACTCCTTCGCTTGCACAAAATGGAGCTATAAATTACAAAAAGGAGTTTTTTCTATGTTACATATGGTACATGAGTGATGAAAATCACTGTTGAATGTTTGAAAGAGTAATATAAAACATATTTGCTTGAAAACTTGATTCGACTGGCTCGCTACTCTTTGTTTACATGATTCTGCGTCTTCTATGTCTCTGGCTGCTGCCAACAGAGGCCATCATTAGAGGAAGGACACTAAGAATGCACATATCTTTACGGTGAATGTCTTTATTCTAGCTAACGACAAGGTAAAGATGCAAGTTGAAGATAAACATGTGTTGCAAATCAATGATGAGCGGTAGAAAGAACGTTCTCAAATGGGTGGCACCATGTAGAGCGTGCACAATGGAACTTCTTATTGTGGTTTTGCCTTCCTAAGCATGCTAAAATGGATGAAGTTATGGATAATATGAAGAATTGGAGTGCTCTTGGCATGTGGTAAAGAAGCATCGGCTTCTGGGAACTTTGCATAGAAGCACACTTGAGATAAAGAATCTACATTGAAATGTGAAGCTCAGACCTTGTCGATATGACTTGAAGAAGGAGTCCAAAAAAGCACCCTTAACATAAGCACCCTTAACAAATATTTCTAATTATATTTGAGATATATTTGAAGGAATCTTTATCGTAAGATGTGGATATATTTGCATATTGGAATGAACCTCACTGATCGAAGGTTTATTCTAAGGACGTGATGGATGCCACTATCAAAATGATACTATGTAAAATATCGATGGGGAAGTTGCTAAAAATTTCACGTAGTACTAGTCAAGAGCTTTCTAACGAGCTATAAAGCTCAAAAAACGGACTTCCGATGAAAAAGATATGAGCGTTCAGGCTCTCGGGGGTAAAAATTGACAAACAGGTTTTTCTCCAAATATGAGCTAAGGGGTCTCCTATGAGTCTAATCACCCAAAAAGTTCCCAAAATTAGCTCCAAAATTGACCGAAAAATCAATTCCAAAAAATTCGTTTGGTGTGGACAATCGCGATGGCCTGGGACCGTCGCGGTGGTCCAGGTGGACCGTCGCGATGGCGTGGCACAATCGCGATGGTCCGAAGGAGGAATAGTCGTGATGGTCAGAAAGTGGATGTTCGTGATGGGGTGAATGTGAACTGTCGCGATGGTCTGAAATGAATGATCGCGATGGCCCGAAAATGAACCATCGCGGTGGCGTCAGTCAACGGTCAACATGAACCGTCGCGATGGTTCAAACGAACTATCGTGATGGCTTGAGCCAATCGTGATGGTCTGATTTTGGGTCGTCGCAGTGGCGTACCTGGGACAGTCGCAATGGTGTGACTACTGAGCACTCACGATGGTCTAGCTTGCCACGTGGTAGCGTCGGCGCGATGGCTTGAGCCAATCGCGATGGCGTGGGGTCGACGGGATCGTCGCGATGGTCCAAGTGAACCATCGCAATGGCTCAAGTGAGCCCTCGCGATGGTGCGAGACCGTCGCGATGGTCCGACCGAGCCGTCGCGATGGCGTGAGCCAATCGCGATGGTGTGACACAATCGCGATGGTGTGACACAATCGCGATGGTCTGAGCCAATCGCGATGGTCCGAGCCAATGGCAATGGTCCACCAAACTATGAATTTTTCAAATGCAAGTTTAGATTCCTATGTGTGCAAGGATCGCCTATGCATTGGTGTGGTCGCCTACCTCAAATTCCGAACTTGGTAGACCATGGCGATGGTGTGACACTGTCGGCATTTTCTTACAGAAAGTGATTTTCTTACCTTTTTGCAGCTTTCCTGATGCTTTGTAGCACTGTACCTGCGAGAAAACTCAAAGACACAAAAGCATGTACAAGCACAAAAGCTCTCTCTCACTCTCGCACATGCACAAATGAGGGGAAATGAGGAGAATGGGTCGATATGGTGAATTTTTGGATTTTTTTGGAGATGAAGATGATGATGCGGTGATGAAGATGGAGTGTGGGGGAGGTGAAAAACACTAAAAACTAAGTAAAAACAACAACAAAAACTGAAAATTTTTACCTTCCAATGCCACTTCTTGCTATACTCTTACCATCACACATTTGTCCTAGACTCGATTCGCGGCAACGGTGCCAAATTTGGTGTTGCTCTAGCACAATGGAAAGTACCACGTTAAGAAGCTCCACCTCCTTAATGTCAATCCGCGGAAGAGATAGGAGTGATATGAAGATCGTGAACGTGAGATGAAGTGAGAGTGATGGTGAGAAGCATAAAGATGCTCACACACATACACACACACAACAAAGAGACAAGCAAGACACAATGGAGGGTAGGAAATCAACTCTATTGCTCAAGATGTCAATTACAAGCTCAAAATAGCTCTAAGCTCACACTAACTAACCTCAAAAATGAGCTCTCTAGCTCTTTTTATAGATTCTAGACTAGTTTTGACCGGTTTCACATCTAGTGACCGGCATAGTTAAAAAATAGGTTCTACGTGCTATTTAAAAGGGTAAACAGTGTCTAAAAATAACCAAAATTGGTACGGTTATTCCACCTAAGCTCCTCAAGCTCAAGGACTCTCGGCTTGCAGAAAATGGAGCTATAAATTACAAAAAAGAGTTTTTTCTATGTTACATATAGTACATGATTGATGAAAATCACTGTTGAATGTTTGAAAGAGTAATATAAAACATATTTGCTTGAAAAATTGATTCGACTAGCTCGTTGCTCTGTCTTTACATGCTTCCGTGTCTTCTATGCCTCTGGCTGCTGCCAACAGAGGCCATCATTAGAGGAAGGACACTAAGAATGCACATATCTTTAGGGTGAATCTCTTCATTCTAGCTAAAGACAAGGTAAAGGTGCAAGTTGAAGATAAACATGTGTTGCAAATCAATGGTGAGCGGCAGAAAGAACATTCTCAAATGGGTGGCACCATGTAGAGCGTGCACAATGGAGCTTCTTGTGGTGGTTTTGCCTTCCTAAGCATGCTAAAATGGATGAAGTTATGGCTAATATGAAGAATTGGAGTGCTCTTGGCATGTGGTAAAGAAGCATCGCCTCTTGGGAACTTTGCATAGAAGCACACTTGAGATAAAGAATCTACATTGAAATATGAAGCTCAGAACCTTGTCGATTGACTTGAAGAAGGAGTCCAAAAAGGCACCCTTAACATAAGCACCCTTAACCAAGATTTCTAATTATATTTGAGATGTATTTGAAGGAATCTTTATCCTAAGATGTGGGTATATTTGCATATTGGAATGAACCTCACTGATCGAAGGTTTATTCTAAGGACGTGATGGATGCCACTATCAAAATGATACTATGTAAAATATGGTTGGGGAAGTTGCTAAAAATATGACGTGGTACCCGTCAAGAGCTTTCTAACGAGCTATAAAGCTCAAAAAAAGGACTTCGGATGAAAAAGATATGAGCGTTTAGGCTCTCGGGGGTAAAAATTGACAAAGAGGTTTTTCCCCAAATATGAGCTAAGGGGTCTCCTATGAGTCTAATCACCCAAAAAGTTCCCAAAATTAGCCCCAAAATTGACCAAAAATTCAATTACAGAAAATCCGTTTGGGGTGGACAATCGCGATGGTCTAGGACCGTCGCAATGGTCCACGTGAACCGTCGTGATGGCGTGGCACAATCGAGATGGTCCGAAGGAGCGAGCACTCGCGATGGTCAGAAAGTGGATGATCGCGATGGCGTGAATGTGAACTGTCGCGATGGCCTGAAATAAATGATCGCGATGGCCCGAAAATGAACCGTCGCGATGGCGTCAGTCAACGGTCAACGTGAACCGTCGCAATGGTCACGGGCGCGATGGCATGAGCCAATCGCGATGGTCTGATTTTGGGTCGTCGCGATGGCGTACCTGGGACAGTCGTGATGGCGTGACTAGTGAGCAATGGCGATGGTCTAGCTTGCCACGTGGCAGCATCGACGCGATGGCATGAGCCAATCGCGATGGCGTGGGGTCCACGGGATCCTCGCGATGGTCCAAGTGAACCATCGCGATGGCTCAAGTGAGCCGTCGCGATGGTGCAAGACCGTCGCGATGGTCCAACCGAGCCGTCGCGATGGCGTGAGCCAATCGCGATGGTGTGACACAATCGCGATGGTCTGAGCCAATCGCGATGGTCTGAGCCAATCGCGATGGTCCACCAAACTATGAATTTTTCAAATGCAAGTTTAGATTCCTATGTGCGCAAGGATCGCTTACACGCTCGTGTGGTCGCCTACCTCAAATTCCGAACTTGGCAGACCATCATGATGGTCTGACACAGTCCGCATTTTCTGACAGAAAGTGATTTTCTTACCTTTTTGCAGCTTTCCTGATGCTCTGGAGCATTGTACCTGTGAGAAAACTCAAAAACACAAAAGCATGTACAAGCACAAAAGCTCTCTCTCACTCTCGCACATGCACAAATGAGGGGAAATGAGGAGAATGGGTGGATATGCTGAATTTTCTGATTTTTTAGGAGATGAAGATGATGATGCAGTGATGAAAATGGAGTGTGGGGGAGGTGAAAAACACTAAACACTAAGTAAAAAAAACAACAAAAACTGAAAATTTTTACCTTCCCACGCCACTTCTTGCTATTCTCTTACCATCACACATTCGTCCTAGACTCGATCCGAAGCAATGGTGCCAAATTTGGTGTTGCTCTAGCACAATGGAAAGTACCACGTTAAGAGGCCCCACCTCCTTAATGTCAATCCGCGAAAGAGATAGGAGTGATATGAAGATCGTGAACGTGAGATGAAGTGAGAGTGATGGTGAGAAGCATAAAGATACACACACACATACACACACAACAAAGAGACAAGCAAGACACAATGGAAGGTAAGAAATCAACTCTATTGCTCAAGATCTCAATTACAAGCTAAATGGAAGGTAGCTCTAAGCTCACACTAACTAACCTCAAAAATGAGCTCTCTAGCTCTTTTTAAAGATTCTAGACTAGTTTTGACCGGTTTCACATCTAGTGACCAACATAGTTAAAAAATACGATTTAGGTGCTATTTGAAAGGGTAAACGGTGTCTAAAAATAACCAGAATTTGTACCGTTATTCTACCTAAGCTCCTCAAGCTCAAGGACGACTCGGTTTGCACAAAATGGAGCTATAAATTACAAAAAGGAGTTTTTTCTATTTTACATGTGGTACATGAGTGATGAAAATCACTATTGAATGTTTGAAAGAGTAATATAAAACATATTTGCTTGAAAAATTGATTCGACTGGCTCGTTGCTCTGTCTTTACATGCTTCCGCGTCTTCTATGCCTCTGGCTGCTGCCAACAGAGGCCATCATTAGAGGAAGGACACTAAGAATGCACATATCTTTAGGGTGAATCTCTTGATTCTAGCTAAAGACAAGGTAAAGGTGCAAGTTGAAGATAAACATGTGTTGCAAATCAATGGTGAGCGGTAGAAAGAACGTTCTCAAATGGGTGGCACCATGTAGAGCATGCACAATGGAACTTCTTGTGGTGGTTTTGCCTTCCTAAGCATGCTAAAATGGATGAAGTTATGGCTGATATGAAGAATTGGAGTGCTCTTGGCATGTGGTAAAGAAGCATCGGCTTCTGGGAACTTTGCATAGAAGCACACTTGAGATAAAGAATCTACATTGAAACGTGAAGCTCAGACCTTGTCGATATGACTTGAAGAAGGAGTCCAAAAAAGCACCCTTAACATAAGCACCCTTAACAAAGATTTCTAATTATATTTGAAATATATTTGAAGGAATATGTATCCTAAGATGTGGATATATTTGCATGTTGGAATGAACCTCACTGATCTAAGGTTTATTCTAAGGACGTGATGGATGCCACTATCAAAATGGTACTATGTAAAATATGGATGGGGAAGTTGCTAAAAATCTCATGTAGTACTCGTCAAGAGCTTTCTAACGAGCTATAAAGCTCAAAAAACGGACTTCCGATGAAAAAGATATGAGGGTTCAGACTCTCGGGGGTAAAAATTGACAAACAGGTTTTTCTCCAAATATGAGCTAAGGGGTCTCCTATGAGTCTAATCACCCAAAAAGTTCCCAAAATTAGCCCCAAAATTGACAAAAAAATAAATTCCAAAAAATCCGTTTGGAGTGCACGATCTTGATGGTCTGAGATAATCGCGATGGTGTGGGACCGTCGCGATGGTCCAGGTGAACCGTCGCGATGGCATGGCACAATTGCGATGGTCCGAAGGAGCGAACAGTTGCGATGGTCAGAAAGTGGATGATCGCGATGGCGTGAATATGAACTGACCCGATGGTCTGAAATGAACGATCGCAATGGCCCAAAAATGAACCATCGCGATGGCGTCAGTCAACGGTCAACGTGGACCGTCGTGAAGGTTCAAATGAACCGTCGCGATGGTCACGGGCACGATGGCATGAGCCAATCACGATGGCCTGATTTTCGGTCGTCGCAATGGCGTACCTGGGACAGCCGCAATGGCGTGACTAATGAGCAATCGTGATGGTCTAACTTGCCACATGGCAGTGTCGGCGCGATGACATGAGCCAATCGCGATGGTGTTGGGTCGACAGGATCGTTGCGATGGTCCAAGTGAACCATCACGATGGCTCAAGTGAGTCGTCGGGATGGTGCGAGACCGTCGCGATGGTCCGGCCGAGCCGTCTCGATGGCGTGAGCCAATCGCGATGGTGTGACACAATCGTGATGGTCTGAGCCAATCGCGATGGTCCACCAAACTATGAATTTTTCAAATGCAAGTTTAGATTCCTATGTGCGCAAGGATCGCCTACACGCTGGTGTGGTCGCCTACCTCAAATTCCGAACTTGGCAGACCATCGCGATGGTCTAACACAGTCGGTATTTTCTGACAGAAGGTAATTTTCTTACCTTTTTGCAGCTTTCCTAATGCTCTGGAGCATTGTACCTGCGAGAAAACTCAAAAACACAAAAGCATGTACAAGCACAAAAGCTCTCTCTCACTCTCGCACATGCACAAATGAGGGGAAATGAGGAGAATGGGTGGATATGGTGAATTTTCTGATTTTTTTGGAGATGAAGATGATGATGCGGTGATGAAGATGGAGTGTGGGGGAGGTGAAAAACACTAAAAACTAAGTAAAAACAACAACAAAAACTGAAAATTTTTACCTTCCAATGCCACTTCTTGCTATACTCTTACCATCACACATTCGTCCTAGACGCGACCCCTAGCAACGATGCCAAATTTGGTGTTGCTCTAGCACAATGGAAAGTACCACGTTAAGAGGCTCCACCTCCTTAATGTCAATCCGCGGAAGAGATAGGAGTGATATGAAGATCGTGAACGTAAGATGAAGTGAGAGTGATGGTGAGAAGCATAAAGATGCACACACACATACACACACAACAAAGAGATAAGCAAGACACAATGGAAGGTAGGAAATCAACTCTATTGCTCAAGATCTCAATTACAAGCTCAAAATAGCTCTAAGATCACACTAACTAACCTCAAAAATGAGCTCTCTAGCTCTTTTTATAGATTATAGACTAGTTTTGATGGGTTTCACATCTAGTGATCGGCATAGTTAAAAAAATAGGTTCTATGTGCTATTTGAAAGGGTAAACAGTGTCTAAAAATAACCAAAATTGGTACGGTTATTCTACCTAAGCACCTCAAGCTCGAGGACTCCTTGGCTTGCACAAAATGGAGCTATAAATTACAAAAAGGAGTTTTTTCTATGTTACATATGGTACATGAGTGATGAAAATCACTGTTGAATGTTTGAAAGAGTAATATAAAACATATTTGCTTGAAAAATTGATTCGACTGGCTCGTTGCTCTGTCTTTACATGCTTCCGCGTCTTCTATGCCTGTGGCTAATATGAAGAACAGACCTTGTCGATATGACTTGAAGAAGGAGTCCAAAAAAGCACCCTTAACAAAGATTTCTATTTATATTTGAGATATATTTGAAAGAATCTTTATCATAAGATGTGGATATATTTGCATATTGGAATGAACCTCACTGATCGAAGGTTTATTCTAAGGACATGATGGATGCCACTATCAAAATGATACTATGTAAAATATGCATGGGGAAGTTGCTAAAAAATTCATGTAGTACTCGTCAAGAGCTTTCTAATGAGCTATAAAGCTCAAAAAACGGACGTCAGATGAAAAAGATATGAGCGTTCAGGCTCTCGGAGGTAAAAATTGACAAACAGGTTTTTCTCCAAATATGAGCTAAGGGGTCTCCTATGAGTCTAATCACCCAAAAAGTTCCCAAAATTAGCCCCAAAATTGACCAAAAAATCAATTCCAAAAAATCCATTTGGGGTAGACAATCGCGATGGTCTGGGACCGTCGCGATGGTCCAGGTGAATTGTCCAGATGGCGTGGCACAGTCGCGATGGTCCGAAGGAGCGAACAGTCGCGATGGTCAGAAAGTGGATGATCGCGATGGCATGAATGTGAACTGTTGCGATGGTCTGAAATGAACGATTGCGATGGCCCAAAAATGAACCATCGTGATGGCATCAGTCAACGGTCAACGTGAACTGTTGCGATGGTTCAAATGAACCGTCGCGACGGTCACGGGCGCGATGCCATGATCCAATCGCGATGGTCTGATTTTGGGTCATCACAATGGCGTATCTGGGACAGTCGCGATGGCGTGGGGTCGACGGGATCGTCGCGATGGTCCAAGTGAACCATCACGATGGCTCAAGTGAGCCGTCACGATGGTGCGAGACCGTCGCGATGGTCCGGCCGATCCGTTGCGATGGCGTGAGGCAATCGCAATAGTGTGACACAATCGCGATGGTCTGAGCCAATCGCGATGGTCCACCAAACTCTTAATTTTTCAAATGCAAGTTTAGATTCCTATGTGCGCAAGGATCGCCTACACGCTGGTGTGGTCGCCTACCTCAAATTCCGAACTTGGCAGACCATCGCGATGGTGTGACACAGTCGGCATTTTCTGACAGAAAGTGTTTTTCTTACCTTTTTGCAGCTTTCCTGATGCTCTGGAGCAGTGTACCTGTGAGAAAACTCAAAAACACAAAAGCATGTACAAGCACAAAAGCTCTCTCTCACTCTCGCACATGCACAAATGAGGGGAAATGAGGAGAATGGGTGGATATGGTGAATTTTTTTATTTTTTTGGAGATGAAGATGATGATGCGGTGATGGAGATGGAGTGTGGGGGAGGTGAAAAACATTAAAAACTAAGTAAAAACATCAACAAAAACTGAAAATGTTTACCTTCCAATGCCACTTCTTGCTATACTCTTAGAATCACACATTCGTCCTAGGCTCAATCCCGGGCAACGGCGCCAAATTTGGTGTTGCTCTAGCACAATGGAAAGTACCACGTTTAAAAGCTCCACCTCCTTAATGTCAATCCGCGGAAGAGATAGGAGTGATATGAAGATCGTGAACGTGAGATAAAGTGAGAGTGATGGTGCGAAGCATAAAGATGCACACATACATACACACACACAACAAAGAGCCAAGGTAGGAAATCAACTCTATTGCTCAAGATCTCAATCACAAGCTCAAAATAGCTCTAAGCTCACACTAACTAACCTCAAAAATGAGCTCTCTAGCTCTTTTTAAAGATTCTCGAATAGTTTTGACCGGTTTCACATCTAGTGACCAGCATAGTTAAAAAATACGTTCTAGGTGCTATTTGAAAGGGTAAACGGTGTCTAAAAATAACCAAAATTTGTACCGTTATTCTACCTAAGCTACTCAAGCTCAAGGACTCCTCGGTTTGCACAAAATGGAGCTATAAATTACAAAAAGGAGTTTTTTCTATGTTACATGTGGTACATGAGTGATGAAAATCACTATTGAATGTTTGAAAGAGTAATATAAAACATATTTGCTTGAAAAATTGATTCGACTGGCTCGCTGCTCTGTCTTTACATGCTTCTGGGTCTTCTATGCCTCTGGCTGCTGCCAACAGAGGCCATCATTAGAGGAAGGACACTAAGAATGCACATATCTTTAGGGTGAATCTCTTGATTCTAGCTAAAGACAAGGTAAAGGTGCAAGTTGAAGATAAACATGTGTTGCAAATCAATGGTGAGCGGTAGAAAGAACGTTCTCAAATGGGTGGCACCATGTAGAGCATGCACAATGGAACTTCTTGTGGTGGTTTTGCCTTCCTAAGCATGCTAAAATGGATGAAGTTATGGCTAATATGAAGAATTGGAGTGCTCTTGGCATGTGGTAAAGAAGCATCGGCTTCTAGGAACTTTGCATAGAAGCACACTTGAGATAAAGAATCTACATTGAAACGTGAAGCTCAGACCTTGTCGATATGACTTGAAGAAGGAGTCCAAAAAAGCACCCTTAACATAAGCACCCTTAACAAAGATTTCTAATTATATTTGAGATATATTTGAAGGAATCTGTATCCTAAGATGTGGATATATTTGCATGTTGGAATGAACCTCACTGATCGAAGGTTTATTCTAAGGACGTTATGGATGCTACTATCAAAATGATACTATGTAAAATATGGATGGGGAAGTTGCTAAAAATGTCACGTAGTACTCGTCAAGAGCTTTCTAACGAGCTATAAAGTTAAAAAAACGGACTTTCGATGAAAAAGATATGAGGGTTCAGACTCTCGGGGGTAAAAATTAACAAACAGGTTTTTCTCCAAATATGAGCTAAGGGGTCTCCTATGAGTCTAATCACCCAAAAAGTTCCCAAAATTAGCCCCAAAATTGACAAAAAAATCAGTTCCAAAAAATCCGTTTGGAGTGGACGATCGCGATGGTCTGAGATAATTGCGATGGTGTGGGACCGTCGCGATGGTCCAGGTGAACCGTCGCGATGGCATGGCACAATTGCGATGGTCGGAAGGAGCGAACAGTTGCAATGGTCAGAAAGTGGATGATCCCGATGGCGTGAATATGAACTGTCGCGATGGTCTGAAATGAACGATCGCGATGGCCCGAAAATGAACCATCACGATGGCGTCAGTCAACGGTCAACGTGAACCGTCGTGATGGTTCAAATGAACCGTCGCGATGGTCACGGGCACGATGGCATGAGCCAATCACAAAGCCTGATTTTGGGTCATCGCAATGGCGTTCCTGGGACAATCGCAATGGCGTGACTAATGAGCAATCGTGATGGTCTAGCTTGCCATGTGGCAGTGTCGGCGCGATGGCATGAGCCAATCGCGATGGCGTGGGGTCGACGGGATCGTTGCCATGGTCCAAGTGAACCATCACGATGGCCCAAGTGAGCCGTCGCGATGGTGCGAGACCGTCGCGATGGTCCGGCCGAGCCGTCTCGATGGTGTGAGCCAATCGCGATGGTGTGTCACAATCGTGATGGTCTGAGCCAATCGTGATGGTCTGAGCCAATCGCGATGGTCCACCAAACTATGAATTTTTCAAATGCAAGTTTAGATTCCTATGTGTGCAAGGATCGCCTACACGCTGGTGTGGTCGCCTACCTCAAATTCCGAACTTGGCAGACCATCGCGATGGTCTAACACAGTCGGTATTTTCTGATAGAAGGTAATTTTCTTACCTTTTTGCAGCTTTCGTGATGCTCTGGAGCACTGTACCTGCGAGAAAACTCAAAAACACAAAAGCATGTACAAGCACAAAAGCTCTCTCTCACTCTCGCACATGCACAAATGAGGGGAAATGAAGAGAATGGGTGGATATGGTGAATTTTCTGATTTTTTTGGAGATGAAGATGATGATGCGGTGATGAAGATGGAGTGTTGGGGAGGTGAAAAACACAAAAAACTAAGCAAAAACAACAACAAAAACTGAAAATTTTTACCTTCCAACGCCACTTCTTGCTATACTCTTACCATCACACATTCGTCCTACACGCGACCCCTAGCAACGGTGCCAAATTTGGTGTTGTTCTAGCACAATGGAAAGTACCACGTTAAGAAGCTCCACCTCCTTAATGTCAATCCGCGGAAGAGATAGGAGTGATATGAAGATCGTGAACGTGAGATGAAGTGAGAGTGATGGTGAGAAGCATAAAGATGCACACACACATACACACACAACAAAGAGACAAGCAAGACACAATGGAGGGTAGGAAATCAACTCTATTGCTCAAGATCTCAATTACAAGCTCAAAATAGCTCTAAGATCACACTAACTAACCTCAAAAATGAGCTCTCTAGCTCTTTTTATAGATTATATATAGACTAGTTTTGACCGGTTTCACATCTAGTGATCGGCATAGTTAAAAAATAGGTTCTAAGTGCTATTTGAAAGGGTAAACAGTGTCTAAAAATAACCAAAATTGGTACGGTTATTCTAACTAA
Source organism: Ceratopteris richardii (assembly GCA_020310875.1). Classification (NCBI taxonomy): domain Eukaryota; kingdom Viridiplantae; phylum Streptophyta; class Polypodiopsida; order Polypodiales; family Pteridaceae; genus Ceratopteris; species Ceratopteris richardii. The sequence continues at coordinate 57,866,553 of CM035434.1, forward strand.
GCTCCTCAAGCTCGAGGACTCCTCCACTTGCACAAAATAGAGCTATAAATTACAAAAAGGAGTTTTTTCTATGTTACATATGGTACATGAGTGATGAAAATCACTGTTGAATGTTTGAACGAGTAATATAAAACATAATTGCTTGAAAAATTGATTCCACTGGCTCGCTACTCTATCTTTACATGCTTTCGCGTCTTCTATGCCTCTGGCTGCTACCAACAGAGGCCATCATTAAAGGAAGGACACTAATAATGCACATATCTTTAGGGTGAATCTCTTGATTCTAGCTAAAGATAAGGTAAAGGTGCAAGTTGAAGATAAACATGTGTTGCAAATAAATGGTGAGCGGTAGAAAGAACGTTCTCAAATGGGTCGCACCATATAGAGCGTGCACAATGGAACTTCTTGTGGTGGTTTTGCCTTCCTAAGCATGCTAAAATGGATGAAGCTATGGCTAATATGAAGAACAGACCTTGTCGATATGACTTGAAGAAGGAGTCCAAAAAAGCACCCTTAACATAAGCACCCTTAACAAAGATTTCTAATTATATTTGAGATATATTTGAAAGAATCTTTATCCTAAGATGTGGATATATTTGCATATTGGAATGAACCTCACTGATCGAAGGTTTATTCTAAGGACATGATGGATGCCACTATCAAAATGATACTATGTAAAATATGCATGGGGAAGTTGCTAAAAATGTCACGTAGTACTCGTCAAGAGATTTCTAATGAGCTATAAAATTCAAAAAACGGACGTCGGATTAAAAAGATATGAGCGTTCAGGCTCTCGGGGGTAAAAATTGACAAACAGGTTTTTCTCCAAATATGAGCTAAGGGGTCTCCTATGAGTCTAATCACCCAAAAAGTTCCCAAAATTAACCCCAAAATTGACCAAAAACTCAATTCCAAAAAATCCGTTTGGGGTAGACAATCGTGATGGTCTGGGACCGTCGCGATGGTCCAGGTGAATCGTCCCGATGGCGTGGCACAGTCGCGATGGTCCGAAGGAGCGAACAGTCGCGATGGTCCGAAAGTGGATGATCACAATGGCATGAATGTGAACTGTTGCGATGGTCTGAAATGAACGATTGCAATGGCCCGAAAATGACTCATCGCGATGGCGTCAGTCAACGGTCAACGTGAACTGTTGCGATGGTTCAAATGAACCGTCGCGATGGTCACGGGCACGATGCCATGAGCCAATTGCGGTGGTCTGATTTTGGGTCATCGCAATGGCGTATCTGGGACAGTCGCGATGGCATGGGGTCGACGGGATCGTCGCGATGGTCCAAGTGAACCATCACGATGGCTGAAGTGAGCCGTCACGATGGTGCGAGACCGTCGCGATGGTTCGGCCGAGCCGTCGCGATGGAGTGAGGCAATCGCAATGGTGTGACACAATCGCGATGGTCTGAGCCAATCGCGATGGTCCACCAAACTTTTAATTTTTCAAATTAAATTTTAGATTCCTATGTGCGCAAGGATCGCCTACACGCTGGTGTGGTCGCCTACCTCAAATTCCGAACTTGGCAGACCATCGCGATGGTGTGACACAGTCGGCATTTTCTGACAGAAAGTGTTTTTCTTACCTTTTTGCAGCTTTCCTGATGCTCTGGAGCACTGTACCTGTGAGAAAACTCAAAAACACAAAAGCATGTACAAGCACAAAAGCTCTCTCTCACTCTCGCACATGCACAAATGAGGGGAAATGAGGAGAATGGGTGGATATGGTGAATTTTCTAATTTTTTTGGAGATGAAGATGATGATGCGGTGATGGAGATGGAGTGTGGGGGAGGTGAAAAACACTAAAAACTAAGTAAAAACATCAACAAAAACTGAAAATGTTTACCTTACAATGCCACTTCTTGCTATACTCTTAGAATCACACATTCGTCCTAGACTCGATCCCCGGCAACGGCGCCAAATTTGGTGTTGCTCTAGCACAATGGAAAGTACCACGTTTAGAAGCTCCACCTCCTTAATGTCAATCCGCGGAAGAGATAGGAGTGATATGAAGATCGTGAACGTGAGATGAAGTGAGAGTGATGGTGAGAAGCATAAAGATGCACACATACATACACACACACAACAAAGAGCCAAGGTAGGAAGTCAACTCTATTGCTCAAGATCTCAATCAGAAGCTCAAAATAGCTCTATGCTCACACTAACTAACCTCAAAAATGAGCTCTCTAGCTCTTTTTAAAGATTCTAGAATAGTTTTGACCGGTTTCACATCTAGTGACCAGCATAGTTAAAAAATAGGTTCTAGGTGCTATTTGAAAGGGTAAACGGTGTCTAAAAATAACCAAAATTTGTATCGTTATTCTACCTAAGCTCCTCAAGCTCAAGGACTCCTCGGTTTGCACAAAATGGAGCTATAAATTACAAAAAGGAGTTTTTTCTATGTTACATGTGGTACATGAGTGATGAAAATCACTATTGAATGTTTGAAAGAGTAATATAAAACATATTTGCTTGAAAAATTGATTCGACTGACTCGCTGCTCTGTCTTTACATGCTTCCGCGTCTTCTATGCCTCTGGCTGCTGCCAACAGAGGCCGTCATTAGAGGAAGGACACTAAGAATGCACATATCTTTAGGATGAATCTCTTGATTCTAGCTAAAGACAAGGTAAAGGTGCAAGTTGAAGATAAACATGTGTTGCAAATCAATGGTGAGCGGTAGAAAGAACGTTCTCTAATGGGTGGCACCATGTAGAGCGTGCACAATGGAACTGTAAGACAATAGTTACGCAATATAACACAGGAGCAATAGCAGTGCAGATAACAGATATAGGAGAATCTCAACAATTTTCTACTAGCAGCAAGTACAAAGATGATGGCGTTGTCCACCCGTGCGCTCTCAAGGTAGAGCTTAAATGGTGATCTAGACAACTCTAGATAGGGAGATACAAGGTAGAGGTATGCTGGCTCAACTCAGGTGTCTTAGGTAGTGCAGAAGTCATGTATATATAGGATCATGGGTGTCCTGCCATGGACGGCAATACATGGGCGGTAGAGCGTGGGCGGCCACCGCCCGCGTAATTGCCATACACGGCTTAGACTGGTTGAACCGACCTAACAAATATAAATGATTTCTGACTTCGACAGGGAATATTCCATGGAATATTCCCTTTACCGTCGCGCCGGGGGCGCTGCCCCCGGACCCCCACCAGGGGGCCCGCTGGCCCCCTGGGACCCCCCAGCCAGGGGGCCCGCTGGCCCCCTTGGACCCCCCAGCCGGGGCTGCTCACCGCTGCCCCGGACCCCACAATTGGGGACCCTGGTAACTCCCTTTCCTTATAATATCTTACATGGTCCAATATGACCTTCATCCAACATTCAAGTTGGGATTCCCATCAATTGGGTAATGCACGCTTGGCTTCTCCTCATAAAGGGGGCCTTACAAAATGTGCATACAATCATGAGGGGTAGACATTGATCATATACTAACACCCCCCCTCAATGTTTACCGATGATAAATCAAGTAGGTCTCGGTCCTATGCCCATATGTTGAAGATGCTTGTTGAGCTGCTCTCTTCCAAGTGCTTTAGTGAATATGTCAGCACAATTTGCCTCTGTTGGGCAATATTCTAGCTCCACAATTTCATCTTCAATTAGCTCACGAATGTAATGGTACTGTACTTCTATGTGCTTGGTGCGAGCATGAAATACTGGGTTCTTTGCAATAGCCATACAGCTTTGATTATCACACTTGAGTACAGTTGGCATATTTGATGGAAAGCCTAGATCTGCAAGAATTCTCCTTAACCAGACTGCCTCACAAGAAGCAAAACAAGCTGCTTTGTACTCTGCTTCAGTGGAGGAGAGTGCGAGAGTTGGTTGCTTCCTACTTACCCAAGAAAATATTCCTGAACCAAGTGAGAAACAATATCCAGAAACTGATTTTCTAGAATCATAATCTCCAGCCCAATCTGAATCACAATATCCTTGGAGTGTATCACCTGTGGTATACAAAATACCAAAATCCAAGGTTCCTGCAATGTACCTTAGAATTCGCATTCCAGCATTCCAGTGACTCTCCTTAGGTTTGTTGGAAAACCTGCTTAACACTCCAACAGCATAGCAAATGTCTGGTCTAGTGTTGCACAGAAAAATAAGACTTCCAACGAGCTTCCTATACTTCTTAGCATCTACATCAGGCATGTTATCATCCATAGATAGCTTATGATTTACCTCCATAGGTGTGCTAGTTGGTTTGCAGTCCATCATTCCAAATGCCTTGAGAATTTCTTTGGAATATTTTTGTTGTGAGATGAAAATGCCATCCTTCCTTTGCCATACTTCAATTCCCAGACAAAAATGGAGTAGACCTAAGTCTGTCATTTCAAACTCAGTTCCCAAGCTGATCCGAGTTTGATTGATGAGTTCCTGATGATCTCCTGTAATGATCAAATCATCTACATATACAATGACAACAACTAGCTTGCTATCCCTTTTCGTTACATACAAGTTAGCATCAGAAGTACTTCTTTCAAAACCCATATTTTTGAAAAAATGATCTATTCGTTGGTACCAAGCCCGTGGAGCTTGCTTAAGTCCATACAAAGCTTTCTTCAACCTGCAAACTTTATTTTCTGAATTGGGCACCTCAAAACCTGGTGGTTGAGATACATATACCTCCTCCTTGAGGTGACCATTCAAAAATGCAGATTTGACATCCATCTGGAAAATAGGCCAAGACTTTTGTGCAGCTACTGCAAGTACCGTCCGAATAGTTGTCATGCGTGCTGTTGGTGCAAAAGTTTCTTGAACATCAAATCCTTGAATCTGTGAAAAACCCTGTGCAAATAATCGTGCCTTATACTTTTCTAATGTTCCATCAGCTTTATACTTAGCTTTCCAAATCCATTTAGTACCTATTACCTTCTTCTTTGGCGGCAAGTCGACTAGATCCCATGTATCATTTTTGAGTATACTATCATACTCAGACTGCATTGCCGCTCTCCAATCTGGATCATCAATGGCTTCTTCAATGGTGGTAGGTTCCTTTATCGAACCCATGATATCTGCCATTAGAGCCATGTTAACAATGTGTTCTGAGGCTCTTCTTTGCTCCTCTATTCTCTTTGATCTTCGTAATCCATCCGATGATGATTCTGGTACATCTACATGTGGATTGTGATCATCAAAGAGCTGTTGTGCCCACTTCGGTAGTGGCTTACGCAGTGCAGCTACAACTGGTTGGCTTTTTATTGAGGAAATTTCTCCATCAGATGTTTCCTCCTCCTCAACTTTAACCTGTCTTTTGATAGGCACAAGGTGAGATATTTCTCCGCTTGATGAGATAGTAGATTTACCTTTATCTTCTACTAAGTGTGGTCGTTCATCAAACACCACATCTCGGCTGACAAAAATCTTCCTTGCCTCAGGATCCCATAACCTGTATGCTTTAGACTCTTCACTATATCCTAGGAAGACACACTTTTTGCTTTTTGAATCCAACTTTGATCTTGTTGAATCAGGAATATGTGCATAACAGAAACAACCAAAAATTCTGAAATGCAAAACTGAAGGCTTTTTACCAGAATATGCTTCTTGAGGAGTCATCCCCTTCAGTGCTTTTGTGTAGCTTCGATTGAGAATGTAGACTGCTGTATTGACTGCTTCTGCCCAGAATGAATCAGGCATGTCTTGAGCCTTCAACATACAACGAGCCATTTCAACTACTGTCCTGTTCCTGCGCTCAACAACGCCATTTTGTTGGGGTGTATGAGCTGTGGTAAGTTGCCTTTTCACACCATGCTCCTTACAGTAATTGTTGAATTCTGTTGACAAGAATTCACCTCCTCTATCTGTTCTAAATTTCTTTAGTTTCCTTCCTGATTCATTTTCTACATACTTATGCCACGTTTTAAATTTTTCAAAAGCATCAGCCTTCTCTCGAATGAAATAAACCCACATCTTTCTACTATAATCGTCGACTAACAGCAAGAAGTAGAAAGATCCTCCTAAAGCAGGTGTAGACATTTTACCGCAGAGATCAGCATGTACCAACTCTAGAGGAGCTTGAGATCGATTGCTGGTCTCTCTTGGAAATGCCTTTCGTTGTTGCTTGCCCATCATACAAGCTTCACAAGGTTCCTGCAACTCTGAAAATGCAGGCATATGAGCAACCATCCCTGTTCGTTGCATCTCCTTCAAAACTGCAAATCCGAGATGCCCAAATCGTCGGTGCCATAACCTGCTTACATCTTTATCTTCTGTAGCAGTTAAAGCACTTAACTCATACAAGTTATCCCGTCGTATGCCTTTACCTACAACATTACCTGATGAATCCATGATTTCCGCACCACTCTTATTGAAGTGAACTTCGAGTCCACGATCTGTTATTGCAGAAACTGACAACAAATTTCTTTTGAGTGTAGGTACATAGAGAACATCGGATAACTTTTTCTCAACACCTGGAGAAGTGATAAAAGAGATGGTTCCAGTTCCTTCAGCCGGACACTTGGAGTCATTTCCCACCACTACATTGATGGATTCCCGCAGAGGCACTAGGGAACTATACCAATCCTTTTTACTAGTCATATGGCGAGAAGCTCCACTATCTAAAATCCATGGCTCATCAACACGAGCTTGAGCAGATGAACATACCTCTTCAATAGCTACCCAAAGTTCCAGCTCTGTGTTGTTTGCAGACTCTTTGTTCTTCCATGATGATTTTACAGTCCCATTCCGTTCATCAGCTTGCTTCTTTCTGCAATCCTTGATGGCATGGCCTTTCTTTTCACAATAGAAGCAACTTCCTGTGAACTTTTTCTTCTTTGGCTTCTTCTTTGATCCCTCTGAAGAGCCTTTACCTTTTGCATTTGCTGAGAATGCAGCATCAGTTGTACTTTGCCGATTCTTCAGCCGCATCTCTTCTTCTAAAAGCATGGCACAAAACTCTTCAAATGTAAGAGGAGTTGGCCTTACCTGAGTGTTAAGGGCTGTTACTAATCCATCATACTTTGCTGGAAGAACACGTACAGATCTTCGAGCCAGCTCTTCTGGTGTTATAACAACACCAACTGCAGCCAATTGATCTTGAAGATGCTTTATCCGTTTGATAAAATCTTCAGCCTTTTCAGAATCAGAATGCTTTTCATTTGCCAACTGATTTTCTAAATTCTGTATCCTAGTGTGGTTCTTGGTCTCATATTGTCGAGCCAATATGCCCCAAGCCTCATGTGCTTTAGTAGTATGTTGAACTAAAGTAAGCACAGAATCACTTACACTAGTGACAATCGCACATAATGCATCAGCATTCCGCCTCTTCCAAGCTCGTAGAAGATCAGGATCTGGCTGAATCATCAATCTTGAATTTGCTGGATCTTCAACTGGTATAGGCTCTGGATCCAATCCCATCGGTCCCATGACAGTGTCAAGTAATTCATAGGAGTCCAAAATTGCAGAAATTTTGAACTTCCAGAGTGTATAGTTGGTTCCATCCAGCTTCCCTTCAGTGAATGCAGGTGGACGAATTCGAATAGGTGCAGCATTAACATTAGCTGAAGCACCAAGACTATTGTTCGACGATGAAGCCATCATGTAATCACTCGAATAATCTACTGATATTCTAGTCTGCTAGTAGGCTAAAATAATGATACTTCTCAAGCTATTCGAACCTTACAGCTCTGATACCATGTAAGACAATAGTTACGCAATATAACACAGGAGCAATAGCAGTGCAGATAACAGATATAGGAGAATCTCAACAATTTTCTACTAGCAGCAAGTACAAAGATGATGGCGTTGTCCACCCGTGCGCTCTCAAGGTAGAGCTTAAATGGTGATCTAGACAACTCTAGATAGGGAGATACAAGGTAGAGGTATGCTGGCTCAACTCAGGTGTCTTAGGTAGTGCAGAAGTCATGTATATATAGGATCATGGGTGTCCTGCCATGGACGGCAATACATGGGCGGTAGAGCGTGGGCGGCCACCGCCCGCGTAATTGCCATACACGGCTTAGACTGGTTGAACCGACCTAACAAATATAAATGATTTCTGACTTCGACAGGGAATATTCCATGGAATATTCCCTTTACCGTCGCGCCGGGGGCGCTGCCCCCGGACCCCCACCAGGGGGCCCGCTGGCCCCCTGGGACCCCCCAGCCAGGGGGCCCGCTGGCCCCCTTGGACCCCCCAGCCGGGGCTGCTCACCGCTGCCCCGGACCCCACAATTGGGGACCCTGGTAACTCCCTTTCCTTATAATATCTTACATGGTCCAATATGACCTTCATCCAACATTCAAGTTGGGATTCCCATCAATTGGGTAATGCACGCTTGGCTTCTCCTCATAAAGGGGGCCTTACAAAATGTGCATACAATCATGAGGGGTAGACATTGATCATATACTAACAGGAACTTCTTGTGGTGGTTTTGCCTTCCTAAGCATGCTAAAATGGATGAAGTTATGGCTAATATGAAGAATTGGAGTGCTCTTGGCATGTGGTAAAGAAGCATCGGCTTCTGGGAACTTTGCATAGAAGCACACTTGAGATAAAGAATCTACATTGAAACGTGAAGCTCAGACCTTGTCGATATGACTTGAAGAAGGAGTCCAAAAAAGCACCCTTAACATAAGCACCCTTAACAAAGATTTCTAATTATATTTGAGATATATTTGAAGGAATCTGTATCCTAAGATGTGGATATATTTGCATGTTGGAATGAACCTCACTGATCGAAGATTTATTCTAAGGACGTGATGGATGCTACTATCAAAATGATACTATGTAAAATATGGATGGGGAAGTTGCTAAAAATGTCACGTAGTACTCGTCAAGAGCTTTCTAACGAGCTATAAAGCTCAAAAAACGGACTTCCGATGAAAAAGATATGAGGGTTCAGACTCTCGGGGATAAAAATTGACAAACAGGTTTTTCTCCAAATATGAGCTAAGGGGTCTCCTATGAGTCTAATCACCCAAAAAGTTCCCAAAATTAGCCCCAAAATTGACAAAAAAATCAATTCCAAAAAATCTGTTTGGAGTGGACGATCGCAATGGTCTGAGGTAATCGCGATGGTGTGGGACCGTCGTGATGGTCCAGGTGAACCGTCGTGATGGCATGGCACAATTGCGATGGTCCGAAGGAGCGAACACTTGCGATGGTCAGAAAGTGGATGATCGCATTGGCGTGAATATGAACTGTCGCGATGGTGTGAAATGAACGATCACGATGGCCCGAAAATGAACCATCGTGATGGCGTCAGTGAACGGTCAACGTGAACCGCCGTGATGGTTCAAATGAACCGTCCTGATGGTCACGGGCACGATGGCATGAGCCAATCAGGATGGCCTGATTTTGGGTCATCGCAATGGCGTACCTGGGACAGTCGCAATGGCGTGACTAATGAGCAATCGTGATGGTCGGGCTTGCCACGTGGCAGTGTCGGCGCGATGGCATGAGCCAATCGCGATGGCGTGGGGTCGACGGGATCGTTGCGATGGTCCAAGTGAACCATCACGATGGCTCAAGTGAGCCGTCGCGATGGTGGGAGACCGTCGCGATGGTCTGGCTGAGCCGTCTCGATGGCGTGATCCAATCGCGATGGTGTGACATAATCGTGATGGTCTGAGCCAATCGCGATGGTCCACCAAACTATGAATTTTTGAAATGCAAGTTTAGATTCCTATGTGCGCAAGGATCGCTTACACACTGGTGTGGTCGCCTACCTCAAATTCCGAACTTGGCAGACCATCGCGATGGTCTAACACAGTCGGTATTTTCTGACAGAAGGTAATTTTCTTACCTTTTTGCAGCTTTCTTGATGCTCTGGAGCACTGTACCTGTTAGAAAACTCAAAAACACAAAAGCATGTACAAGCACAAAAGCTCTCTCTCACTCTCGCACATGCACAAATGAGGGGAAATGAGGAGAATGGGTGGATATGGTGAATTTTTTGATTCTTTTGGAGATGAAGATGATGATGCGGTGATGAAGATGGAGTGTGGGGGAGGTGAAAAACACTAAAAACTAAGTAAAAACAACAACAAAAACTGAAAATTTTTACCTTCCAACGCCACTTCTTGCTATACTCTTACCATCACACATTCGTCCTAGATGCGACCCCTAGCAACGGTGCCAAATTTGGTGTTGCTCTAACACAATGGAAAGTACCACGTTAAGAAGCTCCACCTCCTTAATGATAATCTACGGAAGAGATAGGAGTGACATGAAGATCGTGAACGTGAGATAAAGTGAGAGTGATGGTGAGAAGCATAAAGATGCACACACACATACACACACACAACAAAGAGACAAGCAAGACACAATGGAAGGTAGGAAATCAATTCTATTGCTCAAGATCTCAATTACAAGCTCAAAATAGCTCTAATCTCACACTAACTAACCTCAAAAATGAGCTCTATAGCTCTTTTTATAGATTCTAGACTAGTTTTGACCGGTTTCACATCTTATGACCTGCATACTTAAAAAATAGGTTCTAAGTGCTATTTGAAAGGGTAAACGGTGTCTAAAAATAACCAAAATTGGTACGGTTATTCTAACTAAGCTCCTCAAGCTCGAGGACTCCTCCACTTGCACAAAATAGAGCTATAAATTACAAAAAGGAGTTTTTTCTATGTTACATATGGTACATGAGTGATGAAAATCACTGTTGAATGTTTGAAAGAGTAATATAAAACATATTTGCTTGAAAAATAGATTCGAATGGCTCGCTACTCTATCTTTACATGCTTCCGCGTCTTCTATGCCTCTGGCTGCTGCCAACAGAGGCCATCATTAGAGGAAGGACACTAAGAATGCACATATCTTTAGGGTGAACCTCTTGATTCTACCTAAAGACAAGGTAAAGGTGCAAGTTGAAGATAAACATGTGTTTCAAATCAATGGTGAGCGGTAGAAAGAACGTTCTCAAATGGGTGGCACCATATAGAGCGTGCACAATGGAACTTCTTGTGGTGGTTTTGCCTTGCTAAGCATGGTAAAATGGAGGAAGTTATGGCTAATATAATGAATTGGAGTGCTCTTGGCATGTGGTAAAGAAGCATCCGCTTCTGGGAACTTTGCATAGAAGCACACTTGAGATAAAGAATCTACATTGAAATGTGAAGCTCAGACCTTGTCGATATCACTTGAAGAAGGAGTCCAAAAAAGCACCCTTAACATAAGCATCCTTAACAAAGATTTCTAATTATATTTGAGATATATTTGAAGGAATCTTTATCCTAAGATGTGGATATATTTGCATACTGGAATGAACCTCACTGATCGAAGGTTTATTCTAAGGACATGATGGATGCCACTATCAGAATGATACTATGTAGAATATGGATGGGGAAGTTGCTAAAAATGTCACGTAGTACTCGTCAAGAGCTTTCTAACGAGCTATAAAGCTCAAAAAATGGACTTCGGATGAAAAAGATATGAGCGTTCAGGCTCTCGAGGGTAAAAATTGACAAACAGGTTTTTCTCCAAATATGAGCTAAGGGGTCTCCTATGAGTCTAATCACCCAAAAAGTTCCCAAAATTAGCCCCAAAACTAGCCCCAAAATTGACCAAAAAATCAATTCCAAAAAATCTGTTTGGGGTGGACAATCGTGATGGTCTGAGATAATCGCGATGGTCTGGGACCGTCGCGATGGTCTAGATGAACCGTCGCGATGGCGTGGCACAATCGCGATGGTCCGAAGGAGCGAACACTGGCGATGGTCAAAAAGTGGATGATCGCGATGGCGTGAATGTGAACTATCGCGATGGTCTGAAATGAACGATCACGATGGCCCGAAAATGAACCGTCGCGATGGCGTCGGTCAAGGGTCAACGTGAACAGTCGCGATGGTTCCAATGAACCGTTGCGATGGTCACGGGCGCGATGGCATGAGCCCATCGCGAAGGTCTGATTTTGGGTCGTCGCGATGGCATACCTGGGACAATCGCGATGGCGTGACTAGTGAGCAATCGCGATGGTCTAGCTTGCCATGTGGCAGTGTGGGCGCGATGGCATGAGCCAATTGCGATGGCGTGGGGTCGATGGGATCATCGCGATGGTGCGAGACCGTCGTGATGGTCCGGTCGAGCCGTCATGATGGCGTGAACCAATAGCGATGGTGTGACACAATCGCGATGGTCTGAGCCAATCGTGATGGTCCACCAAACTTTGAATTTTTCAAATGCAAGTTTACACATTCGTCCTAGACTCGATCCTTGACAACGGTACCAAATTTGGTGTTGCTCTACCACAATGGAAAGTACCACGTTAAGAAGCTCCACCTCCTTAATGTCAATCCACGGAAGAGATAGGAGTGATATGAAGATCGTGAACGTGAGATGAAGTGAGAGTGATGGTGAGAAGCATATAGATGCACACACACATACACACACACAACAAAGAGACAAGCAAGACACAATGGAAGGTAGGAAATCAACTCTATTGCTCAAGATCTCAATTACAAGCTCAGAATAGCTCTACGCTCACACTAACTAACCTCAAAAATGAGCTCTCTAGCTCTTTTTATAGATTCTAGACTACTTTGACCGGTTTCACATCTAGTGACCGGCATAGTTAAAAAGTAGGTTCTAGGTGCTATTTGAAAGGATAAACGGTGTCTAAAAATAAGCAAAATTGGTACCGTTATTCTACCTAAGCTCCTCAAGCTTGAGGACTTCTCGGCTTGCACAAAATGGAGCTATGAATTACGAAAATGAGTTTTTTCTATGTTACATATGGTACATGAGTGATGAAAATCACTGTTGAATGTTTGAAAGAGTAATATAAAACATATTTTCTTGAAAAATTGATTTGATTGGCTCGCTGCTCTATCTTTACATGCTTCCGCATCTTCTATGCCTCTGGCTACTGCCAACAGAGGCCATCATTAGAGTAAGGACACTAAGAATGCACATATCTTTAGGGTGAATCTCTTGATTCTAGCTAAATACAAGGTAAAGGTGCAGGTTGAAGCTCAACATGTGTTGCAAATCAATGGTGAGCGGTAGAAAGAACGTTCTCAAATGGGTGGCACCATGTAGAGCGTGCACAATGGAACTTCTTGTGGTGGTTTTGCCTTCCTAAGCATGCTAAAATGGATGAAGTTATGGCTAATATGAAGAATTGGAGTGCTCTTGGCATGTGGTAAAGAAGCATCGGCTTTTTGGGAACTTTGCATAGAAGCACACTTGAGATAAAGAATCTACATTGAAATGTGAAGCTCAGACCTTGTCGATATGACTTGAAGAAGGAGTCCATAAAAGCACCCTTAACATAAGCACACTTAACAAAGATATCTAATTATATTTTAGATATATTTGAAGGAATCTTTATCCTAAGATGTGGATATATTTGCATATTGGAATGAACCTCACTGATCGAAGGTTTATTCTAAGGACGTGATGGATGCCACTATCAAAATGATACTATATAAAATATGGATGGGGAAGTTGCTAAAAATTTCACGTAGTACTCGTCAAGAGCTTTCTAAGGAGCTATAAAGCTCGAAAAACGGACTTTGGATGAAAAAGATATGAGCGTTCAGGCTCTCGGGGGTAAAACTTGACAAACAAGTTTTTCTCCAAATATGAGCTAAGGGGTCTCCTATGAGTCCAATCACCCAAAAAGTTCCCAAAATTAGCCCCAAAATTGACTAAAAAATCAATTCCAAAAAATCTGTTTGGGGTGGACAATCGCGATGGTCTGGCACCGTCGCGATGGTCCAGGTGAACCGTCGCGATAGCGTGGCACAATTGCGATGGTCCGAAGGAGCGACCAGTCGCGATGGTCCGAAGGAGCGAACAGTCGCGATGGTCAGAAAGTGGATGGTCGCGATGGCGTGAATGTGAACTATCGCGATGGTCTGAAATGAATGATCGCGATGGCCCGAAAATGAACCGTCGCGATGGCGTCAGTCAACGATCAACGTGAACCATCGCGATGGTTCAAATGAACCGTTGTGATGGTCACGGGTGGGATGGCATGAGCCAATCGTGATGGTCTGATTTTGGGTCGTCGCAATGGCGTACCTGGGACAGTCACGATGGCGTGACTAGTGAGCAATCGCCATGGTCTAGCATGCCACGTGGCAGGGTCAGCGCGATGGCATGAGCCAATCACGATGGTGTGGGGTCGACGGGATCGTCCCAATGGTCCAAGTGAACCATCACGATGGCTCAAGTGAGCCGTCGCGATGGTGCGAGACCGTCACGATTGTCCGGCCGAGCCGTCGCGATTGCGTGAGCCAATCGCGATGGTGTGACACAATCGTGATGGTCTTAGCCAATCGCGATGGTCCACCAAACTATGAATTTTTCAAATGCAAGTTTAGATTCCTATGTGCGCAAGGATCGCCTACACGCTGGTGTGGTCTCCTACCTCAAATTCTGAGCTTGGCAGACCATCGCGATGGTCTGACACAGTCGGCATTTTCTGATAGAAAGTGATTTTCTTACCTTTTTGCAGCTTTCTTGATGCTCTAGAGCACTGTACCTGCGAGAAAACGCAAAAACACAAAAGCATGTACAAGCACAAAAGCTCTCTCTCACTCTCGCACATGCACAAATGAGGGGAAATGAGGAGAATGGGTGGATATGGTGAATTTTCTGATTTTTTTGGAGATGAAGATGATGATGCGGTGATGAAGATGGAGTGTTGGGGTGGTTAAAAACACTAAAAACTAAGTAAAAACAACAACAAAAACTGAAAATTTTTACCTTCCAGTGCCACTTCTTGCTATACTCTTACCATCACACATTCGTCCTAGACTCGATCCCCAGCAACGACGCCAAATTTGGTGTTGCTCTAGCACAATGGAAAGTACCACGTTAAGAAGCTCCAACTCCTTAATGTCAATCCGCGGAAGAGATAGGATTGATATGAAGATCGTGAACGTGAGATGAAGTGAGAGTGATGGTGAGAAGCATAAAGATGCACACACACATACACACACACAACAAAGAGACAAGTAAGACACAATGGAAGGTAGGAAATCAACTCTATTGCTCAAGATCTCAATCACAAGCTCAAAATAGCTCTAAGCTCACACTAACTAACCTCAAAAATGAGCTCTCTAGCTCTTTTTATAGTTTCTAGATTAGTTTTGACTGGTTTCACATGTAGTGACCGGCATAGTTAAAAATAAGGTTCTAGGTGCTATTTAAAAGGGTAAACGGTGTCTAAAAATAACCAAAATTGGTACGGTTAATCTATCTAAGCTTCTCAAGCTTGAGGACTCCTCGGCTTGCACAAAATGGAGCTATAAATTACAAAAAAAGGAGTTTTTTCTATGTTACATATGGTACATGAGTGATGAAAATCATTGTTGAATGTTAGAAAGAGTAATATAAAACATATTTGCTTGAAAAATTGATTCGACTGGCTCGCTGCTCTGTCTTTACATGCTTCCGCGTCTTCTATGCCTCTGGCTGCTGCCAACAGAGGCCATCATTAGAGGAAGGACCCTAAGAATGCACATATCTTTAGGGTGAATCTCTTGATTCTAGCTAAAGACAAGGTAAATGTGCAAGTTGAAGATAAACATGTGTTGCAAATCAATGGTGAGCAGTAGAAAGAACTTTCTCAAATGGGTGGCTCCATGTAGAGCGTGCACAATGGAACTTCTTGTGGTGGTTTTACCTTCCTAAGCATGCTAAAATGGATGAAGTTATGGATAATACGAAGAATTGGAGTGCTCTTGGCATGTGGTAAAGAAGCATCGGCTTATGGGAACTTTGCATAGAAGCACACTTGAGATAAAGAATCTACATTGAAATGTGAAGCTGAGACCTTCTCGATATGACTTGAAGAAGGAGTCCAAAAAAGCACCCTTAACATAAGCACCCTTAACAAAGATTTCTAATTATATTTTAGATATATTTGAAGGAATCTTTATCCGAAGATGTGGATATATTTGCATATTGGAATGAACCTCACTGATCGAAGGTTTATTCTAAGGACGTCATGGATGCCACTATCAAAATGATACTATGTAAAATTTGGATGGGGAAGTTGCTAAAAATGTGTATGTGAAGGAATTAAGGAATCATATTAAAGGGACATGGAGATCTTCTCTCTTGACTATGGAAAGGACAATACCAAATTGCAACAAAGAAGGGAAATGCCAGACGACAACAAATGTATGTTATGCTGGATTTTTATTTCTTAGAATGTATTCATATACATGATGATGGCACCCCTGATCATATGCATTAATGATTTCGATAAGCTAGCAGAGATGGAATCAACAGATTATAGTGAAAATTGATGTAAGTTTTTAATTATTGTTACTAGCATTGAAGAAAAAGCATGCTTATTGAAGTTCTGAATGTTTAACTTATGAATTAATCAGTAAGTTTCTTTTACATGATTTTGTTAGCGAGAGTTCTGTATTGTATGTAACATCGACAATGATTCTATATTTGAAGAAAATAATGTAGTGTCTTTATAAATGTCTTTATAAATTCCAAATTGTTTGCTTTCACCTAGATAGTTCTCCTATGATAAAGACTCAATGATATTTTTTACTACAATGTATATTTTCTAAGAGGCCGAGTTTAGATTAAGGGTTCTTTATGCTCTTATGAGCGTAAAAAGTTGATGTGGATCCACTATCCCTGTATGTGGGAATCCTAGATAGCAAATGCTTATGCAACCCTTGCTATGGTACATATTGATGGAACTATGAGCGCATAATGAGCTGAGGTACATGATGTAATAAGTCTTTTTGTCTACTATAGTGAATGATTGGCTTATTGATAAATGATTCGGTGCACTTTTTAGTCTGCAAAGTGAATCAATATGAACAACATGTGGATGTATACATTTGGAATACTTTGATGGTAAATGTACGACAAGATTGATGCCTAGCTTTGCCCTCCTTTTGAAGAACTCCTCGTGACAACAGCTTGATTTTTGAGCTTCTAAGTGGGCCTTTGGCACCCATATGAGAGTGGTGTTGGGTTTGGCCGTCATAGATCTCTTAGGTACCCAAATATATCAAACTCTTGTGTGAGGTTGTCACCTCTACACTAGTGAATGACCTAATTAGCTTGCCTTTGTTGTTGGTCCTATTGGTTGAAGGGGTGGGATCATCAACTATTTCCTACCTTTGGGTATTCATATTTGCTTTTTTCTCTGCATCATTGGCCACTTTCCTTGTGGATTCTTGATTGTCCTTCTACATTGGTGTCTGGACTGCTCCTGATTTTTCCATGGTGGTGGGCGAGAATTTGGGTAGACACTCTAGATTGGAAAACAAGGGATGTCCAACACTTGCATGACTTGCCCATCAAAAAATGAAGCACTTTGCAAACAGATCTAGGCTTGCATGTTGGAAGCATGGAGGATATGCTTGAGGTGTTAATGGTGCCCATCTGCCCGATGATTGTTCCCATGTGACAAAATAAGGCGAGGAATATTTCCTAGGTACTCCTCTATCCAAGGATCATCCTCATCTGCCCGTTGAGGGTCACCATTGGTGGGGGGATTTGTCCAAAAAGCTTCTAGTCCACCTTCTCCTTTTTGCTGGGAGGGCAAGTGTTTTCCTCCATTGAGTGGAGGTGAATAGGGATCTCCAACTATATCACTCCCTGTTGGCTAGCTACTCCAAATTGGAGGGAGCATGTTCTAAGATTTATGTCCACTGAGTGATCATAAATCCAATCTTGGCCTAGGATCAGAGGTTCGATCATCTCTTCATCATGATAAACTAGGAGCTTCATCATCAAGATTACATCTTTTATGAGGATAGGAACTTCCACCTCACCCATGAAAGGGCTATCCATGCCTCCTATTCCTATAAGGTATGCCTCAATAGGACTCATTTTGGGTTCCATGTCTTGACAATAAGACCACTTAATTGCACTAGATGTCACATGTGAATCGATTAGAATGCTAACTTCCTTGAGAGTGGTGCCTTCCCCTCGATAAACCATAATGAATGGACTCCTATCCACCATGCTAGGGTAAGCATTTGGATTTGTTTGATGCAGGAAGAAGAATGGGTGTTTACTATTGTCTACAGTTTTGACCCATCTTCTCATGAGCAGTGCATGTCTGCAGTAGACTCAGATGTTTGGTATTTTGATAGTGGGGCAACCAAACATTTTACCTCCTAGCATAGTTTCTTCTCTTCACGCGAGCCTACGCCTACAGGGAATACTGTTACATGTGCCAACAACTCCTCTTATCCTATTATGGGAGTTGGTAAGATCATTTTGACTACTACTGATGGTAGTTCTTTCACTTTGTCAGATGCTTTATTTGTGCCAGGGATTAAGAAGAACCTGTTATCAGTTTCTGCATTAGCCAAGATTGGCTTGGTTGTGAAATTTGTTGATGACAGGTGTACAATTCATGATCTGTCAAATGGCGATGTGATTACTGCTTCTGGCATTTTATGTCGTGGGCTGTATAAGCTCATAGACTATGAAAGATCTGTAAATGATTTGGCATGTGCAGTAAATGATTCTCAAGCGATGTCAGATGCAAAGCTTTGGCATGCACGCTTTGGTCATCTGAATTTTGCTAGTTTGCTACGCCTGCAAAAATCTGAAATGGTTTCCTCTTTGCCCAAACTTGAGGCACCTGGAAAACATGTTTGTGAAGGCTGTATTTTGGGCAAATGCAGCGTTCGTTCTTTCCAAAAGATGGTTCAGTTCGGGCTACTCAGAAATTATAGCTTGTACATAGTGATGTCTGTGGTCCTATGCAGACACCTTATTTTGGAAAGTATCTTTACTTTGTGACTTTCATCGATGATTTTTCCAATCATGCATGGGTATATCCATTGAAGGCAAAGACTGAAGTGTTCATGTGCTTCAAATAGTTTTTGCTTTTGGCTGAAAATATGTCAGCATGTAAAATGGGCACCCTCTGTTCTAAGCGAGGAGGGGAATATATGTCTTCTGATTTTAATGCATTTCTGGCTGAACGTGGGATAAAACATGTTGGTCAGACTTCTACCACCACCATCTTCACTTAGAGTCAGAGTGCATTGGCAGTTGTGAGGAACCCTGTGTTCCATGCTCGTAGTAAGCACATTGAGGTGCATTATCACTATCTCAGGGAGAGGTTCTCTGCTGGGGAGATCAACTTGGCATATGTGCCCACGAACATTGCACACCTTTTCACGAAGGCTCTACCTAGGGAGAAGTTTGAAGCTTTCTGCAAAGCTTTGGGCTTACTTCCTTTTGTGGAGTGATTTCCACATAGCTTAGCACTTCCTTATACATGAGTGCCAGCTTCTTGTTCACCGCATCACTCCTAGGGGGGATTTGTTGATATATTTAGGTAGTGATGTGTGTGAACACACTAGGACCGCCAGGGCACTTTTTTCCCTCTTTAGGAGGTTTTTTCCCCCGGCTTGTATATAAGTCTATTGCCCTAATGGGATAGTTATCTTTGTACATTCTCTAGTAATACATTCAGTATTGTGTGTTGTGCTCCAAGCTTCTTCTTCTTCTTCCTTGTGTTGTTCGCGTGCTTCCGCGGACATCTAACTCCAACACCTATCTCATCAATAGACTCCCATCAAAAACATTCGATGGGATGAAACCATATGAAACATGGAATGGAAGAAGACCTAGCCTTGATCATTGCCGATATTTGGGTGCATAGCTTATGCACATATTCCATCTCAAATCAGAGGTAAAATAAATCCTAAAGCAGAGAAAAGTGTGTTTTTTAGGATATGATTTAAATAAAAAAGGTTACAAGCTATATAATCCAAGAAATAAAGTTTTTATTGCTAGTAGATATGTTGTCTTTGATGATAATGCTTGGAACAATAAAGGTAAAGCAAAGATGCAAGAGTTGAGAGATGTTGCAGAATCTTCTCAACAAGCAATAAGAACAACTAGAGAAAAAAGGAAACCAGAAAGGAATGGATTTGACACTTTTCTAGTCACTAAGCTTTCAATTTATATTTCCGAGGGTACCAACTTAGAAGAACCATCAACATTTGATGAAGGTAAGAAGAAATCAAAATGGAGAGAAGCAATAGAAGAAGAGATAGAAGCTCTTCAAGAGAATTAGATTTGGGATTTGGTTCTCAAGAAGATATCCATGAAGATAATTGGATCTAGATGGATCTACAAGGTAAAGATGAACTCATATGGATCAATAAACAGGTATAAAGCAAGGCTTGTGGCCAAAGGGTTTGCTCAAACCCAAGGTATAGATTATGAAGAAACTTTCTCTCATGTGACAAATGCCTACAATCAGAGTACCTAGGAGTGTGACTGCCTCAAAGAATTGGAACATCTATCAGATGGATGTAAAAAATGCGAGGTATACATTGAAAAAACTCTTGGATTTGTAAATGACTCACATCTTGCGTGCGTGCATGAAATCATAAAATCACTATATGGATCGAAGAAAGCTCCTAGAGCTTGGAACCATAGACTAGTGACCTTCTTGCAAGACAAAGGATTTCATTTAAGCAAAGTAGATCCTTCACTTTTCATTAAGAAAAGTAAATCTGAAATGATATACTTATATGTGTATGTAGATTATATAATCCTTACAAGTGATGATACAGATAAGGGATGTTCCTTACACAAAGGAAGTATACTAAAGATATGCTTACCAAGTTCAAATCGATTGAGGCTGAATACAGAGGGTTAACAAATGCAACACAAGAAGCTATGTGGATCGAGACCCTATAAAAAAATTTAGGATTGGAGTTTGGTACTCCATACATATTTGGAGATAATATGAGTTCACTTCATCTAGCTGCTAATCCTATCTTTCATGCCAAGACCAAACATATAGAAGTCCATTATCATTTTGTTAGGGAAAAGATTCTGAGTACGGAGATACAACTCTCCTATGTATCTACCCATATGCAATCTGTAGATATGATGACCGAATCATTGGATGGAAGCAAATTAAACAGGTTCAAATCTATGATTGGATTGCATGAGATACCAAAGGATTGAAGACTCAAACATCTTAGGCTTGAGGGGGAGCTATTGGTACATTTGGCAAGCCTAGATGCTTGACCAAATAATCAGGACTTCTCATTTATTCATTTGGCTCACATGTGTATGGCATATGAATACCTCTTGTAAAAATCTTGGACTTTACTTCTGTGGATAAAAGTAAAAGGGAGTGAGATGAAGAATCTCATGATGTTAAGATTTCAAGAACCACGACTTAGTTGGTGTTTGGAATCAAATCAATCAACATCTAAAGTATAGGAACACTTTTAGGTGAAGGAAACTCAAATTTCAAGTTCTCTCTATATGTATAAATAGAGATGACTTTTAGTCGCGGGATATGACAGACAAGAGAGAGCCATTGAGACTCATGGTTGAGCATATATTGAGCTCACACATGTATGAGTAAGTTCACTACATCTCCTTTGTATCATACATTCATTAGCACATAGAATTTGAGTCACTAGTTCATGTTAATCTCTGTCTACTGCTCTCTGCTACAACTTCTTCATTTCAGCAATTTTGTGTGATTGAGTTCTCTGTGTATACTTGACCATTTAAGATACTTTAACTTGTTATAGTTAGAGTGATCATCCTAGTCGCTACATATAAATTTTCATTACTTTTGGTTCACTAAATCGTGAGTTATGAATCATACAAGCTACCTGTGTCAACACATTATCTTCCTCCTAAAAAGTCAGGATTACACCCTTGAGTTCCTAAACTCATTCCTTAGTGCATATTCACTGTAAAGTAGTGAATAAATTGGAATATTTAGCTAAGCTCTTCAATTAGAAGTTTCTTAAATATATCTGGTCAATTGTTATTAGAGGGTGAGAATTGAATTTTTCTAAGAGGTTCAAGTCCAAAAATAGCAAGTTTTTCAAAGAGTCTGTATG
Organism: Ceratopteris richardii; assembly: GCA_020310875.1. NCBI lineage: Eukaryota > Viridiplantae > Streptophyta > Polypodiopsida > Polypodiales > Pteridaceae > Ceratopteris > Ceratopteris richardii. The sequence continues at coordinate 57,888,360 of CM035434.1, forward strand.
TGAAAATTATTTGTTTAGATACAAACATTTGGCAATGATGCTCTAAGGTACATAGTAGATCTAAATGCATATTTGGGAAGTTAAAGGTGTAATTCAAGGTGCCCTAAAGTCACATTCGCAGGTGTCGAGCAGGATTATTGCAACACCAACTCATATCTAGACGGTATCCAACAATCTCCTCACAAGATGCTTCATTATCTAACATGCAAGGTTGATCCACAGTAGTTTGGATAGATTTACGTACCCCCTCTATGGAAAACCCATAGTTCAAGTTTTGAGTTATTTATCGATTCCCTATTTTTCCATGTGGATTTGAGAGTCGTGTTTCTATCATCAACTTACTTCTTCCTAAAATCCTTAATGGCATGACCCTTCGTTTCTCAATAAAATAAATTTTCGTTGATCTTCTTCTTCTTTGAAATATCAAAAGAGCCTTTTCCCTTTGCATTTCTTCCTTCAAACATGTTTCTTCTTCTAGACGCATCGGTTTTCTACCAACAACTACTATTCTTGATGTGCTATCTGAGCAGATAGTTACTCATTCCTCTCTTGTAGAGCAGTGGTAGTCTACTACAGCAGCTTGTAGTCACTAGTCTATTTATGAAGGTAACCACATCTCGTTGATCATGGTCGCCTATACCATTGTCTCTTTTTCTAACTCTTGGATTTTCAAAAGGTGTTGAGCATTAGCTTCCTCCAGTCTCATAGCCTATTTTTGGTAATTTTCTTACTCCCACTTGGACTCTTCAAAAAATCCTTTAAAATATTATGTTTGTTTGGCTTCTTGGGATAAGGTGTCACCCAACTATTGGTTGGTAAACACCTGCTAGTCTAAGTCCTAATTGAAGCTCCTAGTTACGAGTTTGAAGCTAGTTACAATGCTATTGGAAGTGGTCAGCCAACTACTAGTAATGGTCTATGTCCTTGTCAATAAGACTTGCATATGGAGAAGGTAGCTACCAAGCCTACCAAAATCTTGCATGCCACACTAGTCATTCACTCCAAACTGCTAATACTGGTAATGGGTTGTGGGAAGAGGGGGGACTGCAGGGAATTTTGGGTCATCTATGACAAATACAAGAATGGAATTCCAACGAGAGGAAAGTCGGGAAGGTGAAGACCATCCGGTACAAGGGGTGTACTGGGTGGGGAGTAAGAAGTTGATGAAGCAGGAGATGGACTAGGTGGTGCATGGTCGGGAGATCGGATGGGGCTTTATCCATTGTCTTTGAAGACGACGGGGGGATAACAAAGGTTCTTTAATCAACGAGGGTGATGGGGAAGGGGGGGGCAACATCCTTCATAAATATTTCCTATGGGGGAGAAGGAGGTGGAGGAGGAGAGGATGCCAAAGAGGAAGAAGAATCATTGTTGTCCGCTAGAGGAGAGGGTGGATGTGGAGGGGGGTTATCCTTGTGCTGGTGATCCTTGTGCTCGATGCTGGAGGAGGAGAAGGGAACAACCACTCGGTGCAACGAGATCAGTGGAGTATGAGGTTGACACTTTCATCTTCCTCTTCTTCATAGGGGGAGGCGGTCTATGCAAACCGGTAGGGAATGAGGACTATGCATGTAGTGATGATGAACCCACTGGGATATAAGACACATAGAAGATGTTGGAAAACAATGTCACATCAGTCCAAGATCCATTTAGGGCAAAAACCCTAATAGGTTTTAAAGCTCCATGCAAAAAACTCACAAAAAAACGCTTTATTTTAATCACATCGCTTTTCAAATTGCTTTTGCTTTATTTTAAGTGAGTTTGCTTTATTTTTAAAGTTGCTTTTAGCTAACTTTAAAAATAACTTCTTGACCTGTTTTTTCACACTTCTGACTACCTGATGAATGATCTGATTTTATGATCCTCATGCCGAGAGCTATCATATGAGGTCAAAACCCTAAATCAGCAAAAAATTAGGATTAGGGTTTTCTCCCAAATCTGATCTCTGATGATTGAATGTCATATACCATTGGAAAGCTCTCTTCAAGCTCTAAAAGATAGACTCATAAAAATTTTACCCAGTTTTGTGCCAAAAATGACTAAGAGAGTCTTGGGTCACTTTGTTAGATATCACACACCAATTGGCAACACTAGTTCTTAGTCCCTAAGTAGAGGTGGTGCTCTAGCACAAATGGGGCAGCCATGGTGCACTCTAGGAGCATGTTGAGGATCAGCTATGGAGTACTTCTTGGAGAAGAGTATGCTCATACTCTTGCTTATGGAGAGGACTTACTCATCAACAGCTTGGTGGTGTAGATCAACCAACCATCTACATAATGTATTTGAAGATTCTCTTCTACATGAAGATTTCGGTGTACTTCAAAGACATTGGATGGAGCTTAACATAAGATTTGCATCTTATGTTAAGAAATTCAGGTACATATTCTCTTTATGCACACAAGTACTATTTGAAGTATATGGAAGTGGCATCCATATCAGGAGTCCTATTCCGTATAGGTACAAGAGAATGAGTACATGTATGCTTTATGCATATTTGGATGAGGTGTTTGAGAAGGTATGTTCATATGAGTTTGAGGATTTCTGGCAGCAAACTTGTTAGCATGCTTTGCTAATTTTGTAAGTATGTGATCTTTTCACACACGTATCTGACTTAGGGTCTTCCATAGCCTAAAGTTAGATGAGAGTTTGCTAATTATCAGTTTCACACTGATCCTTCCTCTTTCTGTCACTCATATTCACTCTTCTACAACCTATCAAGTGACACATCTCATACATATTCAGATTTATGTCCCTACATCTGAATATTCTTATAAATTCTGTACATACACTCATCCATCTATTTCTGTTCACATAGAGTGGTTGAGAGTTTTGCTCCCACATTGTAAATTGACATTTGTATATATGATAGTGTGAGTAAGCAGTGACTTATGTAACACTTTACACATGTTTTCTAATCTTTCTCTATCTTTGTCTCATCATTTATATGTTTAAATGTGGTATGTTCATGTTTTGTCAATATTCAAAGATTGTTGGATTCTATATTGTAGATCTTGGACCTATGGAACTTGGACATGTGGTATTAGTTATGGGCCTACTAAATTTCCAACATTTGGTATTAGAGCTTTAGGGCTTTGGTATCAAAGCATTCAGGCTCTCAGATTCCCAAGTTCCCAGACTTCGAGGTTTACAACATATGATTTAAGAACATCTTCTAACATTTGACATACACACTTAATCTAGATGAGTAGAGATTTGAGAATTAAACAATTTGTTCACATGTTTATTCATCAGTGTGGAGTATGAAGTTGATGATCTGTTAGCAGTCAAATACTTTTGAAGAGTAAAGATACTTTACAGAAGTATTATTTGAAGACCCAGACTTGATGAAGAGAACACTACTTCAAATTCAAGGAAAAACAATGGTTTAGAGAAGATGAAGGAACCAGATGAACATCAAATCACTGTTATTAGTTTCTACTATCAGATTATCATTTGCAGGTCATATCTTAGAAGAGCAGTTATGAAGAGATTTGAAGGATTCAAGAAGTGCTTTCAAACACTTTCATTACTTTGAAAGTAAAGCATTATCTACATCAAAACTGTCAAGAACAAGGAGATTAGATGAGTTTTGATGATCTCTTTCATGGAAAGAAAGCTTATCTAAGGAGACAAATTTGGAGATGGGATGAGTTTTGTTTTCAACCAATTTTGTGTTGTAAGTTGGTTGGATATCTAGGTACAGAATTTGATCTTGGTACACTAGAGAGGTAATTTAGGATTCAGCCAACTGAAGGAAAAGTTTGGTGAATTCAGTCATATCAGTCACATTTGAAGCAGAGTTTTGATTCAAAGATATGAGGAGATGGTAAAACATGATTCTATACTCACTTCCATTTGTATACCATGTTTGTTTTGTCTCTTACTCTTAGCACTAGAGGAACATAAAAGTTCATTTGAAGAAGTTAAGAGTGCTTGCTACTTCAAGATGAAGCGAACAAAAGGTATGGAAGAGAAGGTTGAAGATGTTGACATCATCAGGTGGAAGAAAGATGCAGAAAAAGAAGGTCCAAAAATTCCAAAGGAAAAGTAAGACTTCATTTTCTCTTATATTTTCCATATACTTTTCCTACTTTTATCCTCTACATCCAAAGCCAAGTCTACGAGAACATCTTGTGAAAAAGATAATTTAAAGAAGAAGAAGTTTCTTGTTTTGCATTATACTTGGTCATGATTTAGTAGATTTGACAAAGAATTGCATTAAGAGAAAGAAAAGTAGTAGATTTTGAAGACAACTTGTATATTTTGACTCATATGTATGAGTTATATATAAGTTGAAGATTTTGAGCAGGTAGCTATATATTCCCTCAAAGAATTCTTGGAGTGTCAATACAAAGCTACTTGGTATATGACAAGTTGCACAGAAGTATATTTCTTCTTTATCTAACTCTTGAGATAAAAGAGTATTTGTAAAAGATGTTGGAGACTTGAAGAGAGGTTTTATGTTTGGAAAAGCTACCTCATATTCAGTATTTTTAGAAAACTTCAAAAAATTCAGATTTTTTATGTACTAGTCAGTTGAAGAATCTACTTTCTATGATTGTCTTGTTTTTTGGATACATGCTTGTATTAAAAAAGGTGTTCCATCAGATCCTATTACTTGATTGAGAAGTTGAGTTAGCCAAAAGAAAGTCAAGCAGATACTATCACATTTCACCTCAGTAGAATATGAAGATATGAAGTATCTACTTGCAACTTTTGGAGTTCTCAAGGTGAGAAGTTTGTCCACTTATGTTTCAAGTAGGAGTTGCAGGTTCTTGGGAAGGTTTTACAACTTTGTGAGAAGCATGAACACTTGAGACATTCAGGTAGCAAATCATACATTCATTCATGAAGGTTTGACGAGAGCAGACTCTACACAGGCATTTTGTTGGAGAGATCATTGATCTTGGATGATCTTGTATGATCTTGCAAGATCTTGATAGATCTTGTATGATCTTGGATGATATTGGATGATCTTGAATGATCATGAAGATCTTCAGTATCTATGAGTCAGTTGTCTATCCTTTGTTTATGAAAGTTCTTTAACATTGGAAGAAGTAAGTCAAAGATTCAGGTTCTATCATATTTGTGTTGCAGAGGAATAGAAGAAGATAATTGTTATGTTGCAGAAGGTTATGAATCCTAAAATTCTTTCAGCAAGGCTTTTATGATAGATCAGCTAACCTTATTCTAGATTTTGGGAAGCTGAATAATGAAAGGGAAAGCTATTAGCATGTGCACAATGCTAATAAAAAGGGTTCAGAAGTTTTGTCTCAGACACACATATTAATTAATGTTATGAAAATTTGTAGGATCTTCTTGTGTGTTAATTCCATTGAAAAATGATGAACTAAAGGTGCAGAGCGAGCCAAGGCCAAAACTGACAGTATCTCATGTGTCAGGACACATCCTAGCCAAGCTCCCAATGGGTTGGAATGGTACAGTTGGCCTACAATGATACGGAATTCCCTACTGTACAAAGCTAGCTTCTACCATATTGGTGCAAACAAGGATTCCCATGGAGAGCTAGTCGTCAAAAAATTTATAAGAGTATCATAATGGGAGTGAGACAAGTTCCATTGAACCAACAAGGGGTGAGGTTCAATCATATAAATAGCCAGAGAGGAATCATCTATGCCCATCGGAGCTTCACTAAAATCTAATCAAGACAAAAAGTTGACAATCACATGGGAAGATCCTAGGAGATGCACCAAGTGGTAGTCAAATTCCTACAATAGAAGGACCCACGTAGCCAGTCTTCCACCCAAATTCTATTGGTGAACCAAATATGTTAATGCAGAGTGGTCCACATGGAAGGTAAATTTACGACCGAGTAAATAGTGCTGGAATTTTCTCATAGAGTAAATGAGACCTAGACATTCGTGCTACGTAAGAGAATAATTTTGTTCAATAGGAGCTCATTATCGGCTAGCATAATATACCGGATGATACCATTTATCCTAAAGTTGCATAAGGACACTCCCTATGGCAATGTCAGACGCATCCACAAAAACATGGAAGGGGAGGACACAGTTTGGGGCTTGCAAGATCGGGGCCTACGTTAGCAATCGTTTAAGTCAGACAAAACTTTCTTAACATTCGGTGGTCCAATGGAAAGCATGAGGAGCTACTATAGTTAAACATGTAAGGGGAATGGTTAAGTGAGCCAACCACCATAAACGATGGCCATGCCATCTGCTTTGTCCAAGGAATCATAAAACATCTTTAGATGATTTGGGAGGTGGGGCCTATAAGATAACTTATACTTTATCAAGATCAAGCTGAATTCCATGGCACGAGATAATATGACCCCAAATTTTACCACAAGAGATAGCAAAGATAGATTTAGGGGGGTTTAAGCATAGTCAATAATTCGGAATTTAAGGAAACAAAGTCGTAGATTCAACAAATGGGAATTTGTAGAGCTAGAGACTGAGAAATCATCCAATCAGACTCGCATAAAACTTGTAAGGAAATGAGAAAAAATCTCCTGCATGTAATGTTGAAAGGTACTTTGGGCATTTCAGAGCCCAAACCACATGATCATGCATGCGTACACCCCCTAATTGGTAATAAAAGCTATCTTGGGGATATCCACCTCAACCATCCGCACCTAATTGTAACCACTATATCCATCTAAAAAAAAGTATATTTTCTGTCCGACAACTTCATCAACCATACTATCTAAGAATGGTAGAGGAAAAGGATCAGGTATTCTACATAGATGTGCAACTGTTCATTCTTCTTGGAACGATAACAATTGGGGATAACCACTTAGCATGCTCAACTTGAACTATAAGCCCAATCGGAGGCAAACAATATAATTCGTCCTTAACTTGCTTAGCATAATGCAGATTCATGTGGTAACTCTATTGTTTAGCTCGGTAAGCATTTGGTTTCAAAACCACTTGGTGCTGATAGATCCTAGGGTCAAGGCCTTTCATATCTTTATATTCCTAGGCAAAAATGTCTATGAACTCAGTTAGTAATGTGAGAAAATCCCTTTTAAAAGAGTCTTCCAGGCCTACTTTAATCTTAATAGGTCGGGGGTTTACATCATATCCTAAGTTGTAAGTGATGAGTTGATCTTCAGGAACATAAGTTTGTGGGCTAAAATCATTATCCATCCCTTGATGTATATATTTTGATATGTCTGCTGAGTTCAGTAAGTCATTCGGTAACATTTTGTTCTCTTCCTCAATTGGTTGCAGAGTGCAAGAAGTTGAGGACCATTGATCTAGTACATGTTCTAGACCAACTATGCCTAGGGAAAGTAAATCCTATTTAGTAGAGAGGAAAGCAATTTCTTGATCATCTAATAGACCATCCAACATATGGACTGGTTCAACAACGTAGAGCCTAGCATGGAATTCACATGATTTAATCTTGTCAAGAGTCATAATATATTTCTTCTGATTAAATTTAAAAATTAATTCATGAGATGACTAGTTTTGCAAGACTAAGGCTTTCATATTAAAATGCTCTATTAGGAAAGGGTGCCCATTGGCCCCTCTGCTTTTCATTATTTCCACGAAGGGGCTCAGCCATCTTGTGTAGAATCACATGGATTTGGGACATATCAAAGGTCTCCCTCTACCTCTCAACCAGGGCTAGATGATCATGAGGCTATTTGCAGATGACATGAATGCATTTGTGTATAATGATTTGATTAGCATTGAATCTTGTGTAGAATCACATGGATTTGGGACATATCAAAGGTCTCCCTCTACCTCTCAACCAGGGCTAGATGATCATGAGGCTATTTGCAGATGACATGAATGCATTTGTGTATAATGATTTGATTAGCATTGAAACCTTTTGGGGGTGCCTTAACACATTTTGTTTGGCATCTGGTTCCAAAATAAACCACAAGAAAACGGTGTTCAAATCCATCATCAGGCCACCACCCCAATTGTTGGTTGACCATGGTTGCCAAATTATCCCTAGGGATTTGATCTTTTGCCATCTTGGTATTTTGATGGGCTTTGGTGTTTCAATGGAGCAACGATGGAATTGGGTCCTTTCCAACCTAGAAAATAAGTTAGCATATTGGAAGGGCATGCAAATCAACCTCGTGGGGTGGGCCATGGTAATCAATACCTTCCTCATCTCCTGGACTATTTACTTTCTCTCCTACTGGGGACAAAAGCATCAAGAGCTCTACAAGTTGGAAAGAAATTGTAGGAAATTTCCTAGGATGGGGGACCACAACAGAAGAGGGGTTCCCAAAATTAAATGTTCTACCTGCATCAACCAAAAGGAGTGTGGGGACCTAGGCATAATGGATATTGAAGGCATGGCTGAAAAGTTGGCTACTAAGTGGATCGTCAGGGCATGGTGCAACAGTGAGGCTTCTTGGGCTAAGCTCATTTTCAAAAATAATAACATGATGATGTTGTTGGTCCTTCCTCATAGGAAGGACTTGGGCCTCCTTACCCTTTTATTCCCCCCAATTTGTGTTTCCTCTAAAGGCTCGAATATTGTGTGCTTGTTGGCAGTATCCATAGGCATAGATGACAAGGAAGCATGTGAAGGCGGACTACAAGGAAATCATGGAGAGCCATGAAGTTTATTTTTTCCAAAGAAACATGTTTAATATTTCTTTCTCAAAACACCAAAGAGTGATTTTCATCACTTTTGTACTATATGTATCATAGAAACACTCACTTTTGTAATTAGTAGCTCCATTTTGTGCAAGCCGAGGAGTCCTCGAGCTTGAGGATCTTAGGTAAAAAAGCTTACCAATTTTGCCTATTTTTAGATCTCGTTCAGACCTCCAAATAGTGCCTACAAGCTATTTTTTAACTATGTCAGACACTAGATGTGAAACCGGTCAAAACTAGTCTAGAATCTATAAAAGGAGCTAGAGAGCTCATTTTTGAGGTTGGTTAGTGTGAGCTTTGAGCTATTTTGAGCATTGTGTCAAAGAACGGAATCTCTATGCATGAAGAAAAAGTGAAAGTAATTGTAGACCTACCAGACCAAAGAACATAAAAGAGGTACAGGCCTTCATGGCTCATTGTGGTTATTACAGACGATGTATACACATGTACGCTATCATAACAAAGCCCTTGTACTCTCTTTTGACCAAGTTCGAATGGACAGATGAATGTGAGAATTCATTCAATGAACTTAAATAACGCTCATACTCAGCACCAATATTAACAACCCTAGATTGGAGCAAGCCATTCCATGTACATGTGGATGCATCCAACTATGCCATAGGATGTGTGTTGGCACAACCAACGAACAAAGGCAATATAGATCTTCCCATAGCTTACACAAGTAGGCAATTGAATGCAGCAGAAAGAAATTACACCACTACAGAACATGAAGGATTAGGAATGATTTACACAATAAAGAAATTCAAGAATTATTTGTTGGAAAATAAGTTTAAGTTCTTCACGGATCATCAGGCATTGCTATACTTAGTCAATAAGCATTGTAGTATTGGATGACTGATACGATGGTTTCTATTATTCATGGAGTAGGACTTTGAAGTAGTAGTCACGAAGGGAAAGACCCACTTTAGAGTTGACCATCTCTCAAGATTAACCACGGGAGAAGCTCCTCAAGGAATAGCGGATGAACTACCCCACGCATACCTGTTCAACCTTGAAATAGTACCTAAATGGGCTAAGCCGATTGTCCCTATTCTCACATTTGGACCCAAGAATCCAAGGATTAGGATCAAAGAAGGAGAAACCACTGAGTCACAAAAATATCAAATCATAGCAGGAAGTATATATAAATAGGATAATCAGAAGATTCTTTCTTGTTGTGCAGATGAATCAGAATACGCAAATTGGTAGCAATTAGCACATGTTGATGCATTAAAGCAACATCATTCAAAACATCGTACATTGCAGACTTTGCATAGACTAGGAGTATATTGGCCTTCTATGGAAGCAGATGTCTACAAGTTGTGTAGAGAATGTCTTGTCTATTGTGAAAGACCACCGATAGAACATGCCACGCTATATCATATGTCTCTCACACCAGAATGAAGTGAACCTTTAGTGACATACTTGAGGATGAAAACATTCCCTCAAGGAATGACTTTAGCAAGACAACGAAGTCTAGAGAAGGAAGCTCAAGACTACTCACTTATTGGTGACAATCTACAAACAAGGAAAGTAGAGAGTTTATAGCTCCTTATACCCCAGTACAGAATGGTGTAGCTGAGAGGATGAATAGAACTATTAAAGATAGAGTAGTCTCTATGTTGCATCATGCAAACCTCTCACAAGGCTTTTGGGCAGAAGCATATTGATTGTAGTTCATGTGATTAACCTTTCACCTAGTACTACCAAAGTTCTAAAAGTGGCACAAGAGCTATGGATAGGGAAGCCACCATATTATGATCATCTTCGAGTTTTTGGGTGTGAAGCATATGCATACCCAAGAATCTTAGACAAAAGTTAGACCATAAGTCAAAGAAATGCATTTTTCTTGGATATGGTCGAGAAGGACAATTTGGATATCGCTTATGGGATCCTGAAACATGGACAGTGATCAGAAGTAGTGATGTCATTTTCAATGAGTCTAAGATGCATAAACAGCCCATTAAGGAGGTTGAAGTGAGAAGAGTGGTGTTTGAGGATACTAGTCCTCCGGTTAGCATGCATAAAAATGCTGCACATAGGGATGTTCAAGAGAACGTCCATTCAGATCAGTCTGCACATGTTCTTGTTCAGCAACAATTGAGATATTATGCATGTGTCTCACATCCACCTGATAGATATGTTCCAAGTTTAGATTTTGTTATGCTAACAAATGCCGGTGAGCCTTCTTGCTACAAAGAGGCTATGCAGACAGAGGATCATGTCAAGTGGGAGCGTGCCATGAAGAGTGAGTTGGATTCTATTCACAAGAATGGTACTTGGGACTTAGTACCTTTGCCAAATGGCAGGAAAGATTTACCATGTAAATGGGTATATAAGTTGAAATTCACATCAGATAGTGCTTCTCCAAAGTATAAAGCACGACTTGTTGCAAAGGGTTTTAAGCAACAACATGGTGTTGATTTCGAGGAAATCTTCTCTCCAGTGGTCAAGATGACTACCCTGTGCATGTTGCTTGGATTCGTTGCAATGGAGGACTTAGAGCTAGTCCAAATGGATGTGAAAACTGCTTTCTTGCATGGAGATCTTACAGATGAGATCTATATGGAACAACCAGAGGGTTATGTAGTTCCTGGCAAGGAAAGTTTAGTTTGTAAGCTCAAGAAGAGCTTGTATGGACTTAAACAGTCCCCTAGACAATGGTACCAAAAGTTTGATGCTTTTATGAAGTCTCAAGGCTATTCTCGAAGCAATGAGGATCAATAGGTGGGAGGTATAGTTTGTATACTTACACTCAAGTATTCTTTATCATTCTTCATTTTTCTCCCATAGTTACTTTGGCCATGTTGGCCTTTAGTGGGAGATTGTTACCATTAGTGTCCATGTGAAAGGCCAAATGGCCATTGGACACTTCTTTGTATATGTTCTTTTAGAAAAAATATAGTGGCCTGGTCAATCACAGACTGGAAGTTCGACAGCATTTGTAAGACCTAAGAAGTCTATCTTCATGCTCCCTGTGTACTGTGTTTTTTGCTTATTCTGTAGCCTCTGTGCGAAGTACTGTGTGCAGCCTTAGGGGCTCGATTTTCTAGTCCGAGCGTATCATCATGAAGCTCTCAAGAAGGGGAGCGCACTGTGGTGCATTGCCAGCAAAATATTTCACCATTAACCCCCCAGCAAAAGGTACTCATGCTGAATACATCATAGTTGTGACAGATTATCTTACAAAGTGGGTAGAGGCTAAGGCCACAAAAACGAATGATGCACACACGACTGCATAATTCTTATTTGAAAATGTTTTTACAAGATATGGGCTCCCTATAGAGCTAGTGAGCAATCAAGGAACTCACTTTCTAAACTAGGTCATTGAATATTTGTTACAGAATTTTAGGGTGATTCACAAGAAATCCGCACCATATCATCCTCAGGCCAATGGTCAAGCAGAAAGCACTAACAAGATCCTTTGTAACATAGTGATGAAACTCTTGAACAACAAACATTTAGATTAGGACAAATAGTTACACCATGTTGTTTGGGCATACCGAGTGGCCTACAAGACTGTACTCAATGCAACTCCCTTTGAGATGGTTTTTGGTCAAAACATTGTGCTTCCTTTGGACTTTTTGATACCCCCCCTTAAGGTTGCACAAGAATGTCGGTGGACCGGCCATGAACTATTATCAAGGATAATGGACTTGGAACAATTAAGAGAAACCAGGTTGAAAGCAGCAGGAGGTATATATGCAGCAAAGAAGCAAAAGAAAGCCTATTTCGATGCACATGTGAAAGACAAAGGCTTAAAGGAAGGTGATTTAGTGCTAGTGTATACACTGAAATAACATGCACGGAAATTAGAAAAGCGAGGTTATGGACCTATGATCATTAATAGACTCTCGACAAGTGAAGCGGTACAATTAGCCACCCTAGAAGGAGAAATAATGTCTGATTACATTAGTGGTTGTAGAGTCAGGCTTTATCACAAACCTCTTACTGAGGCTATGCTTAGATGACTCACATTGGCAAAGAAGCGTAAGGAGGAAGAAAAGAGAATATGCATGGAAGCTCAGGCAGAAGCTCTAGAACACATTAAGTGCATGAAGCTAAGAAGACAAGGACTAGGGAGAGAACATTATAACCATTTAGACAAAACACCCAGATACCCCATGGCCATGTCTCAAGCAAAGTCAATTACTCATCCTAGCATAGTGGATAGGAGAACATTCATTACAGTCAGGCGAGAGCATGACAACCCTCGCCACGAGCTTAGGGCTTTAATTGAATCGGGTGTTGTGACTAGTGCGACTAGATGGTCCCACTATAAGGACTCAGGAATAGAAATGCACCAATTGAGGCATACCTCATAGGGCTAGGAGGCATGGAAACCCCTTGCATGGGCAAGGTGGACCTTCCTATCCTCATACACGAAGTGACCATGACAGTGAAGCTCCTAGTCTGCAATGATGATGACCTGATAGAACCCCTAATCCTTGGCCAAGATTGGCTATACGATCACTCGGTGGACCTAAATCTTAGACAAGGCTCCTTGTAGATTGGAACCTTAGATGATCAACGAGTGAAACCGCTTGACTTCCCTAACAACACTCTGCCTCATGTATGTAACCCTAGCCCCTATGAAATGATTGCAACGGAGGATCAAAAGATCTTTAGCCAAATTCATCGGCTAAGCACGCTCCTTTCAAAGTCAAACCATGAGAGCTTAGCAATGGATAGTAGACAAACAGGAGGATGTCAGGAGATCTTCCCCTGGAGTTCCATCTGTGGACAAATGGGCACCATCAATGGTCAAGTGGGTTGCATCAATACTCAAGTGGACTGCATCAGTGTATAGATGGGCATAATAGCCTCCGGTGTCCCCTCCTCCACACTTACTCTGGACTGGCCTAGATCGGTGGTACAGAATGCCTCACTTCCTAATGGGCAAGTTTCGCAAGTGTTGGACCTCCCTTCTTTTCCAAAGCAGAGTGTCAACTAGACCTCTGACCCTCAACCACAAAGGAGTCAACCACGACTGAGGAAGCAAAACCGATGACCATAACAGATGACACAAAGAAGGTAGTAGTATCAACATCACAAAGCAAGCGGCACAAGACAAATATGGGTGCCAAAAGGATAGCAAGTGCCAACAGTTTCCAACAATGCAAACAACGATGCGCAGAAGTCCAAGCAGAAGTAGAGTCAGCATCCAAGATCTCCTCGACCTTCTTCTACCTTGACGAAGACTCGACAGATCCCAAGAAGTACCCCATGAATCGACCCAGACCCATGCAAATCTGGGTACCCAAGCATTGTATTGTAGCTCCAAACCTCCCGCCATGTAACATATACCCCTCAGAACTCTCCTCACCCATCAACACCACAACCACCACTATCACCTTTTGTACCTCAAAAAAAGAATACTACCCACTCATCAACTCTTAGGAAATGGATGTTGAAACGTATCCAGATGCCTCCTCATGATCCTTTGTACAACATAACACCCATCTCGACTAACCCCTACCTTTGTAATAATTCACTCACGACTAAACTCTATATAAATTCACCCACACTAACCCACTATCACTTGTAATGTGAGACTCATCAAAAGCAATGTATGCATTATCTAAAGCATGTAGGTTTCTAGGGATCTGCATTAGTTTTTGAAAATCATTACATAAACCACTTCACGACACTCAGCTACACGGGTTACACATCGATTATGGAAAGGGATTGCAGTCTCATCTTATTGGGATCATAATTAATTTCCATACTAATGTGTTAATCTTTTGTAGCAGATCACCGAAGCACTCACTTCGATTCAACATGCAAGTAGAAGGACCCTCCGTAGTTGGGCCTAGTGCACCAATCACCAACTTTGGTAACCTATTAGCTGAATCTTACCTACCTCACAACTGCCAGAGTTTTAAGGATTCCCAAAACCAATGCCCATAGATGATCCTCCTATGGGATACAATGAAAAAGTTCACAGCAATTCTCATTGGTTCCAAGGTTTAGCAGGACAGTTAGCAGGCACAAACTTTATCTTTGATGCCATGCTGAATTTTGATAATATGAAGTGGGGCAGGTATCAATTTTTCTCCAAAGAATTTGAAGAGCTCCAAATTCAGCAGAGTTAAAGCACATTTGGGCTCGAGCTAGTTTTATGGAATATTTCAGTGATCCGTTGCCCAAACGTGACTTCTACTGATGCTACTACTTGGTGACTACACTTCAAGCCTCTGAGGACAAGGATTTTCCCGGAACATTCATTCTTCCATCTTTGGTAAATGACCCTCCTTATAAGAAATTTTATCTTTCAAAAGATCTCATTCAGGTGGCGATTAAGATCCACGGGACTCACACATCGATAGAGCATGAAAGGCTTATTCCAGAGTCGATGAAGCGTGGTGATGTTTTGAAGTGGGCAGATATTTCGCCCATTACACCTGAACTCTCTAATTTGTTATGCATATGTATGCAACATTTTGCATTTCTAGCCCAAGATCATTTTACCATCCCTCAAAAGCGCATCTAGTTTGGTTTGTATCTGGCCACTACAGGAACCCAAACAATTGATTTGGCTAGTTGGATTATTGATCAGTTGTATTTAGCTTAGCAATGATGGGAACGCAAACACATCATCCACAGCTGTTGCGCCCTTACTAGAATTGTCTACATGTGTTTGACATATGATTTTCCCATAGAACTCGTGATGACTGGTGAAGAATTAAAAGCATTCAAAGGAATCACCAAGAAGGCCAAAAAAGCTAGCAAAGGATGGGCAGGTAAGCGCATGCACAGTTCTATCCCATACTTGCAAGTTCTAGAGTCCTCGTTGCCTCAGTTGTCTCCACAAAAGTCTCCAATGGAACCCTCCCCACTTGTACAACCCATCCGTATATGGCTTTCACGACCTATTATCACAAAAGGTACTACTAGTGCGATAACTTCTCAAGCAACCACCATTCAAGAACCTACCACTACCGCAGGAGAACTTCCCACCACCATTGGTGCAGAAGCCTTTACTTTCCCTATACCTAACTTGGAGGTAGAACCAACGAACACAACCTTTGATTTTGAAATGCATGATGCTTTCTCCAGTGAATTCCAATTCTGAGAAGAGCAGTTTTTCTCACAGGAGTATGAACATCCCAGTTACCTGACCACACCCCCTGATCAACCACAAGAGCAAGTAGTCTCTAGCTCAGAAGATGAGAGAACAGAAACCTACAATGAGGATGGTGATGATGAAGCCAGTCAGGATAGCCACGACTCTCAAGAGGATGTGTAGAATGATGAACAAGAGCAGCAAATGGAAGCTCAAGGTGACACAAGTACCCATGAAGACAACACGTTCGAAGCTGCCGCCTACACTTTGGCAATCCAAAAACTATATCGCACTATGCAGACAGTTTGGGTGCACAGACACCTATCCGAAGTAGAAAGTTAAACAATTCTTGAGAAAGAACTCACTACTGGAGGATTCGAAGAAGCATTATTCAAGGCTTTAGGGAATTAGTCAAATCCATTGGAACCAATGAAGCACTACGTTATTTGCAGAGGAAACCATTACCGAAGTTTGACCCACGATGCATCCAATTACTCTACAAGCCAGGTCAATATATTTACGTACGAATAGATACCCAATCTTCGCACCATGCCATGGAAGCCGAACTCATTCTCGAAACCCAACTTCAAGATGTGACCATAGTCATCCGCTCCCCACCTCATTCTTCCACTGAAACATCCACATCCGTAGTTGGCATCCCCTCCACCCCACCTGCTCTTCTTTCACCTCCTCTCCATCCAATTTCCCCATACACCGCACCTCACCTAGGTCGTCCACATTTATCGCAAGTACCGTAACAAAAGCCCTCATTGCCTCAACCCCGCAAATTCTTCTCGCAACCCTTCAACCTAACCTTCCCCCTAGAGCTCCCACCATTCCACCCAATCCATTTCTCACTCCATCCTTTCCTTCTTTTCCCATCCCTCCAAGGCCTATATTCCCATTTCCCCCTCCAATGACCTTCTAAACCCAATTGTATTCCCTCTATCCTCCCCTCTTCACAAGCAATACGCAAAACCCAATCTGTAATTTATTCGTCCACCTTTGTAAATCCCGTATTCACACCCACTCATGCACCCACTATCATACCACTCTTCACCGTCATTGCACTTGACACCATGTCCAGTGACATGGACATTTCACCACCCACCGCACCATCACTCATCTCATCTATTTCACCACCTCATTAGACACATTGCACTTCTCCACAGTCACCACTGCATCCACCTTCCCACCCCCTTTCCCCTTTCCCTTGCATCAACACCCACACCCATAGCATCTTCACTCATTGCACCATTAATATTATCGGCTATGATTGACACCACTTTTCGCCAGATGTTTTGTTGCATGACACAAGTTAGGGATGAATTTGCATCTCTCGGCAGCAGCTACAGAGCCCTACAGAAAACAACTACAGAATCACAGGTGCAATTAAACTCTTTAACCATCGAGAATGCCTCCCTTAATGCACGCTATCAAGAGCTACACAAGGCCTACCATTCCCTCGAACTAGAAAGTGAACAGAAGACGAAGGAAGCCATTACCAATATTGACAACCTATTACGGGCTCAAACAATCAGAAATGCTACTCTCACTCGAAATATGGGATTGTTAAGACGACACATTGCCCTTGCATAGCTAATTCATCTGAGAAGTAAGTGCTTCATCAACATCAAACAAGCACTTTAAATTGTTAAATAGTTTATTTTACTTCTCCTTATTTTCAAAAGAATGACACCAATATTACACATTATGGATAGGAAAATGTGTGTGAAAGCATTTCCCCATGCTTATAGAAGCTATTCATTAGGAAGATGAATTATAAAGAGGACATGATTGATATTGCTACAAAATACTTACACATAAAAGAAAATATGCCTAGGTATGTTTAGCATGCAACCATGACTAAGGAGTCAATGAAGAAATCATATCCTTAGTTTATGAAGAACTCATATACATATGCTTCTGTTTGTACAAAACAAAAAAAAATCAATTTTTAATCTATAGAGGCTTCAAAAATCAATGTTTTTCTTCTAGAATAAAAGGTACATCTACTAATTTTCTTTTCACATCCCTTTTTAATTTGATCTTATGTATGTTTATCTTTTTGGTACATGTTGTGGTGATAGAATCAAATTCATATTAAAGCTACTAATCATCAATGACTTGGAATAGTGAAAGGTAAAATACACTCTACATTCAGATGTTTGTTTCTTTAGGTTGTGCCCATTTTATTCATTGAAATATTAGATGTTGTGTTGTCATATGGAGAATTTTGATGTATCAATTTGTATCACTCAAGATTCTAGTATAGTAGCAATGGAAAAGTCCCACTATAGATCTAACAATAATTTCTTAAAAAGTACATGTCATATTAGTAATTCTATGCATGTTGACTAGTTGGAATAATACTCACTTGCTTTTCTTCAAACAACTTTTGCAAGAGTTTGAAAATTAGAAATCTTTTCATGCAATGACAACACAACATTGCAAGTGAAAATTGGAGGCTATCAACAAGACCTTTGCATCATGATCAATGTGATGCACAAAAATTTTTTGAGGCTTCAACTTGGAAATGAAGTTATATAAAAGGCATCATTTGATTATTTTATACTAACAAGTTTTTGTGGTATATCCTATCCATGTTCAAGGTACACAATGAACACCTTGGATGAAGCCGCATCAAAGAGGATGAAGTGGTCCACATGCAATAGAGGTCACCATACAGTCATAGAGTGGTTCAATGTGTCAAAGTGAGGTCGACTAAAAATATCAAAGTAGTTCATAGACTCCTCCATAGAATCATTCCTGAGAGCATGATGAAGATCAACTACCACAGATGTGACCATTCAAATAAAGATTCTAAGGACATGCACAAAAGGGAAGAATAAATCCACTACCTATTGCTCATGAACAATTTGAACTCATTATACCTCCAAATAGAACATGACTGATGAAACATCAAGTAGCCATTCCAATTCATCCAAAAAGGAGAGCTTCAATGAACTATCATGGAACATAAGCATATTCCAACCTCACATCAAGTAGAGGCTATGAAGTCACTGCTATAAGATCAAAGCACACTACCCACATATGAGAAAACAAACATATACCACAAATTGAGCCACAATTTCAATCAAGGCATACATGCAAAATGAATAAGAATGATCAACCACATGATAGATCATATGTAGCACAACCTAAAGTTGCTCCTAATGTGAAAGCAACAAAAAATTGAGCAAACATTACGCTTCAAAGTAAATGCACTAGACTATGCATATAATCAATAGTAGTTCAAGACATCCAAGAGGAAGGAGATGCATTTCTTTCTTCTATTTCAAAAGATATTAACTTCTGTGTAGCTCATGTGAAGATGATGACCATACAACCAAAGAAACTAGATGGGGCCATACATGAATATGCAATCATTCTTGTTGAAGAGATACATTTTGTAAAATGAGATTTCCATTATGATAATCTACTTTTTCATCATCTTTCATACATATCATCAAGTCCACATTGATCTATATCCTATATTCATAATTGTATCCACTTTCTTAACGATCATATGTGTGAAAAGCAAATCACTTAAGATTCAAAACTCCTATTTCCGTTGTTCAACTAAATTGTGCACATAATAAGTTTTGTGAGGCTTTCCTCAAAGAAGACATGCGAATGATGTGTGTGCCACTCTCCTCCCATCCATTTATATCCTCTTGTATCTAAAATAGAAGTGATCTGGAATGTTCTAACGTTGCCATGTGGCTAGCATGCAACACTCATCCCCACTAACCATCAAATACCTTAGGATATACCCCCGAGCTTAGGACCTTGGCTAACTAGCCCTCGTCCCACACACACATGGAATGGTCTCTGTAGACCAATGTCTGACACTCTCTCCCCCTTCTAAAGATCATCGTCCTCAATGATCAATGAGGGAAAGTACTTGCGAACCAGAGCTGCTGATTCCCAAGTAGAGTCAGTAAGTGGTAATCCTCTCTAGGCTACCAGATACTCTTGGATGACACGATTCCTTAACCGTTTCTGTCTCCTATCTAGTATTCTGTCTGGAGAATGATCCGCTCTATCCGTTTCCTGTAAAGAAACAATGCCCTCTATTAGATTATCTTCCCTAGATATATACTTTCTTAGTTTATTGACATGAAACATTGGATGGACTCTACAATCTGGAGGAAGCTCTAATCGGTATGCAACATCACTCAACTTCTTTACTATCTTCCAAGGTCCACAATACCTTGGTGATAGTTTACTACACTTCCATGTGGACAATGAAGTAGATCTAGCCGGTACCTGAAGAAAGACTCGGTCTCCTTCCTCAAAGGATCTAGGAGATCTTTTCCTATCAGCATATTCTTTGGCTCTATCAGCTGCTTGCTGCATCTTGGCTTTAGCTATTTCAAGGTTTGCTTGGAGATTCGCTAAGAACTCAGAAGCACTAGGATATTTCTTAGGTATTCCTATGGTACTGGGAGCAGTGGGATTCATGCCATAGTTCATCTCAAAAGGGGACATCCCAGTCACCTTGTGAGGTCTATTGTTATAAGCCAACTCTACTAATGGAAAATAACTATCCCAATCTGTTTGTCTCTTAGACACATATGCCCTCAACATATCCTCTAGAATTTGGTTGACCCTCTCGGTCTGACCATCTGTCTGTGGATGATCACCACTACTCATTTTTAGTGACACTTTGAGTTTGTCAAATACAAACTTCCAAAAGTGTCCTGTAAATCTGACATCCCTATGTGAGACTATGGATGTAGGTAACCCATGCAATCTGAAGACATTCTGGATAAACAACTCCGCTACCTGTGGAGCTTCTATCGTCTCCTGCATGGGTATGAAATGAGCCATCTTGCTCAGTCTATCTACCACAACTAGGATTGTATCCTGCTTCCTTTGGGTCCACGGTAACCCCACTATGAAGTCCATGGATATACTATCCCAATTATGATCAGGAACTTGTAAAGGATGTAAAAGACCTGGTGTCTTTACCCTTTTTGCTTTGTTGACTTGACACATAAAGCATTGTTGAACATAAGTATGGATATCTCTGGCTAATCCAGGCCACCAAAATGTTCTTCTAACAAGCTGTATTGTCTTGTCAACACCAGGATGTCCTACGCATGGAACATCATGGTTATCATGCATGACTTTCTTTCTCAAATCCCGGGAATCTGGAACACAAACCTTTCCTTTCCGCTTCACTATTCCATTCTCCTGTGAGAAATTAGAATACGGAATGGACTTGTTTGCTTTAGTAGAAGAAGAAACAACTGGAACTATCCCATCTCCAAAAACAGAGTCATCGCTAATGGCTCTAACTATCTGTAACAAATGTGGATCTTCCACCTATGCTTCCTTAATTTCTTGAAGCGATGAGCTTTCTAAAACTATAAAGCTCATTTGATACATTATACGAGATAATGCATTAGCTACTATATTTTCTTTGCCTCTTCTATACAAGATTTCCATATGAAATTCTTGCATGAGCTCAGCCCAACGAGCCTGTCGACCTCGAAGATCTGGCTGACTACAAAAATACTTGAGTGTATGATGATCCGTAAATACCTTAAAGTCTGCACCATAAAGATAGTGTCTCCAAAATTTAAGTGCATGCACCACTGCATACAACTCTTGTTCATGCACTGGCCAATTGCGTTGTGCACTACTTAACTTCTTACTTTCAAAAGCTATTGGCCTACCATCTTGACTCAAAATTGCGCCTATGGCTATGCCACTAGCAGACATTGGTCTACAGAGACCATTCCATGTGAGCTTAGGACCTTGGCTAACTAGCCCTCGTCCCACACACACATGGAATGGTCTCTGTAGACCAATGTCTGACAAGTTTCATGAACCTAAAATTTGAAAGAAAGGAGTTGTATAATTTCCACTAACCACATGGTATTCAAATTTCCTAGGAAGAAGATACAAGTTAGGTACAAGACTTCCACAATCACCATCCCACATCAAAAGGATCATCATCAGAGTCAAAAGAGGAGTATTATCAATCATGAGAATCATGACATTGATTTTGTACCTAGATATACTACAAACCCTTTCTAGTTCCATCATGGATATCCATCATCGTCGTGTTCTAGTACAACATATCAAGAACTCTACAAAGACCAATAGCTATGAAGATTCAAGTCCTAAAAAATATCATAGTTACATAACTGCTTCGTGTGAAACTCATTACTTTGAGAGGGAGATAATGTGAGAGACACAAAGGAAACCATCCTAAAACCTTAAACTCTATGAAAATGAATATATCTCATGATTGGTTCAGAATTCGGAGAAATTGATCCTACCATTGTGTTCAAAACATGCAAAAACCCTAAAATCGACTATCTATTTTCTCTTCAAATTTTTTGTAGAGGCCTATCCTACGTTTTTGTGGCTGCCCCTTTCTTGGTGCTTTGAGATCATGCAAGCTCATTAATGGTGGAAATAGAAATTATTTCTTGCAAACTTTAGGCAAATTGATGAATTTTACAACCCAAGAAACTAGATAGGACCATATATGACTATGTGATCATTCTTCTTGAAGAGATGTTTTGTACTCTGAAATTATCTTATTGGTAATATAATTTTCCATAAACTTTCTTACACATGCTCAACTCCACATTGATCTATATCATATGTTCACAATTCTATGCACACAATTCAACATGCTATGTGTGCAAAGCAAATCATTTATGGTTATAAACTCATTTTTCCATTGGTAAATTGAGTTGAGCACATACTGAGTTTCATGGACCTTAGATTTGTAATAATAATGTTTAATATCCACTAGAAATAAACTTGCATGGCCTCAAAAGCACCAAAAAAGTTCATACACAGAAACACTCAATGCTCTACAAAAATTTTGCAAAGTCGTGTTTTTGTGGCTCCCCTTTTTTGTTGCTTTTGAGGCCATGCAAGGTTATTTTTTGTGGACATGAAACTTTATTCCTAAAATTTTTAGGGCCATGGAACTTATTTCTAACAAGTCACTTACTCTATAGTGATTCATGCATATATAGCTTCTACAATGGGAGCCAATATAGATAAACATAGTCATGTGAAACAAAATAGTTTGCAAAATTAAATTTGTGATAATATCTTCATGTCTCGAAGTCTTGTTGTGCCTCTATACCAACATAAGGTAGAAATCCCCCCTTTTAACTCCTCCCATTAAGGTTCTACGGGGAAATTCCATGGCACCAGAGGGCCTTTATTTTCACCTTGAATGACAACCAAATTAGCAAAAATTTTATGCCCCTCTCAATCACAAAGACCATCTATTACCATAATTGTTCACATATAAACCTCATCTAGCGTTAAGGTTCCATGGATTTTTGTGCTCTCAAAGTGGTTTCGCCTCATAATGGGGGCCTTATAACTTAGAGTGCCATGGATCATTTATAACTCAGAGACATTTTTTCTCCTATCCATCCTTACTTTGGAAGAATGTGAAAAGAGCCCTCATGCTAAATGAAACGCTAAGCTAGAAACAAGACATACTTGTTGATGCTCTTGAATGTAACCAAAAGCAAAGCCCTCAAAAAAATTTGGAAGGAAAGATGGTTTATTGAATCCCATTGATCTTCCAAAGACTGATCCATTGAGAAATTTGTAGATTGCTTGGGTAGAAGAATAAGAACTTTGGGAGAAATCCACCCTTCAAAGAGTTGAGTTTGTTAATCTTCTAGAATAACAAGCTGAAAGAAAGTGGATCTTGCATGAAAGCGAGATCAGGCTAATCAAACTCCTTTGAAATTCCCTTCAAATTTCTTCTATTGCTCTCATTGTTTTGAAGTTAAACCTATTTTAGAGAAAAAAAGCAAATCATCACATAAAAAAGGATCTATGACAATAAAATTCCAACCTCATTTATAGTTCAATTTTAAAGAATTTAATTATATTATCCACTCTCTTCACAACCTATGAACAATCCAAAATAAAATATAAGTATTAAAGAAAGAATATATTATAACATGTATAATAAAAACATTTGTAGATTCCTAACATTATGCCCTTATCAATATAGGCATATTCAAATAGATAATAAAACTCCATCACTAAGAAATGATTAATGCTATGAAATGACTAATGCCTTAAAAATTTCATGCAATGTTCAAAATATACTTGTAAGGCTATGGAATGGTTGTTCTTCCAACTACAAAGAAATAAATCTAGCCAAACCACAAACAAAACAGATGTAGATAGGTCAAACACATATTAAATGCCATCAACAACTCAAAATTGCACAAAAATGCTCAGTTCTTCATGCAATTCTTGGAAAGCACCTGTAAGGGTATGAATTGGTTGTTCATCCACCAAAGTAGAAGGAAATATATCTGTAACAAATAAAAGCATATAGAGATAGGTCAAAGATATATTCAACACTATAAACCATGCCATATTGTAGAGTAATACTTACAATTGATAGAATATCTCATTCTAGTAGAGTTTTCGAGTCTCATAGCTTCCATTTCATTGTCTTTATGGCCACAATGAAGACCTAAGTTTCCAAGATGTCTACCTTGATGCGGCCCATATTTAGAGGGTTTCATGTACACCCATGCACCTTTGGAGTACTCATGTGGCATCTGTAGCTTTGATATTGTGACACATTAATGTGAGAAATTCATCTTTTGGTTGCCTACAGCCTTTAGATGTTGCCATTGAAGTTCAAGGTTTTCAATCTACAATAATAGTTCAATATGGGAGATGCACATAGCTTGTGATACAGACACAAGAGCTTCAATGGTGTGCTACAGAGAGAAACTAGTGGAAAAAAGATGTCCTTTTGGGACCTAGTATGAAAATGTGAGGTTTAGGAGGGAAATACCTCTTTTCTTAGTATTTTTAAAAAAATCCATTTTTCTAACTCAAATCATGCACATATTTTGAATTTGTGGTCAAAAAGAGCACATTTGACCCTAAAAAGTAATGGAGGTTCCATTGTGAGGTGTTATGATGAGCTTTTAAACTTTTTGAAAAATTTGAATTTTCGGGCCCTGCCTAGTTACGAGATTCCTTCTCTCTATAGAGGCAACTCATTATATAGTGGGGAAACTTGTCCCCTCTCTCCCCTTCAGCCTAGTATTTTATAGGCCCATGCAGGGTTCATTTTTTCCCCTAATGAACCTACCTGCATCTCCTATCTCGAATTACTATTGTAGCTTGAAGACCTTTAGCTTCAATGGCAACATCTAAACCTTCTAGGCGACTGAAAGATGAAATATTCACATTAAGATGTCACAATATCAAAGCCACAAATGGAAAATGGCTATCACATGAGTACTCCAAAGGTGCATGGGTGTACATGCAACCCTCTAGAGTTGGGCCTCATCGAGTTAGAGATCATGGAAACTTGGATCTTCATTGGAAGGGAAAGTTACTTGGCTTCAAGAAGCACAGAGACAATGGGATGGTTGCTATTGTACAACATGTTTTTACAATGGCAGCTATGAAACTTGAAAACTCTAATAGAATGAGATATCTTGTGAATTGTAGGTATCACTCTACAATATTGTATGTTTTCTAGTGTTGAATATATTTCAGAACTATTTAGATATGTTTTTGTTTGTTTCAGATATATTTCCTTCTACTTTGGTGGAAGAGCAACCACTTCATAGTCTTACAAGTACTTTCCAGGCATTGCATGTAGATGTTGGTACACTAGTCTTTCTAGAAATATCTCCTGCTCAACTTTACCATGATAGAGTTTTCGTTTACACACATAGATATGTTGTACCCTCTACAATGAATGATTTTGGAAGGTTAGAGAGAATTGAAGTAAATTCTCTTCTTAGCTTGGAGTGGCCAAAACCTGATATATGGTTTGTATCATCTTTGAAGCACAAGATGGTAATGGATATACTCTTTGAAATTCACAAAAGTGTCTAGGTCTGTAGGTTTGCAGTGGTCTTTTCCCATCCATTGTTTTGTATATTTATTCCAAGGATTCTCATTCGAAGAGACTTCCACCATGTTCATGTGTAAAGATATCACATATGAGCAAGTTGAAAGTCTTCTTGGTGAAAATTGGGGTTTGATAGAAGGAATTGCAAAAGGTGATAAATATCTTTGTAAAATAGATGGAACACGTACAGGATTTCAATATTTGAAACAACGTACTTCATTGTACATTAGATGCTACTATGATCGTTGGATGTGCAAACTTGGAAAATGGATACCGTTTCAAAGTTCAGAGGGATCTTTACATTCATTTGAAATAAAGCTTAGATTGCCCAACAATGAAATAGAAACTGTTTTAGTGAATAATCATTGACCTTGGCTAATCTAAGAGAACACTTGGTGATTATGGGGTTTGAAGGACTAACTCAATCCAAATTCAAAATACAAGGACATAAGGTGAGAAATGTTTTGTGCTTTTGTTAAAGTAATCTTTTCATTATTTCTTTTTTTACTTTTACAACTTCAATTTCTTGCAAATTGATTATAGGTGGGTAGAAGATTGGAACACAAAATGAAAGTCCCTATACATTGGAGAAAAGATGGAACAAAACTCTCATTGTCATAGTTCTTTTGCAACCTAATAATGTCACTTTTTGGGCCCTAGTCATTGTATCTCATGGTTTTTGCACTTTCAAGAACCTTGTAAAAAGTAGGACAATCAATTCATGTTAGATATTGTATATACCTTCTTATTTGCAATGGTAATTTCAAAATTTTTGGAATGTCAAAAAGCTATGTTCACTACTTTGAAATGCGGTTGCTCATGTTTTTTGTTGTGTTACATTTAAACATTTGCTTTCAAGCAAAAAAATTCATATGCTTTGGTGTTCTATGCATTATTTTGTCATCAGAAACACATTTTTTGAACTTGCACTACTTTATTATGTACTTTTAAAAGTGGGCTCAGTCAGCTTAAAAAACTTGAAACTGCTATAAAAATGGGTTCTATGTGCTCATTTCTCACATTTGCACTCACAAAGAGCTAGAAAGCACAGAAAAGCCAATAGAATTCTCGCACGCAAGCAATGGTTGTTAGCATTATTATGTAGTGAAACAACTGTATGTTCCTAAAGGTGGGATCTTCAAGGGATAGCATCACTATCAAAGTGAAACATGTACCCTGATGTAAACTTTTGATTGTCTACACAACCATCATAATCAAAATCTTCATGACCAATCACTATAAAAGAGTAGGAAACATTCTTTTTAGTATGATTTTTTTCTTTTTCTTTGGATTCCTATTTGCAGTACTGAAAAGGGGGGATTTGAGATTTTCAATAGGCACAAATATAAGGTGATGCAATAGTTTTGTGAGCCATGCTCTGACATTGTCTTTGGCCTTGTTGCTCTCTTATGTACTATGAGAAACAAAAGGATTTCCTTCCTTTCATTCTCTTTGGAGGGGCATGGCTCTAAATGAGGTTATGAGGAACAACATATCCTTCCCAACAACATGAGGCTAGGATAATTCAGCAACAAATTCTTTTGCTTGAGGAATCATGTGCATGAAAAATGCTATACTTACCTTAGCTAGTGAATCCTTCACCTCTTTCGAGGAGGACATGGTTGCAAATCTCTTGGATGCATAGAACAAATTCCTCATCATGATATGGTTGCATGATAGATTAGCTTCTTTCATGGGAAATTGTTGGTCCTCAATTGTTCTGAGTGAATTATGATGCCAGAGGCAAGGGCCATGCTCCTTGTGTCAAAGTTAGCTTCACCTCAAACTAGTGTCTTGCAAGGAGGCTAATCAGATGGAGTACCCTAAAAGATTGAATAAACTTTTGACATCAAATGACAATGAAAGAACTCTAGAGGACTATTCCATGAGTAAAGAGGAAAAATAAGAGGAACATAGCATACATAAAGAGGGTGGATTAACAACTATTAAATAAGATAATCTTGATAGTGAAAACGTGATCATTGGGTCAACAATCCTTGAAGATGTCCAGGACTTGTTTACCAAGAAGGCTCTCAATAATGGAAAAATTCAATAGATTCCCCCTCAAAGATCCCCTTGAAGGGTAAACTAATGTGGAAGGAACCATCTACCTCGAGAGGAAGAAAGGAAGAGAGGAAGAAGAAGAAGAGGGAAGAGACCCCTTCACCCAAACAATAAATCCATAAGAAATGATAGTCATTTTTTTTATGTTCATGGACTTATTGGCCTTTCAAGAGCCACAATTTGTCGACTGGATTAAAGATAAGCACATGAACTTGGAATTTATACTTCTCCAAGAGATCAAGATCAGCATAGATGTCTCATTGATGAGCTTTAAGCAAATCTATACATCTCATGTGTGGTTTTTCACTTCGCACCCACAAGGGTCCAACAGTGCAGCCATTGGCATCAAACAAAACTAGATACAAATGCACATATGCACATGGTTGTCAACCATCCTTAGGTGGATTCTTCATTTAAAGCCCCCCTACAATCCACAATTACTTAGGCATATGCATCTGATCTGGAGATCTGTACACTACCCACCTAGTAAATGTTAAAGTCTCTGTTGAATGATTTTATTTTCTGTGGGGATCTCAATATGTTTGAAATGGCCACCTATGATCCCAACCTCAATGCATCAATTTGTTTGGTCAATTATATAGATGGAGAAAAAAGATATATTCTATATGTACGGGGAATAAAAGTTGGAGACAAAATTACATCTGGCCCTGATGCGTCTATTTCAGTTGGGAACGCCTTGCCTCTGAGCGCGGGTTGATTACATGATTTGTGTGTTCAGAAGTAACTCGATTGGGGTGTAGATAGACCTAAAAACCCGGCACTATACTTCGTAAAAAAAACTTTGCGACAAAAAAACCTTATTTATTGGGATAACAAAGAGGGACAAAAGCATGTGCCGCAATTTGAATTTTTTATTTTTATATTAATTTAATATAAAAAAATAAATTTCACGGTAAGATAATATGGAAACGAATTTAAAAAAAATACTTTCAAACAAATTCAGAACAACAAGAAGTAGGATATTTTTAATTGATAGTATGTTAAAAATGGGAACTCATTCGGATTGACGGTCAGAGGCAATACCGCAACTACAAAAGTATATAAAAGAATAATACCAATAGATAAAATTAGCAAGAAAGTCAATTCAAAAATCCCTAATAAAACAAATTTCCTAAGTTATCTTGAACATCAAAAGGTGTTGACGCAAATCAACCAAATCATCAATTTTGTTACCAATTTTGTGAAAAATACTATATATAAAAACAAAATGCAGGCAAAAAAAAAGAAAGCCTAGGATGCTAGGAAATGGGGGAAAAAACGTTGATTCATTAGGTAAAATATTTTTTTTGCATCCAGAAAGCTGTATGCCCTGAAAGGGGCTTGTACAGTTTGGGAAGAGATCTTTCCGAATAATCTTCCTTCTATTTTATTTGGAGAAACTACAAGGGGATCTACTTCAACCAAAATACCTCTAGGTACTACTATACATAATATAGAACTGAAATCTGGAAAAGGTGGATAATTAGTCAGAGCAGCTGGCGAAGCAGCGAAAGTGGTTGCAAAAGAAGGTCGACTAGCTACACTAAGACTACCTTCCAGTGAGCTTTGCTTGGTATCTCAAGATTGTTTAGCAAGTATAGGACGAGTTGGAAATATAGATTTCAATAACAAAAATTTGAAAAAAGCAGGATCTAAACGTTGGTTGGGAAAAAGACCTACAGTGAGAGGTTCAGCCATGAGTCCTGTTGATCATCCTCATGGAGGTGGTGAAGGAAGAACGTCAATCGGTAGGAAAAGACCCTCAACCCCGTGGGGACATGCCGCACTTGGAAAAAAAAATCATGGAAAGAAATGCAGAAATCCCCTAATACTTCGTCGACGTCGAAGTACTTAAAAAAAAAAGAAATATTAAGAAAGGAGTAACTGTCCACGGCACGTTCATCAAAAAAAGGTCCCTTTGTTGCCAATCACTTACTACGACAAATTCAAAATCTTAATGTACGAAAAGAAAGAAAATTGGTTACAACTTGGTCCCGTGCTTCGGCAATAGTCCCCATTATGATTGGTCATACCATTGCAGTTCATAACGGAAGGGAAAACCTACCTATTTATGTTACTGATCGTATGGTGGGTCACAAACTAGGGGAATTTGTACCTACCCGACACTTTCGGGGACATGCCAAAAATGATAAAGGAGTTCGTCGATAATTAGGAAATCATATTTATGGAAAAAAAAACACAGATCAAAACCCAAGCTTTGGGAAAAAATATTCGTGTCTCGGTTAGCAAAATGCGACGCATTATCGATCGAATACGAAACACTTCATATGAAGAATCACTTGTATTACTAGAATTCATGCCCTATCGAGCAAGTTACCTTGTATCCCAGCTAGTTGTTTCAGCAGCTGCAAATGCAAGTACTAATCTTGGGTTAAATAAGTCCAATTTGTTTATTAGTGAAGCTTGGGAAAATAATTCTACGTATTTGTGTAGGTTTCGTCCACGAGCTCAAAGCCGCGGTTACCCAATAAAGAAACCTATATGTGAGGTAACTATTAAATTAAGTTCAAAAATTGTTAAAAAAAATAAACCGTAATTGCATATCACACATAGTGAGTGATAATTATTAGTCAAGCTAAATTGAAGAACAAAAAAAGCTATACACTATAAATTAATACCGATATTTCAATAATATCAATTCTATTTCAAGCAATTAATAAACTAATTTAGTCATTTTTTTTTCCTTCTTTCATCGTACGTGGGTTCAGTGCATTTTTTTGACTTTTAATTAAGGGGTGTCATAGAAAGAACAGGTGCAGTGTCACGGTCAATTCTTTTTTCAAATCCAGCTGCGGCTGCACGAGCCCTACCCGCATGCCAAAGGTGACCGACAAAAAAGAAGAATCCTAGAACAAAGTGAGAAGTTGATAACCAACTTCGAGGAGATACATAGTTAACAGCGTTGATCTCAGTAGCTACTCCACCCACGGAGTTTAGAGAGCCCAAAGGTGCATGCGTCATATATTCTGCGGATCGTCTTTCTTGCCATGGTTGTATATCTTTCTTTAACTTACCAAGATCTAAGCCGTTTGGCCCTCTTAGAGGTTCTAACCAAGGAGCACGAAGGTCCCAGAAGCGCATAGTTTCGCCTCCAAAAATTATTTCTCCGGTGGGAGAGCGCATTAAATATTTACCTAAACCTGTTGGTCCTTGAGGAGAGCCTATATTGGTGCCAAGACGCTGGTCCCTGATCAGGAAAGTAAAAGCTTGAGCTTGAGAAGCTTCTGGACCAGTGGGACCATAAAATTCGTTGGGATATGTTGTATTATTGAACCAGACAAAACAGCAAGCAGTGAAACCAAAAATTGAAAGAGCACCTAAACTGTAGGATAAGTAAGCTTCGCCAGACCAAACAAACGCTCGACGAGCCTAGGCAAAGGGTTTTGTTAATATATGCCAAATTCCCCCGAAAACACAGATAAAGCCCAACCACACATGACCCCCAACAGTATCTTCTAAATTATCCACGCTTGCGATCCATCCTTCTCCCCCAAACGGAGATTTCAGTAGATACCCAAAGATAATGCTGGGACTTAAGGTAAGATTTGTGATTTCTCTTACATCTCCACCGCCAGGTGCCCATGTATCATACAACCCTCCAAAGTAAAGCGCTTTGAAAACCAATAGAAAGGCGCCAAGACCTAATAATATTAAATGAATACCAAGAATGGTAGTCATCTTATTTTTATCTTTCCAAGTATAACCAAAAAAGGGAAAGGATTCTTCAAGTGTTTCAGGGCCAATCAAGGCATGATATATACCTCCAAAGCCCAAAACTGCGGAAGAAATTAAATGGAGAACTCCGGAAACAAAATATAGGAAGGTATCTGCTACTTCTCCTCCAGGGCCCACACCCCAACCCAGAGTAGCCAAGTGAGAAAGTAGAATTAGTCCCTGTTCATACATGGGCTTCTCCGATACGAAATGGGCTACTTCAAATAGATTCATAGCTCTAGCCCACCAAGCAATTTACCAGATAGATTAATTAACCGGGTGTTTCCTGCCCACCAAGCAAAGCCTGTGGTTTCATGATCATGACCACCTAGAGATAGGGCCAGCATGAGCTACATGAGCGCCAAGCAATTTACCAGATAGATTAATTAACCGGGCGTTTCCTGCCCACCAAGCAAAGCCTGTGGTTTCTTGATCGTGACCACCTAGAGATAGGGTTCCATTAAAGAGCGTTTCCACGGGGTAAAACCTCCTCAGGGAATACAAGATTTTCATGAGGCTGATCCTGAGCTGCCATCCAAGCACGGATCCCTTCGTTTAGTAAGATATTTTTTGTATAAAAAGTTTCAAATTCAGGATCTTCTGCTGCACGAATTTCTTGAGATACAAAGTCGTACGCGCGTAAGTTTAGGGCAAGACCAACCACTCCGATAGCACTCATCCATAAACCTGTGACTGGCACAAATAACATGAAGAAGTGTAACCAACGTTTGTTGGAAAAGGCAACACCAAATATTTGCGACCAAAATCTGTTTGCAGTTACCATCGAATAAGTTTCTTCAGACTGAGTTGGATTGAACGCCCTAAATGTGTTTGCGCCATCACCGTCTTCAAATAGAGTATTTTCAACTGTAGCACCGTGAATAGCACATAGAAGAGCAGCACCTAGAACCCCAGCAACTCCCATCATATGAAATGGATTCAACGTCCAATTATGAAAACCCTGAAATAATAAAATAAATCGAAAGATAGCTGCTACTCCGAAACTGGGTGCGAAGAACCAACCGGATTGTCCTAAAGGATAAATCAAGAATACAGAGACAAAAAGTGCAATTGGTGCAAAAAAAGATATTGCGTTATAGGGACGTAGTTGCACGGACCTTGCCAGTTCAAATTGACGTAACATAAAACCTATCAAAGCGAAAGAGCCGTGAAGAGCAACAAAAGTCCATAAACCCCCTAATTGGCACCAATGCGTGAAGTCCCCTTGTGCTTCAGGACCCCATAATAGAAGCAGCGAATGGGCCAAGCTATTAGCAGGAGTAGATATTGCAGCCGTTAAGAAATTGCATCCCTCTAAGTAAGAACTAGCTAACCCGTGAGTGTA
This sequence comes from Ceratopteris richardii, assembly GCA_020310875.1. Classification (NCBI taxonomy): domain Eukaryota; kingdom Viridiplantae; phylum Streptophyta; class Polypodiopsida; order Polypodiales; family Pteridaceae; genus Ceratopteris; species Ceratopteris richardii. Next base: position 57,921,071 of record CM035434.1, read on the forward strand.
CCACGAAGTCACAAAGGTCGTACCTGTAAACCATCCGCCCAAAGCGAAGTAAGCAGTGGGAAAAAGTAGTAGGCCAGACCAACCCACAAAAACAAAACAATCTCTTCTCAGCCAGTCGTCCATACTATCAAATAAATCTTTCGGTTCTTTGGAAGATTTTCCAATGGCTATTGTCATTTTTATTCCCTCATAAAACTCATCAAAACACTTCTGGATTCCCATTTTCTTCTTTTTTTTTTTACTAGATAGAAAATTGTTGGATCGCGTTGGTTTCTTTCAAAGTCATTTTCTCAGAATTTGAAAGTAAATTTCTATAAGAAGGAATTTTTAAATTATTTATTTATTTTTTCTCTACCTCGTATTTGACCTAACAAATTTTTTTCTTCCGTGCGGTATTTATGATTAATCTTGCTTGTTTCTGGTACGCTCGCTTTTGTTACGTCATATATTTTTTTTTTAGAAGTGGGTTAATCCCCCCTTTTCTTCTAAAAGTTTGTTAAACATTTTAACACATCAATGAATCCGACCCAACAAAAAGATAAATCGTCTTCAATAATTTAGAAGGGATTTAGTATTTTGTATTATTGAGATAGCACATGTCTTGGATGAAAAATGTGTACTCTTATCATACTTTATAGATAGATATTTATTAATATTAGGGATTTACTTTTGATTCCCGAAGTTAGGATAACCAAAATGTTTCTAGTCTAATAAATTATATCCAACAAAATTTCTAGTATTGTTTTGAAAGGGAGAGTACCCTAAATATACTGATTTCGAATAAAAAGTATATATACTAACTAGGTTTCCATTTTTTTACAATTACTTTTCATATTTATTTGGACTACCAAAAGTCTAGTAGAGTATACAAAAATGAGATTACAAGATATCCAGATTTCGTACGCTTACTCATCAGCTGAGCCCCTTGTCGGATTTGAACCGACGACTTACACCTTACCATGGCGTTACTCTACCACTGAGTTAAAAGGGCTTATAATATAAAGAACCTAGACTGATGAGGCAAACTAAGAATTAGGTAAAAAGGATAGGTTTGGGATTAAGCTAAACAAAAATTATCCTACTTTATAGAAAAAAAAACTGCCATCAAAAAAGCATAATACAAAAAGTGAGTACTCTTTGTAAACTTTTGAAAGAATTTACAGTAATTGGATAAGTAATTGGCAATTGACTTTGCGGAGACGGGATTTGAACCCGTGACCTCAAGGTTATGAGCCTCGCGAGCTACCAAGCTGCTCTACCCCGCGTAGTTCTGGCCTTCAATGTAATTATTATACAGGCCTTGAATAATTACATTGAACATAATTAGTAAAATTCAATCAACTTATTGTCTCAAACTATTTTTTTTTCTAGTAGACTATTTTGAATTAGAAAAAAAAACTAAAGAAATAACAAAGTAGTTTTTTTTACCAACTCGACTTTACTATTCCGGGAAGAACACAAGTATGTGCCATTTCACGGAGTACGTGTCTGGAAAAACCAAAATCTCGGTAATTAGTCGGGGTCGTCCGGTTAGGGAGCACCAGTTACGAAGACGAGAAGGTGCACTATTTCGTGGTAAAGATTGTAATTTTTCTAAGATAAGAAGTTTATCTTGGATCCGTAAACTATTCTTGAGTTGTCGTTTCAAAGACTGACGAACAACATCGTATTTCTTCACTAAGTTTTTTTTTTTTTCCTTCTCAATCAGACTTTTTTTTGCCATAATTAATGGATCAGTAAGAAAAATTGTATGATGTTATTGCAAAACAAATGAAAATTGTCGACAGAATGTTTATTTACTAATAACTTTTTTTTCTAAAAAAAAGTTATATTTATTAGGTAAATACTAAATAACTAATTGGATTCCCAAATATGAAAACAAGAGTGAGATTGATCCCAATATGAGAATAAATAAGTAATTAAGTAGAAAGTATTATCCAAATTTGCCAGATGTAGATGCTATTAGAAAAGCTGCATACGTAAATACATAACCCATGGAGAAATGGGCTAAACCAACTAAGCGTGCTTGAACGATGGAAAGGGCAACTGGCTTATCTCTCCATCATATTACGTTTGCTAGGGGAGTTCGTTCGTGTGCCCAGGCTAACGTTTCAATAAGTTCTTGCCAGTAACCGCGCCACGAAATTAGAAACATAAACCCGGTAGCCCACACAAGATGCCCAAATAGAAACATCCATGCCCATACAGACAAACTGTTCATACCAAAAGGATTATATCCATTAATAAGTTGCGAGGAGTTTAGCCATAAATAATCCCTCAACCATCCCATTAGATACATGGAAGATTCATTGAATTGGGCGGCATTCCCCTGCCATAAAGTAATGTGTTTCCAGTGCCAATAAAGGTAACCCAACCAATAGTATTAAGCATCTAGAAAACAGCTAAGTAGAAAGCATCCCAAGCAGAAATGTCACAGGTTCCGCCTTGTCCGGGACCATCGCAAGGAAAACTATAACCAAATTCTTTTTTATCTGGCATTAACTTGGATCCGCGTGCATCTAAGGCACCTTTTACCAGAATTAAGGTAGTTGTATGTAAACCCAAGGCAATGGCGTGGTGAACTAGAAAATCTCCAGGACCAATTGTTAGAAATAACGAATTGCTATTATTGTTAACAGCGTCCAACCAACCAGGTAACCACAAGCTTTGACCGGCATTACTTGCTGGGCTATCTGCCGAAGATAAAAGTACGTCAAAACCATACAATGTTTTACCATGAGCAGATTGAATCCATTGAGCAAAGACGGGTTCGATTAAAATTTGTTTTTCTGGAGTTCCAAAAGCCAACATTACGTCGTTATGAACATAAAGACCTAATGTGTGAAAACCCAAAAATAAACTAGCCCAACTTAAATGAGATATTATTGCTTCTTTGTGTTCTAACATTCTTGCTAAAACATTATCTTTATTTTGTTCAGGATCATAATCTCGGATAAAGAAAATGGCTCCATGCGCAAAAGCACCTGCCATGATAAAACCGGCAATATACTGGTGATGTGTATATAAAGCGGCTTGGGTGGTATAATCCTGAGCGAGAAAAGCATAAGCAGGCAAGGAATACATATGTTGTGCAACAAGAGAGGTAATAACCCCTAAAGCAGCTAAAGCAAGTCCCAATTGAAAGTGAAGAGAATTATTCACTGTATCGTAAAGTCCCTTGTGTCCACGCCCCAATCTACATCCTGGGGGAACATGAGCATCCAAAATTTCTTTCATGCTGTGTCCAATACCAAAATTAGTCCTGTACATATGACCGGCAATTATGAACACAACAGCGATTGCCAGATGATGATGAGCAATATCAGTTAGCCATAAACTTTGAGTTTGGGGATGAAACCCTCCCAAAAAAGTTAGAATAGTTGTACCCACTCCTTGAGTGCTATTAAATAAATGAGTACTTGAGTCGGGATTTTGCGCGTAAACGCTCCACTGACCTGAAAAAAATGGTCCCAATCCTTGAGGATGGGGAGCGGTAGTTAATAAGTCATTCCACCTAACATGTCCGCCCCTTGATTCAGGAATAGCGACGTGAACCAAATGGCCTGTCCAAGCCAACGAACTCACTCCAAATAATCCTGAAAGGTGGTGATTAAGGCGAGATTCAGCATTTTTGAACCACGATATATTTGGTTTCCACTTGGGTTGTAGGTGTAACCAGCTAGCTACTAAAAACAAAGCAGAAATAGCTAGTAGAAAAAGAGAACCGGTATAGAGATCTTGGTTATCACGTAGACCAATAGTATACCACCATTGATATACACCGGAATAAGCAATATTAACTGGTCCAGCAGCTCCCCCTCGGGTATAAGCTTCGACCGCCGGTTGACCAAAATGGGGATCCCAAATAGCATGAGCAATAGGTCTCACATGTAACGGATCCTGTACCCATGCTTCAAAATTTCCCTGCCAAGCTACGTGAAACAAATTTCCCGAGGTCCATAAAAAGATGATAGCTAATTGGCCAAAGTGAGATGCAAATATTTTTTGATAAAGACGTTCTTCGGTAGTATCGTCATGACTTTCAAAATCATGCGCAATGGCTATACCGAACCAGATACGACGAGTAGTTGGGTCTTGGGATAGACCCTGGCTGAACTTTGGAAATCTTGATGCCATAATCTTTCTCAAATCCTCCTAGCCATTATCCCACTGCAATGATTCTCGCCAGGAAGAATGCCCAAGTTGTGGCGATTCCACCTAGAAGGTAATGAGTTACTCCCACGGCACGTCCCTGTATAATGCTCAGAGCTCTAGGTTGGGTAACAGGAGCAACTTTCAATTTATTATGAGCCCAAACTATAGATTCAATATTCCTGCCAATAACCGCGACCACTAAATAGAAACATTAGACTAAAAGCCCATACAAAATGAGCCCCTAAAAATAAAAGGCCATATGCAGATAATGAAGAACCATAAGATTGAATAACTTGAGAAGCTTGTGCCCACAAGAAATCTCACAGCCATCCATTGATCGTTGTTGAACTTTGTGCAAAGTTTCCCCCAGTAATGTGATTTACTGTTCCTTGATCGCTTATACTTCCCCATACATCCGATTGCATTTTCCAACTAAAGTGAAATATAACTACTGAAATGGAGTTGTACATCCAGAACAACCCTAAGAAAACATGATCCCAAGCAGATACCTGACAGGTTCCTCCCCTACCCGGGCCATCGCATGGAAAGCGAAAGCCAAGATTTGCTTTATCGGGTATTAATCGTGAACTCCGTGCGAATAAAACACCTTTCAACAATATTAGTACAGTAACATGAATTGTAAATGCATGGATGTGGTGCACCAAAAAATCTGCAATACCTAGTGGAATTGGGGCTAAAGCCACCTTACCGGCTACTGATACTACATTGCTACCACCCCAGGCTAAGCTGGTGCTTCCCGCCGCGTTAGGTGCAGTCAATCCAGGAGCCAAAGCGTGAGTATTCTGGATCCACTGGGCAAATATTGGTTGTAATTGAATGGAAGTATCAGAAAACATATCTTGAGGACGACCTAAAGCGCTCATGGTATCGTTGTGGATGTATAGACCAAAACTATGAAAACCAAGAAAAATACAAACCCAATTGAGATGCAAAATTATTGCATCACGATGATGAATGACACGATCTAATAAGTTGTTGTATTGAGTAGTTGGATCATAATCCCTTACTATAAAAATAGCCGCATCAGCAGCATCCCCAACGACTAAAAACCCTCCTATCCACATGTGATGTGTAAACAAAGAAAGCTGCGTAGCGTAGTCAGTGGCTAAGTAGGGATAAGGTGGCATTGCATACATGTGATGAGAAACTATAATTGTTAGAGATCCCAAAAGGGCTAGATTGATAGATAATTGAGCGTGCCACGAATTAGTTAAAATTTCATAAATACCTTTATGTCCCTCACCCGTAAAAGGTCCTTTATGAGCTTCTAGTATTTCTTTTGTGCTATGCCCAATACCCCAATTTGTTCTGTACATATGGCCAGCTACTAGGAAGAGAACCGCAATAGCCACGTGGTGGTGTGCAGTATCAGTCAACCATAAACCTCTAGTAACCGGATTTAATCCACCGCGAAAAGTCAAAAAATCCGAGTATTCTGACCAGTTAAGAGTGAAAAATGGAATTAATCCTTTTGCAAAACTTGGATATATCTTAGATAGAAGGTCGCGATCAAGAATTAGTTCATGAGGAAGGGGTATTTCTTCGGGGTCAACACCTACGTCTAATAACTGATTGATTGGAAGTGAAACGTGTATCTGATGTCCCGCCCATGCTAGAGACCCTAATCCCAACAGACCGGCCAAGTGATGATTCAACATAGATTCAACGTTTTGGAACCAAGCCAATTTTGGAGCAGCCTTGTGATAATGAAACCAACCGGCAAAAAACATTAATCCAGCAAAAACTAAAGCACCGATGGCTGTGCAATAAAGTTGTAATTCACTAGTTATTCCGGAGGCTCGCCAGAGCTGAAAAAATCCGGATGTTATTTGCACACCCTGGAATCCCCGCCCACATCTCTATTCAAAATTTCTTGGCCTACTATTGGCCACACGACTTGGGCACTGGGTTTAACATGGGTGGGGTCATTCAACCATGCTTCATAGTTGGAAAAACGGGCTCCATGAAAATACATACCGCTCAACCAAATAAAAATAATAGCCAGTTGACCAAAATGAGCACTAAATATTTTACGAGATATATCCTCTAAATCATTGGTATGACTATCAAAATCATGAGCATCAGCATGTAGGTTCCAAATCCACGTGGTGGTGCTGGGACCCTTAGCCAAATTTCTTGTAAAATGACCAAGCTGAGCCCATCTTTCAAAAGAGGTTTGCACTGGATCCTTCTCCACCATAATTTTGACTTCTGGTTCCGGCGAACGAATAGTCATCGGGACTCTCCTCTCTTCGGGCAGGGAATAACAACAACCTACCAACAGGAGATACAAAACCTCTAAGAATTACGAATTGGAGGTTTTCTTTCAGCATGCAAGAATTTCTTATCTCCCCCTCCCAAATTTGAAACTTGAGCAGCTATGATGACATGATAGGGATAAGCTTTTGGTGGTATTATTACACGACTTATACGCGCCTAAGGGACTTGAAAAAAAAAACTAATTACCCTTCGGTCAGGGAAAAGGAGGGGGAGATAATCTACTGCCTGACAAACGGTATTTTTTTTTAGTTAATTAATAATTGACTTTGTCATAGTATTTTTTTCTATTCTATCTATTTGACTGAGAAAACGGAAACAAGCGTCCCGTAATTTTTGGCCAATTCTGTGCTTCAACATAATTATCGAGGGAAAGTGTTATTGCGCGTTTCCAATACTCAGTAGCCTGATCAAACCAAGCTTCCGAAATTTCTAAATCTCCTTTCTGAATGGCTTGTTCCCCTCGAGCAGGATGGATAATTCCTTAGCAATATCCTCCTTTATAACCAAACTTGGAGGTTTCCCGCTCCATACGGCTCAGATAAATGTGTTTCTGGCTTTTTATAACTAGACTACTCCCAAAACTCAAGAGAAAAGAAATACTTGGATGAAATTGCCAGGTTTTTGGTTTTATTCGTTCCGAATGAAACCTTATCCTTACTCACAGATAATGAAGACAAAATAACAAATTTTCAAATTTTCTCTCCCTTACTAACTATCCTCTCTAAATACGGAGTTCTAAAAAGTAAATTGTAAAAGTCTTTCCTTTGGGATTTGATACTACGCCGTGTATCACTATTTTCTTTAATGTTTTCCCAATTCTCTTTGCTACAGAAACGAATTGCATAAATTTTTTTGATGATCCAATCTCATTGTATCAACCCAAAATTTCAACGAGAAATCTTTACGATGCTGTATTTTTCTAATTAATCAATTATCCATAAGAAAGCTTAGGCCATTTATCTCTTTCAAATATGGTTTACTTTGACGAGATACAATCCAGCACCTCGTAGCAATTTGCGTTTTAAAATATACTTGGGGGAAGCCTTTCTCGTTGATTAAGTGGTTATGGACCAAAGAATCCAGAGTTCTAAATAGTCGTACATAGTGGCAGATCACAGCCATATTATTAAAAGCTTGTGGCGAAAAAGAATTGCGTTCAAGTGCTTGAAAATAATATTCCAAAGCTTTTGCATGTTTTCCATTACTGGTATGAATAAGGCCTATATTATGAAGTATGTAACTTCGATCGTAAGAATCAATCTCTAAACGCATGGCTTTGTAGTAACTTCGCAAAGCTTCTGCATATTCTCCTTCCGATTGAGTCGACATCCGTTACAGTTGCTTATGAAAAAAAGCTCCGCTCCAAAACCGCACGTGAACCTTCCATATCATACGGCTCTTGCCGCCCGCTCAAATACCATGAAAGTAATTGAATTTGAATACTTCTGTTCCTGAAGAATACGCGGGGGTTAGTGTATTCATAAACTAATGTCTAACCATCCTTCTTGCAAAGAGTCTTTTTTTTTATTTACAGGATCGCTTATGTTATGTCAATTTCATCAATATACGTCAATTAATATATTAGATAACAATAATAGACTCTATGGCAATTTCTTCGTTCCCAACAATTTGCGTCTGTCAAGAGGGTTTTTCATCCCGGCAATCTTCGGTGATCAAAAGAGTATCCGAAATACAAACGGGATGGTTGTTTGTTATCTCAATCACAATTAGTCGTTATCATGACTTGATAGTTTTCGAAAATGTATCCTGTGTTTGTCGAAATAATAAATTGACGAAGACTTTGTATTGCCAATTTCTTTATGTGATGTTTGCCCCCTCACAACTCCTAAAATTAGCATGTATTTTAGACATATCAATTAACAAGGTTAACCCCCAGCTTTCTTGAGCATCAGATCCGTGAAATTTGGTAACCATAGCTCGCGGGGATGTATCAGTCGTGGATACGCGACCGAAGGATTTTTTTTTTGGTAATTGAAAAACCCTTTTCTCAAATGTGGGCTTTACTAAGTACTAGTTTTTTGAACTAGCCTAGTTTCTCGAATCGCACCATCCCGGTAGTATATAAAAGCTTCCCTTTCTCTTTTAGTAGTAGGTAAAATTTGTGTCAAAATATCCGCTAAAATTGTGAAAGTTTTATCAATAAAATTATCATTTCTTTGCGATCTAGGCATAGTCAAAATTAACTCCTTGTTTTTATATCATTATTTCACTTATTAATAATATATTCATTGAAATTACAAAAAGAAAAAGAGGTCTGTTTTTATTTGGATGACAAGTTGGACAGAAAAAATAATTGAATGACTTGTTTTGCTGGATATTTCGTTCAAGTTGCATTTTTTTTGTCAAAGGGTAATTATTCTAATTATTCACAATAGATACTTGCAGATCACTTGTCATTTCATGGCCTAACCTCTTAAAATAAATTTAATCACTGAGAGTCCAGAGTTTCTACTTTTTTTTTGGAAAGGTGGCCGAGCGGTTTAAGGCGTAGCACCGGAAATGCTACGTAGATTTCTAACTACCGAGGGTTCGAATCCCTCCCTTTCCTATTGATATTCTAAATAAATGTCCCTGTATATATTTTTACTATTTCTAAAAAATTCATTTTAGTACTTTGTTTGAAAAAAACAGTATTTGAACTTTATCTCGTAAAAAAAAATTTCTTTAGTTTTTTCAAAAAAAAATATTAAGTACTTTATTGGTGTCAATTCAAGTCATATTTGACTGGGATCTTTAACAATTATTAATGAATTTATCGAATTTATTTGATGAAATTTCAGGAAAGCTTATTAAGCTTTTCGGGAATAATATTCAACAACTAATAATTCATTTAGATTTAAATCGACAGATTCTCGGCTGGCCATATGATTAACCAATCCTGTAGGCTGATCTGTTTTCAAGAGAGATAAAGTCAAATGATCTGGAATTTTTTGTCCTTCGAAAGATTCCTTTTTCACAGAATTGTATGAAGTTGGTCGATTCCGAATAGTAATGATGTCCTTGGGTTTACGTCGATAGCTTGGTATATCCACAATACATTGGTTTACTAAAATATGTCGATGATTAACCAGTTGTCGGGCAGCAGGAATTGTTGAAGCTAGACCTAATTGAAAAATGATATTATCCAAGCGCATCTCAAGTAATTGGAGAAGAACCTGACCCGTTGAACCCCTAATTTTTCTAGCAATGCAAACATATTTGAGTAATTGTCATTCTGTTAATCCGTAATTAAAGCGCAATCTCTGTTTAGCTTCCAAACGTATACAGAATTGAGAAATTTTTTTTGAAACTGATTGATCACTAGCAACTTTAGATTCCCCTAAGTTAAACGTCTTATTTTTACCTACAAGACCTGGAAAATTATTTAAGCGACGCATTAATTTCAAACGGGGTCCTCGATAACGAGACGTAAAAACTCCTTTTCTATAATATAGATTTTATATATGTTTCCTAAACAGAGTAACAAACTCGAAGATTGTCACGAAGATTTTACCCACTTTATTTGCTCAATAAAAAAAAATAAAAAATGATATCTGGAAAAATCATAACACATAATATATAGATAAAAACTCATAACTATTCTTTCAATTTATTAGAACTAATTGAATGGACAGATGAGAAAGCAACGGCAAACCTATTACGATTAGTTAGAGTATGTCAATATTTGTACCGATTAAGAGGTTAATTGTAACATATACATTTAAATAAAAAGTCTAAAACAAAATGAAATAGATTTTTGTAAAAAGTATATTGCTTTGAGGAGCACATCTATATATACTTATTTTGGAAGGAAATTTTATTTCAAAGCAAAAAAAAATAATTAATTCTTTTGATTAATTCTATTAATCAACAATCAGTTTTTCTCAAACTGATACGTAAATCAGGGATATTTTTTAATGATGAAAAAAAAAGAAAAAGTGACCGAATAGAAACAAAAAACATACAAAAGAAATAGGTAAGATAACCATCATTTATATACTTTATTAAATTTTTATTTTTTTTCGATATGTTTTTTTTTTAACATAAAGAAAAAGAAATTCAATCAGATTAGTACATATAAAAATAGAAATGAAATAAAAACAAACGAAGTAAACCAAAACTTTGTTTTATATTAGAATAAATATCTAGATTTCTTTTTTGGTTTGTTGTGGCCTAAAGTGGGGATATGGCGAAATGGTAGACATGGCGGACTCAATCAAATTGAGCCTAGATATGGAAACGTATCAAGTGGCAGCTCTCAGATTCAGGGAAACCTAGGATTATTCAGTAGGCAATCCTGAGCCAAATCTTATACTACCTTCATGAAAAAAATAAGATTTTTTTTTGGTCAGGTAAAAATTAATCAATAAATAAGATAGGTATAGAGACTCAAAGGGGGTTATTCCAACAAGCAAAATAGAAGAAAGTGACTAATTTCGAAAAATTAATTAGCCAAATGTTTAACTATATTGAACATGTAATATGAATTGTGTAACTAACAAAAACTAACAAAGTTTGAAATATAATCAATAAAAAAGAGAAAGTTTTTTGTTTTGAAAGAAGCTTCATGAAATAAGTGAAGCATTTTTTAACAAATTTCTAAAAAAGTTGCACCAACCAATATGTTGTTTTACTAATTACTTATTTACTAACTTATTAGTAAATATAATAATAGAGCTAAACAAACAAACTAACGCGATAAAGAAATAAGAATTTCTTTCAACCTCGTATTGCTAATTCATATAGATTTTTTTTTCTTTTTATTACCTGTTCTAAGAAAAGAAAATTTTTTTATCTTTTCTAATATTACTTGAACTAAAGTAACAATGTAGTAACTAAATAAAAATTTTCTTGCGAATGAAGATAGAGTCCCATTCTACGCAACTACTAAGACAGTGGTAACGCAAGTTGCGGTAGAAAGAAAATCCGTTGGTTTCGACCGTGAGGGTTCAACTCCCTCTAGCTACAGATTTTGTGTTGTTTAGAGATTAGCCATTTAGGTAGGTAATTAAGATACCTGAGTGGCTTAGCTAAAAATTTTCCTTGATTTTTGTCTCTTTCGTACAGATAACATAAAAAAGAAAAGTAACAAAATTGAATTTTGTTTGGGTGAGAAAAAAATTTAAAAAAAATCTGAAACTAACTAACAATATCTAATAACTTTTTCTCTTATTTAGATAAATAAATGTTTAAATAAAAACAAAGTAGCCGGGATAGCTCAGTTGGTAGAGCAGAGGACTGAAAATCCTCGTGTCACCAGTTCAAATCTGGTTCTTGGCAATTAAAAAGTAGGAAAACAAAACTGATTCTTTTATTCCCGGAATTAATAGAAAAAACAAATTTGAACCAATGTCAAAATAATAAATATCAACGAGATCCTTTAAAAAAAAATATTTATTTGTTTGCTGAAGTATAAATAAAATAAGACAGAATAAAATAGCTTTCTTTTAGACTGATCTCTTGCGGATCATTCTATAATTTAATAGGCATCTTGTAATTCATAGAAATTAGGTACCACATAGTCTTTACGGAGAGGCCAACCAATCCAACTTCAGGCATTAGTATACGTCTAAGATATGGATGTCCCCAATAAGTTATTCCCAACATATCATAGGATTCACGTTCTTGAAAATCAGCACTTTTCCAAACCCAATAAACCGAAGGTATTTGAGGGTTCGTTCGTGAAACAAAAACTTTTGCACATATTTCCTCAGGTTGATCTGGCTGATCTCGCATCTGTGTTAAGTGATAAACACTAATTAAAGATCCTCCGGGTGCTGCATCATAATCACATTGCAATCGTAGATAATTGAATCCATAAGCATATAGAGCAACAACTATAGACAACCACTCGTCTAACTTGACTTGCAAAATTTCAACACCTCTATAATCGTAACCTAAAGGTCGATGTGAAAACTTATGTTTAGTTAACCAGGCAGATATTCAACCTTGCATATCTGGATTGAATGTAGCCTTATCAATGGTGTTCATATTGGTTAATACCTCTTCACCTTTTTCTCATAGATTCTGTATGTAAAATCAAGAAAATTTATAATAAATTTTCAAATTTCATTCATTTACTCATTTGCAAATTCCTGGAAGTTTTCCGCAAAATTATTTAATATCAGTTTTTATGGACCAGAAGTCTCTAACTTTTTCTTATATTTTTTGGTATTGACAATTGATACAAAACGATGTGGGGAACTTAAATTAGGATATTTCGTTCGAGTAGGTCGGAAAGTTCGTTCTTCAAAACTTTCTTGAGCAATTTTCTTTCGGAGTTCCGTTACAGCATCAATGATAGCCTCGGGTTTTGGGGGGCATCCTGGCAAATGAATATCAACAGGAATTAATTTACCCACTCCACGAACGGTACTATAGGAATCTGTATTGAACATACCTCCTGTAATGGTGCAAGCTCCCATAGCAATTACATATTTAGGCTCTGGCATTTGTTCATATAGTCTTACTAAAGATGGAGCCATTTTCATTGTTATGGTACCGGCAGTGACAATTAGGTCCGCCTGTCTAGGACTGGATCTAGGTACTAAACCATACCTGTCAAAGTCAAATCGTGAACCAATTAGAGAGGCAAATTCAATGAAGCAACAACTGGTACCATAGAGAAGCGGCCATAAACTGGCTAATCTGGACCAGTTTGAAAAATCGCCAATACTCGCTAAAAAAATTGAGTTTGAAGCATCGCCCTGAAAGGGCAGTCGTGCTACCGAATTAAGAAACTCCTCTTTATTTTCATATTTGATTTCTCTTATGTCAATTTCACTTAAATGTTTGGAAGTTGAGACCATTCCAATGCTCCTTTTCGCCATGCATAAACCAAACCAACAATTAGTATGAGTATGAACACAATTACTTCAATGAAAGCAAATAAACCCAGTTTTTCAAAAGCTATAGCCCAAGGGTATAGAAATACGGTTTCGACGTCGGATACCGTGAAGACCAAAGCAAACATGTAATAACGTATCTGAAATTGGACCCAAGTATTTCCCTTTGGTTCGATACCTGATTCGTAATTTGCTAACTTTTCCGGTCCATCCTTATTGGAAACAAGGAATCTGGAAATTGAAAAAGCCAAAAATGGAATAAATAGAGAGACTAACAAAAAAATCCAGAAAGAGTCATATTGCTGGAACAAAAACATCCATACACTCCTTTTGTTTCCACAACTAACGTATTAACTCACTATAACAGGTTTAACACTTAAAACCTTTTTGGAGAAGAAGTAGATCGCAATTATAGCTTGCTTCTAATAGTAATTACTAAGAAGTGAAAGGAAAGTGATCAAACTACTTTTTTTTCATCAATCAATATTAAGTAATAGTATGATTCCATCTGTTACACAAGGCTAAAAATAAATAAGAAAGTCCTGCTTCAAGTTTATTCCAAACAAAGCTGCTCATTTGCTTGAATTTCATAGTCAAATTTGGGTCTATTGTGGATTGCATTGGATCCTAACACTTTTTAAAAAAGAGTGGTTAAAATATTTGATAGAAACAGAGCCGCCCGGGGTGGGTTTTTGAGGCTAAGTCCTGCTTAAAAAGAATAATCATGAATTCATCCAAAGGCAATAATAATGTAGCCGCCCTCTGTTGCCTATGTTAACTTTTTAGGGGATTTGTCATTGGTTTGAAAAATTTTAAATTTTGTAAAAAAAATCGAGGAAGTGGAGCCCAAACAAAGAAAGAAGGTCCCCCATTGAGTACCTCATCATCAAAGAATTTTTTAGGTAAAAGTAAACGACTTAAGAGAACAAAAGATAAAAGAAAGTAGGTATATGGTGTATTGCTTTCTTCTCGTATATTAGCCTTCCACGAGTCCGTAGAAGGAAGGAATTTTTCTTTATTGAAACCCAACACAAAATGCATCTGTAAATTGGGTAGGCATGGTCCTTCCTTTTGGTCCTTGTTCCCGCTTGGCACCCTTTTTATATTTGAGAATACGCACGTAGCGCAGGATTGCCTCATCCGATGGACTCTGTGCCTTTTCTCCTACCATAAATAATGAGAATGATAATACGAGAGACCGTTCAATCAATAACTTGTGTCCTTCTCACAATTTTGGGATCTTTTTTGTTGGGTATAAAACGAAATAAACTGAGTAAAAGGTAATGGGTTTCTGTCGGCCGTACGGGCCCCTCCATCTTGATCTACGGAGGAGCTTTCACACGGATGGTCTGAAGCTTGAGTCTCCTCCTCAAGAGTTCAGTTAAATGCTTGAATAGTCACGCATGGATGTTTCTTCTTGTCACAGTCTATAGCATAAAAAGTATAAGCCATTTTGAGCGGCTCGTTGAAGACAACTCAACAATGTTGAGTTGTCTTCATTGGTTTAATAGCAAGTACTTAAGAGATTCAAGTTTCAGACTATTAGTATCAATAGACTAGTTGGTAGCCATCAGCAAGTCCTTCGCCATCCAAAAGACGAACATACTCTACCACCCTAAGAGCTCAAGTAGTAAAATCACAAAAATTGGGCCAAGAACGAGCCACCGACTTTGGATGACCACCTTGCCGTAGGGATGGTTTCTGAAAGCCTGCATCCTATTCTTTTTCTTAACATAAATGCGAACGGAATAGGTAATATATATGTGGGTAGAAATAAAGCAAAGGAGCGTACAAAGCCAGAGACCATGTCTCGATAGAAGGATCCAGCAGCAAGAAGAACTAGGCGCGTCCAAAAAGTTCTGTTGGACGCATTCGTCGAGATAAGGTCATTATTCCACACGGACTCCAAAATAATGCGCTGATGATCCTCATTGGTTAGTGCACCTTTTTTCTTCCTAGAATTAGTGAAAGACTGGCGTAGATGTTCAAGTGTGAATGCGCGCATGCGATCACGGACAAATCTAGATAGACCACCAATAAGACGAGCAAGAGTAGCAAAAAACTTGATCATAAATACCTCCGATTTTTTCTGCCTAATCCCTTTCATGAGTCTTTCAAAATAGTCTTCTTACTTGGTGGATACTATTTCACTTATTAATAATATATTCATTGAAATTACAAAAAGAAAAAGAGGTCTGTTTTTATTTGGACGACAAGTTGGACAGAAAAAATAATTGAATGACTTGTTTTGCTGGATATTTCGTTCAGGTTGCATTTTTTTTGTCAAAGGGTTTAGGGCTATACGGATTCGAACCGTAGACACTCTCGGTTATGCAGATCAGACTATGGAAAAGATTTCTTGAACTGCTTCTCGAACCCAACATGCCGCTTTTGTGGTATTGGGCTCTCTAACCAACTGCTCCCCAGTTTAATTGGAGACAAACATATGTTGATGTACCAACTTTGTTTTGTTTCGAAAACAAATAAAAAGAATTGGTTCCGTATGCTCAATCAAACAAATCTTTTTCAAGTATTTTTTATTTTCTTTGAATTGGATAGTTGTTATAGTTAAACAAAAAAAGAACGACCTGAAAAAGAAATGCATTAAGTAATCCCGAAGTATCTTGAGAAGATTCTCAACTACGTGTTGAAACAGGTTTGCCTTTGTTTGCTAAAGATACGCAATCCAAAAAAAAGGTCTCTATCGCTTGTAAAAACTCATTTTTTTTGCAACACACACACTTTTTACACCCGAAAGTTTGTGAGACGAAGAAGAGATTTTTTTTGGATCCCGATTTATTATCCAACCAAATTTAGCATTGGATAAATCAATTATCCACCATATCAACTTTTTAGATCTAGTTGCAATCGACTTTTTTTACTTGTCATGCTACTGTTCTTTCATGGTAAGAAAGTAAGACAAAAAATTTTCATGTAAAATTTTCACATGAAACGTTTCATTTCGACAAATCTTCTAAAAAACATCGACGCACGTGTAAACGAGACGCTCTACCGCTGAGCTATAGCCCTAACTAAAAATGATTCTACACAAATTATTTTATTTTATACAACTAAACTACATTTTGTCAAGTTATGCAAGCAGAATAAAAACAAAAGTGTGTAACTGGCTCTGTCATATTTATTATAA
Source organism: Ceratopteris richardii (assembly GCA_020310875.1). NCBI lineage: Eukaryota > Viridiplantae > Streptophyta > Polypodiopsida > Polypodiales > Pteridaceae > Ceratopteris > Ceratopteris richardii. The sequence goes on from CM035434.1 coordinate 57,937,520, forward strand.
TTACTATTTTTTTTTTGTGATGTGACACAGAAACTTGCTTCCAGCTGATTATCAAGTGTATAATAAGTATAGCTAAAGTTAAATACGATAAGATAAAAACAGGTAGCTTTAAAGATTAATGTAATGATAACTACTTACTAGCCACCTACTTAACTCAGCGGCTAGAGTATTGCTTTCATACGGCAAGAGTCATTGGTTCGAATCCAATAGTAGGTAAAAAACTTATTAGATACCGAAACTACTAAAATAATGTTGAGTCGGTACCTAATAAATAAGTAATAAGTTTAACTGTTTCCAATACGTCTTACACACATAGTATTGGAGTAGGTTTGGGTCACTAAGATTAAGATTGGTTTTACTTTAGAAACCGACCTAAGAAATAGTTGAAGCTTCTAATCTAGCTTTAGCCCTTTTAAATGCTAAGTTGGCTTCTATTTTTCTTTTTCTACCTTCTGCTTTAGCTAACTCCATCTAAGCTACCTCATAATATTTTTGTGCCTCGACGGGATCAATTTCATCAGACACTTCTGCTTCATTGACTAATATAGTTACTCGATTATTATCTATCATGGCGAAGCTGCCCATTGAAGCCATTGCGGACCATTGTCCACCACTACGTATTTTTGAAACCCCCATATCCAAAGCTGTAAGAAGGGGTGCATGATTAGGCAGTATCCCAATCTGACCACTGTTGGTAGATAAAATAATTTCCACGACCTCGGAATTCCAAACTATTCGATTAGGGGCCATTACATGAAGACTTAATACCATATCTTTTATTGACCCTCCGCTTGCAAAGCCGCGGCCTTTGCAGCGGCTTCTTCAATATTCCCAACTGAATAAAAAGCTTGCTCAGGAAGACTATCCAACTCTCCAGAAAGAATCATTTGAAATCCCTTTATTGTTTCTGTTAAGCTGACGTATTTACCTGGAGAACCGGTGAAAACTTCTGCCACGAAAAAGGGTTGTGATAAAAAACGTTCTATTTTTCGTGCTCTAGCTACTATCAAACGATCCTCCTCGGATAACTCGTCTAGTCCTAGAATATCTATAATGTCCTGAAGTTCTTTATAACGCTGCAAAGTCTGCTTAACCCCCTGTGCTGTCTCGTAATGCTCCTCACCTACAATCCAAGGTTGTAGCATAGTTGATGTTGAATCCAACGGATCCACAGCCGGATAAATACTTTTGCTGCTAAACCTCTTGAAAGCACAGTTGTAGCATCTAAATGTGCGAACGTCGTGGCGGGAGCTGGGTCAGTCAAGTCATCCGCGGGTACGTAGACAGCTTGAATGGAAGTTATTGATCCTTCTTTGGTAGAAGTAATTCTTTCCTGAAGTGATCCCATTTCAGTACCAAGGGTCAGTTGGTAACCTACAGCTGAAGGCATTCTACCAAGTAATGCTGAGACCTCCGAGCCTGCTTGGACGAATCGAAAAGTATTATCAATAAATAGGAGTACATCTTGCTTATTAATATCCCTAAAATATTCTGCCATTGTTAGAGCTGTTAAGCCAACTCTCATACGAGCTCCCGGTGGTTCATTCATCTGCCCATATACTAAAGCTACTTTTGATTCTGATATATTCTCTTCATTAATAACTTTTGATTCCTTCATTTCCATGTAAAGGTCGTTCCCCTCACGTGTACATTCTCCCACTCCGCCAGATACAGATACACCTCCATGGGCTTTCGCAATATTATTAATTAATTCCATGATAAGAACTGTCTTTCCAACTCCTGCTCCTCCAAATAAACCAATTCTTCCACCGCGACGGTATGGAGCTAAAAGATCCACAACTTTAATTCCCGTTTCAAAAATGGATAACTTGGTATCCAATTGAGTAAAGGTCGGAGCGGATCTATGAATTGGAAATTTTGTACTATTTTGAACAGGGCCCAGATTATCTACGGGTTCACCTAGGACGTTAGATATTCGACCAAGAGTATTTTGACCAACTGGGACACTAAGAGGGGCTCCTGTATCAACAGCACCCATACCTCTCATTAAGCCATCGGTGGCACTCATGGCTACGGCTCTTACTTCATTGTTACCCAACAATTGTTGAACTTCGCATGTAACATTAATTTCCTGGCCTGCTGAGTTTTTTCCTTTAACAACTAGTGCATTGTATATGTTGGGCATTTTTCCCGGAGAAGAAGCCACATCCAATACTGGTCCAATGATCTGAGTGATGTACCCCACGTTTTTTTCCACCAATTCAGAAATTTCGAAAGAGAAGGAACTGGTTTTCATAACTGGTTCGGTGTGTTTTTTTTTTATTTATTTGATTACTGAATCGATAGAAGTATTTGGTTGGTATTTCACCATTAAGTGTTCAATGGGAAATAAATTTATTCATTTGAGTCTCATTTTTATTTATTTTCCGTCCTTATTCCAACTATTAGATGTGGCTTTGAATCGAGAAACTAAGAGACTGAACAAAATCAATAATCTTTTTTTTACATACATATGAGTTCAACATTCACAAAATTAGTACTCGGTCATGTAGACGTTAGTGATCCGTACATGTGCTTTTTTTATAACCAGATTCTCAGTTAGGTCAAAGGAATCCACACTTAGGTAGTTTGTCATTCACGAATCAATCTAACCACAAACGGATTCTTGAGTCAATGTATTAAAAGTGCTACTTTTTGAGCAATTTCTGCAGAAAATTGGAATAATTGGTTGCATCCCGTGTGCAAATAGTATAAAATAATAATGTTCCATTGTTGAAATGGATTCTTTAAAGGTATTAAGTATCGTGTGTAGATAAAATAAATTTCCAAAACCCACACTTTACGTCTTGCATTAATATACTCTACCTATGCCGAGCAGATCTCATCATTTCAAGATTTACTATTTTAGTCATAGGGAGGAACAATCTCATGTCGCCACAAACGGAGACTAAAGCAGGTGTTGGATTTCAAGCTGGTGTCAAAGATTACCGATTGACTTATTACACTCCCGAGTATAAGGTCAAAGATACAGATATCTTAGCCGATTTTTGAATGACCCCACAACCCGGAGTACCAGCTGAAGAGGCCGGAGCTGCGGTGGCTGCGGAATCCTCTACAGGTACATGGACCACAGTATGGACAGACGAACTTACTAGTCTTGATCGATACAAAGGTCGGTGCTAGGATATTGAACTCATTGCCGGGGAGGAAAACCAGTATATTGCATATGTAGCGTACCCCTTGGATTTATTTGAGGAAGGGTCCGTCACCAATATGCTGACTTCTATTGTAGGTAATTTTTTTGGATTCAAGGCCTTACGCGCTCTGCGCCTGGAAGACCTACGGATTCCTCCTGCTTATTCCAAGACTTTTCTTGGGCCTCCTCACGGTATTCAGGTCGAAAGAGATAAATTAAACAAATATGGTCGTCCTCTATTGGGATGTACAATCAAGCCAAAATTGGGCTTGTCTGCTAAAAATTATGGTAGAGCAGTTTACGAATGCCTTCGTGGTGGACTTGACTTCACAAAAGATGATGAAAACGTTAATTCCGAACCGTTTATGCGTTGGAGAGATCGCTTTTGCTTCGTAGCCGAAGCTTTTTATAAAGCCCAGAATGAAACCGGTGAAATTAAGGGACATTATTTAAATGCCACCGCGGGCACAACTGAAGAAATACTTAGAAGAGCTGACTATGCCAGTGAATTGGGTGCACCAATCATCATGCATGACTATCTGACTGGTGGTTTTACCGCAAATACTAGTTTAGCTATCTATTCTAGAAACAAAGGGCTACTTCTTCATATTCACCGAGCCATGCATGCTGTTATTGATAGACAAAGAAATCATGGTATGCATTTCCGTGTTTTAGCCAAAGCCTTACGTATGTCTAGTGGAGATCATATCCATGTAGGAACTGTGGTGGGCAAATTAGAAGGTGAACGAAAAGTTACCCTGGGATTTTTCGATTTACTTCGCGACGACTACATTGAAAAAGATCGTAAGCGTGGTATATACTTCACCCAAGATTGGGTATCTATGCGTGGTGTAATTCCCGTAGCTTCAGGGGGTATTCACGTATGGCATATGCCCGCCCTAACGGAAATTTTTGGGGACGATTCTGTCTTACAATTTGGCGGGGGAACATTGGGACATCCTTGGGGAAATGCCCCTGGTGCCATTGCTAACCGCGTAGCATTGGAGGCTTGTGTGCAGGCTCGTAATGAGGGACGTGATCTGGCTCGTGAAGGTAATGAGATAATTCGTGAAGCTGCTCAGTGGAGTCCAGAATTGGCTGCCGCATGCGAAATATGGAAAGCAATCAAATTTGAATTTGATACAATTGATGTATTATAACTCATTGCGACGTTTCCAACTTTTTTGGTTTATGCAAATGAAAATTCAAAAAACTTGGTCCCAATTTTCTGGGACCCGCTTCATCATCAACTAGAAAAAAAAATTGTTGTTTAAATAAATTCGGAGTTTTCTATTAGCTGAAAAACTAACTGGTGAGGAGGAGATTATTACGTCTGTACGAAAGTGGTTAGAGGATAAGCAAAAATTTGGTGGATTAATTGAAGCTTTTTTTGAAGAGGTTGTGCGAAACTCCATTGCACATGAAAACGATAAACAAATAATTCTTAGTGAAAATAATAATGACTTATGGGCTCGGTGTGAAAACTGTGGAAGTATGCTTCATATAAAATTTTCAAAACAGAACAAAAGTGTTTGTGAAGAATGCGGAAATCATCTTTCAATGGATAGTATGGAAAGGATCAAACCTTCAATTGACCCGAACACATGGATTCCCTTGGATGAAGACACAAACTCAAAAGACGTTTTAAGTTTCTGCGACGAGGAGTCTTATGAAAATCGTTTAATTAGGTCTCAAGAGAAAACAGGGTTACCTGAGGCTGTTCAAACAGGTATCGGATATTCAAATGGAACACTTATTGCACCTGGTGTTATGGACTTCCAATTTATGGGGGGGAGTATGGGTTCTGCAGTAGGTGAAAAAATTACTCGTTTAATTGAATATGCCACACAAAAGCTTCTGCCACTAGTTTTAGTTTGCGCCTCTGGAGGAGCACGTATGCAGGAAGGTACAGTGAGTTTAATGCAAATGGCTAAAATTTCTTCTGCTTTGCATTATTATCAAGTTCAAAAAAAATTACTTTATATTTCCATCCTTACTTATCCAACCACTGGAGGTGTTACTGCTAGTTTTGGGATGTTAGGAGATATAATTATTGCCGAATCCAAAGCCTATATAGCATTTGCCAGCAAAAGGGTAATTGAAGAAACATTGGGTCAAAAAGTACCTGATGGTTTTCAATTAGCTGAGGCCTTATTTGAGAATGGGCTACTCGATTTAATAGTTCCACGTATTCTTATAAAAGGTGTTTTGAGCGAAATATCTGATCTTTACTCATCAGTTCCTTATAGAAAAAACTAGTAATTTACTAATTTGTTCCGTTTTTTTCATATATATATATATATAGTGTAAGATACATTTTGCTTGTTGATGGACTTTGTTTTTCTGTCTTGCAGAAAAACAAAATTCTACGAAACAAAATATTCTAATTCTAATTACATTAGTTTTGCAAATTGAAAACCCCTTTTCTTTATGGAACAAAAAGAATATCATTAGATACTAGAAAGGAGAGTGAAACAGAATTACATTGTTGTATAAATACTTTTTTTTAAGGCAATTTTACTTACCATGGCAGCATCTTATTTACCCTCTATATTTGTACCGCTCATAGGTTTATTATTTCCGGAAGTTACAATGGCTTCCCTATTTATATATATAGAACAGGATGAAGTCCGATGATTTTCTTCTTGTAAGATGACCTAAAACAAAACTTAGTGGTTTTTCTAGTTGTTAGTTATAAAAATTCAATTTGATAGCTACTTCTAACCAAAATACAGTTGAGATAAGCCTTGTTTCTGGTTATTTTGGCTTTCTTAGTCTTTTCAATAAATATTCAAAGAATATTATATTGTTACAATCTATGTTTCAATCTAATTTCCTATAGAGTTGAGATATAGATTGATTAGGCATTATCAATAAGATGGGAATACATCATTTGTCAAAAATTCCTCAATTATGCTGACAGATTTGAGCTGAAACTACCTAGATCGGTACTTTAATAAATATTAGACACAGATCTATGAAACAGAAGAAAGAAACAAAATGAAAAACAAACCAAAGGTAAATTAAAAATTATTTGATAAAATTAATCAATTTCTGAGGAAATAATGATGAGTTCTCGTTCCAAATGGGTCCAAGTAGAGTTCATAAAAGGCTCACGTACATTTGCAAATTTATGCTGGGCTTGTATCCTTGTTTGTGGTGCAATGGGCTTCTTACTGGTGGGGTTTTCTAGTTTCATTGGTAAAGATCTTATTCCTAATATTTCATCCAAACAGATCGCTTTTATTCCACAAGGGCTTGTCATGTGTTTTTACGGCATTGCTAGCCTTTTTATGGGATTCTATCTATGCTGTACTGTTTTTTGGGACGTGGGGGGCGGATACAACTATTTTGATAAGCAGGAAGGTATTTCTTATGTTTTTAGATGGGGATTTCTTGGTAAGAACCGTCGTATCCGTATTCAACTACTAGTAAAAGATATTGAAGCAGTTGGTTTAAAAACTCAAGAAGGTTTATTTTCAAGTCGAATTCTCTAATTAAAAGTTAGGGGTCAACGAAGTATTCCTCTAACTAGAATCGGTGAAAATTTCATGTTAGACAATCTGGAAAAAAAAGCTGTCGAACTTGCCCGGTTCTTACGTGTCTCAATCGAGGGGTTTTGAATTTCAATCGGGAAAAAAAAACTATATTTTTTTTTCTTTTGCAAAATTTTAGTACAAAACTGTTTTAAGCAAAAAAAAGTTTGAGCATAATTGAAGAAAAATACTAGCCAAAAAGAAAACTTAACTCTATAACAAAGATTTTACAAAATTTTCTCTTTTCTTTACTGACCTACTAATTAATCTATGAAATCGTATCGTTGGAAACAGAAAATTATTCGATGGATTCTCAATACCCCATATCGTTCTTTGAAATATATGACTAGCTAGAAGGGAAATACTTTATCGTAGGCTGCAATGTCTAAAGCAAGAAGTTAATGGCGGCCATTCCCTACTTCAAAAAGGGCTTGGAAAGATATGAACCATGCTAAGAAATGAAAAGGAATTGAAATGAAAAGGAATTGAAGAGTGGTGGGCAAGAAAAGTGGATGAACCTACCAAAAAAATGTGTGGATTTCATTCTTATCATTTATCACTCTTTAGATGTTACTAGAGTCCTTAAAACATAATGTGATAATCCCTTGTGATTGCATAGTTTAAAGAGCAAGAGAAGGATTTCATTCCTTATCATTTATCACTCTTTAGATGTTACTAGAGTCCTTAAAACATAATGTGATAATCCCTTGTGATTGCATAGTTTAAAGAGCAAGCATATTATGATGATTGAACCAATGAAAAATAATGTTACTATGAACATATCATTGACTTGTTTTTCTAACCATCAGTTAGGCTTAATGATTCTCTCATTTTTTCTATAAAATATACTTGAAAAGAAATCAAAGCTTCTTGCATGTGATAGATTCTATCTTTAAAATATTTTTCAAATGAACATGTTCACATACTTTCGTAACATGTTTATGAACTTTAGGACTTGTTTTGGAAAAAGTTCATGGGTCAATGGAGATCCCTTTCTTGGAACCTATAGTATTCTGAAGAGAAAATTTCACATTAAATATGATAGGAAGACCACACAATTCATAAAATAGAAGACGATATTATTTCATTTCATGTCTTATCTTTCAGAAGTATCTGAATTCCTAAAGATCACTTGTCAAGTGTTTCCTGTTAAGTCACAATTAGCTTACATCTATTGAACATCTTTTGAACCACTTGGACAAATTTTCTAGATACGTCATTATTTTTAGAAATGCTTAGGAAACATTTCTCATCTCTCCATAACTGATTGGATGCTTCCAACAACTTTTATGAAACTTCCAACTCTTCAAAGCTTTGGGGATTCTCTTCAAAGAGACTTAGACTCATTTTAAATAAATGAAATTTTAATTGATTTGATTGAATACGTTAAAGGTTTGACTTGGATGTTCTACTTTGTTTTACTGTTATCAGGTCCTTCAGCGCATGGGTGCAATCTCCCCTCATGTACTCTGATGGACAAGTCTCTCAGAGTACACGTATTTATAAGTTTACTTCTATTACATCTTGAAAATAGAAGTTACATGAGGGCCATCGCTTTTAGAAGCGTCTTTTAGGAGAAACTACTTTATTTAAAAAAGGTGTCGCTTTCTAAAGTGAACCACCACTTTTACAACAAGATAAACCTAAATATAACTATTCTAGAAGTCTTTGATTTAGTCTTCGAATTTATTTATTTACGTGCATCCACTTGTATCCACACCCTCGTGCTTCTTCACCTACTAGATCAAACACAACCACATTAAAACCTTCTGGACATTTAAAACATTAAAAATCCATTTACCCTTCCATGATTCCATAAAATACTACATTTACTACCTACCAACATCAACTAACCTTTGTTTTATTTCAAAAAGTATTGTCTCCAATTTAGAAACTTCCATTAATTTTTCCCAAACAAATTTCAAATTAACTGACCCAAATCTTGAATGAATTATCTAGAATCTCTTAACTATCTGAATTTCAGTTAATTTTCTCAAAAATTTGAACTTGATCTAAAGCTGCAAAAGATTGAGCTCAAATGTTTATTAACCTTGAAGTATTGTATCCCACTCCACCATCATGTTTATGTTATGGTCCAAAAAATTCCTACATTTACAAAAGTCTTACATTTACGGCATTATGTAGTCAGTTCTAATAGGCATCTTGCATAATGTACAAGGAACTATGCGATATCATGAATCAAGTAACTCCCATCAAGTGACAATTGTGTGGAAAGCTATCCTATGGTACAATTATAGCCAACGCATCTACAACATTATATGGATTATGAATATTCTCAAGAATAATGCACTTAGTGGTTAAGTAGTCTCTAATGAAGTGATACCTCACCTTAATGTGCTTGGTCTTTGCATGATAGGCCAACTTCTTAACCAAAGCAATGGTTCCTAGCTATCACCCAAAAAATGAAGTACATGCCAAGGTACACCCATATAACAAGCAAGATGAGAAATCCACAATGCCTTATTAGTTGCAGCATACCCTTCCTATGTAGTGGCAACAATTATATATTCCTAAAGATAAGATCTTGAAGGGATAGCATCGCTAAGAAAGTGAAACGTGTACCCTGATGTAGACATTTGATTGTCTACACAACCATGATAATCAGAATCTCCGTGACCAATCATTATAAAAGAGAAGGATGCATTTCTTTTTAGGATGATTTTTTTCTTTATCTTTGGATTCTTATTTGCAATACTGAAAAGGGGGGATTCGAGATTTTCAATAGGCACAAATATAAGGTGATGCAATAGCCTTCCTTTTATTGTCTTTGGAGGGGGATGGCTCCACATGAGGCTATGAGGAACAACATATCCTTCCTAAAACTCCCTCAATGCAATGCTCTCACCTTAGCTATGAAGTTCAACAACAACTTCTTTTGCTTGAGGAATCAATATCCATGAAGAATAGGACTTCAACACAATCTTAGCTTAGCTAGTGAACCCTTCACCTCTTTTGAGGAGGACATGGTTGCAAATCTCTGGGATGCATAGAGGGCACTCCTCATCATGATATGGCGGCATGATAAATCACCTTTTTTCACGCAAAATCGTTGTTCCTCAATTGTTTTGAGTGGATCATGATACCAAAGGCAAGGGCCATGCTCGTTGTGTCAGAGTCAACTCCAGCTCAAACTAGTGTCCGGCACATGCCTTGGGCTCTCCCTTTCTAGTTTCTACTTTAGAAGGCAAGTCCTTGCTTTGTGGGATTTGCAAGGTGCCATGCGTGCTTTGCCCGTCCTTCATTTTACTTTCTAATTAATCTAATTATTTAAGAAGAGTAGATCTCAAGAGATCAAACTTTGCCCCTGCTTTGTGATATTCGGGTGACTCAAGGGCACTAATCCCATTCACTTGTAACTTGTTCTTTCTTTTTCTTTAATTAAAGTCAACTTCCCTTGAAATAAAAATACATATAAATTACCTCCCTCACGCGTATGGATAAAGCCCCTCGAATATAAATTTTTCTGGAATGGTCGACACTCGGTACTTCCCCCCTCGGCTGTCCATAATGATTGGATGAATGGACTCAGCAGAAGAGGTGAGGTAGATTGAAGTATGTCTCTATATTAGAACTCCGATAATGAATGGAAATAATAATAATAGTAATAATAGTAATTATTATTATTATTATTATTATTATTATTATTATCATTATTATTATTGTTTTTGTATAACGATGAAGTAAGCATTATTTTCACACTCCATTAGATAAGCTGATCTTTCAAATGATCACAACCAAGAGAAAAACAATATTGTAATGGATTGGGAAATGGAAGCGTAAACAAAATGACAATAGTTTGTTAATGCTCAAGAGGCAACTTGATCTGTGGCATATCCAATCTCAAGAAAGGGTTGCCATTGGTCTATGAAGAAAATTGTGTGTTGCGTTGAAAAATTTTAATCTATTTTTCCACATATTCACTATCTTCGAATAGTTCCTTTCTTTCTATTTGGACAATTCAAATCTTTCTCTTAGACTGTATCCCCATTATGTGTATCCCCATTTCTCTTTATGTGTATCCCCATTTCTCTTTCAAGTGGCACAAAGGATTTAAATCAAGGGTTATTATCTCTACTATGACCCTTGTTTAGTGTATTTTCCCCTATTCCCCAATGAGATATCTTCCTGATTTAAATAAATAGAGAGATGCTAGGGTAAAAAACAAAGGGGCTATAAATTTGCTGTGGAATTGAAATCACATGTAGATGTACAAATACCAAACAAGAGCAATTAATGAATGCAAAAAAATGCAAATGAGGAGAATATGGAGTTTATTGCTACCCACTTCACTCTACTTTTGGGAACATCCACTCTAATGTCTTTCAAATATGTGACAATATGGCTGCCATCTCTAACATTAGGGGAAAAAATAAACACCACATTGGCCTTTTAGATTAAGGATTGTGTAATAATGTTAGCCTATGATCTAAGGGTCTGGCCGATTGAGATAGATCTCAAAATCGGACACCGTTTGGTCACCTATCAGTATGATCAAAGATCTTGAGAGTAGGCTTATGTAGCAAGTGATGTGCTCTTGTAAACAAATGATCCACTTAGCTTATTGGTTAAGTCCTAAGGGTGTGATGGAGGAGGACTTGGGCTCAACCCCCATGGGGTACATGGGAAGAGTATTTTTTGCAAAGAGCTCTAGAGCCTTCTAGACGCATCCACTTGAGTTAACTCTAGTTAGCTCGGACACTTGGAACACATGCACTTACGTGGCCAATACATTGATGGTTAGAATCAACCTACCCAAGAAGGGAGTCTCCTAGAAAGAGCTATATATAGAGGCATATGTTAGAAGGAGATTTATCTCTCTAGCACATGGTGGTCATAATTCTCATTCTCTTGCATTGAATGACATTAGATCCACCCTTATTATTCATTCTCTACTTTGTACTTTGACCAATTTATCAAAGTGCAAAACTAGATGGTGTTTTGAATCATTTGGACAGTTAGAGCCCTCTCTATTTTGCATGCGTCAGCACTTGAACCCATAACCATTAGCATAGAAGCTACCTGCTCTAACCAGTAGATCCATGAGATACCATGAAGCATATTTTTTCTCTATGAAACTTATTGACAACTCTGGTTGTAGCACCAAAGAGTGTCTCTTCTCAAAGATTTTATCTTGTGGTGCTCCTATGCAAAAACCATTCCAATCAAGAAGAGAGGCGCAACAATGTCCCAGAATATTCTTCCTTAGTGGAATATTCTCTTCAAATAATCTCTCTATAAGGCATTGTTGTCAACCAACTCGGAGTTGGACCATTATCTTTGTGAGGCAAAAGGATCATTGAGATTGTGTGATCATGCTAGCATGTAGAAAATTGAAGTCAAGTGGCTGTGTAAGGAAGTTTGAGTCCTATCCACCTAACCACTCCCAAAGCAATTTAATTATTCATGCATAATCACGTATGAGTTTGTTAGAACTCGAAGGATACCTTCAAAAGTAGCCTAAGAGAACAAAAGTGGCGATATATACTTTATATGCTACAACGAGAGTGGGCGGGATACTAACCTGTCACATGGAGTATCCTATATGAATAGTATTTAGAGGTATGACCCTCCTCTTATTCATATTGAGTATGATGCTCACATGAGTGCCAAGTGGCACTCATGAGAGGAACCTTGACCACGACCCATTTTGGGTGAAGAGAGAGAGAGAGGGTAATGATCGAACCACCACGCGGCTGGGCGGCAACTCTTTGATCGATCTCCGTGCTTCTTCCTCGAACTCTGTGCAAGATCCTCACAAAAATGAGGGGAATCCTTGGAGGAATTTGAACGCGACCCAACACTGGTATCGGAGCAGGTTCGCACGCACAACGAGGCATCAACAGGCGCAGTCAGAAGACTCACGGACGGAGCCGTTTGCGCGCACAGCCCACGAGGAGCCTCTCCAACTCACGGACGGAGCCGTCAAAGCTCATCGACGAGGCGCGCAAGCTCACAGCCCACGAGGAGCCTCTCTCCTCATCCCCTCCTCTTGGATGAGAGAGTGAATGGCATAGCTTTCTTCTTATACTCCGAAATTGTAGCTGAGCATGCACATGTGGGATAAGTGACGACGACGACGACTGCTGTGGAGAAGTTTTTCGAAAAAACTCTAAGGTCCATTTAATCTATGAAAATTTGTGGTTTTTTTTCAAAGTTGGAAGGGCAAATGTGATGTCATGGATCAAGATCTTGATCAAATGAGGATGCACATATGTAATACGGGCTGTGGAGAAGGGTTTTGGGTCTTGGGTTTTCATTGAAAAGCTTCAGTCCTTCAGTTTGAAGCTCTTCAAAGTTTCTCCTTCAAGAGGGTTACCTTTTCACCTCCCACCGGTGACATACCTCACTTCTCCGGACCATATCTTCTTCATACCATATCGGATTTCAAAAATCTTGGTCACGTTTCAAAGCTACGCTTTCAAGCTTCGCTCAGAGACCATCGGTGTTGGATTTGGAAGAGATTTGCCCTACCAAAATCTCTCTGCAGCGCTTCAGCAGGAACTAGGCGGCCACTCCCGGGCCTAGTTTTTCTTCATCCGGACTCCAAATCCAATTTTTTCACTTGGGATTGTCTCAAATTTTTGAAGTGCAGGTGCTAGACAACACTTTGTGGACTGGCGAGGATTGGAAAATTTCTGAAATTTTTCAGTTGCATTCAGTTTGCCCGTTTGAGGCTTTTCCTACGCACTTTTGGTGTTGTTTTGGATGGTTTATGGTGTCTAGAACCTCCCCGGACCAAGCGGACATTTCCAATTTTTTTTTTGGGACTGGCGAGGACTTAAAATCAGCGGCTTGAAGCATCAAGGACCACCTGGATTTAGCTTCCGCAACTTTACTTTGTATCAGGGAAGTGTTCTTGTGTTATATCTCTCTTCTTCTTGCATATTTTAACTCTACTTCCATTCATTTTCATACTCTCTAGTTAGCAAACGGGGAAAGGGTACTTAAACATGGAAAATAAAGGCAAACAATTAGTTGAGACCACTTCTCCACCTAGAGAGCAACTAGAGGATCAGGATGCTAGGATGGAAGAAGTAGAGTTAGGACAAGAAATAGAAGAGAATATAGAAGAAAAAGAGCCTTCACAGCAAGAGTACACTTATGAAGAGCTTATAGATGAATTTGTCACTCGTGACCAATTCATTGACTTGAAAGAGCAAACCCTCAAGTTAGAGAAAGATTTGGGTAGCATTACATCTCTTATACAGCAACTTAAGTCTCAAATGATCTCTCTTGAGACTAGTGTCACTTCTTTCCTAGCTAGGAAGGAAAGAGAGACTCCTACCATTCCTCTAGAGATTACTAGGAAAGAGACTTCTCTTCCTAGTAAATATAAAGGAGAGAGCTCTAGGGAAGCTCCCCTCCTGAAAGACTTAAAGCCACCAACCTTCACGGGGGATGACCGAGACAGGAATAAGGATGCAATCTACACTTTTTTACAAAAGTGGCAAGATTTGCATCAATTGAAGGGCACCCCACCTGAGTACCGTGTGCTAGAGGCGAGTCTCTCCCTCGGCCCGCGTGCTTATAAGTGGTGGATGAGTCTTAAGGAGGCGAACTCTATCCCTAGTGACTGGACTCACTTTGAGACTCTTTTCCTAAAAGAGTTTCTTCCTGAAAATGAAGAGGAGAGGAATTGGGATGAGTGGGATAGGATTACTCAAAGAGGCAGGCCTCTTTCAGTCTATCTATCCCACTATAGAGAGATCACTTTGAAGCTTAAGGGTCTAGATGATTTTCAGAAGACCAGAGGGTTTGTTAGGGGCTTGGATAAAGCCATAAAGAGGGAAGTCAGGAGGAATGCGCCTAAGACGTTTGAGGAGGCGATCAAATATGCACAGATATATGAGGACCATAACCGTCCTCAGTATACTCCTATGGAGACGGATCAGCCCCTTAAACCTCTTAGCACCACTAAATTTAAGAAAAAGTTACCTTTTGGGAAAAACAAGGTTTTTATTAAAAAACAAAGATCACAAGGACCTAAGCTATCCACAGACCAGTTTGAGAAGGCCAAAAGAGAGAACCTGTGTTTTAGGTGCCTATCCCCTAGCCACTCACAGTGGAACTGTCCACTCAAGAAGGGGGAAGAAAAGAAGAAAGGACCAGAGTCTAGTACGGCTCCTGAAAGGGGCAAAAAGGCGGTCCACCTAGTGCAGACCCTTCCCATTCATGGCAGCTCTAGCTGCAAGGGAGTGGAGGTGATGCACGAGGATATAGAGCACACGTGTTGTTTGACTCAGTCATTGTGGTCACCGCAGTTTGGACCACATGATTTGGTCAAGCTACATGGTAGTGTATACGGGACCAGGGTGCGAGTCATGATAGATGACTCTGCCACTCATAACTTCATAAACTATGCTTTGGTCAAGAAATTGAAGATTCCCCAACAGCCTAGTGCACATAAATACATTGTATCTATGATGCAAGGGCAAGATAAAAGAATATGGGATACTATGGTATCCAATTTGGAAGTCAAGATGCAGGATTATACAGATCATATGGACTTCCAAATTATGAACATGGAGAGGACAGATCTAGTCTTAGGAAGAGAGTGGCTATGGGGGTTGGGAGATACACTTAAACTCAGCTATCAAAATAACACACTCGAGTTTGAAAAGAATGGAAGTACAGTTTATATTCAGGGAGAGAGAGATGTACCTAGTGCACCTCTCATCTCATCATTAGAGTTGTATAGTCTCTGTTGTTCACAGCATGTACAGGATATGTTTTTATTGTATAGTCATGATATGGAGCATTGTATAGACAGCTCATCTGATGTATATTTTCATGCTTTGAATGTAAATATGAACAGGACTTTCTACTATTCTTTTTTGCAAGAGTGTGAAGTTAAAAGTTTTAAGGATCTTATGTTTGAATTCAGAGATGTTTTTCCCACTGACTTACCTAGAGGGCTACCACCTGAGAGAGGGGACATTGACCATGCCATAGAGGTTGTTACTAACACTAACCCTATTTGTAGACCACCTTATAGGCTTAGTGTTTCTCAGCATGAGGAGGTTGAGAAGCAATTGCAGGACTATTTAGATAAAGGCTTCATCAAACCTAGTAACTCACCATGGGCATCGCCAATGCTCCTAGTTAAAAAGAAGGATGGCTCTATGAGACTATGTATAGATTATAGAGCACTTAATAAGGTAACTATCAAAAATAGATTTCCAATGCCTAGGTTGGAAGATCTATTTGATCAGTTACATCAAGCTAGGTATTTTACCAAGCTTGACCTCAGATCAGGATATCATCAGATCAGGATTAGGGCAGAGGATGTCCCTAAGACTGCTTTTAGGACTAGATATGGGCACTATGAGTTTTTGGTGATGCCTTTTGGTCTCACCAATGCTCCTGCCACTTTCATGAAACTCATGAATAGTGTTTTACGGCCTTATCTAGGACACTTTGTAGTAGACTTTTTAGATGACATTCTGATCTATAGTGCATCAGAACAGGAACACTTGGAACACTTGAGAAAAGTATTTCAAGTGCTAAGGGAAAATTCGCTCTTTGCTAAGGAGTCAAAGTGTGAATTTTTCAAGACAGAGGTTAAATACCTTGGGCATATAGTCTCCCAAGATGGAATCCAGATGGATCCTGAAAAAGTAAGAGCTATTATGGAATGGCCACATCCACGGAACCTGGAGGAGCTGCAGATCTTCCTAGGTTTATCAGGTTTCTATCGAAGATTCATTAAGAACTACGCCAAAATTGCTGTCCCGATGACGGAACAGCTTAAAGGGAAAGGGAAAGCCTTTCATTGGGGAGACGAACAGAAGCAAAGTATGGAAAAGTTGAAGGTAGCAATTGCTACAGCTCCACTTTTACATATAGCAGATCCCAATAAACCATTTGTGGTTGAAACTGACGCGAGTGATTTTGCTATAGGAGCGGTTTTAGTACAGGATGGTCGACCATTAGCTTTTGAGAGCAAGAAACTAGAACCGGCTCAAAAGAATTACTCCGTCTATGAGAAGGAGTTGTATGCAATAGTCCATGCTTTGAAGAAGTGGCGTCATTATTTATATGGTGCCAAAGTTACGATAGTGTTTGATCAAGAGAGCATTAAGTGGCTCTCTAATCAAACAGACCTTAAAGGTCGTAAAGCCCGATGGGCAGAGACCCTTCAAGAGTTTGATTATGAGCTTAGGTATAGGAAGGGAAAGTTTAATGTAGTGGCTGATTCACTTAGCCGCATGCCTATGCTCAATGGACTGAGTTTTACTCAGATCACTAGTGAGCTACTTGAGTCTATTAGAGGGAAATGTAGGCTTGATCCTGCATATTCCGAGATTTGGGAAGCCATAGAGAATGGGGATCGTGATATACGGGTTTCCAATGAGGATGGAGTATCGACGGGTACTCAAGAAGGATTCAAGTGGAAGAATTACAGTGTCCATGATGGATATCTGTTATATAAAGGTAAGGTGTGTGTCCCTAGAGATACTGAGATGAGACGACATATTTTATATGAGTGTCATGACACACCTAGTGCGGGACACCCAGGAGTTAACAAGACTTATGATCTTGTTAAGAGGCAGTTTTATTGGCCTGGACTTCATAAGGACGTCCTAGAGTATGTGCTTAAGTGCAATAAATGCCAGGTCAACAAAGCTGAGAGATTAAGGATTGGAGGGCTACTCCACCCATTGGATATTCCCAATGGGAAGTGGGAGAGTATCTCCATGGACTTTATAGTCGGATTACCTAAGACACAGAGAGGGCACGACTCGGTCTGGGTAATTGTGGATAGGTTAACCAAAATGGCTAGGTTTATTCCGACACATACTACAGTGAAGACACCTGAGTTGGCTAGACTCTTTGTAGAGAACCTATACCGGTTATATGGTCTTCCTTTAGACATAGTTTCTGATCGGGATAGGAAGTTTACTAGCCACTTTTGGAGAGCGGTCTTCAAAAGGTTGGATACAAAGCTTAGCATGAGTACGGCCGAGCATCCACAGTCGGATGGGCAAACAGAAAGGGTTAACCAAATCCTAGAGGATATGCTTCGAGCATATGTGAATGAAAGGCAAACTAATTGGGAGGAGTACTTACCTATAGTAGAGTTTGCATATAATAGTGCCAAGCACTCTTCCACTGGGCATAGTCCATTTATGCTTATGTATGGGTTTCAGCCAAGGGCTCCTTATGCAGTAGGCTTGCAGAATGAAAAAGTTCAAGCTGCAAAGGACTTCTTGGAAGAAATGAATGACATGCTTAGACTTGCTAAGGACAGCATTAGGAAAGCTCAGGATAGGGCTAGAGCCTATGCTGACCCTCAGAGAAGAGATATCAACTTTGAGGTAGGAGAACAAGTCTATCTTAGAGTTCCATCTAGATCTGAAACCATGAAGACGGGACCTTGTCCAAAATTATCTCCTAGGTATTGTGGACCTTTCCAAATACTTAAGAGAATAGGAAAGATGGCTTACCAGCTCCAACTTCCAGAGAATAGTCAAATTCATCCAGTTTTTCATGTTAGCCGGCTTAAGAAAAGGCTGGGTGAATCTGACAACCTCATTCCAGATAGTGAGGTAGTAGAGCCTATTTATGTTCAATCTATTCCACATGAGCCAGAGAGCATACTACGCACTCGAGAGAAACGGACGAGGAGTCACTTGTATAAAGAGTGTCTAGTAAAGTGGAAAGATAGTTCAGAAGATAGTGCCACATGGGAGCGGGTTAGCACCCTTCAGAGACGGTTTCCCAGTTTTAGTTTACCTTCCCAAGAGTTTTCTTAAGGGGAAGGATATGGGGAAACAACACGGAGACAGGACCATGTATTTTTATACATGGGGATATAGTGGGAGTGGTGGTTCTATTATTTCTCTCTTTCTTTTAGACCTTCCAATACCATTTTGAGGACAAAATGGAAGTAAGGGGAAGGAAATGTCACATGGAGTATCCTATATGAATAGTATTTAGAGGTATGACCCTCCTCTTATTCATATAGGATACTCCATGTGACATAACCTATGCTTTGAATGTGGAGGTTCTCGAGCTTTCCAACTAAATAATTCTGTTGGAACACTGAGCATGGATCAAACACATCCTTATGAGGTAGAAACAAGTGCTCTATCCAACGAGCTCGATAGCTACTCACAATCTGTCATCCAAGATATAGCTATACTAGCTTATTTTGAGATTGTCTTATCTTGACTACAGATTTGCAGATGATGCCAAGATACAAAATCATGCGAGCTATACCCATGTCGAATACATTAATATCTAGTTGCTTCGGTTCCAAATAGCAAGATTAGGGATTGAATTGATTCCTTTACAAACATGGACAACTACCTATCCACGAGCACTAAATGCCTTGGTGTATATTGAATGGCAAAAGAATAACTTTTTGCATATCAAGAAACAAAGATATTGGAGTTGCAAAGCATGGAGAATGGCTCTTCTCATGGTCAATGGAAGGACAAAGCACAAATTGGACATAAGTATTGTCCAATTCATGATTGTTTTCAATTCATGCTTGATCTTGTTTTCATTACCTTGGACTTCATCTCAAGAGAAGTTGAAGTAGGTTAAAAACTTTCATAGATTAAGTTTAAATATAGTTCAAGGTGATGAAACTAGCATATCATTTCAAGCATGAGAAGCATTAGAAGCACTTTATTCATAACATGGAAACAAGAGTTTATGCATAAAAATGAAAGGTTGTTGGTGCATTTCTCCTTCCAAAAGAGTGTTTTCGTGAACAACACATGCTTCCTTCTTGTTTGAGAAAAGGTATTTGATGCACTCAAGTTTGTGCACATGCATGTTTGTATCTTTTTGAAAGGTAGGAAAATAGTATGATTGTGCATAATTTGGGTATATAATGAGGGAGATACAAGCTCTGCAATCTCTGCATACAAAACTGTAGCAGCGTAGAGATACACATATGACTCTCTTGGACTTCCCACAAGATCACGACTTCTCTCCTCTTTATATCGCATGAGGAACTAATTTAAAACCTTCCTAATACATCTAAATTCGTGGTAGACATTTGGGTGTAGGTATTACATGACTCAAGTGCTCAAATAAGCAAAGTATTGATGGACTTTGAGAACTAGCCACATCGACCTTCCACTAGGACACCACTACAGCTTCCTTGTGACTCACTAATTTGAGTGACCATGTTCTAGAACTCACGTGGTATTTTGGCTATATTTTATGATTAGTATGATCCTTCTTGAAGTATTTGAAGACTTCCCAAAGGTATTTACATAATTTTAAACTTATACCCTACATAAAACAAATGTTCGCAACATTCTCCCCCTCAAGTTTCAAAGGGTATTTCCTTCATGCCAAGAATATAGTTGAATCTTTGAAGCTTTGGTCCATCCAAGGATTTGGTGAAGATATCTACAACTTGATCCTTTGTTCCCACAAAAGAAACTTGTACTTCATTGTTTATGGCCTTCTCTCGAACATAATGATAGTGAACCTCTATATGCTTTGTTCTAGCATGAAAAATAGGATTTGAGGTCATATGAATGCTGCTCAAGTTATCCCCATATATCAGTGGTACATCAACCTGCACACTCAAGTCATGAAACAACTTTTTAAACCACATAACCTCAGTAGTAGCCAATGCTAAACCTCTATACTCAGCCTCTGTAGAAGATAAAGCAACTATAGGTTGTTTCTTTGAACTCCATGTTATTGTCTTGTTTCCTCCTATTACCACATATCCACTTGTGGATCTTCTATCATCTTTGCTTCCAGCCCAATCTGCATCAATAAAGACTTTAAGATTTAGATCAGCATCATGATTATAAAATAATCATTTGTTCATAGTACCTCTCAAATATCTAAGCACTCTTTTCGCTGCATGCATATGAGGTACTCCAGGTTCATGCATAAACTGTGAAAATACTCCCACTGTATAGCATATATCCGGTCTAGTTTTTATTTTTTTGCATAAATCAAAGATTTTACCATGGATCTATATGCATTCATATCATGCAACTCATCACCTTCCTTTGCACTCAACTTTACATTACTTTCCATTGGAGTAGAAACAAATTTACATTCCTGCATACCAAACCTTTTTAGCATATCACATATATACTTACTCTGTATCAACCACATACCTTCATCACCATACACAATTTCAATCCCAAGAAAGTATCTAAGCAAACCAAGATCTGAAATTTTAAATTCCTTTCCCAAATTACCTTTTATCTCTTCAATTGCTTTTGCATCATTCCCTGTAATCAACAAGTCATCCACATAAATGCATACATAGACACACATGTCATCTACATGTTTTAAATAAAGTGAAGGATCAGCATGACTTGCTCTGTATCATTGTAGCATAAGATACTTTAACAACCTTGCATTCCATGCCCTTGGTGCATGTTTAAGACCATAGAATGCCTTCTTTAACCTGCATACATGATTAGGACATTTTGCATCCACATAACCATCTGGTTGTGACATATACACTTCTTCACTTAACTCACGATTAAGAAAGGCATTCTTTATATCGAGTTGATATATACTCCATCTTTTACTTGCAGCTAAAGCCAACAAAGTTCTCACCATTTCCATGTTTGCTACTGGACTAAATGTTTTCTCATAGTCCAATCCTTGAGTTTGATTATATCCTTTTGCTACAAGTCTAGCCTTATATCTTGACACACTACCATCACTATTTCTTTTAATCTTAAAAACCCACTTGCAACCAATTACCTTTTGTTTTGGTGTCTTTGGAACTAAATTCCAAGTCTTGTTATCCTGTACTGCTTCCATTTCTTCTCTCATTGCTTTCTCCCACTTTTCATCTCCTTTTGCCTCATCATAACATGTGGGTTCATTTTCCTGCTCAACTTTTATCATAAAAGCATAATGAGTATTCATGAAAGATTCATAAGTATACCTTTGAGTTTGCTTACTCACTCTTGAAGTTCTTCTTACCTCCAATGTAGATGCTCTTCCTTTCTTATTAGGAACCTTTGATGATTCTCCATACTCACATACATCACTAATTTCCTCTCCTTCATCATTAACTTCAACAAGTTTGAGTTTACCTTTACTTTTAACACTTGGAGGTGACTCTTGCCTTAATCTTCCATTGAAAGGTAGCTCTCTTTCTTCAACCAAACCACTTTTCTCATCACTTAAACTTCTTGTGGGCTGAGGTAAGCACTCATCTCCTTTACCTGTATCTTCTTCATCTCCATTTATGACCTGTAAACTTTTCTTATCTACATACCATGAAAGTGATTCATCAAAATTTACATCTCTTGAAACAACCACCTTATTGGTATGAGGACTATAACATCTATATCCTCTTTGAGTATCTGAATAACCAATAAATATACACTTTTCTAATTTCACATCAAGTTTTGATCTCACTTCACTAGGTACATGTACATAACATACACAACCAAATACTTTCAAATGACTTACACTTGGTTTCCTTCCATGCCATACCTCATATGGTGTCAAATGATGA
The DNA here is from genome assembly GCA_020310875.1 of Ceratopteris richardii. NCBI lineage: Eukaryota > Viridiplantae > Streptophyta > Polypodiopsida > Polypodiales > Pteridaceae > Ceratopteris > Ceratopteris richardii. Next base: position 57,959,703 of record CM035434.1, read on the forward strand.
ACTCCAGCAGTAGGTACTCTATTCATAATGTACACACTTATGCTAACTGCTTCAGCCTAAAAAGAATTAGGCAAACACATATCATTTAGCATGCTTCTACATGCTTCTGCTATGATTCTCTTCTTCTTTCTGCGACTCCATTTTGTTGTGGAGTATACCTGCATGTAACTTCTCTTTTGATACCTTCATCATACAAAAAATCAGTAAAAGCTTGAGAGAAATACTCTCCCCCTCCATCGGATCTTAGCTTCTTAACATATCTTCCTGTTTACTTCTCGACAAATGATTTAAAATTTTTGAAACAATCAAAAACTTCACTCTTATGTTTAATGAAATACACAAATGTCATTCTACTATGATCATCAATGAATGATACATAGTACTTATTACCAGCCAAGGATGCCTCTTTAGTAGGAACCCATACGTACGTGTGTATAAGATCTAGCAATCCACTGCTTACATAGCTTGAATGCTTGAAAGGTTTTCTACTCTGCTTACCCATTTGACATGCTTCACAAAGATGCACCATATGTTGCTTAGTAAGATCAGGTAATCCTTCAACAATCCTCTTCTTTGATAGCTCCTTTAACCTGTGTACATTCATGTGTCCAATCCTTTTGTGCCATAGATCAAGCTCTGCTATTCGATGCATACCATAAGAGAAATAGTTTGTATGATTTGGGTTTACCTTGAATGTAAACAATCTACCTTGTTTTTGACCTCTAGCAATTAACCTCCTTTGTTTTGGATCCTCAATAAAGCAACTTGCATGATTAAATCTTATTTGCAAACCTTTTTCTACCATTTGACCAACTGACATCAAATTCTTAGTGATCGTTGGCACATAAAGTACATCCTTCAAGCAATTTGTCTTGCTCTTATCCTGCATAACAACATCTCCAACCTGCATAATCTTATGTGTTGTATCATCTCCTGTTTCAACATGACCTTTACATGAAGGATTATGCATATTAGAAAACCATGAAGCATCATGTGACATATGGTTAGAGCAACCACTATCTACATACCATACATCACTATTGCAATTCATCTTAGTTTCTACATTCATCATAAGAAGAGAATCATAATCATCACTTTTACCTTCAACTGCATAATTTCCTTGTTGTTTACCTCTTCTTGAATAGCCTCCTCTTCGATTACCACCTTGATTATTTTCATTTTGATAACAATCTTTGGCATAGTGTCCGTACCTTCCACATATATAGCGATTGTTGTTATCTTCACTCCTTTGTCTTTGATTATAGTTGTAGTAGCCTCTCGTACCTCTAGCGCTTGATCTTCCTCTTCCTCTTGTGTTGAAGAAGCCACTTGAAGTCCCTTGATCATCGCTCCTTCTTCCTCGACCTCTATTTGAACCTCTTCTTCCTCTGTTTGCACCTCTTGATGATCCTACATAAAGAGCTTGTCCATGAGATCCTTTTTTATTTGAACTAGAGCCATTAAGATTCATCTCCTCCGTGACCATAAGAGCAACAAGATGATCAAAGTCTGGTAATTCTCCTCTAACATAAACTGAAGTAATGAATGGTTTCCATCTCTCATCATCCTTGAGTCCGTTGAGAGTATGTGCAACCAAGTCGGCGTCCTCCACATGAGCTTGAATTGATCCTAGTTGATCTGCAATCTCTTTAACCTTCAACAAGTAATCATTGACCGATGTCCTTGTATCTTTCTTTATGTTATTCAACTCATTTTTGAGTTTAATCTTCCTTGCTCTTGTACCTGTAGCATACAACCTTTCCAATGCAAGCCAAACATCTCTACTTGTGTCTAGATCTTGTATGTGTCCTACCATTGAATCTTGAATATTTTGTGATAAAATGAATATAACCCTTTTGTCTCTTTCATTCCAAAGTCTAAACTCCCTCAATTGTTGCTGATTTGGATCTGAAAACTTGTACAAAGGTCAATCAACTATAGAATTAGGCTTGTACAAAAGCATTTCACAAACGATTAAACAATGGAGTACTAAGCAAAAGATCGGGTGAAATATTTCTTCATTTCTGAGAAGTTTTACATCTGAGTGATGAGAGAGATCTCCTACACTTCTAGACTGTCTAATGACTCTTTCAACTTCTAATTCTTCTCTTCACATGGTCTCTCATATTTACCCTGACTTTTTACTTGTATATATAGGCATATATGTACAAGCTCATAACCATACAAAAGGTATAAGTGAGCTAACTCTAAATTAATGTACATATGTATACAAGTCTTCATTTTTTGAACATGTACTATCTTCAAGCTTCATAGATTAATCTTTTCTTCAATCCATGACTTCAATCCTCCATCCAAAACATCAATTGGTGGTTGACTTGCACCAACAACTCCCCCTGAATCATCAATTGAGGTTTTCTCTATCTTCTTTATACCTGCCATATCTTTGAATCTCTATAGCTTTGGTCCATCCAAGCTTCTGGTTAGCATATCTACAATCTAATATTTTGTTGAAGTATGTATAACTTCAATTTCCTTATCCATCACCTTCTCTCTTAGAAAGTGATATTGAATCTCAATATGTTTTTTCTTGGCATGAAAAACAGGGTTAGTAGCTAGATACAATGAACTCATGTTATCTCCATGAATAGTGGGTGTACTTTGAATGATGTCAAAACTCTTCATAAGATTCTTTAGCCATATAACTTCCTTTACAGCTTCAACCATACCTTTATACTCTGCCTCTGTAGATGATAAAGAAACTATGTGTTGCTTCTTAGAACACCAAGAGATTAACTGATCTCCCACATAACGCAAGTATCCATATGTTGATCTTCTATCATTAGGATTACCTATCCTATCTCTATCACTATATATCTTGATGTTTGTAAACCATAATACAAATCTTCTTTGAGTGTACCCTTAATGTACCTCAACACTCTTTGTCCTACAATCCAATGTTCTTTCCTAGGACAATGCATGAATTGAGACAACACTCCAATTGCATATGACAAATCACGCCTAGTTAATGTAGCATAGATAAGACTACCAACCAAGCTTTGATATAGCTTCATATCTTTGAATTCTTCTCCTCCATATCTGCTCAATTTTTTATTCACCTCCATTGGAGTAGGTGCTCACCTGCAATCTTCCATTTTAAACTTGATCAAAAAATTCTTCAAATACCTTTCTTAAGTTACATACACTCCATGTTGAGTTTATGAGATCTCCATGCCCAAGAAATATGACAAGTCTCCCAGGTCACTAACCTTGAACTCTTTCTCCATTTTCTTGCTTAGGCTTTGTATGCCCTTCTCATCTGTACATGTAAGAATTATATCATCAACATATATGTGCATGTAAATGAACCCATCATTACTTGCTTTTTGTGTCTTGATGACCTTCTGAGTTCTCCACTTCTTGAGGTTTCTAGTTCATCACATTCTAGATCAAACCTTGGCACTTCTTCAACTTCAACTTGTACTTCATTGCTTTCTTCTTCATCAAATATCTAAACCTTTGATTTACCTTTCTTTTGATGCACAACTTCTTCATCACCTGCATGAATATTGATTGTACCTGCATACCAAGTACCTTTCTCATCAAATGTAACATCCTCTGATACAAGGAATTCTTTTGTGGATGGACTCCACAACCTATATCCCATCTGCTTATCATCATATCCAATGAACACATACTTTTTAGCTTTAGGTTCCAATTTATGCCTCAACTTAGATGGGACATATGCAAAGGCTAAACAACCAAACACTTTGCAATGATCTAAGGTAGGTCTCTTACCCCACCATGCCTCATATGGTGTCATACCCTGCAAAGCTTTACATGGTAACCTATTGACTAAATATGTCGCTGTATTTACAGCCAGAGCCCACAAATAATTTGGATAATTTTTCTCCTTCATCATGGATCTTGCAAACTCAACAAGAGTTCTATTTCTCCTTTCTACTACACCATTTTGTTGAGGAGAGTACATGCAAGTAACTTCCCTTTTTATACCTGCATTCCATAAGTAATCATTGAACTCATTAGAGAAATACTCTCCCCCTCCATTTGACCTTAGTCTCTTCAACTTTTGATCTGTGATTCTTTCTGCATACACATGATAATGTTTGAATGTATTAAATACCTCTTATTTATCTTTGGTCATATAGATAGTGATCCACCTAGTAGCATCATCAACATAAATCAAATAATATCTTGAACTATTTATACTGAAATCATTTGAAGGTCCCCACACATCTCAATGCACCAATTCAAGCTTCTCTGAATACATGAAACCATGATTGGAATAAGATTGCTTATGAGCCTTACCTAATTGACATGCCTCACATCTGTATGTCATGTGTTGACTTGCAACATTAGGCAATCCAAGCACTAAACCATTGTTAACCATATCCTTATTGCCTCTTTCATTGAAATGTCCTAGCCTTTTGTGCCAAAGATCTAACTCAAAGATCTTATGTCCTCCATAAGTGAACAAGGCATGACCAACATTACCTTGAATTTTCAATGTGAAGAGTCTTCCTTCTTTCTTCCCTAAAACAATTTGTTTATACCCATTGCTAGGGTCTTCCACAAAAACTGCTTCATTAGTGAACCTTACTTCATAACCTTTTTCAACAATTTGCCCTACACTTATTAGATTCTTTGGAATTGTAGGAACATACAAGACCTTACTTAGAAGAGTACTTCCATCCTTGGCCTTCACTGATCCAATCGACTCCACATTATGCTTTGTATTGTCACCTATTTGAATTACATGATTAGTTACCTTATTCTCCAAATCTGTCATCAAGGCTATGTTACCACTCACATGATTGCTAAACCCTGAGTCAATGTAGAAAACTCTTTGGTCTTCACTTTGCCTCTCATGAGTTGCATTCATAACCAAGGTTGAATCCTCCTTCTGATCTGAAGCATAATTGTATTAGGTATTGTTGTAGGATTGACTTTGGAATCCTCTACCTGCATTTCTTCTAAAGTAACCTCTACTACCTCTACCTCTAAAATTACCTCTTTGATTTCTGCCACCTCTTCCTCTTGAATTAAAGTTCTGATTATATCCACCATTATTCTAAATATTATGCCAAAAATCATGAGCTAAGTGATTTGTCTTACCACAAATCCAGCAAGCTTTAACTCCATCTTTATTGATTCTACCTCTTCCTTTGCCTTTGCCACCTCCTCTTCCTCTTAGGAAGTTAGCTTGGCTAGTTATACCTTCATCTTCATTTGCTTGTTGCTTGCCTTTGCTATTAGTCTTCTTATCCTTTGAATACATTGCTTGGCCTACACTCTTATCACCTTCACCTTTGACATCCTACTCAAAGGTTAGCATGTGTCCTAGCAACTAATTTAAATCAGGAGTTAAATTATCTAGTGACAATTCAGTAGACAAAATCAATGGCTTCCATTTCTCATCCCCTGTCAAAATGTGTGAGAATTTTCCTTACCAATTTATCCTCCTCAATATCTTCATCAACTGCTCCTAATGCATCTACAATGTCCTTCATCCTTGTTACATAATCAAAGATGGATTGATAGGCCTTCTTCTTGAATGTGGTAAACTCTGCCCACAAAGATGCCTTCCTTGACTTTCTAGTGTTTCAGAAATGCTTCTCCAAAGCATTCCATATGTTACTTGCACTTTCAAGACCTCTAATATGAGGTAGTAAGTAGTCATTGCCTCCCATGTAGATAATGCTCCTTGCTTGAGCATCCTTCTTCATCCAAGTCTTCAAATATGAGAGTTCATCTTTAGTTGGAACACTAGGATCTCTGAATTGTGGCTTTTCGTCTTCACTTGTAATGTAACCTATCAAGTCTTTGCTCATGAGATGAGCTTCCATCCTTATTCACCATGCTGGATAGTTTTCTCTATCCAATTTCTCTATCTGAAGAGAATCTCCCATCCTTTCTTCACATGTGTATTAACTCCTTCAAGCTTTATAAGGAATAAGTGTACCTTTACTTTGAATGTAGTTCCTTTTGGACTTCTTGATTACTTCAGGCCTCCGTCTCAAGCTTTCAGTTCAAACTTTCACCTTTTGAACCTTCAAGTGTTGATTTCTAAATGTTTGTAGCAGTTGGGGTCCTCCTTTCTTCAATTTTGCTAATTCCTGCTTTGATACCACTGATAGAGAGTGTTAAACTCCAAAAGAACATGTTATCCTTGAAGTTAGAGCACCTCTATGTGAAGAATAACTTAAAACCTTTACCAATTAGGAGGATCAATACTCAATTACCAAAATCTTGAACAAAACGTGAAGTAAGTTGATACTCAGAAAGTTTGTTGCACATAATTCATTCATTGACTAATCAAATGTGTAAAGTGTTTGATAAAACTTTGCATAAGGTGTTGCCTATAGTTTTCACACCTTTGCCAAGTTAAATCATCTCAAAACAGACAGTAGATCTTAAGAAATGACTCAAACAAATCACCTATGTTTGAAATGTTCTTCTGAAGAGTCAATTCTGACACATGCAACTTCTAACACACATTTCTCCCAAACTACAATCCGTTTATTCAAATTCTTTTAGACATAGGTAGATTGCCTTCCAACTTAAAGAATGAGTGCTTGCTTGCTCAAAACTTTACAGTGTGGAAGGAGAACTGATCAAAAGTTTAGCATCAAATTTTGCACCTCTTCCAACTTCACTTCTTCACATTTACACATGTAAATGTTCGTACTCTCAATTCTCTCAGCCTGATCACAATTAGGATCTTAAAACTTGTACAAAGGTCAATCAACTATAGACTTAGACTTGTACGAAAGCATTTCACAAAAGATTAAACACACAAGGAGTACTAAGCAAAAGATCGGGTGCAATATTTCTTCAATTATGAGAAGTTTTACATCTGAGTGATGAGAGAGATCTCCTACACTTCTAAAGTTTCTAATGACTCTTTCAACTTCTAATTCTTCTCTTCACATGGTCTCTCATATTTTCCCCAACTTTTTACTTGTATATATAGGCACATATGTACAAGATCATAACCATACAAAAGGTATAAGTGAGCTAACTCTAAATTAATGTACATATGTATACAAGTCTTCATTTTCTGAACATGTACTATCTTCAAGCTTCATAGATTAATCTTTTCTTCAATCCTTGACTTCAATCATTCATCCAAAACATCAATTGGTGGTTGACTTGCACCAACAATATATATATATATATATATATATATATATATATATATATATATATATATATATATATATATATATATATATATATATATATATATATATATATATGTGTGTGTGTGTGTGTGTGTGTGTGTGTGTGTGTGTTTGTGTGTGTGTGTGCGTGTGTGTGTTCTCATATCAGTTATGTTTTCAATTGTGTCTATGGTGTGAGTTCATAATTTCAATAATTTTAGAGTCTCCATGGTGTGACGTTTATGATTGAGATGTACTAATGATTTTTATTATAGTTTGTATTTAACATGGGATTTATTAATTTTATTGTATAATTCATACACATTATATGTGTGTATCTATATGTATGTATGTGTGTGTATTTATTTTTGTATATGTATGTATGCACATGTAGGTGTATATATTTATTTGTGTATGTGCATGTATGTGTGTGTATCTGTGTGTGCATGTGTATGTCTATATGTCTATATGTATGTGTGTATGTATATGTAGGTGTATGTGTGAGTATGTGTATTTGTATGCACATGTGTGTATATGCATGTGTATGTGTGTATATGCATGTGTATGTGTGTATATGCATGCGTATGTGTATGTGTGTATATGCATGCATATATGTATGAGGATGCATGTGCATGTGCATTTGCATGCATGTGCATGCATGTGCATGTGCATTTGCATGCATGTGCATGTGAATGCATGTACATGTGCATGCATGTGCATGTGCATGTGCATGCATGTGCATGTGCATGTGCATGCATGTGTATGCGCATGTGCATATGCATGTTTATATATATGTGCATGTGTGTGTACGTGCATATCTATGTGTAAGTGTATAACTATGTGTTTTGTGTGCATGTGTATGTGTATGTTTGTGCATGTGTATGTGTCTGTGTGTGTATATGTATGTATGTGCATGTGTATGTGTATGTGTATAAGTATGTGTGTGTATGTGTATGTGTATGTGCATATACATGTGTATATCTGGATGTTAATGTGTAAGTTTAAGTATGTTAATTAATGAAAACACAAGAATTTCAATGATATACAAACAATGGAAATTGTACTTACAATAATTGGCCATATATTATGTTTGGTGAACTTCATAAATAATCTGCATTAGAGAGAGAGGGAGAGGGAGAGAGAGAGAGAAAGAGAGAGAGAAATTGAAAGAAAAAGAGGTAGAATGTGAAGATATATATATATATATATATATATATATATATATATATATATATATATATATATATATATATATATATATATATATATATATAGAGAGAGAGAGAGAGAGAGAGAGAGAGAGAAAGAGAGAGCTCGATCACATATGTGCAACATGTGAAGAGATGGATTTGAACTTGGAGAAGATGAAGTGGTGCTGCAAATAACTTTTCACTACACCAGCCAAATAAACTCTAGGGCTATGTAGTGGGCCAATTTAGCTTGTCAAAGGATGTATTAGACACCCTATGTACCTGGAAGATCACTCTAAAAAAGATGAATCAAAACAGATAAGTTGGAGTAGATTCTAGAACAAAAAACTTGCTATTTTTGTTCATACACCTATCTAGTGTGTTGAATAATTCTCTGGTCATAGCAGCAATTGACTTGATTCCTTTTGGGGAACTCTTATTAACTTACTAAGCTAATAGTAAAGAGTTATTTCATAAAAAATGATGGACTACATAAAGAGAAAAGGGTTTAAGAGGCTGTAGCATCACCCGGATTTTCACGGGTTGTAGCAGTACTCAGACCCATGAGTAGACAAATGCTAATATCCCGAGATTCCAGGATGAAATGTTATGAATTTTTGTAGGAATATACTAGATAGCATGCTGATTCTATCAAGCTTTGAATCATGGAAAATGATGAAGTAGACACTGAGAACAAGCTCTAAGAAAATGACTATTCTGATGGAGTGCTGACAGAGATCAAAGTATGAACAAATATAGTCGAGTTCAAATGAACATATCTCAAGATTGAAAAACCCAATCTCAGTGAGCTTTTATGAGTATACAGTAGCCTTAGAGAGAAAACTTTATCAACTTAAATGATTTAAAATGATGCACCAAGCTCAGGGAAATCATCTCTACAATCTGACTGAGAAAACTGAGAGATATGGTAGTGAACAGTATACTCACAAAAGCATGAAGATATGAACTCAAATGATCATAAAAATGAAAGTATACTAATTGTAAAGTACAATGGACTTACTGATAGATATGTGTGCTTTTAATCCACACTTTGATATGGCATAAAGCTCTGCTCTTGGAGTTCTAAAAAACACGACTAGAATGTCATGTATATATAGTGATATTTGGAGCTCAAATTTGAATTTGAATCTCACCTAAAATCACTCTCCAATCTTTTTGTAATTGATTTGATTCTCCAAATACCTTCAATCATGAACTCGTGGCTTCTCTTTTTTTTTTCATCAAGTGGACTCAACCACTTTAGATTCCTTTTACTTTTACGTCGAATAAAAACTTCAACAATTACAAAAGATGGTTCACATATGAACTCATACATTGTCTTCATTTTAAAGCTCCTCCTATGACTTTGTGAGACTCAAGCCAATACTTACGCTTGTCATAGACTTGCTCCAATAGCTCCCCCTCAAGCGAAGTATGCTTGACTTCTTCAATATTCAAAAACTACCTGCAATCCAGTCATAGCCTTGAATTTGCAAAGTCTTGTACCATCCAATGCTTTGGTTAGAATATCTGCACATTGTTGATGAGTGGACACATAAGTTAACTGAATTTCCTTGCTCACAATCTTCTCTCTTACATAGTGATAATGTACTTCAATATGTTTAGGCCTTGCATGAAAAATTGGATTGGCAGCCAAGTGAATGGAGCTCATGTTGTCACCAAAAATATTTGGAGTTCCAATCTCCAATCCAAGATTTGTGAATAGTGCCTTCATCCACATTGCTTCTTGAGTAGCTATAGCAAGAATTCTATATTCCACTTTAGTGGAAGAGAGTGCAACTTTGGGTTGCTTCTTGGATGACCATGAGACAAGTTTTGAACCTGCAAAGATAAGATATCCTGAGGTGCTCCTCTTGTCTTCCTTGGAGCTAGCCCAATCTACATCAAAGAACAATTTCAAACTTAAATCAGATACATAAGGATAGTATAACCCTTCATTCATGGTCCCTTTGAGATATCTAAATATCCTCTTGGCAGCCTCCATGTGAGGTTTCTTGGGTGTGTGCATAAATTGACTTAGCACACTCACATTATAACATATATCAACCCTTGTCAATGTGGCATAGTTCAAAATACGCACAAGGCTTTGATAACATGTCATATCTTCTATGAGTTCACCTTCATGTGAGCTCAATTTATGATTAACCTCCATTGGAGTTCTTGCAATCTTGCATATTGATTTTGCCAACATGTCCTTAATGTACTTTCTTTGAGTGAAAAACAAACCATGATCTTTGTAGACAACTTCCAATCCTAGGAAGTAGGTACCTGAACCCAAATCACTTATCTTGAATTCCTCTCTCATCTGTTCTTTGATTCTCTTCATGCCATTTGTATTATTTCCTGTAAGTATAATATCATCTACATACACACACAAATAGATGACTTCAGAATTAATCCTTTTTATGAATAGTGATGGATCTGCCTTGCTAGGTTGAAATCCTTTGTCCTACAAGAATGAGACAAGCATGTGATTCCAAGAGCTTGGGGCTTTTTTGAGTCCATATAAAGCTTAATTAAGTTTACACACATAATTAGGATATATGTGATTCTCAAAACCGGGTGGTTGTTCATATATACCTCTTCTATTATCCATTCATTAAGAAATGCATTTTTTACATCCAATTGAAGTATCTTCCAATTCTTGGAAGAGGAAATACTAAGCAAAACCCTAATTGTAGGCATCTTTGCCAAAGGAGAGAGGGTCTCCTCATAATCAATTCCCTGAGTTTATGCAAAGCCTTTTGCCACAAGCCTTGCCTTATACCTATTAATGGAGCCATCTGAGTTCTTCTTTAATTTGTAGATCCATCTTGAGCCTATCACTTTCATTGATGGAGACTTGGGAACCAATTCCCAAGTGTTATTCTCCTCAGAGCTCCAATTTCTTCTTCCATTGCATGCCTCCATTTTGATTTCTTGTTTGCTTCTTCAAATGTTGAGGGTTCCTCTTGATTTATGTCCTATGCTAGATAGATTGAATGTTTAGTGACTAGAGAAGTATCAAATCCATACCCTTCTGGTTTTCTTTTCTCCCTCATAGGCCTTCTTAGGCCATGGTGAAATGATTCTGCCTCTTGTCCAAGTTCCTCCATTTTTGCTTTACCTTTATAATTCCACATTTTGAGTTTTTCATACTGAGTTGCTTCATCATCTTCTAAGGTATCCTGATCTTCAACTTTAGAAGAATTATCCTTGACAAATTTTGGAAAATCCTCTTCAAGATCATAAGATAGGTTGACCTTTCTACATGAATCTTCATAGCAAGAACTATTCTCATCAAATACTACATCTCTACTCACCAAGATTCCTTTGGTTGTTGGGTTGTATAATATGTAGTCCTTTTGATTGTTGTCATATCCAATGAATACACACCTTTCTTCTTTGGGATCCATCTTGCCTCTAACCTGCGAAGGAATATGAGCATAAGCAATACATCCAAAAATCTTACAATGATCCAAGCTTGGTCTTTTTCCATTCCAATCCTCATATGGTGTCATGCCATCAAGTGCTTTTGAAGGTAACCTGTTAACCAAATAAGTGGATGTGGATACAACCTCAACCCATAAGTAATTAGGTAAGTGCTTCTCATTCAACATAGACCTTGCAGCTTCAACAATTGTCCTATTCCTTCTTTCTGCCACTCCATTTTGCTCCGGAGTGTACCTTCTAGTGATCTCTCTTTTGATTCCTTTTTCTTGAAGAAAGGAGTCAAATTCATGGAAGAAGTACTCTCCCCCTTCATTTGACCTTAGCCTTTTTAATGTCTTACCTGTTTGATTCTCCACAAGAGCCAAATATCTTTTGAAACATGAAAAGACTTCATCTTTGTGTTTCATAAACTATAATATAGTCCATCTACTGCAATCATCAATGAAGGAGACATAATACCTTGATCCAAATATTGAAGCATCCTTGCTAGGTCCCCATACATCTGTATGAACCAAATCCAAGAGACTCCATGCATATATCCTTTCTTCATGAATGGTAACATGTGAGACTTTCCAAATTTACATGCATTGCATTTATAAATCATATGTTGCTTTGACAAATTAGGGAGTTTAAGTACACTTTGGTCCTTGAAAATTTTCTTCAATGATCTTTCACCAACATGTGCCAACCTTTTGTGCCATACTTCCAATTCTCTGAGTGTTTGACTACCATAATTAAAGAAAGCAATGTTCCTAGTGTCTTGTACTTCAAATGTGAACAATCTAGCTTTCTTTTCACCTTTTGCAATTCTCCTAAATCCTTGGCTTGGATCCTCAACAAATACTCCTCCTCTTGTGAACCTGACTTGCAACCCTTTCTCTACTATCTGCCCAACACTTATCAAATTCTTTGTAATGGTAGGGACATAGATTACCTTAGTAAGTAGGTTGAGGTTTCCATCAGGTGCTTTGATATTTCCTATTTTCTCCACAAGGTTTCTTGTATCATATCTTTTTTGTACCTCATGCTTGTTGCTTGGATCTTCTAAATCTGATAGGAGTGCCACATTTCTTGCCACATGATTGGAGCAACTTGAATCTATGTAGAAACATGCTCATCAGATTTACCTTGTGGCATGGCCATATTCATGATTAGAAATGAGTCATCTTGATTTGAGTCTTCTGTGTAGTTATTGAAGTCTCTTCTTCCCCTATTGCCTCCTTGATAGTTTGAATGGTTGTAATTGTTGTGGTTCCCATGATAATTGTTGATCCTTCCTCTTGAGTAGCCATAACTTCATCTATTGTAGTCTCAGCCTCCTTGATTCTTGGAATTCCTAAAGGAATTTTCAGTTGTATGATTTGTCAATCCAAAAATAGAGCATGAATTAGAGTCTTGGGATCTCCCCTTGCCTTGCCTTCCTCCTCTGCCTCTACGTCTACCATGTCTTCCTATACCTGCATAATTATCTTGATGTGTACCTGCTTCATCATCCACTTTTTTTCCTCTTCCTTTGTTTTCTTTGGACTTGCTTTTATCTGTATACAAAGTAGAAGATTGATTACCTGTGGAGCTTTCTCCATTCTTGATAAGCTTGGCCTCTTGAGTAAGTAGTTGTCCTATGAGTGTATTGAAATCTGGTACATGCATATCCATGTATAGATCCATAGCTATGGTGAATGCTTCCCACTTGTCATCTACCTTCAAGCCATTGATCACCTGTCTTACAATTTGTTCTTCATCTATTACCTCACCAATGCTTCCCAATTGATATACTATGTTCTTGAGTTTTGTGACAAAATCAATCACATTTTGTTTGGGAGCTTTCTTGAGAGTTGTGAAATCCAACCATAGTTGGTGCTTCTTGGCCTTTCTACTTGAAGAGAAGAAGGCTTCAAGTGCATTCCACATTTTCTAAGATGTTTTACAACTTCAAATGTGAGGCAACAGAAAATCTGAGATAGAGTTGAGGAGATAAGACCTTGCAAGTGAATCCTTGCATTACCATGTGCTCAACCTTTCTTGCTCTTCTTGTGTTGTTTGACCTTTGTTCTTGAAACTTGGAATAACTTCATCTCTAGCTATATAACCATATAAATTCATTCCTTGAAGATAAGCTTCCATCCTTAATGAACAAGTTGAGTAGTTACCTCTATCCAATTTTTTAATTGATGAAGGAAATCCATCTACCATGTTGTCCAACCTTGCTTTGATACCACTGTGAAGATATGGATTTGAACTCCTTATAGGCATGTGATAAGTGCAAAGAAACACACTATGTACTTTGGAGCATCAAGGAGAAAGAGTTGATACAAAACAGATAGGTTCGCACGTCAACTAGCTCAAAAAACTTACTATCCATCGAAGAGACAATGAACTTCGAATGCTCATAGTAACCAGTGTGATTACAATTAGGAAAAATCCTTTTATGGGAGTGATACAAATGGGTTTGAGTGTATATACTACACAAAAGTATAAGGAATAGGAAATATATGCTATAGGAATGAAACAAACACTCAACGGTGGTACTTCCTATTTTTCAGGAATACACAGAGATTGACCCCGAGACAGAAAAATTGAGATTTCTCCCAATCTACTAAACCAAATGCTATGACAATTCCTAGGCATAACACTAATACCATTCCAATGAGCCATCTTGCTCAATTTGGGGCTCTAGGGAGAGAGCAGCAAATTACTGTTGGCAAAGAAGATGATGCAACAAATTGAAGGAGCAAGACAATGATGGCCACAAGTGTATGTATATTGCTTCCATGTATTGTACAAGTGATTCCAAGTCTTCATATAGACTCTAGGAGTGTTCCATGACTTCTACAAGTGGATTTTGAATTCAAATGAAGGTGGGAATGCTTGTTGGAGGGAATCAATTCACTTTCCTACAATCTAGGAAAAGTGAAGATCTAGTTTGATCTACTTTTAAGTGATTGATTGCTTGATTGAATGCAACTCAACCACCACAAATTCTTGGGATCTATGCTCTATCTTTCTACTTTTACATGCTCAAGGCTTTTAAAATGGTAAAAGATCCGTGAAAAGTCTTTTTTTAAAAATACAATAAGTAAGCATAAGAAAAAGAACTCTCCAATGGATATTCTTTCGACTCGATAGCCTTTGATGTAGATCAAATCCACCTCAAGCATAGTGTAAGCTTTATGTTCAAACATTTCAAAAATAAACCATTTCAAGCATACATTTTCATTTAGTTTCAATAGTTTCAAAATGTCATTCTGACTCATAATTTCATTACAAAAATGAACACACTCAAAATTGCTCAACATGTTTAAGCCTAGCACATCTGATACATGATCTCTTACAATTTTCAGTCTCTTTTTCTTCTGGCCAGATTTTTCAGTCAAATCTAAAAATGGTTTTACCCGTTTAGACCACGTTCTCAATCCTATAGGAGTTTCTTTCATTTTTTTGAAAGTTTCTAATTGAGAAGACAAATTTGAGAACTTTTTTCTAGATCCCTCTGATCTAAGTCTCTCTGATGTAGTACATTTTGTAGATAGTTTATGTATTGCAAACAAGTTTTGACATCTTACACAGCTTTGAACAATAGCCACGTAAACCGTCATCACCATCTCCTACAAATCTAATCAGATCATGAAGATTATGAAAAGGTGGATACCTTCTAGTTTGTGGATCAATCAGATAAACAACTTCATCTGCCCATATGTTGATACGTTTTTTGTCTTCTTTGCACAATCCATCAACTTCACAAGGTTGAAGAGCTCTTCGGAATACCTTTCTTACTGTTGCATACTCTTGACTGATTTGCAATGTTGATAGCAAACTTATCACGTAGACTTTGGCTACATGAAAGGCCAATGAGAGTGTTTGGATTGAGGTCCTCCATGGAAAAATTGTTCAGATTCACGAGGAAAAGAGAAGTAGGTCTGCTATGGAGAGGAGAGTAAAAAATTGAAGAACGTTGGAAACACACATTATATAGGTGGAAGAACAAGAGGGAAACTTGAAATTCAATGAATGCGCCACAAGCACAAACTTTGAGGTAGATCACTTTTCATGATTATCACACGAACTTTCTCTCTCTTACAAAACTAATATATTTCCATAAGATACATTTTAAATGAGCGTGCACGGAATTTTTTCAAATGATTTGACAACATTAATCAACATTAAGCAAACTAATTGAAATCCTTATACGACCCCTTTTTTGCCATTTTTCACCCTAATGTCTTCTCTGTACCACTCCATTTTGTATTTGGTGGTAATTTCTCTTTTGATTCCTCTTTCTTAGAGATAAGAATCAAATCCATGGGAGAAATATTACCCCCCTCCATTTGAACCTAGTCTTTTTAGGGTTTAACCTATTTGGTTCTTCACAAGAGCTAAATACGTTTTGAAACATCAGTTCACTTCATCTTTATGCTTCATAAAATATAAGATAGTCCATCTACTACAATCATCTATGAATGACACACAGTACCTTGATCTGAAGGTTGAGGGCTCCTTTCTTGGTCCCCAAACATCTGTGTGGACCAACTATATTATGTCTCTATGTATGTAGCCTTTCTTGGTGAAAGGCTACATGTTTGACTTAAGAAATTGACAAGCACTACATTCAAATATCATATATTGTTTTAATATATTTTGTAGCCCAAGTACACTCTGATCTCAGAGCACCTTGAAATAACATACACATGTAGCAACCCAAGAGGCATCTTCATCATTGTAATATCTCTACTTTCTACTCCCAATTGGAATTGATCATAACCAAAGTATAGATCTATCATGGAATAGATTGCATATCTTTCAAACACTTCCACAAACCCATCAACAATCATACCTACACCTACATCTCTAATTTTTACTTTATTAACAAATTGAAGATGTTGGATAAACATAACATTACCATTCCTCTTAGGCAATGTGAATGCATGAGCAGAATAAGGTGTACAAGAGGACCCAAGGATATGCATACTTAAATTTTCTTTGAGAAATCTCATCAATTTAGGTAGGTGTGCTTTACGAACAAGGATAGGGTGCAAATTCTAATTCATATGAGGAATTGTAAAAGATAATGATTGGAGTTACAATGATTGGATCTATAAATCATTAGGAAACTTAAAGTTTTGAACTTGAGCTAGAGTCTACCAGCAATAGGTATAGTTTCCACTTAAGTTCTCTCTCTGAATTCAAGTTAACTCACATCAACTTGAGTGGATGCTTTGAGAAAAACCTAGAGCTCTTTGAACAAGATGCTTAACCACTAGAATAAATAGATTTTTGTTTAGTACTCTAGAAGAATCCTGAGAGGTTCCACATGATGATGCAGATAATTCCATTTCTAATCTAGATTTACATGATGCACTTGGTGATGAGAGGGTTGATATAGAGGATGCAAAAGCTATGTGTAAATCGCTAGCATAGACTTTGTGAGATAGCAAAATAGTTGGACCTCTATCATATCGTACTTGTTTAGGATCTCATACTACTTATTTAGCATGCAATTTCTATGCTATGTCTGCCTCTAGTCTTTGTGATGAGAATGAGCCTATTTCTTTCAATGAAGCAAAGAACTTAGAAA
Source organism: Ceratopteris richardii (assembly GCA_020310875.1). Lineage (NCBI taxonomy): Eukaryota > Viridiplantae > Streptophyta > Polypodiopsida > Polypodiales > Pteridaceae > Ceratopteris > Ceratopteris richardii. The sequence continues at coordinate 57,977,060 of CM035434.1, forward strand.
ATTGGACGACTGCTATGCAATGAGAATATGATGATATTATCTGCTTTTCCTCTTGGAAAAAAAGGCCATTGGCACTAAATGGATATATAAGTTTAAGCGTGATGGAATCATGGACTGATACAACGTTATGCTCAAGAGAGAGGCATTTATTTTAATGTGACCTTTGCACCCACATGCAAAATGACTACTATTCATAGCAATTGTGCACTTGTAGCTCATCATGGTTGGAATGTACATCAGTTGGAAATTAAAACTACATTTTTGAATGATGACTTACTTGAAGAAGTATACGTATTTCAACCCCATGGTTCTTTGCAAAAAGGGCATGAAAACAAGGTGTGTAGGTTGAAAAAGGAATTATATGGTTTGAAGCAAGTACCATGTGCTTGGGATGAAAAGATACATGCCTACTTGATTGCACATGCTTTTGAGAAGATTCCAACTAAGAGCACCTTATTTGTTAAGCATGAAGATGATGTACTTCTGATCATTGACGTGTACGTTGATGCATGCTACTCACTAGTCGTAACGAGAAGCATATTACTAAATTTAAGGCTGATTTGCATGCATCTTTTGAGATACCCGATTCTTGGCATTTGCATCACTATTTGGGCATTCAGTTTATGCAAGTTGATGGGGGAATGTCTTTGTGTCAAACAAAATATATTCAAACATTATTATTGAATTTTGGCCTTGAAGGTTGCAAAACTATTGCTACTCATATGGAAACAGGTTTATGGTTGAGTGTTCATGATGTTGGAGATGCATTTGATGTTGTTCTCTATTAATATTCTATTGGATGCTTGATTTACTTATGCATAATGTAGCCTGCTATTTAGTTTGTTGTCTCACAAATGAGCATATTTATGCATTGCCTAGGTGTCAAGCATTGGTAGGTGATTAAGCACATCTTTCGCTACTTGAATGGTATCCGGCCACTTGGATTGTTTTATCCCAAGGGGGGATCACTACCGCCAGATTTGCATGTTATTTCTCACTTAGATTGGGTTGGTTGCTATGACACATGTGTCCACCAATGGTTTTTGCTTCATGCTTGGTAGCTCATGCATATCTTGGTTGAGCAAGAAGAAGCCTTGTGTGGTAGCTTCTAGTTGTGTGGTTGAGTATAGGACAACTTTCATAGTGACTGTTAAGTGTGTGTAGCTCATATGCCTTTTGGCTACTTTGGGTATTGGTTAGACTTCTACCAGCATTATCTTCACTGAAAGCTCTAGCACATTGGTAGTTGTGAGGAACCCTGTGTTGCATGACCGCATAAAGCACATTGAGATGAAATATCATTATGTCAGGGAGAGGTTCTCTGGTGCAGAGATAATTTTGGCATATGTGCCCTTACAAATAGAGGGTTTTTCTATTGAGTATTAAGTTCATTCCAAAAGCATATCTTGCTTATTGCTTATACTCTTGTGCATTTTAGAAACTCAAACGAATGTGTTTAATTCCTCCAAAAGGAATTTTTTCAATTTTAATCATGTTGGGTGGTATGAGCATTTGAAGTTGATTGTTTCATCCAAAGATAGCAAGTTTTTTGAGCTAGTCAATGTGCAAAGCTATCTCTTTTGTATCAACACTTTCTCGTTGATTCTCCAAACCAAATATTGGATTTTATCAAAATAATCACATGCCTATATGACCTACTTGACTCTCCATAAGTTTAAGCGTTGGTCTTGTGTTGGTTGGCTATACCAAACCTCATCACTTTGCAACTCACTTTTATACCTCATGCAAGCTTCTCCAAGTTTTCTGACTATACAAGTACTTCATTCTTCATAGTTTTCAATCGTCACCACTACTTTCTTTGTTTGTTCCTTGTTATCGTAGGCCGCTCCCATGAGAGCTTCTTGTTTTGGCATCCTCACCATCATCATTCTATCTCTTATCCCATATTTCTTAAAGTTTTTTGGCACCTTAAACAAGGATTTCTCTTCTTCTTGTGTTGATGGGTTCTTCTTGTGCTTTTTTTCTTGCTTTCCATCATAACTAGCATGGTTATTAATACATCCTTTTTACACTTGTTCTACTCGTGGGTCTTAGTAGCTATTAAGTACAAATATTCTTTTTCACACTCACAAAATGGGTCCATTATGATGGATTCTAGATCCTTATCCTTATGTGCTTTGCATATGAACATACTAGGTTCACATTCTTCAACATATCATCTCACAAATGAATATTGAAATATTTTAGCCGTCTTGATCACAATGGGGAGTGCATTGTTCTTCATTTATAGCTATATCCATCATCATGAAGTTTTTTTCCCAACCATGGAGTTCAAACTCTTCGTCATGAAATATTTTTGGTCTTCAATTGATCTATTATATTTAAATGCTTCTATGTTTCTAGCTTGTAGTCATTTCTCATGTTCTTGAGCGATCTTACACATCCATAAGTGTTTGTCCTCAAGCATCCATGAAGGATTGAAACCTATGGAGTGTATTAACTGCGTGTCATCTTAAGTTTCATGAATGGCATTCCAATGTAAGGGTAGGAGATCTCTATGAGTGTAATCCTTGAGGTAGACTTTGGTAGTTACCACTAAGTACTGTAAGTACAAAGCATTGGTTCCCCAATCTTGCACTATTTGCAATTGTCTCGTAAAGATTCTACTATAGATCATCTCATAAACATGATTCTTCCAAAAATTACATGTAACCTTAGGCTTTCTTGATCCACTTTGCCAAGGTGTTTGCCTAATTTATGGTTCATTTATTTAGCCCAAATCCTTCTTTTAATCTCTTTTAACACTTGCAAACTTGATAATATTGGTTTAGTTATCAATGAATTGTTTATGAATTAGGTTTGTTAATATCTTGTCTCAATATACCACCATTAGGAATGCTTATGTTGATTAAACTTGAACATCGGATTGTTTGATTAGGTTATTTGACCTTATGGTTTTCCCATGATTTCACTTATTAAGTAGACTTGAACTTGATCCTTTAAAGCATCTTGGACTTAGAGGATTCCTATTGTAACTCTAAGTCTTACTTCCAACAGTACATGTCTTTGCCTAGGCTAGAATTGACAAAGGGGGGTTAAAGCTTTTCAACCTCAAGTCATGTATGAAGCTCTCTCTTGCCTAGGAAGATCTCTCAATCCTTTGCTTTCCCACTTGGACCCCTTATGAGAGTCTCAAACACACACATTCTATCTTGATAGCTCTTGAAAATTACCAAAATACCATTAAACATGACCACATTTTTTCCAAAAAAAAACAAATATTTTTCCAAAAAGATGGTCTATCATGTGGGTCTTTGAGAAGAGGGAATGGGTTTGTTGAGATAGGGTTCTCTATCGTGATCGAGGGTGTCTATCATGATAGAGAGGGTCTATCATGGGAGCACTTTGTCACGATAAAGGGCGCTCTATCATGATAGCGCCCTCTATCATGATAGAGGGTGTCTATCCTAATAGAGAAAGTCTATTATGGGGGTAGTCTATCGTGATAGACCGAGGTTCTATCATGATAGACTAGTATACTCTCATAGAGGGTGGTCTGTCATGATAGACAAGTGTCTATCGTAACTTTGGTTTGTCATGGAATTAGTCAATAATGATACAAGGATGCTATATCATAATAGAGTGGCCTTATCGCAAACCAGTTCTATCGCGATAGACGGAGATCTATCCTGATAGAGGTGCCTTCTCATGATAAACACGATATGATGTGACAGAGGGGGTCTATCAAGGTCTATTGTGATAGAGTGGTGTGTCCCGACAAACAAAGTGATATGTTGTGATAGATAGTGTCCATCATGTATTTCTATCACAACAATTGGTGTCTTTCACGATAGTACCAGTATGTCGTGATAGATGGGGTCTATCACGATAGAAGAGCTCTATCACTTGTCATGTCTATGACCTATTGTGACAAAAGAAGAAACTTGCAATTTTCTTGATGTGTCTACTGTTCAAAGATGGGATTGGGGAGCTCTTTTCTATGGCATAGGTGGGTTCTCAAAATGTTGACTTTCTTGGTCTCTCATGATGGGCTAAGATAATTGGGGAACATCGCAAGAATGATGATATGGTACTTGTTGATGATGTGATACTTGTTCTAGTGCCTCTAGTTGAGGATGAACCTGACTTCGTAAGAAAAAACACGAAAAGCACAACAAAACAAGACACATGCATACACTCTCTCTCTCTCTCTCTCTCTCTCTCTCTCTCTCTCTCTCTCTCTCTCTCTCTCTCTCTCTCTCTCTCTCTCTCTCTCTCTCTCTCTCTCTCTCTCTCTCTCTCTCTTTCTCTCTTGTTCTCTCATGAATGCAAATGAGGGAAATGAGACTGGAAGGGTAGATATGCTTAGAATTGAAACTTTTTTGTGAAGGTGGAAGAGGATGGCTATGGTGGAAGAAGGCAATGCAGACGGAGATGAAATAAAAGTGGTGAAAAAAATAACAAATCCACTCGTCCTCAAGCGCCCTCCCTAGTAACAATGCCAAATTTGGTGTCACTCTAGACAAATATGAGTGCACCTCAAGAAGCTTACCTCCTTAATTGTCAATGCATAGAGACATGAGCATGATATGATGATCACGATCAAAAAATGTGCATGAGAGTGAAGGTGACAAGCACTTAAGATGCACTCACACATTCACACATTCACACACAAGGTAGAGACAAAGAAGATCAACAATGGAAGGAAGTGAACTCTGAATTACCATTTCTCTCAATGATCTTACAAGCTTCTTTTCCCATGCATTAGTAGCCCCAAAAATGAGCTTTCTATATCTATTTTTAAATGTCTAACTATGTTGGACACTATTTCTACTAGCTTTGGGCTAGTTTCAGACATAGTGTCCAACATAGTTAAAAATTAGGTTCTAAAGCTAATTTGAGGTATCGAATGAGCTCCAAAAATTATGAAAATTTATACATGTACTTTCTATGGTAGTGTGGAAGATTTACATCACCTGTTCATATTTTGCAACCATGCCAAGAAATTTTGGCATTATCTTATCCCCTACATGAAGGCTAAAAGAATCCAAGCTCTGGGTATCCAAGAGCTACTTCTCGGATCTTCTAAAGAAATGGACATTGCTTTCAAGAAAACTTGGAGAAGTCATGGTCTTTGGCTCATTTGGCAAAGCAAAAATCAAAAGCATTTTCAAAGTGGCTCCAGAAACTTTCTGATCCTTCTTAGTAGAGTGCAGGCTGAGTCTAGATGGTAGACTCTAGTCAACATGCGCAATGTTTTGGATGATGGAAAATCCTTCACTGATATTATGTATGAATCACCTCCTTGCAAGTGGAAACAACTATTGTTCTCCACGAACGCAATTGATAGACTTCTTATGTATTATCATGCTAGTTTTAAGATCCCTTCCTAATCCCTGTATGGTTTGAGCTTGTGCTCTGTTGTGTACTGTCTGTTGATCCATTTGGGTTCTAGGATTTCCTCCCCCAACACCTTGTACTCAAGTGATGTGTGGGCCCTTGCCCCTTGCTCCATTGTACTATACTTCCATTAATTTACTTTTTTGTTGGTCTCAAAAAAGAAAAACATTTTAAATTGCAAAGTAGAGGCATAACTATGTACACTTTCCACATGACATGTAGGAGAAAAAAATGTCATTTTTCTTTTGCATAACATTTGGATGAACCCCTAGCCTTATGGCAATAAAATCCATGCTCTTCGTATAAATATCAAGTTTTAATTCCATTCCCTTTGTAATAATATTAAATTTTAACTCCATGCCCTTCGTAGTTTTAGTGTTTCACCAAACAATAGAGGCTCATTCTCAAAGAAAAAGCCAAAAATATCATATTTTCATGCAACATATAGACAAATATAAAGATATATAGACATAAGAGTTTCACAAAAGATGGAATAGACATGCATGAACATTAAACACCGTAGACATAGATATAAACACTATTATCAAACACATAGATGTATAAATACAATTGATATGAGCTGAAAAGAGACAAAGGTGAAAGTAAAACGCTACCCTTGAATATCATGTAGGTAGATCATTGGTATATGCATGCAAGATTAATTTGCTTTCGAATAATGATTTGTTTGTAGGCATTGGTGGAAAAATCAATCTCCCATGCAAATAGCAATGATATTTACAACACTTATTGTGACGCGATTAATAGTAATAAGGTCTTTTCCCTTATATACATACATAATACATACTTATTGTGACGCGATTAATAGTAATAAGGTCTTATACATACATAATACATACATATATATATATATATATATATATATATATATATATGTGTGTGTGTGTGTGTGTTTGTGTGTGCATATATGTGTGTGTATGTATGTTTATATGTATATATGCATGTGTGTATGTGTGTATCCATCTCTCTCTTTATGTATAGAATGATATATGTGTGTGTGCATCTGTGTGTATCTATATATGTATGTATGCATTTCAGTATGTATGTACGTATATATATATATAGAGATACAAAGAGAGAGAAACAAAGAGAGAGAAAGCGAGAGAGAGAGACACGCACACGTGCACACAAACATATATATATATATATATATATATATATATATATATATATATATATATATATATATATATAGAGATAGATTATGTATATATGCATGCATGTATGTACACACACGTGCGCGCACACACACACACACACACACATATATATATATATATATATATATATATATATATATATATATATATATATATATATATATATATATATGTGTGTGTGTGTGTGTGTGTGCGCGCGCGCGTGCTCCATTTATTACAATCTATTTATGCAAAATCACATGAAATGCATAGAACACATGAATAATACACATTCAATGATGTCGAAATTGGCATAAACACTCGTCCATGAATTGGACCATTCACATATCACACATTATTACATAACATGATATATATAGATGCAAACATGCGCAAAGACAGATTGAGTTTATGTATGTATGTACATAAACACACACACACACACACACACACATATATATATATATATATATATATATATATATATATATATATATATATATATATATATATATATATATAAAAGATAGAGGAATGTGTATCATATGATCAGGTATGAACATATATCTATAGATAAATGGCATACGTAATGGACATTGTCTACAAAGATTAATGATACACTCATGCATCATACTTAGCACCGGATCTTGTGTATTTCCTTTCCACATAGTTGGCACGTTTAAAATCAAGCGCACACACACAGATCTCTCCCTCTATCTATATAAATATATATATATATATATATATATATATATATATATATATATATATATATATATATATATATATATATATATATATATATATATATATCAAATCAATGTCACACACAGTATTATCATGACATTATGCACATAAGTACAAATGGTCGAAAAATTCATTCAATCATACACATTAATATCAGGGAACATCAAGATACATATCCATAACCATAACGTGCATGAAAAGTACATTTTCAATATATGTAAACAAATTCCAAGCACTTTTATGAAACAAGAATTCATTTACATAACAACTTATCCCGTTACCATGATCATAGAAAGAAATATCTCACATGGTACTCACGAAAAATAATAATCACACATTAGAATCACGTGATGCACAAATATATGTGATGTGGGATTTTGTTTCAAATTATCTCAATGAAATCATGAGAATGGATGGATCTGCATCTCACATGGGTTGTTTGACTCTGAAACATAGCACATACTCTTTGGAATAATGCACTAATTATCTCCTCGTATCTCATAATCGCATATGTTGAATCTACAAGATGCAACTAGATATTGGAGCTGGCCAATGCATCCATATCCATCTGTACATGGTTTGGCATGTCAAGAGGCCTTTGTGCATCTCTATGCACATACATGTGGAACCCTACTCGAACCAATGTATGCCACATTGGATCCTTCCATCTCCGAAAGTCATTACCATCAAATAAAAAAGACACCATTTTGCTAATCCAATAGACTAGCAATGTAACAACATACTCGAAACAATACTCTATCACCAATAGGATCACAACTGCTTACCATATGTATAACTCACATCATAAATGTCTTGGTGGAGAAAAAACGATATCAATTACTTGTCACATAACCATGCATCTAGCATGTACATAAAACCATGAGCATAAACATGCTCACAAAGTCTCCAAAATGACTAGGTAGATGTGAAACAATCATAAGGAAAATTAGGTGGATTATCCCCTATAAATTGAGCAATCAAGACAAGATAATCAAAAGAGAAAGAACAATCAATACATATCACCACCTATCATTGTTCCAACGATATGCAATGGTGAACATAAAAACCAATAAACTAATGAAAATGCACATGAATACACTAACCATGCACCTCCCACTTGAGAAAGAATCTCGCTAAGAACTAGTTCTACTTATCATAGGTATATTGTGATCCTATCCAGAGTTGGAGCTAAATAGTCAAACAAGCTTCAAGGATCCACTAGATTACTCTTCTAGCATAAAAGATTAGAAAATTCTCATAGCATCCCCTCTATAAAATGGATGCTACAGCAACCAAGTACAAGGGTGAATAAACCATCTACTAATGCCAAACCATAGTGGTAATAAAATAAAATGATAAATGACAATATGGTTCAATGCAAAGCCAATATAGTTGACAAAATGGTGTATAGTTGAGACTCCAACTAGATCATGTACCTACACAAAACCAAGATTACAAGTAATAACCAAGATCCAATAATCAATCTCATAAATTGTATGTACGCAGCAAGTAAAGCCATAATCAATTGGCATAAACGAAACCAAAATCCCACTCTAGATCCATTGACAATACCATGATGAAAATCATGATGGCATAAACCTAAAAGGCATGCCGCAATGCCATATTACATGGCAAACACTTGACAAGATCATGCTCTAGTCTCATATGGAGGATCTACTACATTCATCATACATTATCAAATGTAAAACAAGATCAAATCACAAGATCTCACACACTTCTCTCAACTATATATCCACTAAGCAAGCTCTAAACCAAGTGATCTAGAGACATTTGAAGATAATTTCAATCCTCAACTATATTTAGGGTTGCATAAGAGAATTCTAACATTTTGTATATCACATTTTTTGGCTTGAAAATTCAAAATTTGCCTTTGAGATCTTTATAAAATTTTCATGTTCAAGATTTTCCAATTTTCCCATAGCTCAAGTTATGACCAAAATACTAAATTGTTGTTAAAATGATTGCTATTTTGTCTTTATTATATAGATTTGGATGCTTAGAACTCTAAATTTGCACTTATGATCTTCTTCAAAGTTGTAGATTTGTGCGTCAAAACCTTTTTTCTCTATAATCTTTGCAATATGATGTTTTTAACCTAGATAATGAGCAAAAAACAAACACGTTATCAAGATTGACATCAACCTAACTTGCACACAACTTTATGATTTTAAAAACTTTTTGTGCACTTCTATTGCAAAATAGAACCTTTAAACCCTTCTATGAACTTTTAAACATGTTTATAGGATACAGATAGAGCTTTAAATCCCATCAAATCAAACTTTCTAACTCGAGTTATGGTGGAAATACCAACCATGTCAAGAAGATGCAAACCTACCAATTTACTACTTGTACCCTAATCGTCCACTGAAGCTCCTTGCATTTCAACCTTAAACATGCCGTGATATGATTGAAGACCTTTGGTGGGCTAAACAAGAGAATTATTAACATATTATGGATGGCGTCAAGAGCACCTTTTAGAGAGCAATGAAAAATTTATATCCACCTATCTTGTGTTGCAATGTAGACTCTAATTAATTGAAACTCTTTTCAAATTATCTTTATGTTTAAATTTGTGTTTTAAGTTTTTTTTTATGCATGTATGGAATACTAATGATTTTTATTCATGTATATAGATGTATGATATTGATGATCTTCCACCACACCATTCAAAGTTGCGATTAGGACCTTATTTATCAGAAGCATCCATGAGGATGCTATGCAAAAGTGATCTTGTAGAATATGCAAGATTGAAAGAACTATATTCAAAAGAAGATTAATTCTAACATCTTTTTTATTATGGTGATCATGATGGCATGACAACTTTTATTGAGGATTGGTATAAAAATGAGAACGAAAGCATTGATATTTCTAAAAATGTGAAATATCTTTGAGAAGAATGTCTAATGCATATATGTGAAGGAAGTCACTTGACACGGCTAAGTGCAATGTTACTTATTCCCAATCTTCAAAATGGTTTTGGATTGAGTAATGTATCTATTTCGACACTATTAAGGTATATTTCTTATTTCTCTCTCTCTCTCTCTCTCTCTCTCTCTCTCTCTCTCTCTCTCTCTCTCTCTATATATATATATATATATATATATATATATATATATATATATATATATATATATATATATATATATATATATATATATATATATATATATATATATATATATAGAGAGAGAGAGAGAGAGAGATACATACATATACATACATACATACACAAATATACATACACATATGCATGCATACACACCCATACACATATGTAGACACATACACATTGTATATACACACACATACACACATATGAAAATAAACTTGTTGCCTTTGTATATCTATGAAGTGATCAATGATCCAAAGTTAAAATAAAGTTCCCCAAATTTAACTGAAATTTTCTCTTCACGCATTGATTCTTGGTGAAAGAAGATTATATTGATGAAATAGCTTTACTAGAAGGTCTGGTAATATGGGCTCTACTATGTATTCTTGAGGTAAAGATACCAAGAGTTTCGAGTCATGATTCAAATTCCAAATGTCCTTCATGAAGACATGAACCATTTCTCCATGTTACTAGGTATGAAAGTAAGGCCAAAGTGATAAAAGCTAAGTTGAGAACAAGAACCTGCTCAAACGAACACTTTTCCTTCATCATCACTATCTTCCAAATTTTGGTATTTGGCATCATCCACCATCCATGATCCTTCGTGGGCAAGTGGCTAAAAATTCAGTCCATGTGTAGATGTGGGAAATTTAGATGCTTTATCAAGTGAAATAGTAGAATAAATCAAAAGTAGAACATTTTCTTAAAAAATAATACTTTACAAAAAATGGGCAAATTTTGAAATAAGTAGACTAAATTTATAAAAATGGTCAACTTTTGAGATAAGTTGACTAAATGTATAAAAATAGTCAAGTTGGGTAACCAAAAGCTTGAAAAAATAGTCGACTAAAAAATAGATAACTTTTTGGAGAAATTGGCCAACTTAAGGAATCGGTGAAAAGGGAAATTAGGCAACTTAGGAAATTGGTGAAATGGGAAATTAGGAAACTTAGGAGATTAGTTAAATGGGAAATTAGGAAACTTAGGAGATTGATGAAATGGGAAATCAGGTACCTTAGGAGATTGGAAATTATGCCTCCTTCAAGAACAAATGAACGAATGAGCTGGATCCTCTTTTATTCATCTTAGTGCTCTTTGTTTCTTTTTGCTTCTCACCTTGCTCAAAATCGAGGTAACTTTTCTTGTACTGGCCTTTTGCATCTCGGAAAGCGAAACATAAAATACATTATTTAAGGGCCATATCAAAGTACCCTGCTACAGTGGTGGGTTAATGCTCCAACCCAATGCCAGAGGAAATAGCTAAGTCCTCCTTTACGGAATTAAATCGCTTCCCCTAGGGAACAAAAACATGTTGAACAACTTATCAATCTTGTTGGCCCATGTGCTATCACTTCCCAGGTTGCCTCCATCTTATGGAAGATGATTATGGATTAGTAGAGGTAGGGGGGGATGTAGGTCCCCACCCTCCTCCGATGGGGAAGAGCTCCAAAATAAAAAACATCAATCAATTTGTCAAGTTATTGATTTCAATCTTCACTAGTTACATCAAAATTGAACTACACAAGGTAGTAGTCAATAATCATATAAGCATATCATTATTAATCCTTGAAGAACATAAGAGGTACGAAAAGTACCTAACATAATAAACATGAAAAAATTACAGGCACCTATAACAAGAGAATCCTCATCCACTCTTTGGCATCAATTATTTTTCCATCTTTGATTTGGAAACCTTCAGAATCTTATAGAGAAATTTTCTTCTCCCATTTTACGAATGACCTAATACTTTCCTTAGTAACTACTTCATGAACTTTGCAGCCAAAGTCCTGAGCTTTGAGCTTTTTGTCAATCTTCTCATGAAGCACTATGTTGTTGCCATTTGATTATAGCACATTGAACTCAAATTCAAAATCTGCCTTCATCCTCCAAGGTGCATCATTGCATGCAAGGATCACAATGGACCTCCCATTGCACTCTTAAGGGAGGTGCATGCAATGATGCAAATTGTCCATCGTTTAGTGCTCTTCTACACTTGCCCCCTAAGATACGGTTGCATGTAGGATGAAAAGCTTGGAATGCGTACAAAAGAGATAGGAAATACTAGATACAAAGTATGAAGACTCTATTAGAAGCAATTTAGTAGGCGAGATAGAAAAGTAGTAGTAACCAAAAAGAAAACTATAAATGAAATGAAACAATTACTATTGTCACATCTATTCGCTAAATGCAACAATGTATCAAAAAACGTAGATAAATCTCACATGACCACATTGGGTATACCAGATCAACTGAGACTTACACATTTACAAAATATGAACATACTTCCAAATTCCAAGTGACATGTATTGAAGTCTCTAGACTTTAGATGTTTCACTAGCAGTATACAAAATCTAGCACATGAGGCATGGAATACTAAGATGGAGATGAAATTTAGAAGCTTCTAAGTTAAAAAGTTAGATAAAAATAATCAGCAATTTCAAATATACATACACATATACATACATACACACATACACACGTATACACATATACATCCACACGTACATGCATACACACATACACACACATACACATACATACACATGCACATGCACACTATATATACACATACATGCATATACACACATACACATACAAATACACACATAAACACACACACACACACACACACACACATATATATATATATATATATATATATATATATATATATATATATATACTTACATACACACATATATAGCCACATAGATACATACATACACTGACATACACATATACACACATACATACAAACACATACAAATATACACAGATACACATACATATACATACGCACACATACACTCACATACGCACATACATACAAAAACATACACATACATAGATACATAGATATGCATACACATAAACATATGCACACATATTTATTTATTTATTTATTTTTATTCATAATACATTTTTTCATGAACTTGCAGGTTAGTCTTTGAAAAGTTTTTACCAAGCAACAATATTCTTCCTACATCACATGATGAAATGAAGAAGATAATAAAAAATCTTGGTATAGACTATCATTTAATGAATGCATGACCTATTGATTGTATTGACATGTCCAAAATGTCAATCTCCTTGATATAAGGATGAAGAGGGTAAAATCCCAATAAGGGTATTGTGACATTCTCCATTAGCTCCATGAATTAAACCTATGTTTCAAAGCCGTACATTATCATAGCTTTTGACATGGGGATTTGATCAGGAAAGTATTCATGGAGTAATAAGAATTCCAACAGATAGTGTAGCTTTTCAACATAATGATTCTAGATGGTATGATTTTGCACAAGAGCCATACAATCTAAGGTTAGGTGTTGCATTACATAGGGTTAATAAATTTTTAATTGAAATCTAGTAAATGGTCAACATGGCCAGTGGTAGTCATCAACTTGAATCTCTCATCATAGCTTGGCATTTAAAAATAACATTTAATGCTTTCAATTTTAATCCTAGGAAAAAGACAAGTTAAAGACATGAATGTATGTCTTCTTCCTCTCATTGATGATCTCCAAGAGTTATGGAGAGGTATTAATGTCATTGATGCATCAAAAAACATTAATCAAGGATACATTATGGTTCATGGAATTGTGGCTTGGACTATACACAATTTTCTAGGATATGGCATCTATTCAATTAATGATGTAATTTTTTTACTTAATATATACATATAATTTTATGTGAGTTAATCTAATTATATTTTTATGGTTTTCATGCATGTAGGAATATCTACTAATGGATATAAGGCTTTTCTTTACTGTGGTGATTGGTTAAGATCAGTTTATAGTAAGAATCTCAACAAAAATATTTATCTTCCACATCCATGGTTCTTCTCTAACGATCATCCAATACAATGCAAAAGAGAAGTGATAAATTTTAATGGAAAGATTGAAACAGGTCACTCTCCAAAACAAATGACAGAATGGATTGCTATCACAAATGGACAGAAGGGCCTCTTGTAGTTTCACAATCTGAAATCTTTAGTGATGATGAAGATGAGGAGAATGTGAAGATTAGATGTAAACTAGTAGAGAATATTGTTGGAAGTGAGGTAGGCCTTTAGGCTCATGTCACAGGTCCATGGTTCCATAGGTCCAGTATATACAACATTAATTCCAGCATTCTTCAATATTGACAAAACATGAACATACCATAACTTAATCATAGAGATGATGAGACAAAGATAGAGAAAGAATAGACGACATGTGTAAGGTGTTACATAAGCCTTCGCTTACTCATAGTATCATATATACCAATGTTCAATGTACAATGTGGGAGCAAAACTCTCAACCACTCTATGTGATGAGAAACAGATGAATGAGTCAATGTACAATGTAACAAACATATTCAGATGTATGGGCAGTAATCTGAATATACATGAGATGTGTGACCTTATAGGTTATAGAAGAGTGAATATGAGTGACTGAAAGAGGAAGGATCAGTGTGAAACTGATAGTCAACAAACCCTCATCTGAACTTAGGCTATGGAAGACCCTAAGTCAGATACGTGTGTGAAAAGATCACATACTTATAAAGTAGCATAGAATGCTAACAAGTTTGCTACTAGAAATCCTCAAACTCATGTGAACACACCTTCTTAAACACCTCATCAAATACGCATAAAGCATATACGTACTGTTTCTCTTGTACCTATGCCAAATAGGACTCCTCCTGATATGAACGCCATGGCCTCCATAAAATTCAAGTAGTACCTGTGTGCATAAAGAGAATATGTACTTGAATACTTAACATAAGATGTAAATCTTATGTTAAGCACCATCCAATGTCTTTGAAGTAGCCCGACATCTTCTTGTAGAAGATAATGTTCAACCTAACATCTTCTTTGTAGAAGACAATCTTCAAATACACCATGTAGATGGCCGATCCTCACCATCAAGCTGCTAATGACCAAGTCTTCTTGCCATGAACAAGAGATAGCCTCCTCTCCATGAGCTAGAGTGTGAGCACACCCTTCATCTTCTCCAAGAAGAATCATTAAGAAGAACTCCATAGCTGCTCCTCAACAAGCTTCAAGTTAGCACGATGGCTGCCCCATGTGCTAGAAGAAACACCACCTCTATTGAGGTTCAAGCTCCAAGCTTGTGTTGAATACTAGGTGAAGGATGAATAGAATTAGCCCAAAGTGCTTCTTTTATAGTATTAGATGATCCTTGAAAAGCACAAGATAAAGCACTCATCGGTAAACGCTTCCGTGATCGCTATGCGAATAAAGCAAAACCAATTCCGTTCGCTAAAACTGCCCGTTGATGTTTGTCTTCGTTGTCCGTTGATTTATTAATTTGAAAAGCGTAAAATAATCTTCGCATTCAGCGTTGCCAATCGGGAGACTTGAACCATGGTCGACTACATGGGAGGCCAACGTCTTAACCACGTCGCCTATTGGCTTTACTTGCACAAAGGTAAAGTGAACCATTATACTTTCTGTATACTGCCAGCTATGTGGACTATTGGGACATTGTTTTCCAACAAATATGTCCATATGGGATTCTTTGAAGCATTGGAGAGAGTTAAAGATATGTCATCTTCTTGATCCTATGCATATATATTCAAGAATGTTGGTTATTCATTATGGCAACATCTTGTTTGATTAAAAGACACACTAACATCAAGAAATGATCTAAAGGATCAAATCTCAAAACCAAAGTTCTGGCCAATTTTTTATAAAAATCAAGAGAAAACAACTTACGAACCTGCTTATTGGATGCTTACGACAAAGCACATGCAAACTATCAACAATAGGATTCAGTTGATTCGAACACCTACATGATATGGAGCATCTTCTCAAAACATGTTCACTTTGGATGACAAGAGCTGATCTCGGTTAAAGACACATGATTGACATAAATTTTTGAAGCACACTCTACCTCTTGTTATTGATGATGAGAAACAAAAGCAGTATGGGATGTGGACTATCCTCATGGATCACTTATAAGGTAATTATCATTATAATAGGTGAATTACATCAAAAGAGATTGACAAAGACTTGATCCCACAAAAAAAATGTGAATATAGGGAGCTACTATATCTAATGGAGAAAGAGCTTCCAACATCATTTTTTGATATTCAGGTTCATTTATTGATCCACTTTGCTGATGAAATAGAGATTACAAGATTGTAAACACTAGATGGATGTTTTAGGTTGATCGATTTATGGTCATATTAAAAGGTTATGTATGGCAAAGATCAAAACTAGAAGGATCTATGGCAAAAGGGATGGATGCTTGAGGAGTGCATGTACTATGTTAGTGAATACCTTGAAAAATTTCATGAAGAGGCTCCATGTGCATGGACTAATAAGTCCTCTAAAAAATTGACAGATGAGGTATTATTAGGTAAGGGAGTTCCATTTTAATTTACAATTCAAGAAAAAAGTGATATTTCTACTTTTATTGCATATAATAGTGAATGCATGCAAGCATTCATTAATGAGTACGAACAAGAACTTCAAAATCTCCAAAGTAAAAAATAGAGAAACAAAAGATATCGATGTAATCTCAATAGTAATGAGAATACAAATATATCTTGTTTCACTGATTGGCTATATACTCATATGCAACAACTCAATGCAAATAATGAATGAATCTCAGATGAGTAGAGGAAGTTAATGATAGGTTGTGAAAGAAAGGTAATTTGATTCTACTAATATTCTATTTTTGCACATATATGTATATTAGTTTCTCTTTTAATAATTGAATTTTTATTACAAGGCCAAATGTTCAACAACATGCGGGCTTATGGATAGCGTAATAGAATCAAACTTATTGACTCTTTGCATAAAATAGAGGATTCTATCATTGCTACTTCTTTCAAGAAATTATCATGTCTAGTTCAAAAGATACGAAGCTTATACACAGCGAACTTGGCTACATAGGAACCATTGTTGGTATCTACAAAATATCGTCTCCTATCTTCAAACAAGTAAAAGAAATTATACTTTTTATGATACAATTTATTACTTTTGTAAGCACATAACAATGTGTTTTTGTTTTTTTATATTTTGATAAGCTATATTGAAGGTTGATTGGTTTCGAGCCTAGTATAAAGATAATAATTCCACACTGAGAAGGGAATTATCTGGGCTTTGGACAATTGAATTTTCAAACATAATGCAATTGAGAAGAGAGTTGTATATTTGTCCCAATCATATTGAACAAGAATTTTTAATAAAAGCCCTGATGCTCATCCTTAGTGGAAAGTTATTCATGTTCAACCTAGAGGTCACTCATTATTTGAAAACTTTATTGTTAGAGAGATCAATGAAAGTCATGTTGATGATTCATCATCAAATATTGATTTATTGGAATCTCAAGGAGAAATAGGAATCATTCTACATGACAACAATAATAAGCTAGTTGATGAGAACAATAATACTCTATGTATTGATTCTACATATGATGAAGAGGAACTATTAGAAATATTTATTAGTCCAGCAACAGATGATGTCATTTATGAGAACACAGATTTAACAATAGAAGAAATAACAAAAATCAATAAAGATAAATGAAGATGATATGATATTGATGTCTTACCAAAATGATGCTAATAATGAAAACATATGATTAGATTAGACAGTACATGTGGAAATGAAGTGAAAGCACTTTAAATGCCTTCTCTGTTTACAAGGTGTCACTTATGGATGGTAGTTGTTGAAAATTATCATAATTTGTAGACCTTACTAGAGTTGGAAAATACAATATTTCTAAAATTTATTTCCTAGACCAACATATGGCCTCTATGACATGCCAAACTAGTCAACAGGTGGAGATGCTAGGAAAAATCGAAGAAATATGATTTTTGAAGTTCCCAATAGCATTCTTAAGTAACATAAATCCTAAAATTCTCTCCATATCATGAGAGAGTTTCTAATCCATGTTCCTATATGCTTTTTTATTGATTTTCCTAATTTCATATTATAATGCACATACCATAGTTTATGTTTTTATCTTTTTCCTATGATAATCCTCTAAAGCCATCCCTTTTCCGGCTCTTAAAAGTGGAGATTTTCCTTGAATTTACTTCTAAAATTTAGTTCAAAAAGAGTAGAAAGGGGTCTTTGAGGATATCAAATACCTCCTTCATGCATATTTTTCCCCATCAATCCATGCCTAAAATATGTGAATTTCCCCTCCACCAAAATGGAAATTTATTAAATTTAGGTGTTGGAGTTTTTCTCAAAAAATGATGGAAGGGGGGTTTTGGAGAGCTTATAGACTATTTTAATGAACCTGTTTTTGGATTTCTTGACTCTATATGGAAGTTCATACATCATAATACATGTATGCATGATTTGTCCCACCAATTTATGGAAAATCCCTCTTCTTTTTCCTCTCCCAAAATGGCCACTTAATATGTTTAACTCTTATATATATCCTTAGCATAATTGAAGAGGTGACGTTTAGGGAAAGATCATATCTCTTGTTGATCTACTTTTCATGACAATATATCTTATAAAAAATAATCATCCTATGCTTCATATATAAACTATTTCCTTCCTTAGAAAATGCTTAGAATCCCTCTCTTTTCTTTCTCTCAAAAGGAGATTAGGAGAGATTTATTTTCTACTTATATTTATCTAAGACCTTTGAGAGGGAGAAGAGGAGAGGGAACGAAGCCTTGAAGGTGCATGTCCAATATCCCTATCCATGGGTCAAATAGGGTAGGAAGATAGGAGGAGTTAGCTTCCCTCCCTCCTTGTGCTTATGGTGGTTTGGGTCTATGTGAGAATAGACTTATGCCATGCGTTGTCCTCCACCTATGGGTGCACATGGGCTATGCTTGGCCTAGATCTGTGGCCATTACCAAGCTCTCATACCAGTAATATGTGATAGCCTTTTGCTTCCCATAGCTCTAGCTCACAGGGTAGATTCATCTAGATATAGAGATCTCCAAGAGCTATCTTCCTCCCAATCGTGTCTGACTGCTTTTATGCATATAACTCAAATGAGCCTTGTTTAAGAGATGTTGGGGATGTACGGGTCATTTGACCTTACCCCCATATTCTTATATATACATCATTTATAGACCATTGCCTCAAGAGAGAACATTATGTGGGATTCGATGCTCCCATGCATGTGTGCGCGTCTTGCTTCTCTTCTCTCTCCCTCCATCTCCTCCTTGATCCTCTTTTTCTGCACACCAAATCCCTTCATTGGTATTAGAGCTTACAAAAGGCTCAAATAATGCAGACTGATGTAGAAGATGAATCTATAATCACTTGGATAGCAAGTCAATTGTTGGGCCATAAATTGAGTTTTACAAGTTGGATTCAACCAATTCAGCTTGTTGTGTGTAGGTTAGTTTCAACTTTATAGAAGAATGAAAGTCTAGATTTAGAGTGCTAGGTAGCCAAAATTGTAAAATACAGAGTAGTAGTGTTGCAAGTGAAAGTGAAATAGATACTAGATGCTTGTTTTGTGTATATCTTGAGCTACACACCTCAGATTGAGGTGTTCTATATATCATTACATAGTTGAGAAAAAGTTCTTGAAGTTTGCTAAAGACGAAAACTTCAAACTTAGAGGTTATCATCTTTGAAAAGCAAAACACAAAGCAACATATTTTCATCATAAGAGCCCTAATTGCTTTTGGAAGTTCATTTTGTTGTGGAACTTTTTAAGAGATATTTTTTCTTGTGCAAGCTCTTATTTTTAGAGCTTAAAGGCATTATCCATGTATGATCAAGGTGGTAGCTCCTCCATATGAGAGTAGAACATGATCTTGTCACGTGTTTGGCATGTGGGATGAAATTTTGGTATACTTTTTTGAGGATTATTCATCATGAGTTTGATCATGGTAATATTAGTGGATGTATAGTGGCATTGTGTTCTACATGTTCTTTATGCCACTTGTTTCTGGATTTACTTTCCAACTGCACACATTTTATGAGATTTTATTTTGGATCTTGTTTAGTGCATATATTCTTGTTTCTCTTTGCAAGTACATGATCTAGATTGGAGCTCAATTGCACATCCATTTGTCACCTTCATTGGCTATTATCTTAGCATATGTTCATTGATTTGATATCTTATTTGCCAGTCTGATTCTTGGCATATGTGGATGGTGATTCCCACATGGTTTTTTAGGTTGAGAGTCCATTTTATAGAGGAGATGTTGTCGAAATGTTGTCGGCCTTTATACTAGAAGAGTACTCTACTAGATCCTTTATGCTTGTGTGATAGCTTTGGATCGTTGTTTATCTCCATTCATTTGGACTTGGTCATAGGTTGTGTATTGCCATTAGTTTTTAGCATATGTATTTGCCATTATCTTTGGTTGGATCAGTGACAAGTGGTGAAATATTACTCATTATTCTTTATTTATTGGTTATCTTGTTATAATTGCTCAATTTATAGGGGCTAGTCTACTGAATGTTTCCTAGGAGTTCTTTCATATCCACTTGGTCAGTTTAGAGACAATGAGAACGCTTACACTCATGTTTTTATGTGCATGCTAGACACATGGTTATGTGACATGTGGTTCACATGGTTTCTTTCTGTAGTGAAAGGGGAATCTAATTGCACCTCTTGATTGTGGCTTGCCTTTCTTTAGCTCTAGATGAAAGACCCCTACTTTAGGTTTCAGATTTGAGTTATGCATATCGATATGTAGGTGTAATCCTATTAAGGATAGAGTATTGTTTCTAGTCTCTTGTTACATTGCTAGTCTCTTGGATTGCCAATATGGTGTCTTTCTCAATTTGATGGCACATGATGTCTTTCTCAATTTGATGTCTTTCTCAATTTAATTATACCTTGTGGATTCTATATATGAGTCTGTGATGTATGAGGAGAGTAGTAGTGCATTATGGCAGAGACTACATGATATGTATGGGAGTCCATTGACTCATGTGAGAAATAGATCACATCAACAACTTCGATGTTGGCACATCGACTACATGATATGTATGGGAGTCCACTGACTCATGTGAGACATAGATCACATCAACAAATTTTAGAGTCCAATATTGTAAAGTAAACATTATCTGCCAGGTGCAATTGAATGGTAGACCTAGCCATTTCATTTGAATCATCCCAATGATCTTTGTCCATGTGAGCAAGCTTCTTTGACATTCCATTTACTAGCTTCCATTGCCTCCTCTGAACTAGAACATCTTTAATCTCATTCTTCCATAGAGCAAAGTTTGTGCCATCAAATTTTTGGATCGAGAATTAACTAGAATGATAATGGAGCTAGACTAGTCCAAACACCACTAAGGCTCAAAAAAGCATGACCAAGTGTCAGATTCTGGGAAAACATTCAAGAGAGTCTTCCCAAAAAAATGAATGAATGAACAATAATGACCAACCAAAAAGATTATGTGCGAATAAATGTGCTCATACCAATAAGTGTATCAAGGAGTAAATCAACCACTGTATAGTTGACAAAACTAAAAATCTAGAAATATTTCGCAAGAGTATCCTCTACAAAATGAGCATATAATTAGTGTCAAAATCTTATAAAACTTGCAAGTAATGGCATGTTAACTTGCATAGCGAATTGCTCACTCCACTTCATATAATCAATTGCCCAAAAGAAGCCAACTAGGCTTATCGAGCACCTATGAACAAGTAGCATACATCTCCTATGGCAAGGTTGGGTAAGTCTTCCACCTGCATCACCAAATAGATCCCGACATATGGGTGTCTCTGAGTTAAGGAAACATCACTATGACCGTGTTTATCAAATGTAAAAGGCTTTATGCAAAAAACATTACCGCTATACCAATGACCACATGGACGTACATAAGTGATATCCACAAAATCATGTGTATGTGCTCAATAAATGAAGTAACATGGCATTGAAAAGGCTAAATTCACAGCCCAAGTACTAGCCAACAACACCTATAAGTTTTTATCAACTCTTTTCTTTAGGCTCAAAAAAACCTACATAGACTTGTGATAGGGACTCCCACCACAACTTAAATCTTTCAAGAAACTTGTATATTTACTAGTGTGGATGAAAGCACATCCCCAAAGGTGAGTATTCATTGTCTGAGAAGTACAAAGGGCACTCTTCTTTATGTTGTTGAACCTGTGTAGAGAGGACTATGCATGAAGTACTTCAAAATGGCTCTAAGAATCACCCCAAAAATGCTTCAAAAACAGGCTTTGAAAGCAAAGAATGAAGCTTTGAGGATCCAAAACATGTTCAACATAATGTTAACCTTAGTCTTTCCCCTTCTTCAAACACCGCAACAGTGTAGCCTAGTGGCTAGAGATTTCTGGTAAAGCAAGCTTCGAGGGGATTAATATTGGGATGGGTGAGCTTCCAGGAAGTACCAAGAACGTGTCTTCCTTGATCATTGAAATCCTCCCTTGCATGCAATCAATGGCACCAATGGTGTCTTCTGTGACTTTCATGACAAGGTATGCCAAGGTCTATGCCTTGGTCACCACCTTGGAGAAAGCTTTTGGTGGGTGGGTGGGTGCTCGCTTTGCTTGCACAAAAGGAACAAAGCTTTTGCATCCGAATGCTCTCATAGTACTCAAGTATTTCTATGGCAACAGAACAAAGTGGAATCTCCTTCTTGAGAGCTCCACAATGATACCCTTGAAGTAGAAAACTGAGTTCTAGATGCCAAACACACTACTATGCATAGAGGCTACAGAATATGCAGAAAACACATAGTACACAAACCATTAACATGGATTTCTTAGGTCATACAAATGCAATCAAACTTACAATCCATGGATAACCAGGTCACTATATGTTGTATTAAAGAACATATACCAGAGTGCCCAACAGCCATTTGGGTTTTCATATGGACACTAATGATAATAAGAAGAAAATGGTACTCTTCACCATGGAGGTAAAAACTATCATATCCTCACACTTTCTACTTGTCAATTGGTAATCAGAAGTTTGCAAAGATTCTCTTGGATCACAAAGGTATTGTCTAGATCAACTTATAAAAGATGAAGGAACTCCAAGGAAACACATGTTGAGTGGTTTTCCTAATTTTTAAATCTAAAAATTTGCAGCATTTATGCCATGCTTTCCAACTAGGTAAACAATGTCAATTTCCATTCGAGAAAAGATCAAATGTGAGAAATGACATGTTGATTCCCATCTAATAAAATGGGGAAGAATAAGGGATCTATCTATTGAAGGTACAATATATTTTGTTACATTTATAGATGATCATTCAAGGTTTTTTTGTATCTTTTGCATGAAGGCCGAATTAGAAGTGCTCTATCACTTCAAAAAGTCCAAGCCCCTAGTGGAAAAGGAAATAGGTAATTAAATAAAGGCTCTCTAATCATATGTAGGGGGGTATTATTTATCAAATGAATTTTTTTTTAGTTCCTTTATGAAAATGGAATCATGATCCTTTACATACATACCCCAACAAAATGGGATTGTAGAGAGAGAAAGAATAGATACATAGCAAAAATGGCTAGGGCCATGTTGAATGAAATGAATGTTCTTAATTCTAATTGGGATGATCCAAAGAATAAAAAAATATACATCTCAGGCTCTTTGGTTGTGTGTAATATGTTCATGGACCTCAAAATTTGAGACATAATCTAGGCCCAAAGGTAGGGGAGTGTATATGTCTTGTTCATTCTTTTGTGGAGAGGTATTTTAGATGTTGTAAACCTAATTCCATATATATTAAGGTATCTAGGGATGTCATATTTCATGAGCTTCTAGCATAGTATAATACCAAAGATTTATTGTAGGCAGAGGATGCATATGAAACAAAAAAGAAATTGAAAGAGAAAAAAATAAAGCATGAAGATAAGTGGTACAATCACTTCAACCACAATAGAAAATTATATTACTAAATAAACATTGAAAAAAATTGAACAAAAATGTAAATTCAAATGGATGTAGCAAGGGGAAAGATAAGGGAGACAATGAAGGCCATTTATGGGTAGACATGGACTGAACCAGTGAAGAAGTGGAAAAATCAGAAAATCCAATAGTTATATCATTCAAGATAGGAATAAGGAGAATTTTTACCACCTAATGGTGAGTTACGGTCATACTATATGGTAGAATACACCACTCAAAAACTAACATGTGATTCATTCATAGCAAAGCATTATGCCTACATGATTCAAGTGCTAGCATGTGAATAACATAATCATTTTGAAGAAGCAAGTAAGCGTAGGGAATAGAATGAATCCATGGAGGAGGAAGTCAATGTTCTAAGGAAAACATAATGGTTCCAAGAACAAAGGACATGAAGATCAGTGGAAACAAATGGCTTTATAAGGTAAATAAGGATGTAGATGGGGGTAATTCTAGGTAGAAAGTAGGGTTGATTTCCAAAGAGTTTTCTCTAAATCTATGGCATAGAATTTGAAGAGACACTCTATCTAGTAGCTAGGATTATTACCATAAGGAGTTTGTCTAAAAAGATGGTTCAGTTTGAGCTACTGAAAAATTGTAGCTTGTTCATAGTGATGTTTGTGCTCCTATGTAGACACCCTCTTTTGGAAAGTATCTTTAATTTGTGACTTTCATTGATGATTTTTCCACGCATTCATGAGTATATCCGTTGAAAGAAAATTCAAAAGTGTTTATGTGCTTCAAACAGTTTCTAGTTTTGGCTAAAAATTTATCAGCATGTAAAATGGGCACCCTTTGTTCTGATCGAGGAGGGAAATATATGTCTTTTGATTTTAATGCATTTCTCACTGAACATGGGATAAAACTTTAGTGTATAGTGCCATATACACCTCAATAGAAGGAGTTGTTGAATGGGAGAATAAGTCACTCATGGAGATGGCGAGGTGTATGGTCAAGAGTCGAGCTTTACCACATAGTATCTGGCTTGATGTTGTTATGTATGTAGCATATGTACTTAACAGGTCCCACCAAATCATTACACTCTATCAATCCATATGAGGCTTGGCATGGTCAGAAGCCATCTTTTGATCATCTATGTGTTTTTGGTTGTCTGGCATATGCATTAGTGCCTGAACAACAACACAGGAAATTGGATGATAAAGTAGTGAAATGTATCTTTGATGGGTTTGGTTCAAAAAGCAAAGGTTGACTTTTGTATCATCCATAGAATAATGCATTATGGCTAGCTGTGATGTTTGTTTTGTGGAGGATGATATTCATCCATTACTTTCATGCACTAAGGCGACATGATACTTTGCTCCCTCTTTGTATAGGTGGATAGTCTAGTGCTGGTCCTAATGAGGCAACTTCTCAACCTTCACAAGTTTCATGTGATGATGCAGATCATTCAACTTGTGATGTAGATTTACATGATGCACTTCTTGATGAGAGAACTGGTATTGAGAAGGAAAAAATTATGCGAAAATGGTTGGTGTAGGATGTGTAACAGCAAATAAGATGCACCTCTATCATATTGTACTTGTTCTGGCTCTCATAGTGTTTTTTTGCATCAGATTGCTATGCTATGGCTGTCTGTAGTCTTTGTGATGAGAATGAGCATGTTTCCTTTGATGAAGCACAAAATTCAAAAAATTTGATAGCTTCTATGCAATCTGAATATGATGCTATAATGAAGAATGGTAAGTGGTCTTTATGTGACTTGCCTCCTATCAAGAAGGCCATTGGCACTAAGTGGGTATACAAGATCAAGCATAAGCTTGATTGAATAGTTGGCAGGTATAAGGATAGGCTTGTTGAAAAGGGTTATGCTCAAGGAAAGAAGAATTGGTTTTGATGAGACCTTTGCTCTTGCATGCCAAATGACTACTACTCATAGGATCTGTGTACTTACAACTCATCATGGTTGGAATGTACATCAGTTGCACATTAAAACTACATTTATGAATGGTGATTTGCATGAAGAAGTCTATGTTTTTTGGCCCCCGGCTTTGTGTAGAAAGAACACTTGTTTAGCATAGGCACAACTCATCTCCAGATATGCATCCATAAAGATTTTCTTCCTTATAGATATTGTTCTATCATTAGAGACCATGCTGATTAGTTAATTTAATCCAATATTTCAATTGATGAAAGAAACCATCACCCATAATGTATACACAATGATGATGCTTTGCTACCATTGTGAAGATAGTGATGGCAAAGTATAGAGGTGAGACCTTCTTTGCAAAAATTGCTCTAGAATTGCCTATTCTTTCTTGGAAACCCTTGAAGTCCATGAGAGCTCATTGTCTATCTGTAACTTCTTCACTAAAGTATATATAAGCATTTTTCCATGATTCTATTTGGTAGGTTTGATGATTCTACCAAGGAATACAATCAATTTTTCAGCAACATTTTGTAGTGATGTCATTTTCAATGAGTCTAAGATGCATAAATAGCCCATTAAGGAGGTTGAAGTGAGAAGAGTGGTGTTTGAGGATACTAGTCATCTAATTAGCATGCATAAAAATGCTACACATAGGGATGTTCAAGAGAATGTCCTATCAGATCAGTCTGCACATGTTACTATTCAGCAACCATTGAGATGCTCTACACGTGTCTCACATCCACCTGATAGATATATTCCAAGCTTAGATTTTGTTATGCTAACAAATGCCAGTGAGCCTTCTTGCTACAAAGAGGCTATGCAGACAGAGGATCATGTCAAGTGGGAGGGTACCATGAAGAGTGAGTTGGATTCTATTCACAATAATGGTACTTGGGATTTAGTACATTTGCCAAATGGCAGGAAAGCTTTACCATGTAAATGGGTATATAAGCTAAAATTCACTTCAGATAGTGCTTCTCCAAAGTATAAAGCACAACTTGTTGCAATGGGTTTTAAGCAACAACGTGGTGTTGATTTCAAGGAAATCTTCTCTCTAGTGGTCAAGATGACTACCCTGTGCATGTTTCTCAGATTTGTTGCAATGGAGGACTTAAAGCTAGTCCAAATGGATGTGAAAGCTGCTTTCTTGCATGGAGATCTTATAGATGAGATCTATATAGAACAACGAGAGGGTCATGTAGTTCTTGGCAAGGAAAGTCTAGTTTGTAAGCTCAAGAAGAGATTGTATGGACTTAAAAAGTCCCCTAGACAATGGTACCAAACACTTGATGCCTTTATGAAGTCTCAAGGCTATTCTCAAAGCAATGAGGATCATTTTCTCTATGCAAAGAGATGCTCAGATAGCAACTTGATATGCTTGATACTTTATGTCGATGATATGTTGATTGCTGGGAAGTCCTCTTATGACTTGTCAATTCTCAATTTGTAACACCTAAGAAGTTTGTCTTCGTACTCCTTGATGTAATATGTTTTTCTACATATTTTGTAGCCTCTGTGTGTAGTACTGTGTGTGGCCATAGGAGCTATGTTTTCTACTCCGAGGACATCATCGTGGAGCTCTCAAGAAGGAGAGCATATAATGCCTTCCTCAGCTTACATACCTTGTTCGCTGAATGGGGAGCCTCAAACCCTGGTGGCTGAGACACATATACCTCCTCCTTGAGGTCTGCATTCAAGAACACTAATTTGACATCCATGTGATAGGCTCGCCATTGCTTATGTGCAGCTGCAACCAGTATTTCTTAGATAGTAGTCTTCCTTGTAGTCTGGGCAAATGATTCACAAAAGTCAATGCCTTCAACTTGTGAGTAGCCATGTGCAACAATTCTTGCTTTGTAATTTTCCAGAGTACTATTAGCCTTGTACATTAGCTCCAAGACCAACTTGGTGCCAATGACTTTACACTTAGGGGGTCGATCCACTAGCTCCCAAGTTCCATCCTTTATGGTATTGTTGTATTATGTTTACATGAAAACCCTCCAATTTGGATCATAGAGTGCCTCTTCCACATCAGTTGGTTCCTTTGCTTGTTCTTGAATGAGCTCAACCATTAGGGTTGTGTTTACAATATGGGTGCTTTCCTGTCTCTGTTCCTCTTCATTTGATGCTTTTTGGTTGAAGCTTGTTTCTCTCCCTATTTGGAACATGTACATAAAATTTACTTCCAAATAGTTTGAAATGGGAAATAGATGGATTTTTACAAGTCTAGGACTTTTTTGGAGTCTTTCCATCAAGTGCCTTGGTGTAGCTTTGATTCAAGATGTAGACAACATTGGTCACAGGCTCTACCCAAAATTGATTAGGCAAACCCTTTCCCTTCAACATAAACCTTTCCATCTCCATGGTGGTTTGATGCCGATGTTCTACAACACCATTTTGTTGATCATTATGTGCCACTGTGAGTTGATGCTTGATTCCTTTACTCTTGCAGAAATCTTCAAACTTTGTTGTTGGAACTCACGACCACCATCTATCTTGAATTTCTTCATCTTTTTCCTTGTTTCAATTTCAACAAAATGAAGACATTATTTAAACTTACCAAAAGCTTGAGCCTCATTGTGAAGGAAGTACACCCACATCTTCTTGCTATATTTGTTGACAAGTAACATGAAGTAGGAAGATCCACCCATGGCTTGTGTACGCATTTTTCCGCATAAGTCAGCATGCACCAACTCTAGAGGATAGCTTGCTCTATTCTTGCTTTCTTGTCGAAACTTCTTCCTCTATTACTTTCCTGTCATGCAAGCTTCACATGGTTCCTTCATTTTTGCCATCGATGGTAAGTGTGCAACCATACCTTTAGTATAGGGTACCCAATGTGGCTGAATCTCTCATGCCATAGCTTACTTGTGGCCACACTTGTAGTGGCTATAAGAGAAGACAACTCATACATGTTGTTCTTCCTTATGCAAGTCCCAATTTTTTGTTATTTTCCATCATCTTAGCTCTTGTCTTATTGAAAGATACTTTATGGCCTTGATTAGTTATAAAAGCTACTAAAAGTATATTTTGTTTGATTTGTGGAACATACAACACATTTGAAAGATTTATAACATCCCCATTAGAGTTAATGAAAGAAAATATAACTTCATGCTCTCCAGGACATCTTGCATTATTGCCTACCTTTATTGTGATAGGTTTCTTTAGAGGCTATAAGGAATTGTAAAGGTCTATTTTGCTTGTCATGTGATGAGATGCACCACTATCCAAGACCCATGAGTCATCTATTCCTAAATCTTCAATCGAGGAGCATACCTCCTCTATCGTAACAAATATCTCAAGCTCTATTTCTACAATGTTGGTAGACTCATTGCCCTTGCCACCTTTGGAAGATCCATTCTTCTCTTCTACCTTCTTGATGCGAAAGTCTTGGATTTTTCGGCCTTTCTTCTTGTAGTGGAAACAATCTCCCTTGAATCATTCTTCTTTTTGTCTCCATGTTTTGAAGAGTTAGCTTTGCCTCCTTTGGTATTTGCTGTGAATGAAGCATCTCGTTTGTTGCCACCACTCCTTGCCTTGATTTCGAGCTCCTCCTCCACGAGTAAGGCATTGTGTTCTTCAAAAGTTAGTGGTTGAGGTCTGATTTGAGTATTAAAAGTAGTTACCAAACCATCAAACTTTGGTGGACAAATTCAAAGGCAACGCTGAGCTAGCTCCTCACTTGACTTTTGTACACCTACTCCTGCCATTTGATCTTATGGATTCTTTATGCGAGTGATAAACACCTTTGTAGTCTCCCCATTAGCAAACCTTTTTGCTGCTAGCTAATTCTCCAAGTTCTGAATATGTGTTTGATTACAAGTTTCATATTGATTTCTCAATATGTTCCATGCTTCACATGCTTTGGTAGCATGTTGAATGAGAGTCAAAACACTATCAATAGTACCCGTAACTAGAGCATAGAGTGCATCTGCATTTCTACGTTTCCTAGCACATAGAAGATTAACATAAGAAGGAATCATTTGACCATGATTATTTGAATCAGGTGTTTCTTGGGGCTCATGATGAGTCCCAAGAATAGTCTCTAGAAGCTCATATGAATCAAGTATAGAAATGATTTTAAACTTCCATAGGGTGTAGTTTGTACCATCAAGTTTACCTTTCATGAAGGCTGGTGGTCATATCTCCAACATTGTGATGACTGACATCATTGTTGCTCATGTCTATGCTCCACCTACTCCTATTGACAAATCACCATGATTCCCAATTGTAGATGATGATGCTGTGCTTGACATCTTCTCTCTTTTGTTGTTGAAACCTTTGCAACCTTTGAGTTTTTGCTTCTACACCACTCAGAGCCTCTAAGCTCTGATATCATGTAAGTAAATAACACCACAGTGGAACAAAACAACAGATAAAGTTGAGAGAAAAATGCAAACAAAGATAGACACAGACTGAAAGATAGAGAACTCAAATTCTCATATTGCCAAGAGTAATGTAGTTACAATGATGGTGTTGTCCACCAATGTGTTGTTAATGTGAAGCTTGGATGGCGATTTAGATAGACTCTAGATGAAGGGCTTACTAGTGTGCAATGCTATGTAAAGCTCAACATGGGCCATGCTTATATAGCTTTTACAAGGGGAGTCGATATACATAAATGTAGTGGGGAGATATGAAATAGTTGGCAAAATTTATAATCCAAAAATATCTCCATGAACAGAAGTCCTACTGTCTTGGCCCTACGGGCTAGGGGATAGGCCTCGCAGACCCCCCAGAAGGGGCCAAGCTAGCCTCTACACTCCCCCCATTAAGCTTCTATGGGTAAAATGCACAGTGCCACAAGGCCTTTATTTTCACCTTGAATGGAAAACCAAGGGCCCGAAAGTTTACGCTCTACCTAACCTAGGGGCTAGGCTCATAAAGATCATCCATTACCATCAACGATCACACATAGACCTCACCTAACTTGGAAGTTAGGGTTACATGAATGTTTGGGCTCTCACAATGGTTTCTCCACTTGGAACTTAGGGTTCCATGAATGTTTGGGATCTCACAATGGTTTCTCCTCATAATGGGGGCCTTACAACATAGAGAAGCATGGATCATTTGTGGTCACTTGAAGTTGTTAGATATGCTCAATACTCCACCCTCATATGACCACAAATGATCCATGGTGCTCTAAGTTGTAAGGCCCCCATTATGAGGAGAAGCCATTATGAGAACCCGGACATTTGTGGAACCCTAACTTCCAAGTTAGATGAGGTCTATGTGTGACCGTTGATGGTTGTAGATGATCTTTGTGAGCCAAGCTATTAGGTTAGGTAGGCCATAAACTTCCAGGCCATTGGGTTTCCATTTAAGGTGAAAATAAAGGCCCTATGGCATCACGTGGTTTCCCCATAGAACCTTAATGGGGGGAGTGCAGAGGGGGGCTTGCCCCCTTCTACAGGGTCTGGGGGGCCTATCCCCCCGGCCCGTAGGGCTGAGACGGTAGGACTTCTGGTCGTGGAGATATTGTCGGATCATATATTTTACCGACTATTTTGTATCTCCCGACTACGTTTATCTATACCGAACCGCCTTGTAAAAGCTATATAAGCAAGACCCAAGTTAAGCTTTATATAGCATTGCACACTAGTAAGCCCTTCATCTAGAGTCTGTCTAGATCGCCATCTAAGCTCCACAATGGGAGCACATGGGTGGACAACACCATCATTGTAACTGCATTACGCTCGGCAATCTGAGAATTTGAGTTCTCTATCTCTCAGTCTGCGTCTATCTTTGTCTGTGTTTTTCTCTCAACTCTGTCTACAGGTTTATTCCACTGTGCTATTTTTTTACTTACATGGTATCAGAGCTCAAGAGGCTCTGAGTGGTGCAGAAGCAAAAACGCAGAGATTGCAGAGGTCTGAACAACAAAAGAGAGAAGATGTTAAGCGGTGCATCATCATCTACGACTTGGGGGCCAAGGTGGTTCATCAACAGGAGTAGGTGGGGCACAAGCAGGAACAGCAATGATGCCGGTCATCCCAACGTTGTGGATACGGCCACCAGCCTTCACAAAAGGTAAACTTGATGGTACGAACTACACCCTCTGGAAGTTCAAAATCACTTCTATTCTTGATTCGTATGAGCTTTTGGAGACTGTTCTTGGGACTGATCATGAGCCCCAAGAAAGACCTGACCCAAATAACCCTGGTCGAATGATTCCTCTTGATGCTGATCTTCTACGTGCTTGGAAACGTAGAAATGCAGATGCACTTTGTGCTCTTGTTACAAGTACTTCTGATAGTGTTCTGACTCTCATTCAACATACTACGAAGGCATGTGAAGCATGGAACATATTGAGAAATCAATATGAAACTCGTAATCAAACACGGATTCAGAACTTGGAGAATCAGCTTGCAGCAGAACGGTTTGCTGATGGGGAGACGGCAGAGGTGTTTATCACTCGCATAAAGAATCTACGAGATCAAATGGCGGGAGCAGGCATTCAAAAGTCAAGTGAAGAGCTAGTTCGACGTTGTCTTCGAATTTGTCCACCTAAGTTTGATGGTGTGTAACTGCTCTTAACACTCAAATCAGACCTCAACCACTAACTTTTGAAGAATTCAGTGCCTTACTCATGGAGGAGGAGCTGCGGCTCAAGGAAAGGAGTGGTGGTAGCAAAGGAGATGTTGCATTCACAGCAAATTCCAAAGGAGGCAAAACAGACTCTTCAAAAGATGGAGACAAAAAGAAGAACAACAAAAAGAAGTTCAAGGGAGAGTGTTTCCACTGCAAGAAGAAGGGACACAGAATCCAAGA
Organism: Ceratopteris richardii; assembly: GCA_020310875.1. Lineage (NCBI taxonomy): Eukaryota > Viridiplantae > Streptophyta > Polypodiopsida > Polypodiales > Pteridaceae > Ceratopteris > Ceratopteris richardii. Next base: position 58,009,941 of record CM035434.1, read on the forward strand.
CTGTCGCATCAAGAAGGCAGAAGAGAAGAGTGGCTCTTCAAAAGGTGGTAAGGGCAAGGAGTCTGCCAACACAGCAGAAACAGAGCTTGAGTTATTTGTTACGATAGAGGAGGTGTGCTCCTCGGATGAAGATTCAGGAACAGATGACTCAGACAGTGGTGCATCTCATCACATGACGAGTAGAAAAGACCTTTACAGTTCCTTACAGCCTCTAAAGGAACCCATCACAGCAAAGGTAGGAAACAATGCAAGATGTCCTGCAGAGGGCGAAGTTACGGTTTCTTTCATTAACTCTAATGGCGATATCAGAAAGCTTTCAAATGTGTTGTATGTTCCACAAATAAAAACGAAATCTACTTTTAGTAGCTTCTATAACTGATCAAGGTCATCAAGTATCTTTCAGTAAGACAAGAGCTAAGATTATGGACGGTAACAACAACATTGTTGGGACTAGCATAAGGAGGAACAACTTGTATGAGTTGTGTGCTCTTACAGCCACTACAAACGTGGGCACAAGTAAGCTATGGCATGAGAGATTCGGCCACATTGGATACCCTGTACTGAAGGAGATGCATCGCAGGGGTATGGTTGCACACCTACCATCGATTGCAAAAATGAAGGAACCATGTGAAGCTTGCATGATGGGCAAGCAACAGAGGAAGGCGTTTCCACAAGAAAGCAAGAACAGGGCAAGCTATCCTCTAGAGTTGGTGCATGCTAACTTGTGCGGAAAAATGCCTACACAGGCCTTGGCCGGATCTTCCTACTTCATGTTACTTGTCAACGACTATAGTAGAAAGATGTGGGTGTACTTCCTTCGCGATAAGGCTCAAGCTTTTGGTAAGTTTAAAGAATGGCTTCAGCTTGTTGAAACTGAAACAGGGAAGAAGATGAAGAAAATTAGGACAGATGGTGGTGGTGAGTTCACATCAACAAAGTTTGAAGATTTCTGCAAGAGTAAAGGAATCAAGCATCAATCACAATGGCACATAGTCCTCAACAAAACAGTGTTGCAAAACGTCGGAATCAAACCATCATGGAGATGGCAAGGTGCATGTTGAAAGGAAAGGGTTTGCCTAATCAATTTTGGGCAGAGGTTGTCAACATTGCTGTCTACATCTTGAATCGAAGCTACACCAAGGCACTTGATGGAAAGACTCCAGAAGAAGCCTACACTAGTAAAAAACCTTTTGTTTCCCATTTCAAAGTATTTGGAAGTGAATGTTATGTACATGTCCTAGATAGGGAGAGAAACAAGCTTCAACCAAAAAACATCAAATGTATCTTCTTAGGGTACAATGAAGATAAGAAGGCTTATAAGCTTTATGACCCTGAGGCTAAGAAGATCATGGCGAGTCGTGATGTGGTGTTTAAGGAGGACTTCTACACAAGAGAAGGAAGCTTCATCTTCTGATGATGAGTTTGAAAGTCACCAACCTGCTGACACCCAAGTGGAAAAGCCATTGCCACGTTGGGTGAGGCAGCTCTATGATTCTACAAACCCCATCCCATAGTCACTAGAACAGGTTGCAGATGGACTGAGGCGATCACAAATAATAGAGGAACAGAGACGGGCAAATGCCCATATTGTAAACACATCCTTGATGGCTGATCTCATTCAAGAAGAAGCAAAGGAGCCAACCAATGTGGAAGAGGCATTCCATGATCCAAATTGGAGGGTTGCCATGCAAGCAGAATACAACAATATCATGAAGAATGGAACTTGGGAGCTAGTGGATCGAGCCCCTAAGCGTAGGGTCATTGGCACCAAGTGGGTCTCGAAGCTAAAGTACAAGGTTGATGGTACTCTAGAAAAGTATAAAGCAAGACTTGTTGCACAGGGCTACTCACAAGTTGAAGGCATTGACTTTTGTGAATCATTTTCCCCAACTGCAAGAATGACTACTATCCGAGTAGTACTAGTTGTGGCTGCACATAAGCGATGGCCAGTCTATCACATGGATGTCAAATCACTGTTCCTGAATGGAGACCTCAAGGAGGAGGTATATGTATCTCAGCCACCAGAGTTTGAAGCTCCCCATTCAGAGAACAAGGTATGTAAGCTGAAGAAGGCATTATATGGGCTAAAACAAGCCCCTAGAGCATGGTACCAACAGATAGATAAGTATCTCTTGGATCTAGGTTTCAAAAGATGTGCTTCTGATGCTAACTTGTATGTTTTAAAGAGAGGAGGGAAGACAATTGCGCTTGTACTCTATGTAGATGACCTTGTGATTACAGGAAATGATGATGCTCTTCTTCAACAAACAAAAGATGCCCTGAGTTTAGAATTTGAAATGATAGACTTGGGCTTAATGCATTATTGCTTAGGTCTTGAAGTTTGGCAGGAACCAAGGAAGATTTTCATCTCTCAACAAAAGTATGCAAGGCAGATATTGAAGGCATTCGACAGGGAGGATTGTAAGGAAATTTCTACACCTATGGAGGTCAACACAAAATTATCTATTGAAGATACTTCATCTCTAGTGGATATTGGAAGATACAGGAAATTAGTTGGAAGTCTCATCTACTTGTGCAATAGCAGACCAGACATCTCTTATGGTGTTGGAGTAGTAAGTAGGTTCTCTAATAAGCCTTGCCAAACTCATTGGAAGGCAAGCATGCAGATACTCAGGTATGTGAAAGGAACTACTGATTATGGTATTCTTTATGAAGAAGGATCATCTTTGGTCGGATACTGTGACTCAGATTGGGCAGGAGATATTGATACCAGAAAATCAGTTTCAGGATATTGCTTTTCTTTAGGATCAGGGATTTTCTCTTGGATTAGTAAGAAGCAACCGACTGTAGCATTATCTTCTACTAAAGCTGAGTACAAAGTTGCATGTGTTGCAGCATGTGAAGCAGTATGGTTGAGGAGGATCCTATGGCACATAGGAATACAAGGACAGGAGGCTACAAAGTTGAAGTGTGACAACCAAAGTTGCATGGCCATCGCCAAAAATCCTGTTTTCCATGCACGTACCAAGCACATAGAAATTCAGTATCACTATGTGCGTGAGTTGATTGAGGATGGGGTCGTGGAGATAAGCTACTGTCCTACTGAAGAAAATGGAGCAGACATCTTCACCAAGGCTCTTGGGAGAGAGCAACTTCTTCGACACTTTCCAAAGCTTGGGATTGGACCAAGGAGGTAGTTCACCGTAGGGTGGTGTTGTATAACTATGGGTCAAAGTGGCCAAAGACATGGGTTTAGAGGGTCCAAAACCACTTGGAGAACCCTTGGATTCTATTGGAAAACCCTTGGGAAAGTGTCTCTAAGAGTGTGGTTTGAACCCTTGAGTTATTTGGATTTATTTACTCCCAAATTGAAGGGTTTTGACCCTTAGGATTGATATTTCCTAAGGGTATGGTATTTAACCCTTATGGAGGCCTCTCAAGCCTTGAGACTTGTACGTACAAGCTTGGGAGAAGTCCTTTTAAGAATCCATGTGAAGGCCATGTGATTTCCAAGGTTAGAAGGCCTTGGATTAGAATCCATGTGGGGAGGACACTTGGCAAGCTCTTCTCACATTTCCCCTCTTGGCCTTGAGGTATATATATGGGTGGAGTTGTACAAGCTTGGGAGAAGTTCTTTTAAGAATCCATGTGAAGGCCATGTGATTTCCAAGGTTAGAAGGCCTTGGATTAGAATCCATGTGGAGAGGACACTTGGCAAGCTCTTCTCACATTTCCCCCCTTGGCCTTGAGGTATATATATGGGTGGAGTTGGTTGGGTGGATACGTGCTCTCTCTTCACCTTGGTGGTTTTGCTAGGTAGTTAGTCTTTAGTCAATGATTGTTACACATTCAAATTTCTTCCTGCCTTCGAAGTGACATATTAGGGGAAAAAATGGTTGAACCATTTTACACTTTTAAGCATTCATTTCTTCCCCAATAAGCTTCTTCCTTCATTGACAAGAGGTAGGATCCATTTGGAGCTTTGAGAAAATTGATTCAAGAGTGAAAAATTGTAACTCATTGAGCATATCTAGAGAAGAGGAAGATTAAAGGGTTGAAAGAAACTCTTAAGACCTCTACTAAAAAATGTGCTCTATGAGTAAGAAACAGTTTATCAAGATGGTTAACAAGGTAACCATTTAGCAAAGCTTATGATTGACTATATCCTTTGATACAGATGCCTACTTATGTCAGTAGATGATATCTAGTATGAGAATACTAGCTCTATTATCAAATGACATAAACAAAGATAACTTTGAGTGCATCTAATCAAAGAAATAGTTCAATAAAAGCTCAATGTCTTTTCAAAGAACAAATCAAGACTCTGTAAGAATGTAACTTACAAAGATTTTGATTATATTTGATAAGACTAAAACGAATGAAGTTTAATCCTTTAGTAAGAGCTAAAGTTGTCTACACTAAGGTGGGATTGTAAATCCGATGGTATGGGACATCTAGGTTTACAATGTCACTTAAGTGGGTTCAGTGGTATGGGACACTGAACTTAAGGATAATGGAAGCTTAAGCTCAAGGATATTGGAGAGCTGTTTGAGTAAAGAATTCAGCATAAAAGAACCTCCCATTTGGATAGGAAATTGAATCAACATCAAGTTTTTGAGGACGAAAAGTCTTTAAAAGGGGGGAAGAAAGGTATCATCAATATGATACTTCTAAGAAAAAGATATTCCTTAACTCTTTTATGAAAGTTAAGGAGTACGTTGGATGTCCATAGGTACCCAAGTATGTTTGAGGTAAATCTCAAAAAAAGTAAGAACCAAATATGTAAGAAGGGAATTCATTGAACAATTCCAATTTGGCAAGTAATCTAAGGTAAGCTAGCCAAAGGCGTAAAGCATATTCAAAGTAGGGTATTTGAGAGTAGATAAACATGGATCCAAAGTTTGGATCGATAAGCATGTCAACTTGCTTAAGTCAAAAGGGTGACATATAATTGTTGATCCCTAAAAGGAGAATGGTTAATGGTTTGAAGAACATCAACATGATGTTGAAGACTTAAGCAAAGATATCAACTCATGAAGTTATGAATTGGAGATCCCAATAAAATCCCATGGGTAAAAACCATTGAAAAAGGGATCTAAAGGAGAGAAGACTCGATCTTATCTCCTATTAAAATTCGCTAGAGGAATTTTGAGAAAGTCAAGTAACCTAACTTGGTCAAATATATCAAACCTTTATGGTTGGATAATTCAAGAGGCCTCCATTCGTCAAAAAGATCAAACTCTTTTATAGTTTGATACCAAGTAAAGTCCAAAGGTCAACCTAAAGAGACCTTAGATTTAGAAACCTTAGTCTTTGCTCTCATGAAAATGATACCAAGGAGTTCCAAGGTGGAATTCATGATCATGGTAAATAATCAGAGAGCATTGAAGAGATAAGGGCAAAGAAGGTGGAAACACTAGGATGTGGTTCTACGGATTGGAGAAAGAACTCACTGGTATGGGACAATGAGAACTAACTCCCATTGAGATTTTTCTCTGATGGCCAGAGAGAGAATAGGCTCAAGATCCGATAGGAAACATCACGATAAGCCTTAAAGATAAGACCATTCAGATTAAGGTCTTAGGTTCATTATGAGGTGTAGAAATGTACCTCCTTGAACCAATTTAATACACCTAGTCGTCTGAACAAAAGGGTAAATAGAATGAACATGACATTTACCCTAGAAAAGGCTATCCTTTATCCTCTTCAGCAAATGCATTTTTCTTAATAAAATGCATAGCCAAATTTTATGTGGAACAATAAATTTGGATAAGTAAGAGGGTAAAGAATTTCGGGAGTTTACTAAGTTAAACTCCAAAAGTAAAGTCAAGCCTATTCAAGTATAATAACCTTGAATGAAAGAATGATCTATAAAAGATCTTCTTTTGAATCTTTGGTGAGAACAAGAATGTTCCTAGCAAGATCTGAGATATGATGCCTAGAAACAGATATCTTTCTTGCAAAGCCTTGGAACTAAAGCTACATCCAATAGAAAATCTAGAGGGTGTCTTGATGAAGTATTGTTCCTCAATTTTAAATTTGAAGGAATTGGTTTATGAAGATTTGTTTCTCTTTGCAAAGCTTTGATGACCTTTGAGGTTAGTATACATAACTATCTGAACCATAGTTGGTTTAAGATAGTTAGTACTAATTCTCATTGGAAGAACACGCTAAGCTAAGACGAACAAATGGGGTAGAGACCTAGGAAGATGGTCTACCAAATAATTCCAATTCCTAAAGTCATCTTTGGATCTAAGTCTTAAATGTTAAAACTTCCAGTCATCTTTGGATCTAAGTCTTAAATGTTAAAACTTCCAAAAGGATTAAACTCTATTCTGAGAATTAATCTAGGGAAAATCAAACATGATCAAGATAAGGATCCACTTGTAGACATGAACTTGTAGATTGGGGATATTATCATTTGGTATACTTGAACTTTATGTTTCAAGAAAACCTAGATGATTGAAATAAGTCCACCTAAGTTGCCAAGGAATGAGAAGATAATATTTCTCCTCATTTTATTGAGCATGTTTTGGCAAGGACTCACTAGACCCACTTTGCTAAGTTCACATCTTTAGCTAAGTCCTAGCAAATACAATAAAAGTATATTTGTATTTGAAAAGGACTATAAAAGAATAAGTTAAGTTCAAAATATCTGAAGATTCCTCTCCTTTCTGTTGAAAGTGGAAGACGAATCTAGTTTTTGGTCCTTTCAAGATAGAGATAGGATCTCTATCATAGACTCCTAAAATTATAAATTTCTAGGGAAGTACAAAGTGTACGAAAATGCATTATTTTATGGAGTTCAATGTTAGTGAAAGTGCCAAAAGAAAAAGACCACCAAAGAAGTCCACCCATTTCACTAGTCCATAGGTACAAGGCATGCATGTACATTCGGATGGACTAAGAGAAAGCGATTTGGGTAGGGATTTTGATTCTTTTCCTTTCAAGATTAAGGTAGGGATTAGCCTTTAATTATCTGATTACTGGAAATGAATCTAAAGAGAGAAATGACCATGCTCAAAGTATAGATCATGGGGCACGGGGGAATACTCCACATAATATACCTACTCACATTTTCGAGGATGAAAATGTTAAAGGGGGGAAGAATATTGTATAACTATGGGTCAAAGTGGCCAAAGACATGGGTTTAGAGGGTCCAAAACCACTTGGAGAACCCTTGGATTCTATACCGTTTCTCTTCTTTTTTTTCGGATATCTCTTATAGCCTTATGAGTCCTGATTAGAATTTGTCGAGTCCTTTCCACCGCGCTTCTCCAATACTTAGCCGGTTCATTACAGTAGGCAAAGGCCTCCACCCACATTGCGGAAATTTCTTGGTGGACCGAGGGGAGGGAAAATGATGTCTGCCAGGTTGAGATGGCGCTTGATTTTATCCCATATCTCTTTCTCCCGACCGTCAATAATATTCCCCTTGTTATTCCATCGGTCTTCAGGAAACTCAACCATGTTGAAGTCCCCACAAATCAGAACATTGTGAGAGAGGGAGTCGAGGGAAGCCCATGTATCGATTCTTTCCGCCTCTCCATTAGGGGCATAAATTGAGACCACAGTGAACTGGTTAGGGAACCCGATAGAGGCAGCAATCCAACGATGATTCCAATCTTCACAAGTCGAGGTCAATCTGCCGGACCAGGAATGGCTAATACCAATCGCAGTGCCTCCCGCCCTCCTAGGGTGCGAAGTGGAGAACCAAAGGTGGTTTGGGGAAATTCATTTAAGTCGTTTCTAGAGATCCTCTGCGTCGATTTTAATCTCTTGTAAGCAGATAAAGTCGGGGTTGAGGCACTTGTCTTTGAACCATTGACCCAGAATCGCCACTCTTGAGGGGTTCGAAAAACCCTTGACGTTTAGCGATGTGATTTTCATTATTGATGGTTGCCCTCTTTGAGGGGAGGGACCCTATCTTTTTTTTTCTTGTGATCTTCTTTTTTCCTCTTAACTTCTTGACTTAGGATCCTACTCTTGAGGGGGCTCTTCCAAGGCAAGCCCGACGATTGTTTCCCTTTAAGCTTTGACTTTTGTTGCAGTAAGCTTGATATGCAAACATGAAGAGTAGGGCCACAGAAGGAGCTTTCACTGTCTGGGTTGTCTTCATTGCTAGTAGTGAAGCCTTCCTCTTTACTCGTGGTGTAACCTTCTTGGTTGTCTTCTTTGCTAGTAGAGCACTCAGGGGTATTGTCAATAGGGTCTTCTTCATAATGATTATCCCCTGGGAAGTCGACCTCATTAATCTCCTTTTCTAGGTTACCATACATGTTAATAGAAGGAGCAATGGTCGTAAGATTCTTTGCTGCTGATCTTCGAGGGCTAACTTTCCTCCTATGTCTCACTTCAGTGAAACCTTCTGAATCCGTCTCTGCTACACGAGTGCCCTCTTCTTCCTCTGTCGGAGGGGGGAGACCCCGAGTGCCAACATGAGGGAGAGGATCTGGGGCCCCATCTGATTTAAGCTTGTTTTTATTGGTACTTTACTTCAAGGGGCAATCTTTGATCCTATGACCTTGGTGCCCGCAACGGAAGCACACATTGGGTAAATTCTTGTAAGTAACCTCCTGTACCCAAATCTTACCATCTCCACAATTTATGGAGATCTTCGAGAGAAGGACCTGGTTCAAGTCTGTTTCAACGCAGATTTGCAGGTGCCATCGTGCGTTGAAAGAATATTGAGTTCCATCATAGATTTACCCCCCAACATCCTCTCTAGAGGCCATAGCGCGACCAATCGGTGAAACGATTTCTTGAAGAAATCCATATAGGAAGTACGGTAGGTTGGGAAGCTCCACCCAAAGTGGGTAACCAAGTGGTTTTGACTTGTTCGGAACGAAGTCTGGGGACCACTTGAATAGACATAAGGTGGAATGTCCTACTTGCCAAGAGCCAACTTGCAAGGCTTGGAAAGCCATCTCCTCATTCTCAAACACTAAAATCAGATGGTTAGCAGGGAGAAATTGACATTTGGACACAATTAAACCACGTGGGAACCACTCCTTGTGCAACCACATTCTAATATTCTCGAGGGGAGGCCTGGGGCCGAATAATTGACCAATCAAACAAGTTTTTTTCAATTCCTCTTGCTTTGCCGCAATAGTGTCTTTGCACAGAGAAACCACTGGAGGTGCGACAACAAATGGGACTGAATCCTCCTTGGGGGGGCACTGAGAGAAAGAGGGAGCCACATTGCTCATAACCAACGATGGAAAAAGGGTTGCCATTGGAAGGAGAACCAACAACCTTCCCCTTGTTCTTCTTCTATTATTTCTCTTAAATTTGAACTGCTTCTTAAAACAGCTCCTTTTAAAGAGGAATTAAAGAAGCAGAAGGAAAAAAGGTGGGCTTCTTTTAAAGGAACAGGAGGAACAGGAACAGGAACCTATTTCTTTGTAATAGCTTAAACGGAATTTATGAAATACGGCTCATTATTTTACATGTCTTTTCTGATTATGTAGGTCACGTGAGACTAGAAACATTCACTCGTTATGGGATTATTTTGGAATGTACTGCAAAAATACATCCCGGTACTTGATGGCTCCTTACAGCATTTTGCATAATTTTGGCATGTGTATAATTTGAAGAGATAATTGGTTGAATAATGAAAGAAAAAGAGTATTGTTTCTTTAGGAAAAGTAATGTATGTAAAAGTTAAAGATACAATGACTTCTTTCTACATTCCTCATTCACATATGGCTGCATGTAATTAGGCATGCCACCTTCTCTAGTTTTAAGGTTGATTCAAAATGCTAGCAATGTAATATTTCATAATGATATCTCAGCAAGTTTGATATATAAAATCATTGACAGGAAGATGATGGGCAATGATGGGCATTTGATTTGAGAGAACTTCGATTTATAGTTATCCTAATTACGAGAATACCTTAATCTTGAATGTGATATGGATGTGCCATAAATGGAATACGGAAGAATGGGATGTCCAAGAACACAGAAGATTAAAGATTCCATATCCCACAACGCCGTGCAGTGCTTTTGTGTACTTAAGAAGGTCTGGAATGGCACCTTGGGATTTTTTTTGGATGATCAAATCTCCATTTATAATCATGCATCTGCTTCTGTGGGCATTTGAATCCTCATGCGTGCTTCTTCTTTTGTACGCCCTAAGAACACCATCGCATCGCATGGATGCACGAAGGTTAATGATATCAAGGATGTTCATTGGATCTCAACAGTCCGGTTTTGATTTTGCAAGCAGCAAAACTTTCATCATTCGAAAGATATGGAGACGGGAGAGCTGGAGTGCCTTCGGCCCTTACCAGCCGCGATAAATTGTTATAAATACTACTTCAATTTCGTCGTTAATGTCTATCCATGTCTGGATATACGATGAATTTGAGCTTGGACTGAGAACCTGACCATCAGCAGCCCTTTCCAGATACGCTATTCACTTGTATGAGGGATTTTTAATGTGTAATGAAGTCCAAGCTAAAGCCTGTGTCAGCGCTATCTTGTATCTTGTGTGCCGACTTTATCTGCTCTGTGTACATCCAAGAGCGTTTCGCTTTTGCGAGAACTCAAATTTTTCTCTTGATATTTAAGAAACTATAATGTAACACAAATTAGCAAGCAGCAAAGCTTCACGAATATTGAACTGGATGATCTCTACATTGCTCATAATAGCGGTGTTAGATATCATAAGATGGATCTTTTCACATCCAGCTTGGGAGTGATGCTCATTTCTGATGAGCATAATGATCTGAAAGGAGGCATACAACTTTCTCTTATGAGAGAGTTCTATGGAAACATTTGGCGGCCACTGAAGGATCTTTATACACTACACGTGATAAAACAGGTTAACAGGTTTCGCTGATTGGAGATTTCCTCTGGTGATCCTTCCATCTTGCCTGACTTACCTGTTCTGCGTCTTCTGCTCGTCTTCCTCTGCAAAGAATGCGGTACTGTTTCTTATCTTTACTGTTTGGTCACTCCAACCTCAATGTCCAATGACTCAAACAGTCAACATTGACGCCTTGCACTGTTCTGAATTAAAGTATCGAGTAGCTACGAGTGTCACTAACTAGAAGAATCCCTATTGAGCCTCCAGGAGTGGTCCTCAGCCTTCTCAACTTAGTCTCGGTTGGAAGAAGGCAAGGATACTGCTATCCTGAGGAGCGATGTTGCTTAAAAGCAACGGATGAACTGTGCCAGGGTTGAATCTTATCCCGCTGTTTGTCTCATTAAGTGTGGAGAATAGAAAAAGGAGGCAGAGTTTTCTTGTTTTGCTGCATGTGCTAGGTGCTCAAAGCTTCCTGTTATTTTGTCTTAGACGTGAAGAAAGAGAAGGAAACTCTATAACCGTATGAGTACAAAGAATAATTGCAGCGATTGGGGAAAAGTTACATAGGAGCAAAACCTCCCCTCCTTAGGTGGAGGGACTACTCAATCTTCATAATACCACATACCTTACGAGCGTGGGATGAGAGGCTCGCTCTTTGAAAGGCCTACCTCTTTCGTATGAAACTGCTAGGGTGCTTTCAAGAGAGGGCTTTATCGGGTCTTTACCAAAGTTCCGTGAATCACCTTATAACTAGATTTTCTGTAGTGTTTCTTTCTGTTTGTGTTCCGAAGTTGGGCCGACCAAACAATAGCTTACAGAGCAGGTCTTGTTGTAAGGTGATTATCTTTTTCGATGTTTGAGGTGTATGTGCAGAAAAGTGGCCAAGCTCTTCTTCTTCCCTTTTTTTTTTCACCAAGCACATGTAGGGGTTCTGATTTTATCTTTTACTCCTTTCATTGTTCCAAACATTGTATCCTGGAAATATATTTTAGTCCTTTCATTGTTCCAAAAAATTCTTGTTTTCCATAAGCGATGCCAAAGACATTGAATTTAACCTCGATTTGCTCCATTACACTTCCCATTTCTCTCTGATCTAGGATTGGGTATGTGCATGTCCTTCAGCAAAGCTGGGATGTCTTCTAAGTTGCTACCTTTTCTCCATATGCAAAAAAATTCGTGCATTAGTTGAGAAGTGGAAAATTTTTTGAGCTCCTCCTTCCATGCAGCCATCTAGTTTCTTAACAACATCCAACATCAGGTCAATAATCTCATGTCAAATACCGTCATTGTGTCCTTTTCCGCATGTGAACCCAAAGTTGATCCTTCATTGAAGAGATTCTATGCTTCGTAGGAATTTAGCTGGAATCTCTCTGTTTGATCTCAATTAACCATTTACATCGTTTTCAATTAAGTACTTATCCCTTGACTTTCTATTGAACAAAGATGTTACTTGAGAGTAGGTGAAGTTGAAGCTGATGAAATGATATGATGGTGTAGCTATTTAAAGAAACAAATTGAATATAACTTTCAAATCCCCTCCTAATTTGAAAAATTCAGATAAAGACATGTTGAATACTGAATCTGCAACTCAATTCATCCAAAAAAAATGAGGGCTTCTGAGAATTAGTGTATTGTCGTGAATTTGATGAAGGGTCTAAAA